>JANUWF010001699.1:40000-671678 GCA_026120185.1 Voacanga thouarsii
AATTCAGCATAGTTTCCTATTTGATAAATTCTATATTTTGACATTGTCTAAAGTTGTCTTTAACCAGATAATAAATTAGATTACTGTTGGATATAGAATAAATCAAGGAGAGGAATATGATTGATTGTGAAGGAATTTGTCCCTCTCAATTATGGGAGAGATATCTATGGGCCCCTTGATAAGTTAGACTGTTAAAAATGCATGGCCGTGCTCAAATATATCAATCTAAGATATTGATATCATTTGTTTGAACAGTCTACTATGAAATCAAGAAATAATTTATTAAGCTTAATAAGGATGACATGCTCCTGCCTTATGCTTAATCTGGATATCGTGTGAGAAAATGACTAAATATAAAATTATGGTTTGGTTCAAAGAGATCACTGATCTTCATTTAACCTGGGTAGTTATAATGTTCTGCTAGAAATCGCTTATAATTTGTGGGCCATTTAAATATGATTTAGGCACACTGCCAGTGTTAAATGAACCTATAGGGTCACACAATAAGCGAACTTGTTAGGTTATTTTTCTGGTGATCAGATTCGATGAATCTGAAAATATGTCTAAGTTAATCGTACTTAGAAAATTTAACAGATATAATGAATCTGGAAATATGTCCACATTCGATGTATCTGGATGATGTCCAGATTATAAGAATCTGACTCGGTAAATTAATTAGTTAAATTACCGAGATAATGGCAGAATCTTATCATATCAGTTTTAATTTAATTTGAATTTAAATTAGAATATGATAAAATATTATTAGGGTTGGACTCTAAGAGGTTCGGGAGTTTTTAAGAAAACCCTAGCCGTCTTTTCAATAGTCCAATTTTTTAGTTGAGAACATTCGTGCCATTCTCTACCAGAAGAGGAAAAAAAACCTCTCAAACCCTAGGCGCTAGCACTCCCCGGGTATCGAGTGAGTTCGCGGTGTGTATCCGATAGAGGACGTTCGCATACTGCAGCGTCTAGTGATTGTTCAGGTTGAACGTACAACAGCGCAATCAGAATCGAAGGATTTCGATTACAGCAACCAGAGGTAATTCTTAAACCTTATATCTTCTTAATCATTTACTTGGGTCCTTAGGAGGGATTCGTGGATGTTTTCCGCGTTTAGGAGTCCACGAATTCTAACACTTCCTTCTTGGAATGGATGAAAAAAGGAAGGAATATCTCATCCATAATGATATACTCCTTACCTATGGCCTTGGAGAGTTGTGTATGATCTCTTATTTATAAGAACACGATAAAGAACTGTGTGCATTCTTCAATGAAAAGTTTTGTGCTATATCCAGATATTCTCTTAGAGAGCTATGTGTGATTTCTATGATTTATAAATATATAAGAAAATTATTAAAATATATGTTCCTACAAGTGATATATGATTTGAAAAGTCATATTGTTAATAAATTCTATGTAAGAGTTCTTATTTTCACAAAATCTTTTTTGCGCATTTTGTAAAAGAAAATTCATGCTTCATGAAAATGAATTGAAACGTCATGAAAACACATAGAACACACTAAGATTTCATCTCATACATATTTTCTTCATGATTTCAGCCTGCAGAACTTATTTACAGTGTTAAAGGTTAATTTATTATATTATGAATATTTATTGGCAAATTGTCAAATTTAGTCCCTGAACTTTTTATTTTTTATAACATAGGCACCCCTTCTTTATTTTTAACTTATTAGGTCCCCTATCTATTTTAAACATTGCCCCCCCCCCCTTTTTGGTGGCAAATGTAATCCTTCCGATCAATTTTTGGCCAGTCAAAAAAGTCAACTCCGACTTTGATTTTTTTGAAGGACAATTTGGTCATTTTACTATTCACAAATAGGCAAATTATCAAATTTAGTCCCTAAACTTTTTATTTTTTGCAATATTGATTCCTCTTCTTTATTTTTAACTTATTAGATCCTCTATTTATTTTTTTAAAACATTGGTCCCTTTTCTTTTTTTTTTTTGGCAAATATAATCCTTCCGATTAATTTTTGGATAGTCAACAGTCAATTAAAAAAGTCAACTCAAACTTTGATTTTTTTGAAGGACAATTTGGACATTTTACTATTCACACACGCGCGCGCGCACACACACATATAAAAGAAACTATTAGCAAGCAATAAGGCAAAGGAAACAACGAATAAAAATGCCAATCTGAGAGATAAAGGTTGAACCTTTTCATCTAGATGGCTGTCCAAGAAGAGGTCCTCACCGAGATCTTTCATGTCAACGGTTAGATGCAAATTGGACCAAGAAGAAGAGGACTGGGGAAGGGTAGGTTCGTAATTAGAATCAATGGCTTGAGGGTACATTGGCGATCAAATAAATAGTTTACATCTCTAACACAATTTTCAAAAATTACACATCAATACATTTCATAAATATCCTTTATACAGAACCCTAAAACTACTACTGGTAACAAATTTATGTTAGAATAGAATTATAAATAGAAAAGACAAATTTTAATGTACTTTGAGGTCATTTGGGTAACTTGAAAACTAGTATTTCCAACTCCAATACAGTTAAAATGCAAAAAATAAAAATTTCGATTCTCCACCTTAATTTGAATTCTAACTCTTCAAACAGATTTTCAAGATATAACAAAATTTGTTCTAGATTCTCCCTATTAAGCCATAAAGGTAAACTTAGAGATTAACAAGCCTTATCCCTGCAAGATTTGAACTTATCTTCAAACAAAATGTTTGAAAAAAAATGACCGAAGGGTTTTTTTTCATCAAAATAATATGAATCTCCAAAACAAGGTTATGCACCAATACAGTGATTTAATTTCTAAATCACACAATGACAATATAACAAAACTTCTAATAATAAAATCCTGCAATATATTTTTTTATATTAGAAATTCGCAAAATAAGAAAACTATCATTAACTTCTAGAACTCAACTTATAACTACAAATTGACACATGAGAAATTCAAAAGTGTCCAAAACAAAGTAGTTTCAGTAGATAAATATTTCATTTTAAGTTTCAAATTATCAAAATCTAAACTGTTATTGCTATTTTTTTTTTAAACCCAAAGCATAAATGTTTATTTCTAACGTGCTTAACACAAACGGACAAGAACATGACATCAATATTTATTGTTGCTAATGATATTTAATTTTTAAACTCCACAACAATATAATCAAAGAAAGCAAAGTAGACTAACAAATTGCCTTCAGTCATGCACAAAAAAAAAAAAGCATTATTAAAAATTGGGTTGGTCCTCAACATTCTTTACCATGCAAAATAATTCTAAAATTTTATAGTACTTCTATAAAATCTTATTTCTTGAATATATTATTAAATGGAATTTCTAATAGATATCATTAAACTCCTTGTCCATAATGATAACATGTTTACTAATCTTCTAAGCTCTAACTTAAGCTATCGCAAACGTATCATATATTCAAAATTTATTATTACCATAATTAGCAAAGAATCAACTCGAAAAGCTTCAATGTTACAAATTTGAATTTGACTTGGTTCTAATAGATCTGGACAATTTAGATTTAATTGGTCTAACATTGATATAACTTGTTGGTTTTAATATCTCTTGTTAGCAAGTAATAAAAAATTTTGATAATAAACAATCTAATAATAAAGTATGAATAGATCAACATGACCAACGTCTATGAATTAAAAAAAAAAAAAAGAAGAAAGAGCAATCTTTACGAACAAAAAGATAATAGAAGAGTTTACAAAAGTGAGACTCTAAAATACTCTAAAATCTAAATCCTACAACTTAAGGAAAACCCAACATATAGTCTATATGTTTAACTTAATTTTTTTAGATTGCACATCAATATAGGTCTCCTAATTTAGCAAGTATTAATAACAAATTTATACAAGAATAGAATTATAATGGAAAGGACAATTTGTAAAGATACTTCTAAACCCTTTTAGGCAATTGATAAGCAAATTGATAAACAACTATTTCTAACTCTAGTAGAGTTAAAATATAAAATAATTTATTATTAGATAATAATATACTTTAGAAGAACCTATTTACCAATTATGGAAAAAATTTCTAGTGTATACTTTAGGAACACATGAATTTCTAGTGTATACTTTGAATTTCTAGTGTCTACTTTAGGAAAAAATTTCTAGTGTATACTTTAGGAACACTTTAGGAAAAGCAAGTGTTAACACACGGTGCACAAGTAGATAAATTTCAAACTTCTTTTTCTTGACTATCTATTGATATAATTCAAATATAGTAGACAACTTTTTAAAATTAAGAATCCATACCACATGATGAAAATAATCAATTTACAATTTTCACTACAGGAAAATTAGCTTTTTGCGACGGCCAAAAACCGTCGCTGACGGGTTTTGCGAGGGATTTTCTACCCAAAGCCGTGGCCCTCGCAAAACCCTCGCAAATTGTGACGATTTTGCGAGGGACTTTTCTACCAAAGCAAAGTGATCGTCGCAAAAATTTCACAAATTGCGAGGGTTTTGCTAGAGATACAAAATCGTAGCAATTTGTGATGATTTTGTAGGAATTTTTATGCCCTCACAAAATCGTCGCAATTTGCGAGGGTTATCGTCACTGTTGCAAAATTGTTATAGCTTTCGACGAAATTTTCTAACCCTCGCTAAATCGTTGTAAATTGCAAGGATTTTGTGATGATTTTTTTAATTTTCTATTATTATATTTATTTTAAATTGTTAGTTCCCTGAAACACTACACAAACAAATGCCAAAACTGTGTTCATAATTCAAAAAATAATGTAAAAAATTGAAACTAAGCCCGAATAAATATAATTAAATTACTGAAACATAATATAATATAAATACATAATAAGTATCTAAAAAAGTAAAATAGTTCACAGAAATAAGTAACAGTGTATAAAGAATATAGAAGTAAGTGCAATAAAGTCTATGTGGCTAAAGAAGGAATAGCTACAGAAGGGGTGGAGGAGGGGAATGAGAGCCCCTACGTGGGCCTGGGTGCTCATCAGTTGGATCAAATCCATCGTCAGCATTGAAATCTTCATCTTCAGCATTAGCAGCTGCTATGCACACTTCTATCTCCTCTATGGATGGCATAGATAGTGCAGGAATGCCCACCTTGTCCGATATAGCTGCTATCTAATCACCAAATGTAGATTGTTGTTACCTCATGAAGTCCCGGTACAAGTCTATTTGTCGATTGAACCTCCACTCGGCCTGCTGAACCCTTTGCTCTACTAGATGCCTGATATCAGCTGGTGTAGTGGAAGATGTATGCGGTCCACTTTAAGACAATCTAGATTGAACCTGTATCGCCTTTGAGCCTAACCCATAAACTCGTCCCCTTTTGAACCCATCTTGTGCCTTTACGAACATGGCTTTTTCATCAAAAGAAACAACAGAGTTTACAGAGTCACTAGACTCGGACTGAGGAGTGCTTTGTATGAGATTTTGCACGTCATCCTAAAAAAGAAAAAAGAATCTTCAGTAGTAAATATCAAACTAAAATACAAATTGCACGCAATATAAAGAAATTTCAACACATTTAATCTATATACTACCAAAGTCTGGTGAGATCGCTCACTGACAAACTGGCCCTTTTGTGGCCCACTCTGAAAGACATGTAATGTCTCAAACATGTTTGTGCAGGTGAAAGAACTCCCCTCCTTGGCCCGCTATATTTATGTTAATGAAACACAATTATTACAATCTTATATAAATTTGTTTCAAAATAATTTCAAATAATAAATAATTAAGTGGAAATGAACTACCAAACGGCCCTCATGTTCTGTGAACGAGATAGACCCTCAAGTATGGGTGCAGCTATTTTCACGATTCCTTTTGTTGGTAGATGAGAGCTTCTGATATTTCTCTGAACTCCAATACTCGCAAATGTCATTTCAATACTGAGCCTCTATCCAATGAGGACATACCCAACCATCCCTCTTCCTCAACTAGACATTATGTCCGAAAATCGCGTCCGACACTTCTTTTTCCAAATTGATCGAATTTGGGAAGCATACTCATCCCTCCACTGAAAATATTTCTGCATGATCACGATTAATAATTTTGATTAACATATAACATAGTACTTAGACAATAAAAAATACTCAGAAATTGCTTACCCTAAATTCTTGAAACCATAAGTCTCGCATGGTTATCGGGACGTGCGTGTATGTCAGATACGAATCAATGAAGTACTACTGTATTATATTTGAAATTTCTCGGACACAGTTGTTCGAGTCGGAGAACCTATTTTTGGTGCAATAACAATGTACAGTAGAGTTATGTTAATCTCCAAAAAAAAAATAATAATAATTGAACTAATACTTAATAACCGTGAATAAAAATGATAAAAGAATAATAATATTAAAACGTTATATCTATTCGCTAGTTTAAAGCAATTCAATAATAGTATGATAACAATGGATATGTCAAAATAAACATTCTCGTTGAGAATTGAATTTTAAAATTTTTTTGACAGTCTCCCATATAATTGGACATTTTGCAGACACAAGGCCACCTCAAGATTTAACAATCAAAATGTTGTTACAAACAACAAAGACAGATCTTTCAAATATAGAAAAATCTAAAAGGTAACTAGGGGTAATCACCTATTACTCAGGGGAATGATCACCCATCACTCACGGAATTCCAATTATTATGTTAGATATAGTTAAAACCAAGCAAAAAACTATAAATGCCTCTATCCTTGTGAATTGTTTGTCAATACACTATATAAATTACCTAATTGTTTACACCACAAAAGAATATAATAAGGACTAATAAAAAATCATATGGATAGCAAGCATGTATATGGATACACCATATACCCAAAACAATGACATTTGTATAACACCAGACATAGATATAGCCACTTTATATTTTATCTATCTCTTTTCCTTCGGCCTGTACAAGTCTAAACGAAAGATTCATGTAAAAACAGAAGAAGATGAGATTCCCGACAACTAGACAAAATTAGTGTAAAAAATTGTATGTGATGGAATTTAAAATAAAAGAAATTAAAAGATTTTGAAATGTGAAACAAATAATAATAAAGATTGAAATTCTGCAATAAAAAAAAGGAGTAATTGACGCGTATTTATTTGGGTATAAAAATCATATAAAAATAAATACATTCTCAATTAAGTTAAATTAAAACGTTAACCCCAAATTACACATATGAGCAAGCGTACTTATCATTAACCGAGCATAGGGTTTAAACAAATGTCGATCCTCAGGGAACAAGTATACATTAATCCATTTTCTTTCATTGTTTAATCGACTCGATAAAGTTAAAATGAAATAAAGAAGAAAATAAAATAAAATAAAATAAAAATATATACATGTCAAGGATGTAGAATTATGTAACTCAAACCGTTGTTTAGACAAACTTGATCCTAAAGAACCTAATCATTATCATACTTAACTATTCTCTTGGTCTCATGAAGAATAATATAGATCCACTTCTTTGTCCAATCCATGAAATCCCTATTTTCTAGATAAATTAGCATAACATATCATGTCTCAACTAATTCACCTAAAAGATGCATTAAACACAATCATTTGATTAAATTTCCATTCTTAGCAAATTTACACATGAAATTAACCAATGAATCCATATCTTGGCAGATATCAATTAACCTTTAATTACTTTGTCCCCACAATTAACCCCTTTGTCCAAGCAAGTTAAAAGCCAACAAATATGAAACTTATGAATTGAAACCACCACCAACCCCTTTGTCCAAGCAAGTTAATGGAAAGAAACAACCAATTAGTCCCGTAATAAGCACAAGTAATTAAACACCAAGAATAACAATAAATTAATCAAACGATCAAATAACTCTAGAAACCATGAATATCTAAAACAATGTCAAATTATAATAAAACAATTAGCATATCATTGTTCAAGAAAAAGAAAACAAAGTAAAAGAAAGCACTCATAGACAAACCTCATTCTTCTTCCTTTGAAGACCTTCTTGCATCACCCTCCTTGATTGAAGAATTCCTCATTTGATTTGTGTGATTTTCTATGATGATCTATGAATTCTCCCCCTCTCTCTTGTATTTTCCATCTATTTATAGGCTTAGGAAGTGCCTAAACTTGTTGGTGTAAGGTTCTTGATCGAGTAGAAGTAGGAAGATACTAAAACTCCACAGATTACCAAAAACCGCATATAGAAATCGATCACCGCCTCAGTGATAGAATGCAGCCGCTAGGTGGAACCGACGCCGCCTGTGTTCTGCTTCTCTGCCCTGTTCACCGATTTTTCTTGATTTTTCACGCCACTCGGTCCAGAGTGCATCCGGCGCTGCCTTGGCTCTGTTTTGCGATGGTTTTGCTTTATTTTACCCCTTAAATTTGAAATAATGCACAAAATACCTTTTCAAGGGTAAAATCTCAAATATAAAGGAATATAACTAGTTATTGAACACAATGTATCACAAAAGAGCCTCAAATAATTAGGAAAAACATGACTAATTTAGCCTCTATCAGCAATTACATTTTTCTTTCTATTATCTAACAAAAGGAGGTCCAAAATATAGAATATACACTCATATTACTCAAAAGGAGGATGTGATAATCGTTGTGGATTGTAATTATGTGATTTGAAGAGATTGTTGCATCATATGATTAGAATAGTAATATTATTGTTACTTTTGATACTTAAATTATTATCATTATTTTACTATTCCTACTATTATTAAGATTATTATTTTTAATGATATTATTATTATTACTCATTTTATTTGTCCTATTATTATTGTTATTAGCAATGTTATTTTATTATTCCTAAGTATGAAACAAAATTCTTTATAGAAAATTCTTTACCAATGAACATTCAATGAGAAAAATAAGTGATTCACATAAGAAGTCTTGTGAATGGCATGTGAGCAAAGTAAATAGGGAAATGAAGAGAAAAATGGCTAAGTCATATAAACATTATCTTATTTAAACGTACGAAAATTTGGTATAGCACTCATATGTATAAAAGAAACATAGAGAAGTTTTCAAGAAAAGTTTGGTATTATTGTTACTTTTGATACTTAAATTATTATCATTGTTTTATTATTCCTACTATTATTAACATTCATATTTTATATGATATTATTATTATTACCCATTTTATTAGTCATATTATTATTGTTATTAGCAATGTTATTTTTAATAATAATATTATTATGGGATATATACTCATATTCAATTGAATAATACACTCTAGGATAAAAGTAGTTATTCTACTCTACAGTAAATAGTAGCAGATTTTGAAAAAATTTTGACAGAGTCTCCCATATAATTGGATATTTTTCAGGCATGAGGCCACCTTAAAATTTGACAATCAAAATGTAATTGCAAACAATAAAGACAGATAATTCATTTATAGAAAAAAATAAAAGGAAACTAGGAGTAATCATCCATTACTTAGAAGGAATAATCACCCATTACTCACGGAGAATCTAACATTTGAATTCAACATCAAGGCAATTTATATGAAATTATCCCTTTTCTAAAGAAGGTTTTGATGAAATTTAGCCAACTAAGATCAATGCAGTAGAAATCATAGGACAATAGGAATAATAAATTGCTTTTAAAAGTTTCTATAAGAAAAAAAATTAAAAATTATTAACAATACACACAGAGAAGAAGAAGAATACAACATACTAAAATAACCAAGCAACTCAACATTTTTTACACAAGATAGAATATACATACATACATATATATATATATATATATATATATGTCAATTGATTCAGCTATAATGAATATTCTATATCAGACAAAACACAGGTAAAATCCACAAAAAAAAAAGGGTGCAGTCTTACAGTTTGGTGAATTAATTTAAAAATTGGTGAAGCAGCTTCAACTTCGACAGTAGCACCGCAATGGAGCTTTAGCGGTAGCAAGAAATTGGCATGGGTGGGCACTTGCTCGGGGGTGGGGCGTAGCACCAAGGGGGCCGCGGGGGTGGGATTTGTAAGGGGTGGGGACTGTGGGAGTGGGTGTTGCTCGAGTTGAAGCACCGCGGGGGAGTAGCGTGAGAGGGAGGAGTAGCGCGGGCTGGGCGCGCGGCACGGGGGGAGGGAGTTGCTGGGCGAAAGGGGCACGAGGGGAGGGAGCTGATCTGCGAATAGGGCATGGGCTGGGGGAGGGAGGGGGTTGTGCAGCAAAGGGGGGCGCGGGTTGGGGGGAGTAGTGTGAGGGGAAGGAGGAGCGGCGCTTGGGGAAGGAGCTGCTTGGCGAAGGGGGATTAGCGGTAGAGGGGGGTGCGGGGAACGCCGGGTAGGGGGGAGGGCTCAGGCTGGCGGGGCTCTGCTGGACGGGGGTTGCGGTAGCCGGCTGTGGGCACGGGAAATGGGAGGGGGCTGGGGGTGGGGGCAGGGGTCAACGGTGGCGGGTGGGTAGCAGAAGAAGAAGAGTGTGAGGAAGGAGGAAAAAAAAAAATGGAGGGAGTGGAAATTTTCATAGTGTAGGAAAATTTTAGTTTTTTTAATAAAATTTCTAGCTATTTCGTCGCAATTTGCGACGAATAAATAAAACCCTCGTTAATTTCTCACAAATTGATACGAAGAACATTATAAATCGATCTCTACATTACAATTTTTACCATTTTTTAGTGATCTCAATAATAACAATAATATTTAAATTATTTTTCTTTATATATTTTACTTTATACACAACTTAACCAAATGGATAGATAAAAAAATTAAACATATGTATATACATAGCTATATAGTATAATATATATTAACATTTAGGAAACGAAAAATATTACAAACTGATCTCTACATTACAATTTTCACCATTTTTTTTAGTGATCTCAACAATTAATAGTATTTGAATTATTTTTCTCTATATATTTTACTTTATACACTACTTAATCAAAGTGATAGATCAAAAAATTAGACATATGTATATACATACCTACATGTTATAATATATATATTAAACCAAAGAGATACTTATATACATTGTATACTACATAAGCATATACATATACTTATAAATTAGAGTAAGTATATATATAACATAACATAATTAACTATATATATTTACTTATGTAATACATTAGGTGTATAAAATAACATAATTACATATACAAAATTATAATAAAATGCACAATTTGAGACACGTTATTAAAAATATTTCAGTAAATTTATCAAAATACACCACCACACAAACACATAAATCACAACTAGTGACGGATTTGTGACGAATTAGGGTTTTCAAATTTTCATTGTGCAAAAATTCAAACAATCGGCGGAAAGGAATATTCAATCTATTCCGTGCAAAATTTTAATATTTCAATCCAAAAATTCACTTATGAAAAAGGCGGGTAATTTAAAATTTAAAATTTTACCGCAAAAGCGTCGCAAATTTGCGAGGGTTTTGCGATGATCTAGACTTTTCTATTTTTTAAAATTTAAAAAATGAAAAGTCCATCACAAAATTCTCGTAAATTGTGACGATTTTACGATGGACATTTAAAAAATTTTCATTTAAATATTATTTTCCATTAAATATCAATCGGCTATTGCAAAACCCTCGCAATTTGCGAGGGTTTTGCGATGGTCTAAAATTTTCTATTTTTAATGTGAAAAGTCCATCTCAAAATCCTGAGGGTTTTGCGATGGACATTAAAAAATTTTTTTATTTAAATATTTATTCAAAAATAACACCATCGCAAAACCCTTGCAATTGCAAGGGTTTTGCGATGGATTATGAAAAGTCCATCACAAAATCCTCGCAAATTGAGAGGGTTTTGCTTTTTCTAGAATTTTGCGATGGACATTCAAAATTTTTTTTATTTAAATATTATTTTCAATTAAATACAATCGGCCGTCGCAAAACCCTCGCAAATTGCAAGGGTTTAGCGACGGTCTAAATTTTTTTTCTTTTAAATGTGAAAAGTCCATCACAAAATCCTCGCAAATTGTGAGGGTTTTGCGATGGACATTCAAAATTTTTTTATTTAAATATTTTTTTTAAAAAAAAAACCAATGCAAAACTCTCGCAAATTGCAAGGTTTTTGTGACGGATAGTGAAAAGGCCGTCGCAAAACCCTCGCAATTTGCGAGGGTTTTGCGATGGACATTCAAATTTTTTTATTTAAATATTATTTTCAATTAAATACAATCGGTCGTCGCAAGACCTTCACAATTTGCGAGGGTTTTGCGACGGTCTAGATTTTTTTCTTTTAAATGTGAAAAGTCCGTCGTAAAATCCTCTCAAATTGCGATGGATATTCAAAATTTTTTTATTTAAATATTATTTTCAATTAAATACAATCAGCCGTTGCAAAACCCTTGCCATTTTGCGATGGTTTTGCAAAGGTCTAGATTTTTTTCTCTTAAGTGTGACAAGTCCATCGCAAAATCCTCGCAAATTGCGAGGGTTTTACAATGGACATTCAAAAAAAATTTTATTTAAATATATATTTTTTAAAAAAACCATTGCAAAACCCTCGCAAATTGCAAGGTTTTTGCAACGGATAGTGAAAAGGCCGTCACATAGCCCTCGCAATTTGCAAGAGTTTTGCGATGGACATTCAAAATTTTTTTTATTTAAATATTATTTTCAATTAAATACAATCAGCCATCGCAAAACCCTCAACGACGGTCTAGATTTTTTTCTTTTAAATGTGAAAAGTCCGTCGCAAAACCCTCGCAATTTGCGAGGGTTTTGTGACGGACATTAAAAAAAAATTTTATTTTGCGAGGGTTTTGCGATGGATATTCAATTTTTTTTATTTAAACATTTTTTTTATAAAAAAATAGACCACGAGGGTTTTGCTATGGACATTCAAAAAATATTTTTTAATTATTTTTTCATAAAACAACTAATTAGCCGTCGCAAAAGCCTCTCAAATTGTGAGGGTTTTGCGACGAACATTTAAAAAAATTTCTATTTAAATAATTTTTTTCTAAAACAATCCGCTTGCGAGGGTTTTGCAATAACCCACTAACTAAACTATTATATTTTTGTATTTTTTAAATTATCAAAAATTTGTCACAATATACTTGCAATTTGCGAGGATTTTGCGACGACTATAACAATTTTTTCGTTTAAATATTTTATTTTAAAAAATATTTAACCGTCGCAAAATCCTCACTAATTTGCGAGGACATTTTAGCCGTCGCAAAACCCTCGCAAATAGCGATGCTTTCGTTACGAATTGCGACGGCTATTTTGGCTGTCGCAAATTGCGAGGATTTTGCGATGGCGTTTGTCAACTCATGAGTTCATTGACAATTGTCGCAAAACCATCGCTAATTAGCGATGGTACTGTAGCCGTCATAAAAAATTCGTCGCAAATTGTGATTTTTCCAGTAGTGTTTAGTTCTATCATATCACCTTCCTGAAGTCTCACATTCAATGAACTTTTATATATATATTATTTTGTAAAATGTTTTAGATTAATTTCAAATATTTGGAGGGGTTAATTTATTTTGAATTCTCTCTCTCTCTCTCTCTCTATATATATATATATATATATATATATATATATTCTTGGGGTGGCCATTGTTGGGAAATATGCCCTCTTAGACTAAGTTTTTTATGTAAAAATCGAATGTTTTAATAAAATAAATTTATTTTTAGAAAATTATTTGTGAATTTACAATTTTATTTGTGCACAATTACGTTTGGAAAAGACCCATTGTGTTTAAGTAAGTGGTCCATGTGAATGGAGGTCTTTCATAGTAAGGTATGAATCACGGGTTACTTAACACATAAACATTCGTTCTTAACTGATTGATGAGAATGGGAATCTCATCATGTTTAGGTTATTATGTTGTGAATTCTAAATGGGGAATGGCTTACCTTTAGCCAGTGAGTAGTCAACTCACTTCATGACATAAGCGTATTTCGAATACGTAGAACATGACCTATAGTAGTGGTTTCTAAAAGTACTATATAGTAGAAACCTAGACTACTATGGCTACAATGTGGACTAGTACTCTATGACTTGAGTATGAGTTGGTGGTCTGACAAAGCTGGGAGCATATACTTTGATATGCTATAATTAAGGTTCTATCGTAGGGCTAATATACTTGCATGTTAGGTATGTGTGACTAGTTAGTGAAGACAGACTTGTATAGGATAATTTCTATACTATATTGCCCATTGTGGTTGTCTGAATGATCTAAATATCCAGGACCTTGGGAAACATGACTTGGATGTTTGCTTTATGGTAGCTCCATTCGAAAGTGGAAACAATCCAAGAAGTCGTGGATTATTGGACTAGAGGCCTAAGGATGGTAGATGTCATTTAGAGAGGTGTTAGTACACTTCTTCCTCTCTGAATGTACGACAGTGTATAGAGGGGTATTTTAGTCATTACACCTATAGGTCGGAGATTTTGCTAATGCAGTATTGTCTTTGGGGTCAATATTTCCTTATGGTGATATTAGAAAATATTTAAAATGCAAAATACAGCTATTTATATGTCAAGTGTATTTTGGTCATTTTAGTAGCCAAAGCGGTGTGTCTTTTGGTCCCCAATATAGACCGTCAATCCTAATTAAATACGGGCTAAGGAATTGATCTTAAATTAAATGGAACTATTTTATTTAAGTAGCCTGATTTAATTATTGGGTTAGAATAAAATAAAGGTCCATGGAGAGAGAATTAATTATGGATTAACCTGGGACTAAACTGATTTAAGTTCATTTAATTGGACTGGTTTATTTGGGCTGAAAAATTAATTATTTGTTGGGCCATTAAATTAGTTCTAACTAGAATAGTTAATTAAGTCCAATATGCTAAACTAAGAGTCCAATGGCCCAATCCAGTTTAACCCAGGGTTTTTATTTAGATTAAACAAGAGGATTGGAGAGAGCACAATCATCATTGTTTTTGACACATAAGAGTGACAACTTCTTCTCTATGAATAAGCTAGACATCTATCTCTCTCTCTCTCTCTCCAAAAAATTCTCTAGCTCGTTAGTTGTTCATCAAACAAAAGTTAGGCAGGCCATATACTGGAAGACCGAGAGTTCGGCGTTCAAATACTTGCAAAAATAGAGTAGGAGGCTTGCAGGAATCGCACCAGAGGCTTCTACCAGCACACCTACACCGGTTGCACACATTCCGGTATAGCCAACACTTAGGACGAGAAAAAGAGGTAAAATTTTTAAAACCTTAGGATTGAGATAGGGCGCAATCGGCGCTGACTAGGGCTGTCGGAGCCGGCGCGGAGCCAGCGGCGGCCTTGCCCTGGAATCCCTATTCTTGTTTTTCCAGTTTTTTTCTTATGTTCTCTTCCGCTGCGTGCTCCGTGTTTTCCCACTTTCCACGCCTTCAATTGGTATCAGAGCATGAAGGTTTTGTGAAATATAGGAAGTATGCATCTAGATGAATAAAACTGGACACATATGTGTGATTAAAATTGTAATCTTTCACTGTTTATGGTATGGATGGATTCTCTGTAAAACCTCGCGGGTGGAAGTATAGGGATCTGTAATTTACTGTTTTTCTTAGTAAATCGTATAAGCCCAATGTTTATGGGTATAGGTGGTTGTTGGTTTTGGTTGATTTCATTGTATTTGGATTGGAATCGGAGAGCTATGGATACCAGAAGCTGTGTAGAAAAACAAAGGAAATTCGCAAAAAAAAAAAAAAAAAAACTACAAAATCCGGCATCCAGAACGGAACCGGCGCCAACTTGGAGTGCTAGAACTGGTGCCGACTTGGCTCTGGATGGCCGGTCCCATGCTGGTTTCTGGTGGGTCCTGGTTCTATGCGGTGCGAGTAGTGGACCACAGTGCAGATGGGGTGCATGATCCAGTGCGGCGGGTGCAGTGGACTAAGGAATTTTTTTTATAAATTTTTCCTTGTAATTTTTCTTGCAATTTCTTTTGGTTTTGGGGTCTATACAAAGCGAAGTTAATATTTTTGCAATAGTTAATATTCATGGAATATTTTTGCATGAAAATTATTAGTAAGGGATTTTAGAATTAAACAAGACCATTAATTAATTAATTAATTAATGTGTTTAATTATGTTATTTGGGCACTTAAGTTTAAAAAATAGAAGAGAATGAAAATGTCTACTGTTTTCTAGCATGCTACTTATTTTTGGTACCTATGTACACGTTTTCTCAAAGACCAAAGTCTTTGGGAATGTTTTTACAAGAAAAATATTTTTCTACAAATTAAATGGTTATTTTAGCTTGAACAAAAATTAATCCTTAGATATTTTCTCAAAGGATTTAATCCTTGACATAGAAAATATATTAGATTTAGATATTTTTATAAGTTAAAATAGAAAGCTATTTTGTTTTAATTTGGCACAAGAACAATGTTTTGTCAAATAAACTTGAGACCAAAGTCTCTAGAAAGTTTTAATTGGAAAATTTTTGAAATCATTAAGTTTTTAACTTAAATAAAATTAGTCAATGGGAAAAGCTCTTAAAGGATATAAGCCTTGACATGGAGATTTTTATGGACTTAGACATTTTATTTTTGAGTTAAGGGAAAACTTAATGGAAATTTTCAAAAGGATATTATTCAAGAAAACCCTTGTTTTAAAAGACTAAGTGGGAGAGGGGTTCCAATGGCCCCACGACTTCCATCATGATCCTCATTAGAGATCGTGGGTCTCTTCGCGTCACCCTGGGAGTGAACCCGTATAGGATGGGGATACCACAATGATTTAGATCTAATGGAGGGATGTAATTGATAACTCGAGACATGTACTATGATCGGTCAGCCCCTCGTTGAAGGTTATAGTGCGAGGTATGTCTATAGAAAATGAGAGGAAACGACCATCCCCTTGATGGAGTTATCTTCTAAATCATTACCTAGAAGGGAAATTAATCTGTGGTGGTTAACATACTTAGCTTAGAAAACTGTTAATCTTCCCAAGAAGCTATGTCAGTTTTCCTAAGAGCCAAATTGATTATTATCAATTCTGATAATAAGGATAAAGTACACATATTTGTTTTGTTTTCACAAATTGAATCTTTTTATTTTATTTTTTGATTTTTCAAAAATGGTAGGAGGTTCTTTTAGTCCATTGATCGTTATTCTCTGGGAGAATAAGCTAACGGGACCAAACTGTGTGGACTGAAAAAGGAACCTGGACATAATATTCACAGCAGAGGAGTATAAGTATGTCATGTACGAAACCTACCCTGTAATCGGGGAGGGTTCCACCGCCGAGGAGTGTGAGGCTGAGAAGGCATGGAAGAAGGTTGACGAGATGGCTGTTGTTACATGTTGGCCTCCATGTCTAATGTGCTCCAATCCAAACATGAGTATATGACCACTGCGTATGACATAACCCAATTATTAACCACGATATTTGCGGATAAGAGCCGGCCCGCAAGGCAGGAGGCTCTTTGAACCATCATAAACACTAAGATGGCTGAGGGAGCATCAATTAGAGAGCATATGCTCAAGATGATTGCTGCTTTCAAGGAGGTAGAAATCTTAGGGGCTGTCATTGACCCCGAGAGCCAAGTGGACATGGTTCTTGAATCTCTACCGGGTTCTTTTACTCAGTTCAAGTTAAACTATAATATAAACAAGTTGAACATGGGCTTGCCTAAGTTGATGAAGGAGCTCCAGATGGCGGAAAAGGTTATGAAACCACAGTCAAAGGCTATGATTGCCAATGCTTCATCTTCTAGAATTAGGCTCAAGCCTAGAAAGTTTAAGATGAAGAAGAGGAATGCAGCGGGCCAGCCTAAGACCCAGCTCAAAGACAAACCTAAGGGTAAGTGCTTCAAGTGTGGACTGAAGGGACACTGGAAAAAGGAGTGTCCGGATCTTCAAGCCAAGAAAAACCCCACAGGTAATATTTTTTATCTAGAGTCTATATCAATGGTTGGATCAACTTCCACTTGGATTGTTGATTCAGGAGCCACTGATCACATCTGTAACTTCTTATAGGGGTTTAGAAAGATTAGAAGACTCCAAAAGGGGCGAACATAGATTACGTGTGGGAAATGGAACACAAGTTTGGGCCCTTGCAGTGGGAGAGCTGAATCTTGTTTTTTTATTGTAATAGAATAGTGGTTTTGAAAGATATTTTATATGTACCTGGATTTAGACAGAATTTGATTTCAATTGCAAAACTAATAAATCAAGTATATTTTGTATCTTTCCATTCTGGTATTTCTATTAGTAGAGATGGAGAAATTTTATGTACTGGGCACATATATGGAAATTTATTTTTCTTAAACCCTATTAACAATCAATTAAATAATGCTCAATCTGAACCTTTAATAAGGAAGAGAAAGACCAATGTCAATTACTCTTTTCTTTGGTTTCTAAGGTTAGGTCATATCAACTTAACTAGGATTCAGAGGTTGATCCATGATGGGCCCTTGGGCTCATTGAGATTGGAAAATTGGCCTCAGTGTGAGTCTTGCCTGATGGGAAAGATGACCAAAAGGTCATTTGCCCCTAAGGAGGATAGAGCCAAGGAGGTATTGAGTCTTGTTCACATTGATGTGTGTAGTCCTTTGTCTACACTAGCTAGAAGAGGTTTTGAATACTTCATCACTTTCACGGATGATTGTACAAGGTTTGATTACGCTTACCTGATGAGACGCAAGTCTGACTCTTTTGACAAGTTCAAAGAGTTTAAGGCTGAAGTGGAGCGTCGGACAGATAAATTGATCAAGACCTTACGATCAGATCGTGGTGGAGAGTACCTCCTTGGTGAATTCATGGACTACATGGTACATCATGGAATAGTATCCCAGTTCTCTGTGCCAAGGACGCCCCAATAGAACGGAGTAGCTGAGAGAATGAACAAAACATTGATGGAAATAGTCTGAAGCATGATGTCTCATGCTACTCTTCCAGTGTCTTTTTAGGGATATGCCTTGGAAACAGCGTCATACATTCTGAACTTGGTGCCTTTCAAGTCAGTACGTAGGACTCCCTATGAGATGTGGACTGGGCGTAAGCCAAGTCTAAATCATCTCAGGATATGAGATTGTCCAACTTATGTACTGATCAAGAAGACAAATTGGAACCAAGATCAGAATTATGCTATTTTGTTGAGTATCTAAAATGGACAAAGGGTGGTTAATTTTATCATCCTAAGGAGCAGAAGGTACTAGTTAGTACCAATGCTAGATACTTGGAGGATGATCGAAGTACTTTCACGAAGGGTTCAACTAGGTTGGAGCTGGAGGAGAAGTTATCTCCGAAAGTAACTTCTTCTGACTCGATTGTGGAACAAGAAGAGGCACAGCTTCAAGAGCTTATACATATGGAGCCTCGTCGTAGTAGGAGAGTGTCTAGGGTTCCGGAGAGATGGACTAGAAAAGCTTTCGAGCTGGTCTCTGACCATCTAGAACAATATCCCACTAGATACGAGGAAGCTATTGTTGATGCTGATGCAAATCTATGGCATGAAATAATAAAAGCCAAGATTAAGTCTATGTATCCCAATAAGGTTTGGGATCTTGTAGCTTCACCTAAAGGGATAAAACCCATAGGGTGTAAGTGGATATACAAGAAAAAGAGGGAAGTAGATGGGAAGGTGGAAACCTTCAAAGCTAGGCTTGTGGTGAAATGGTATACTCAGAAAGAGGGAATCGATTATGAGGAAACCTTTTCCCCGCTAGCCATGCTTAAGTCTATCCGTATCCTTCTTGCCATCACATGTCATTATGACTACGAGATATGGCAAATGGATGTCAAGACAATATTTTTAAATGGCCACTTTAGTGAAGACATCTATATGTCTCAACCGAAAGGTTTTATTGCTGAAGGCCAAGAGCATATGGTTTGCAAGCTTAAGAAGTCCATTTATGGACTTAAGCAGGCATCAATGATATGGAACATTCGTTTTGATGAGACTGTAAAGTCTTATGGTTTTATTTAAAACGAGGATGAACCATGCGTGTATAAGAAACTTGAAGGCATTAATGTGGTTTTTCTTGTCTTGTATGTGGATGATATTCTACTCATTGAAAATGATATAGGGTCATTATCATCTACAAAGATTTGGCTATCTAGTCAATTCAGTATGAAGGACTCGGGAGAAGCCAGCTACATTTTCGGGATTAGACTTCTTAGAAATAGGAAGTAGAGAATGTTAGGATTATCCCAAGTGGCATACATTGATAAGATGCTGGCCAGGTATAGCATGGACTCATGCAAGGGAGCTCTAATCCCTTGCAGACATGGGTTGTCATTTTCTTCAAGGGACTGTCCTCAATCTCAAGAAGAAAATGACAGGATGGGTAGGATTCACTACGCTTCAGCTGTGGGAAGTCTCATGTACGGCATGCTGTGTACTAGGCCAGATATCTGCTTTATCGTAGACTTGGTTAGCAGATATCAGTCAAACCTTGGGGAGGTTCATTGGCAAGCTATAAAGCATATACTCAAGTACCTCAAGAGAATGAGAGATTATATGCTGGTTTATATGGCTGATGACTTGGTTCTTACAGGATACACAGCTTAGACTTCCAGGCGTATAAGGATGAGAGAAAATTCACTAGTGGATATATCTTCACCTTGTCTAGAGAAGCCATTTCATGGAGGAGTATCAAGCAATCTTGCATTGCTGATTCAACCATGGAAATTGAGTATGTGGCAGCTTCGAAGGCATCCAAGGAAGCAGTCTGGCTCAGGAAGTTCCTTTTAGAACTTGGAGTCGTACCACACATGGACATGCCGATTGTGATGTATTACGACAACACTAGAGCAGTATCATAAACAAAAGAACCCAGGAACCACAAGAAGGGGAAGCATATCAAGAGGAAGTACCACCTGATTCGGGATTTCATCTAGAGACGGGAAGTCGTGGTGGAATAGATTGCCTCCAAGAATAATCTAGCAGGTC
Organism: Voacanga thouarsii; assembly: GCA_026120185.1. NCBI lineage: Eukaryota > Viridiplantae > Streptophyta > Magnoliopsida > Gentianales > Apocynaceae > Voacanga > Voacanga thouarsii. The sequence goes on from JANUWF010001699.1 coordinate 60,777, forward strand.
CATTGACCAAGCCTTTGGCTGAGAGAGTCTTCAAAAGACACTTAGATGCCATAGGGGTAGGCACCTACGGACTTATTTAGACTTAGAGTGCAAGTGGGAGATTGTTGGGAAATATGCCATCTTAGACTAAGTTTCTGATGTAAAATCGAATGTTTTAATAAAAGAATTTATTTTCAGAAATTGTTTGTGAATTTATAATTTTAGTTGTGCACAATTACGTTTGGAAAAGACCTATTGTATTTAAGTAAATGGTCCATGTGAATGGAAGTCTTTCACAGTAAGGTATGGATCATGGGTTACTTAACACATAAACATTTGTTCTTAACTGATTGATGAGAATGAGAATCTCATCGTGTCTAGGTTATTATGTTGTGAATTCTAAATAGGAAATGTCTTACCTTTAGCTAGTGAGTAGTCCACTCACTTCATGACATAAGTGTATTTCGAATACATAGAACAGGACCTGTAGTAGTGGTTTCTAAAAATACTATATGGTAGAAATCTAGACTACTACCGCTACAACGTGGACTAGTGCTCTACGGCTTGAGTATGAGTTAGTGGTTTGACGAAGCTGGGAATATATACTTTGATATGCTATAGTTGAGGTTCTATCGTATGGCCAATATACTTGCATGTTGGGTATGTGTGACTAGTTAGTTAAGATAGACTTGTACAAGATAATTTCTATACTATATCGCCCTTTGTGGTTATTTGAATGATCTAAATATCCAGGGCCTTGGGAAACATGACTTGGATGTTTGCTTTAGGGTAGCTCCCTTAGAAAGCAGAAACAATTCAAGAAGTCGTGGATCATTGGATTAGAGGCATAAGGATAGTAGATGTCATTTAGAGAGGTGTTAGTACACTTCTTCCTCTCTGAATGTACGACGATGTATAGAGGGGTATTTTAGTCATTACACCTGTAGGTCAGAGACTTTGCTAACGCAGCATTGTCCTCGGGGTCAATATTTTCTTATGGCGATATTAGAAAATATTTAAAATGCAAAATACAGCTATTTATATGTCAATAGTATTTTGGTCATTTTAGTAGCTAAGGCGGTGTGTCTTTTGGTCCCCAGTATAGACCATGACTCCTAATTAAATACGGCTAAGGAATTGATCTTAAATTAAATGGAACTATTTTATTTAAGTAGCCTGATTTAATTATTGGGTTAGAATAAAATAAAGGTCCATGGAGAGAGAATTAATTAAATTAGTTTAGTGGGCTAATTAATTATTTAGGGCTTTGGCCCAATTTGAATAATTAGGAATTAACTTGGGACTAAACTGATTTAGGTTCATTTAATTGGACTGGTTTATTTAGGCTAAAAAATTAATTATTTGTTGGGCCATTAAGTTGGTTCCAACTAGAATACTTAATTAAGTCCAATAGGCTAAACTAAGAGTCCAATGACTCAGTCCATTTAACCTAGGGTTTTTATTTAGGTTAAACAGGAGAATTGGAGAGAGCACAATCATCGTTGTTTTTGACACATACGAGTGACGGCTTTTTCTCTGTGAATAAGCTGGATGTCTATCTTTCTCTCTCTCTCTCCAGAAAATTCTCTAGCTCGTTAGTTGTTCACTAAACGGAAGTTAGGCAGACCATATACTGGAAGACCGAGAGTTTAGCGTTCACATACATGCAAAGACGGTGTAGGAGGCTTGTAGGAATTGCACCAGAGGCTTCTACCACCACATCTACACCGGTTGCATACGTTCCAGTACAGCCAACACTTAGAACGAGAAAAAGAGATAAAATTTTTAAAATTTTAGGATTGGGATAGGGCGCAACCGGCACCGGCTAGGGCTGTCGGAGCCGGCACCGACTCTGCCCTGGAATCCTTGTTCTTGTTTTTTCAATTTTTTTTATGTTCGCTTCCACTGTGTGCTCCGTGTTTTCTCACTTTCCACGCCTTCAGCCATGGCTCCCCCAAACCTATAGGTAGGTTTGTCCCTGCGTGCTTTATACATGTTCCTTTTACTATAAACAAAAATTGTTTCTTCTTTTTTTTTTAATTCATGGGAGGATGAAATACGTTCCTTAAAGCATCACTATAGATATTTATCTCAAGGGAAAATCTACAATTGATAAATGGATTTTGTTTTAATGTGCAAATGCCTTAAATAACTCTTACTCGTTTAGATTGTGCAAAGATTTCTCTTATCTAAAATAAGGATTAATTATTTTACATATAGTAACTTATCCAAATTAAATTTGTGCCCTAAGTAGCACATTTTAAAAAAAAAACTCATAGTTCATTACTTGGGAGAGGTCAAACTACTACGCTTTGGCATTCACATAAAAGTTCGTTGGATAAAATTGAAATTTGACTAATGAAGTTGGAACAATGTCGAAATACTAAAAAGTTTGGCTGGTGATATTGCTAAAGCAAAATTTTTTAAACTAACTAAACTAACCTTATGTTCAAATGAAGAATTTTCTTTTTAAATTTTACCAACCATTCATTTTTTTTGGATGCCAATGTAAATGGATTAATATTGATAAAAAAGTATTTACATGGTTTAACTAGTTTACAGTCAAGGAGACTACAAACTAGTGGTTGTAAATACAGTCCTTAAAACTAGTCACAACATTAGGGTACAAAGTAAAAATAACAGTGTATACATGTGTTTTAATCTTCTTTGTAATATCCAATGGTTGGCAGACTACACCCTCAAAAATGGCCTTGTTATGATCATTCCAGATGTAGTAAAATGTGGCCGCCAAAGCAGTAGTCTTAGCCTTAGTAAACCACGAAGTACCACGGTTGGCACACTTATACCACCTAAGACAAGCTTTAGCCGAATTCAAAGAACGTGGTAAACTCAGCCACCTTTTCACTTCCGTCCAAATAGCAGTAGAAACTGAGCATTTGAAAAATAGATGGTTAGTCATCTCCTGATGTGTCTTACACAATGGACACGACAAATCATCAAGCCTGAACACAAGTGCATCATTGGTTTTAAGCCTTCCCTTAGCACACAACCAAAGTATGAATGAGTGTTTGAGTGTCAGGACCTACTTCCATATAGTATTGGCCCAATACACAGTCTATGCAGTTGATCTCAGATAGTCATAAGCAAGAGAAGTGAAAGAAGCAGTACACATGGCCCAAGAATAAAGAAGATCAGCCACACAGTGAGTATCCCGTTCCCGCTCCAAGATCATGTCTCTAATTGCTAACAGTCTACGAAACAAAAGGGAGTGTTCCCTGTGATGCTCGATATCCTATACAAATCTGCCCTTTAAATTATAATGGTCCACCTATTTGACCCACAAAGATTGTTTCTCCGCTTGTATGTCCCAAATGATTCTAGACAGTAGCACTGTATTCCAAGTGTGTAAGTTCCACAATCCAAGTTCGCCCTCAGTCTTTGGAAGACAAATATTCTTCTAGGTAACCAAAGAATTCTTTGAGTCCCTAGCCATCCTATTCAACTGACAAATAACAGCAGATGGTATAGGTAGAATGGACAACCAGAAACACTCAACCCCTTGGAGAACAGATTGGATCAGTTGGAGGCGCCTAGCATAAGAGAGAGAACGAGCAGACCATCGGCCAATGTATGAGCCAATACGATCAAGCAATGGTTTGTAGCAAGTAAGCTGAATTTTACCATTCATGATTGGTAGGCCAAGGTAGCGAAACGGAAGTTCCCCAATAGGTATGCCTGTATCAGCCAAAATATCTCCTGATCAGTCATACAGATCTTAGCTAGATAAATATTGGACTTATCCTTATTGATTTCAAGACCGGAGCATCTCTTAAATTCTTCTAGGCAGCCAAGGAGAATGTGGATAGAAGAACAATCACCCTTAGCAAACAACATAAGGTCATCTGCCAAAGTAAGGTGAGTAATCCTTAGGCCTTTACACTTAGGATGATAGTTGAATAAAGTTCCAAGTGTGTGCACTTTGACAACCCGTGAGAAATATTCTAAACAAATAACAAACAACAGTGGAGAGACTGGATCCCCTTGGCACAGATCTTCAGCTCCAGTAAAGAAACTGTGCACAGTCCCATTGATAGCAACAGAGAACGAAGTAGTGGTCACACACTGCTCAATCCAGGTCATGAAAAGATGAGGGAACCTAAGCTCAGTAAGTAAATCTAGTAGGAAATCCCAATTAACTAAGTTATAAGCATTCTTTAGGTCTACCTTAATTGTACATCGAGAAGAAACTCTTGTTCTACTATACATACGCATAAGTTCCTGAACCAATAAAATATTATTAGTCATGAGTCTGTCTTGTATAAATGTTGACTGTGATATGTCCACAAGATGAGGGACAACCAGTTTAAGTCTGTTAGCCAGAACTTTAGAAATAATCTTGTAGACCACGTTATAGCAAGAAATTAGTCGATAGTCACCCACCCTCTCAGCATGATCAGTTTTCGAAACCAGGGTAATAATAGAATGGTTAATCTACTTTAGAATTTTGCCAGAAATGAAGAATTCTGTAACAGCGTCACATAGACTCTGCCCAACCGTACTCTAAGCTTTCTTGAAAAATAAGGTAGAGTAACTATCAGGGCCGGGAGCTTTGCAATCACCAATGTCCCACAGGGCTAATCTGATATCCTGGATAGTAACGTCCCTAATCAAGTCCACCTTCAGGTCATGAGGTACCATTGGACCAGCCCTGACAAAGTCTACATTGATTCCTTGGCAGTCCACCTTAGACCCAAGAAGTTTCCGGTAATATTCCACAAATTTATCAACGAGAGCCTTTGGACTATCAATCATTCTACCATTCTCCATGAGAATAGAAGAGATGAAGTTCCTCTTTTTATTTTGTTTGACAATGTTGAAGAAGTAACGTGTATTCTTGTCAGCGTGAGCTGCATACCTTCCTTTAGCAAGTTGCTGGTAGAATTTCATTTCTGCCTCCGTGATATGCCATGCCAATCATTTACACTCCTTGAAGTGTGCAATAAGATTCTGATCCATAGGGTTGGCAAGTAATAGCTGTTGGGCATTGAGTACAGCCTGGTTCACTTGTTCAACATGATCAGACAGGTGAGAGAATTCCAGTTTGTTTAGTCTCCGCAAGTCACGCTTAAGCATTTTCAAACAACGACAAAGAGTGAACTGGTGAAAACCCAAGTATGGCCGATCCCAAACCCCTTTTACAATATTTCGAAACGATTCATGGTCAGTCCAAAGATTAAGGAACCTGAACGGATGTACATATTCCACACTGTTATCGACCACTGACCAAATAGCAGGACTATGATCGGATATGCACCCAATGGGGAAAAACTCCACTGATGCCTGGGTAGAGCACTGAAACCATGCATTATTATCCATAACTCTATCAAGTTTTGACCACATCCTAGAATTTGTCCAAGTAAATTGCGGCCCAACATAGGGGAGGTCCTCCAAGCCAGTGTCAGCATATAAAAACGCAAAGTCCCTAATTTCATATGTTGAAGGTAATGAACTGCCAAGTTTATCATCCACATGTAAATAAAAATTAAAATCACCCATAAGGATCCATGCCTCTGACAGCGATGAAGATAAGTACTGAATAATCTACTATAAACTTCTTCATGCCACAACAGAATTGTAAGCATAGACAAAAGTGAAGAAATATGAAGCATGAGAAATCTTACATGTGATACACACAGTAATAGCTTGAGGCGGGCAGTGGATTAAGTGGACATCCACCCTTACACCATTCCACAAGATGACTACTCTACCACCATTTGATTCACCCAAATTATGAATAGCCGACCAATTAGAAAATTTGGTATGTAGAATATTGTCCAACCCAACAACAGTCAGCTTTATTTCCAGTAATCCGATAACATCTACACGATATTTAGAAATAAAATTCTGAACCCCATGTTGTTTGAGGATCATATTAAACCCTCGAATATTCCAACATGCTACTCTCATTGAGGACTAATTAGTGCCCGATGGGCACCAATCAAGTCAACACTCCATTGTGCATATTTCTTCCATACAGAACAAGTAAATTTTTTTGCCTGAATGGTTGCCTTATCGGTATTCCCTATGGCCTGTGGAACATCATCAACATAGCCTTCAATCCTGGTAGGAGAGATAAAATTTTTATTTCCAAATTGTATATTCAACTGTGATTTTGATTGCCAATGTGAGTGTCCCCTACGTCTTACCCTGGACCGACCTCTTCTATCCCTGATCTAGTTTCTTTGTCCAACAGATGAGGATGGTGCATCATGTGCAGAAGCCGCACTTTGTCCTTGTATATCCTTGGTGGTAGTCTTGCCCATTCCTTGCTCGTTGCACACGGGCACAGGCAGTGTGCTGTGCATGTTATCCTGATCCAAACAATTGACAGGTTGTTTCCCTTTATCAATGTGTATAGTTCTTATCACACCAGTCAAGAGTGATCTCAGCTATTTGTTTTGTCCAACCGATGCAGATAAAAGCCTTGTCCGTTTGTTTGTTCTTTCCTTTTGCCCTATTTTATTTCCATTTAGTCATGGGAGCCGCCATCTGTTCCTTTCTTTTCATTTTCCCCCCATACATGCCTTCATGACATGCCCAAATTTACAACAAAAACTATAATAGGACGGTTTAAACTCAAATCTCATTGCCTTCTGCTTGATCTTACCTGATGGCAATCGAATTGGCACCACTTTCACTAGGGTCTTAGACACATCCACTTCGACCAGAACTCTAGCATAGGACAACGATCAAATGTTGCAGTAAGCATATCGGTCATAATTGGGATGCCAATAGCAGAAATAATTTTACTTAAAGCCCTCATGTTCCAACAACCCAGAGGCAAGGCTGGAAGCATGACCTATATGGGCATTATGCTCACTTCATTGAGGGAGAAATCAAATCCAGATGACATCATTTTGAGCATAAGTGAACGTCCAAACATAGCATAAGGTCCCCCACGAAGAACCTGTTGCCTATCGGCATCCGATTTGAAGCGAAAAATCAGCCACCCAGAAGCATGAGTGTGCACCTTAGATTGAACACCCCAATGTTTAGTGAGGTCCATGATTGCCTTCATGCCAGGAAACCTGCCCGCAAACATCCCAACAAGGCAGAAACCCAGCTTGCCCTCAGTATCCATAAAGTCCATTGCATCAATGTCAATGAGATTACCCGAGCTGGGAATATAGCTTAGTCTCATTCCATTCTGCTGCTCACAGTTCCCTTTCACAATATTAGCCCAAGTACGAGTTGATTGATTGGTGTCCAAAGGTTTGGGAGGGGACAATAGTTTCGATTGTGAGTTTGTGTTGTCCCCCACAAAGGGTTCAGGAGAGACAGAAGTCTTAGGAACTTCAGGATGATTTAGGCTCCGCACCTGGACAGACACTGGGCAAGAGGGTAGGGACGTTTCTGGGGCCTGTCGTTGGTTCTCTATGACTGGAGGGATAGATGACAGAGGAGAGGAAGGGATTATGGAGTTCGCTTCGAAAGGCTGGGAGAGAGTTGGGGGGTTCACATTGGGCAGCTCCCTGGACTTATTTGGAGAGACTGCCTTGGGTAATATAGATACAGCCCCCTATTTGTAACCTTATTTTCGTCGTCTAGTCTGGACCATTAGGTCCAGGCCCTCATGTCAAGATAAGGACGGATATAGCCAAATAGATAGAGGGAAGAGGACTGACACCTAGAGATAGGATAATGTTTTCTCGGGTTTGGTACACTAACTAACTGACAGACATGGAAAGAGGGTGCAAACTAAAGAATTATAGGTTAAGAGAGAGGCGAGTTAGGTAAGTTTGAAATCAAATATGATTCCTAGGAAGAATACCGCATCTGAGAAACCAGCAGGAAGGGACTGACAAACTAGTTTTAACATGAGGATAGTGGTTTATGAAGATTAATTAAACCCGCTTGATAGTATATCAGATGACCAAGGATAGAGGCTAAACTGAAGGACAACAGTTGTACCCAGACGAGAAGGATATGCACATACAGCCCACCATATTCAGCCAACAAGCTACTATACAACTGATTATCATATAACAACACCACAGACTAGGATATCATCGGCAATGGTACTATAAATTTATAGACAGAAAAGTAAAGGAGGATAATAGGAGAGAAATGTAGGATAACAGTGGCACCAACCCAACTACGATCATACATGACTCATTTTGCATATGCCACTAGCATAACCAAGTAACAAATGTACCACCTATACAGCAAACTGTCCAGAGTTCACAGTCGGGTAGGTAAGAGAAATAGCATTCCAGAACACATAAGTAGAAATAGAGGATAACTAACCAACAGGGAAGTCGTTTACATGCACTGCAACTAGAAATTAGCCATGGATATCAAGAACGAAAAGTGAACTCAAGAGAGTTGAGAGTATCTCTCTCTACACTTCTCTCCTGACATTAAAGGGAGGTCCTATACTATGTTTGTGATGAGTATACTTGGTCTTTACCAACCATTCATAGTCTGCCCTCTTTCATACTTCCAAATCTCTCAGTCTCTCCAAAAATCCTAAATATAACTTCTCCATTTTTGAAGGCATTCACACCAATACAAGATCAAGAGAAGGAACACCATTTTCAGTATTTTTTTTAACAAAGTATTGAGGATTTAATTTCTAAAACTTGAATTGGAAAAATAGAACTGCTTCACAAGTATGTTTAGGCCTCCCCAAATTTCTCTCATATTCACTTCTTTGCCAAGATTCTCTTGATTTCTTTATGTTGTTCTCAACCATTAAGTCCAATGAAGAACTCCTCCATTTATTGCCCCACTCGTGTATTCACCATGTCCATGACGTGCCTAACAAGAGAAAGGGTTCAAAGATGTTGAAGGATGCTTCAGAACGATAAAAATCCTTATTTCTTTAATGAGGAATTATGTCCCAAATTTCCCGTTACAAAGAAGTCAATTAGGGGAAAAAATTACAAGAAAAGAATGAAATGATTGAGAATTGGATCAGATATATGAAGAGAAATTATGTAGTGTGATTGAAGCACTGCTGAGAAATCTTAGAGATCGAGAAGATAGAGAACTGAAGAAGGAGGAGAAGGAGAAAGCCTGAACAAGAAAGAAGTGGAGAGTGATAGAGAATCGGGTTTGTGTTCATTTAAATAATAAAAATATTTCTTTTAGAGGTTTATTTTTTTACCATAAGGGATAATTTAGTTATTTTATAGAAATTTTCTCTGGCATAAAGAGATTAATGTTATCCTAACCAAATGAATCAAACAAAAGCTGTCTGGAGTAGTTGAAGTGGAGTGGTTGGACAATTACTCCACTTTGCTTTGATTGAAGTTGCTAAAGCCTCTGACATGCCTATAAATAGGCATGCCCTGAGGGTAAAGAAAATCATCCCAACGAGAAAAGCTCTTGTTTTGAGCATAAAGTTTCAAAGAAAAATTGTAAGGGTTTGGAAAAATTCTCTGGGTACTCTCTAGGTATTTTTCTTAAGTTTTGGGTGTGAGAAAAATATTATATTTGATATTGCGTGATTGTAATAATTTTTTACATAGTGAATATTTTTCTCCGTTTTTGGAGTTTTTTACGTAAATCCTTGTCTTGTTATTTTTCTCTGTGTTTGCTTGACTATTTTATTAAAGGTAGTCTGTCCGGGTTCATAGGGGATATTTTTTCCTAACAACTGGTATTAGAACCTTAGGGTATTAATATCTACTTATCGTATACTCTGTGGTTGCCACTAAGGTGGACCCTCCATATTAGAAAATAAGCTAGATTACTATTTACTTTGTTTATTAAGCCTACAAGTACCTTTGGTGCGGTAGAGTTTTAGTGTGTGTTTTACAGTAAAAGCATAAAAAAAATGTCAACGACTAGTGATGTGGATAAACAAACCACATAAAGAAAAACTGCAAGAAGGGTAGAGCTGATTCGACCAATAGCTCTAAAGAAAAAGATAATGTTACCAATGTCATTTTCTTAGCAGAGGGAGATAATGGATTATTTTAAAGACAAATATATGTCCTTATGGCATGATTGGTACCACTAGAGATGCCATGAAAAAGGACGTATGATTGGTAGTATGTCCACAAATTTACACATGGGTAATGATTGATGACTATGCAAGGTATGTGGTAGAATAAAGGAATGTCGATGGCTAATGAACTTTTGGAAAATCAATATGGAAGTTGCTCCATAATTATCGACATAGGCCGAGGTGAAATTCTTAAAGTTGATATTCATTTCAAGTGGATATACTTTTTATGGTAGAGTATGATAATACTTCGTATTGTCGATATTAGACAATGTCTTGGTAGCAGAAATTTTTTTTGTTTAATTCAGGTGGAGATTGTTATGCTAACCAAATGAATCAAACAAAAGCTGTTTGGAGTGGTTGAAGTGGAGTGGTTGGTGGACAACCACTCCACTTTGCTTTGATTGAAACTGCTGAGAGCAAAGAAAATCATCCCAACGAGAGAAACTTTTGTTTAGAGTGTAAAACTTCAAAGAAAAATTGTTAGGGTTTGAGGGTTTGGAAAAATTCTCTGGGTACTCTCTAGGTATTTTTCTTGAATTTTGGGTGTGAGAAAAATATTGTATTTGATATTGTGTGGTTGCAATAATTTTTTACATAGTGAATATTTTTTTTCATTTTTGAAAATTTTCACGTAAATCCTTGTCTTGTTATTTTTCTTTGTGTTTACTTGACTATTTTTATTAAAGGTAGTCTGTCTGAGGTAATAGAGATATTTTTCTCAACAAATAGCTCTGGTAGTATTGCTAGCCAAAAAGTTTAGGTATACTAAGATGCTGAAGAAGAAACTTTCGTTGTCTGAATGCATTTGATTGATAATAAAGTAGCTAATTCTAAAAAATTAAAATAAAATTTCTCATTCTCGATATCTTTCTCCATGTATCCATCAAACATTTGGGGGCGGGGGTGATTCTCCACATCATCATGTAAGATAAAGGTAATCAAATTGTCTTCAAATAATTATGTTATACAGTAGTATGTAATAAGCTAGTAACGCAAATAGTTAATTACAAGCATCATTTACTAAATCATAGACAACTGATTAAAATTTTTTCATATGGCTATTCCTACAAATATATTTAAAAAATAATTACACAACATGGAAATTTTCATTTCAAATAATAATAAAAGATATTGAACCATCATGTTGGATGATAAAATAATAATTAAAAAATGTATTTTCTGCAATTTTCAAGAACAAAATGGTCATATCACGTAACATTTGTGACAAAAAAAATTTATCAAAAGGAAGAATTATCATTGGCAAAATTTTTTAATCAAAGGGAAGAATTATTATTCACTATGACAAAATCAGTTAATACATCTTTATTCAAAATGTAGCTATTAAATTCGATTCATATTTTTATTTCCATCTTATATATTTTAAAAAATTAAAAATTTTAAATGTTTTCTCAAGAAGTACACTATTAATAAAGACATAAAAATATGTCAAGCTGACGAGTTATTTGATCCGGTGATCTTGAACCAATTTTCTCCGATTAGCTTTTTTATTTTATTTTATCAAGATGTAAATGTATATATTGATCAAAAGGTATATACACAGGATTTTACTAATTAATAGCAAGGCAACTATTAACTAGTTGTGACGATAGAATCCTCAAAATGGGTCAAAACATGAGGGTACAAGGTAAAAATAACAGAGTACACATGTATTTTGATCATTTTCGTAGTTTCCATAGGTTGACAGGCAACTCTTTCAAAAAGTGCTTAATTGCGTGCTAGCCAGATGTAGTAAATTGTGATAGCCATTGCAGAAACTTTGGTTTTGGCAAGCCACGAGGACTCGCGAGTTGCCTGGTTGAACCAAATAAGGCAAGTGTCGATCGAATTCATATCCTATGGTAAGGCTAATCATGCCTTACTGGGATATTGGATATTGCAAAACCCCAAGACTTGACGGGTACTCTGCCTATTTTTTCAAAAAAACCTGGGGAACGGTTTAGCAAAGTTTATGTGCAGCGATTCAGGAATTTTTCCATTCTAGCAGGATGTCTAAGCAGCTCAATCACTCGGTTATTACTCTAGTGCCTAAATCTGAGCATGCGGTGAAGGTGGGGGACTATAGACCGATTTCATGTTGCAATGTGGTTTATAAGATTATCTCAAAAATTCTGGCAGTCAGGCTCAAAACCGTTCTACCTATTCTGGTGGATCCTACTCAGTCGGCATTTATGGAGGATAGACTCATGGAGGACAACATTTTGCTGGTTTAGGAACAAATGCGGGCCTACAACGCCCCAGGACTTGACGGGTACTCTGCCTATTTTTTCAAAAAAGCTTGGGGAATGGTTCAGCAAAGTTTGTGTCCGCCATGTATAGCATATGCCATACACACCTCCTTCAATCTTTTCAAAACTACTTATTTTCTTTGAAAAAAATTAAGGTTTAATTTTTTTTAAAAAAAATCTGTATACAATTTCATCTTCCACCATCCTAAAACATTTTTAAACTTCATAACACTCCTCTATCTATTTCTTTCTTAAGATTTTATCTCTCAAATTTAAATTTAAGGTTTTGAGTCTCTCCCCAATATGTTTCACAGAATACCAATGTAGTAACTTAGAAGGGACCATGGAAAAAGTTTAAAAACCAAGCATTCCTATGATTTTCCTAAGGTAAATACATGAAGGGGAAGTAAACCACTTACAAAAGGACTCAGAAATCACAGGTAAGCAAAGTTGTAGTAAAGCAAATAACATCTTAGATCATTTCTTAATCAAACCGTGCACAAGGAAATGTGGGCACTTGGCAAACAACGTCTTTACAAAGAAAATGTGGGCATTTAGGAATCAAAATTGCTATATTTCTTAGGCTAAAGCTGTTCACTGCTGGACAAAGCATAAGAAACCAATTCTCCATTCGTGCTTTGCAGGAGTAGCTCATTGTTCTTCCTGTCGAATACTGGACATTCAATATCTACATAGACCTATGGAGTATTTCTTCATCCAAGGTTCTTTAACACTGAACTCCATCATCAACCATATGTCAATCAGCATCTATTCTAGACTATTGGAATTGTTGTAGGTCAAAGCCAGGGATTTTTCCACGACGATGAGTTAGGGAAATTCATAAGTAGATTTGAATCCATAAATAGTATATATTAACAAGTTGTATCATATAACTACAATACAACCTATTAATACATACAATTTATATGGACCTAGTCAACCTTAGAATTTCTAGACTAGTTGAGTTGAACCGTGTCTTTGTTTGGGCAGTTGCATCTCACGGAATGTAGAAATTCTTGTCATTTTTTTTTTGTGTAGAAACTAAAAATATTGAGAATTTTCAATATCCTTTAAAATCTAATTACTATCCCATTTTTTCAAAAAAGAAAATCTAATTATTATTATTATTATTATTATTATTATTATTATTATTATTATTATTATTATTTGTACATTAACTTTTAAAATCTTTTACGGGATATTTTGTTTAATAATGTTAGCTAAAAAAAGTAAAATACCCTTTAACTGCTTTCCTTTTTTATTTCTTTTTTAATTATTTTGAAAGTCTACCATAAAGTGTTGTATAACATTTGTTTCTACTTTTTTAGACTTGCAAATAGAAATTGAGTACTTTTGCATATATATATATAGCTATCAACGGAAGCACCTTGTAGCGACACGTTGCATTGTTATTTATTGACATTTGGAATTTTAAATAAAGAGTTTTTTTTTTTTTTTTACTTGACAGCATAGATAGATATGAAATGAATGTATTTTTTTTTTTTTAATAGAAATGTGAAGGATTTTTTGAATACAAAAAATTACATACAGGAATTACTTGACAGCATAGATAGATATGAAATGAATGTTGTTGTTGTTTTTTTTTAATAGAAATGTGAAGGATTTTTTGAATACAGACAATCACATACAGGAACTGAACACTAGGGATGATTCATCCCTATTAACTTGCTTTCCATCTCCAACACCATCATCATCATTCATCCCTATTAACTGCTCAGTCTTGATATAATGTCCTCTCATTTGAAACTCTAGGTTGTCCCTGGATTTGGTCATGGAGTTCTGTGCAAAATAGATTCGAGATACATTTGTCAGAGAGAATTTTCATTACAGCACTTGCCTGATGATCCTCTATTTCAATTGGTGAATTATTATGCATTGATTTCAAGTTAAAGAAATGTGGTTAGCCTTTTCCATGTATTATTGCGTCCTATGTTGGCCTAAACATCACTTTTGTTTTCTTACTTTCTGTAGGTATCAAAGCTCTATGAAGTTGTGCCTCTCATTCTAACATAACTTAGCAAGGTAAGTTTCTATCATCTTACCATTCCTGAAGTTTGTTCATTTAGAAGTGTATATAGCTTCGTGATGCCTATAAATTTTACAAATTTGACAACATCCATCCTTTTGTATACCGTGTGAAAATCGCAAACTATATTGCCGATAATGATCAATCAACTTCAAGTTCAAATGTTGAATAGGGAAATGAAATGCATTTCAATTCTTATAGTTTTTACTTGGTGATTCATGTATTCATTGAATAGAAGTAAGGTAATTCCTATATGATAATAGTCTCCTAATTAGATTCTTTCAACCATATTAATAGACCTTCTACCTGTCTGTTGCAGTTTGTGTACAAACTAAATTCAATTGTGGTTTCTGTTTATTTGCCTCTGTTTCTTCTGCTGCAGTCTCATTCTCACGGCCATGGCAGTTCCACATCCAGTAGCTTCATTTCTTCTCATCATGGTGATTCTCATCATCAAGCCTATTGAAGAAGACATAAAGATTTGGCCCCACAGGTGCCATGTTAAAACTTGCTTATAGGACCTGATTGTTTTTCGTTTAAATCATTTTTGGATTGAGTGTACTATGATGATTTTGTTTTTGATTTTTGTATCCATACCTTCTCTTATTATTATTATTTTTTACAGTTTTGAGTCCCGCTTGAGGGTTAGTTTGTCACATGCTGGAGATCTATTGTTGACTTCTTGAATTAGAAACACCAACACTGATGGAAAGCCCTTCACGTATCACACATATTTCTCAGTTTCAGATATTAGGTATCTTGCCTATTTCTGCTTCTTTCTTTTGATTGAAAAGAGAGGTAACTGGGTAACTTTACCTGTTTTATTTCGAGGTTGGACAAACTAGGAATAAAATATTAAGAAATTTTATTTAGTTTTATTATTATCTGAGATGGCCATGGGCAGTAAATAAGAAAAACTAGAGACACATCGTCAAGCCCTATTGTACGGAACAAGCAGAAGCCATGAACAATGTACAACACCAGCAGTAGAGGTGGTGGTGGTGGTGGAGAAGAGTTCATAGACAATCCTCACCCTTACTCCTACTCTCATATCCAATACAACACCAACCCTCACTCTCACGGTCTGCACAACGGTGGCGCCACCACCACCACAACGATGATGGATATGGTGATGAATGGCGCTAAGGGTGTGGGCAACATGCTTTGTACGTGCCTGACTTCGAAATTGTTCATGTGCCTGCGGGTGGAGGTGGGGCCGACCAGCTCACCTTGTCATTTCAGGGCGAACCCTACGTTTTCAACACAAATTTCTCCTGAAAAGGTCCTTTTTTTATTTGCTTTTGGAGCCTAAAGTTTACATATTTGAATATGGGTTTTGCTTAATTTTTTAAAGTTGGGTGCATAGGTAAGAGTTGGTGAGGTAGTTGAAATTGTATGGGTTTTTCGATTGGGTTTTGCCCAACTATGTGGTATATACTTTTAATTAGATTGTTCAATATTGCCCCCCAAGAATAATTTTTGTTTGCGTGGCTAATTTCACTTTTTCGAGGTCTGAATAGGGATGAACTTGCCTAATGATGGAATTTGGTTTCTCCAAATGATTGGTTGATGTGGAGTCTCAATTTACTTACCTTCCACAGCTACCTTGCTCCACATCACCAAACATGTGATTTTCCTATTTACTTCCCCATTTACTCCCTCATTTTATTCTTTCAAACTTCACCTTTAACCCCAGCTGGGTAATGTTAATTTATTAGTTACTATGAATGTGTTTCCCAAATTATGGCCATTGTAGATGTTAAGTGAATATGTTTTTTTATGATGAATTGAATTTCACTTGGCACTGCCCTACTAAATCTTGGTTTAGATCATTGCATACAACAATCTTGCAATTATGTGTACATAGTAGTAAGTGTTGGAGAGTCTTTAGGACTAATAGCCCATTTGAGCCTGTTAAAGGAACAAACGGTGATCCAAATTGATTTAAGTTGATGTAAATAATTGGATGGATTCATATGTTGCTCTATCTTGAGAAACTGTATTGCTCAATGCAGATTCATCGTAGTCATCTTTTGTGCTACACCATCCCAATTTTTATGTTTTGAGAGTCTTATTCACATTTAATACAGGTTGATTTGTTAGATTGCATAATGTCTATCACAAAACATCTCTATTCGCGTTGAAGTTTTTGATTTGTATTAGTCATTCTAGGTCGTTTCATTTGTTAGGCAATCCATTCAATATATGTTAGTTAGCTTTTCTAGGCTCAACATTCTCAATGCAAGACTTGCTTATCGTTCCAAAACTTGATTCATATGTTACATGTTATACCTCTCATTCATTTATTTCCATTAAGGTCTGGCAATAGTACATGTAGAATAAATGAATTTGAGAACAAAATTGAAATGAGATTACCATTTCTGGGTTGATAATTTCACCTGGGTTTGTACACTAATTGCCTATGATTGTACTCTCTTACAGGCAACCTTTGAGTGTCTCTTGAAGACTTACGGATAAGGAGATGAACTTTTCAGAGAAAAGCACAAACTGCTCATCCTTTTCCTTGGCATGGGTTATGGCACTTAGCTATGTTGAATATGTATAGTATTAACAAGTATTTACAAGGTTTTGATATTTCCTTTAGGGTCTGGTAATATTAAATACAAGGTTTTGATATGTATAGTATTAACAAGTATTTAATTTTTTTTTGAAATAATGTAACATTATTTCAATTTGGAAGAAGTAATGCATTCTCTAATTCGATAAATACTACTTATGGTATATATTTATATATTTCTTCACCACCTTTTTTTTTCATAATGTATTTATAATAAGAATTAAATAAATATATTACTCCCGTACATCACACGGACAACAACCTAATTTTATTAAATAGTGAATCTAACATCTATCTAATGTAGAAAAAAAATCGATAGTCAATCTAACTTCTATCTTTTTCTCTTTTTTTATTTAAAAATATAGATAGCTCATGATGACATGGACGGAAAATGAAAGAGAGAAAAAAAATAAAAAGAGTAAAAATAAAGTCTGTAAATATCATAACTGGTGAAGGATTCAAACTTTGAGAGAATAAAAGTAAAATAAACCACAGCAAGTCCAAAATCAACAAAGGAAAAATGCTGAAAATTAACATAAATAACAACAACAATAGAATTGGCATCAGTAGAGCCACCATGCTTGCCATAATGTGAAGCTCTTCAGGATGCACGATTCCAATGCATTTCTGCAAGCATCACCGTCAAAGTCAATTGCGCATTTTAGTCCAGATTTCGTTGCTTCTTGTCAGACCATTAATTTCACAAGCATTCTAAATCATATGAAATCACATATAATACCGCCTTATATAAGGCAAAAAGGACCAGAATAATATAATCCAACTTCCAAAGAAACATAGCATACCATGAGTTCAGTGAGCTGCTCTATCTATTTCTCCCCAAACAAAGGCATCTCTAATGGCTAACAATTGCCTTGTGGCCTCATTCATATCCAGGCGATCATTTGGTAATGTTTCAGAGCATTTGAGTCCAATTTCAAAGACTGAAATAATGCACTTCATCCAAAATTCTTTTCTACTCCAGAAATTTGCAATGCTTTCCTCTCCCTGTTCCAGTTCCTTGTTTTCTTCTCCCTGCCTTGAACAAAGCGAAGAATCCAAAATCTCTACAACTTGCTCCAACAAATTTTTCTTCACATAGTTATGCAAATTCAAATCATTTGTAAAATTTTTATCTGTCGGTCTTTTTCCTGTGAACATCTCTAACAAAAGAATCTCATAACTGTAGACATCTCCTTCAACTGATGGCGAGCAACCCATAGCATATTCTAAAATTTTTCACACTCCAAGTCATTTCAAGTAAAAGAAATTTATAACTTTCATTTACAAGAGAAGGGAGAGAAAAAAAATCACTTTTCTGGGCAATTAACTGCAAGAAGTCGAGGAAAAAGAGATTACAGAGCTTCTAGGCTTACATGTACTAGCCACTAGGTTCATATTTATCAAAAGTTTTACATCTATGAAAAATTCTCAAACAGTAAAAGTTCATAATCTCAAACCATTTAATCTTTCAAAACAGTATTCTTTCTTGTACTTAGTATATGTATTAATGTCGTTACCTGGAGCTGCATATCCAATGGTTCCCTTTATTGCAACCGAGCTGCTTGTTCCGGCTCCTGAGTAACTTTTGGTGGAATTAGGAAGAAGCCTTGCAAGTCCAAAATCACCAACATGAGCTGTAAGGTCATTGTCAAGAAGAATGTTGCTCGGTTTCAAATCACAATGAGCAATGATAAACCCGCAATGACTGTGAAGATATTGCAATGCTGAAGCGACATCAATTGCAATATTCAGTCTTTGGAGAAGGTTTAGATTTCTTTGCCTCGTTCCATCATGTGTCTTTGAATGCAACCACATATCGAGACTACCATTCTCCATAAAGTCATAGACTAGAGCCTTGAAATCGTGACCATTAGAATCAATACTGGAGCAATAACTTATGATAGGAACTAGATTTCTATGACGAATGTTTCTCAATGCATTGCACTCAGCCTTGAAACTTTTAGAAGCTCCATGTGTTTGAAGATCCAGAACTTTTACTGCCACAAGCTTGCCATTTTGCTTTTCTAACTGTCCTTTATAAACAATTCCAAAATTTCCTGATCCGACTATATTTTCGTTCGAAAATCCTCCAGTTGCATGTTGGAGTTCTTGATAGGAAATTCTCAGGAGCTTATCTTCTCTTGAGGGCATGGGAGAAGGAACATTTTCTCTGTATCTTCTTCGATAGCCGTGTAGTAATGTGGTGGAAATTAGAATGAAAGTGGATAGCAAGGACACAATAATGACGATCAAAAACTTCGAATTCTTCTTCCTATGGAAGTGGCAAGAAGGTAACCGGAGTTCACGAATGCCTCCACAGAGTTTAAAGTTCCCAAATAATATAATTTGGCTTGAGTTGCTAAATACACCATTCCTTGGTACCTCTCCTTCAAGGTTGTTGAAAGAAACATTGAGATAATTCAAACTTGGCAGCCTTTCCAGGTCTTTTGGAATTTCTCCAGTCAAGTTGTTTTGTGAGAGGTCCAAATGCTCAATTGCCTTTAAGGATACCAATTTTTGTGGAATTGTTTCTTGGAAAAAGTTGCTTTGCACGCAAAAGGCTCTGTAAATTCAAACAATCGCCAAGAGACGAAGGAATTTTTCCCGAAAATTTGTTGTACGAAACATCAAAAGAGATGGCATTTACAAGTCTTCCCACTTCAGGAGGCAAAGAACCAGTAAATGAGTTATGTGATAAATTTAACTCTGCGGGTGAAAATGAGTTGGCAAAAATTGCAGGTGATATGGTGCCAGAGAGTTTATTTTCGGAGATGTACAACAACCGCAAACTTCGAGAGTTTCCAAGACATGGAGGTAAAGTGCCTTCAAGGTTATTGTTTTCTAAGTGGAGTGCGAATAGAGAGGTTAGGTTGCAAAGGGTAGATGGTATCTCTCCAATTAACATATTTTCATTCATATCCAATACTTGCAAAGTTCGAAGTTTATCCAAATCCGTTGGTATGTTACCTGTGAAAAAGTTATATGACATGGATAAAAGGAAAAGATTTCTGAGTCTCATCAGGCTTGTTGGTATTGTTCCTGATATACTGTTGATTCCCATGTATAATCGTCAAAGCTGACCGGAGAGATTTCCAATAGTGTGAGGTAATTGACCTCCAAAATTATTGAAACTAAAAGACACTCCTTCTAGATCACTGCAGTTTGTCAATGAGGTAATAAACTGCAAGTCCCCAGTAGCATTATGACCCAAGAGATTTTGCTCAAGATTTAGAAATCGGAGACGAGGCAAATTTCCCACATTAGTTGGAACCTGTCCTTCAAACTTGTTCGTGGCGAGATCAAGTCCCTCAAGATTAGTGGCATTGGTAATTGAAACTGGAATGTTGCCATGGAATTGATTTCCAGAAATGTACAAAGTTTGCAGATGTGGCCTCTTGGGGCCTATGTCTTTTGGAAGTTTCCCCTCAAAGAAATTGTCTGATAGAGAAACCACCGACAATACGGAAATATTGTATATAGAGGGTGGGATTGCCCCAGAAAATTTATTCGAAGATATTGACAACTTCCATAGGTTCCTCAAGAATCCAATTTCATTTGGTAATTTACCCTCCATATTATTGAATGCAAGAACAAGCACTGCAAGTGAAGATAAATTCCCAAAAAAAGAAGGTATCTCCCCGGTCAAGTTGTTTTCATGTAGATCAATTCCCAGAAGCTTCTTCAAAGAGCCTAACGCGGAAGGAATTTTTCCCGCGAGTTTATTTTGAAATATTCTCATGGTCCTTAGTTCTAAGCATTGGCTCAGATTAACAGGAATTTCTCCGCTAAGAGTGTTGCTTGATAGATTAAGCATCTTTAGCCGAAATAAACGACCAATTTCTTGTGGAATTTCACCCTGAAATCTATTTTCCCCTAAATGGATAAACTTTAAAAAACTAAGATTTCCAATATAAGGAGATATAGATCCGAGTAAACTTTTACCTCCAAGAGTTAAGTTAGTAACTCTTTGATGTTGGGCATCGCATGTGACACCTTCCCAATAGCAATGGTGAAGTGAATCATTCCATGAATTCAGAATTCCTTGTGGATCATCAGATATTTGAAGCTTGATATTCAGCAAAGCGAAGCGATCAGTCTCGTTCTTGAGATAATCTCCAGCTGTTGCGTGCTGTGGCATCAATGTTATGATGGCACTGAAAAACAGCACAAGAACTTCAGCTGCTGACCAAAAATCGAGGCCCATGTTGGCACTCAGAAAGTAGTTATCTTTTGCAATTTGGTGGACTGTTTATGCTCTGGAAATGAAACGAATGACTGTTTTAATTCTTTTTGTCCGTAGAAAGTGTCACACATTCCGAATGTGTATTTATTCATTAAAAGAGAGGATAATGCGGAAGAAAACTGTAAGGCCATCATTGTTCCGTGCCGGTCAGGACGAAAACAGAACAGCTTTCCCATCATGGTACCGTGCACGTTAGGTCGAAGACTTGATTATCCGCGTTTTTTTTTCTTTTAAAAAAAATTAAAGGTTTTTGTATTGAAGAGAGATGGCTTTTTTTATATGAGTGTTTTTTTAATTAATTTTTCTAACATGTGCTCTGGGTATACGTTAATTTAGAAAAGAAAAAAAAAAAAAGTCTATGGTAACTAATCAATATGTGAAATCAATTTAATCAATATTTGAACTCATGGTATGCTATGTTTCTTTGGAAGTTGAATTCTACTATTCTGGTCCTTTTTGCGTTATATAAGGTGGTATTATTATAGTATGTGATTTCATATGATTTAAAATGCTTGTGAAATTAATGGTCTGACAGGAAGCAACGAAATCTGGACTAAAATGCGCAATTGACCTTGACGATGATGCATGCAGAACTGCATTGGAATCGTGCATCTTGAAGAGCTTCACATTATGGCAAGCATTGCGGGTCTACTGATGCCAATTCTATTGTTCTTGTTATTTATGTTAATTTTCAGCAATTTTCTTTTGTTGATTTTGGACTTGCTGTGGTTTATTTTGCTTTTATTCTTTCAAAGTTTGAATCCTTCATCAGTTATAATGCTTTTAGACTTTATTTTACTCTTTTTATTTTTTTTCTCTCTTTCATTTTTCGTCTATGTCATCGTGAGCTATTTATATTTTTAAATAAAAAAAGATAGATGATAGATTGACTATCGATTTTTTTTTCTACATTGGATAGATGTTAGATTCACTATTTAATAAAATTTTTGCAAAAGTTCCCAATTTCTATTTGCAAGTGTAAAAAATTTGAAACAAATGTTATACAACATTTTAGGGTAGACTTTCAAAATATTTTAAAAAAGAAATAAATAAGGAAAGCAGTTTAAAGGATATTTTATTTTTTAACTGATATTATTAAACAAAATATCTCATAAAAGATTTTAAAATTCAATGTACAAATAATAATAATAATAATAATAATAATAATAATAATAATAATAATAATAATCAGATTTTATTTTTTTGAAAAAAAAGGATAATAGTAATCAGATTTTAAAAGATATTGAAAATTCTCAATATTTTCAGCTTCTACATAAAATTGGCCAGAATTTCTACATTCCATGACGACTGCCCAAACCAAGACACGATTCTACTCAATTGTTCCAGAAATTTTAAGGTGAACTAGGTTTGTATGAATTATATATATTAACAAATATATTGTATATAGTATAAGTTATATGATACAATTTATTAATTTATACTGTTTACGAATTCACGGCCTACCTACGAATTTCCCTAACTGATCCTCATGGAAATCCCTGGCTTCGATCTACTACAATTCCAATAGTCTAGAACAGATGCTGATTGACACATGGGTGATGATGGAGTTCGGTGTTAAAGAATCTTGGACGAAGAAATATTCCATAGGTCCATGTAGATATTGAATGTCGACAGGAAGAACAATGTGCTGCTCCTGCAAAGCACGGATGGAGAATTGGTTTCTTATGATTTGTCCAGCAGTGAACAGCTTCAGCCTAGGAAATATGGCAATTTTGTTTCCTAAATGCCCACAGTTCTTTGCAGAGTTGCTGTTTGCCAAGTGCCCACATTTCGTTGTGCGCAGTTTGATTAAGAAATGATCCAAGATGCTGTTTTCTTTCCTACAGCTTTGCTTACCTGTGATTTATGAGTCCATTTTTAAGTGGTTTACTTCCCCTTCATGTATTTGCCTCGGGAAATGTAGAATTTGATTAAGTGAAAATAGCAGAATTTGAAGATGAAGAACTATCACAAAAAAAATTGAGAGAATGAAAACTGCTGAAGAGGAAAAACTTCTTCATTCTATTGAATATTGATCACCAATCTGGTTTATATACATACGGAACTCAAAAAAGAATTAATTACTGAAGAAAAGGAAATGAAGTACAAATGAAACTATAATTAAAAACTGACAACTTCATCATCTTCTTTGAAGGAAATGGCGGCATCAACTGGGATCAAAAGAAACAACAAAAGTGGAAGCTGATGTCTTCTTGTGATAATTGCCATTAAATGATCTGGCAACCACGTTGGCAAAATTAGCTAAGTTGGAAGTTGAGTTAGACAGCAACGTGGCAACAACTAAAGTTTCATCTGCATCTGTAACATTGCATCTGCATTGGCAACTTCAACAGCCCCCCGAAAGTTGGAAGCAGACAAAACTCCAAGATGAGACAACAAAAGATGGAAGGAAGCTGGTGGAAGTGCCTTGGTAAAAATGTCTGCAAGTTGCTGAGTAGAAGAGATAGGAAGAGGCTTAATGATTCCAGCTTGATATAGATCACAAATGAAGTGACAATCAAGTTCTATATGTTTAGTTCTCTCGTGGAAAACAGGATTCTCAGTAAGGTAAACAGCAGTCCTATTATCACAAAAAATAGGAACTGGAAAATGATAAGGAAATTGAAGTTCCTTAAACAAGTGAAGAATCCATTGGAGTTCACATACAAATTGTGCCAGGGCTCTATATTCTGCCTTTGCAGAGCTTTGAGCAACAACAGATTGCTTCTTAGATTTCCATGACACAAGTGCAGAACCAAAATAAATGCAAAAACTAATAATAGATCTCCTAAATTCAAGACATCCTACCCAATCAAAATCTGAACATACTTGAAGATTGAAATTGGATTCAGCTAGAAAATTTAAACCAAAATCTATAGAACCTTTAAGATAGCTAAGAACTTGATACACTGCTTGCATTTGAGAAGCAATATGTGTAGTTAGAAACTGACTAAGCTGCTACACAGCAAAAGTAATGTCAGGCCTGCTATGTGTCAAATATAACAGTTTCCAAACAAGCCTTCTATAAAGAGAATTGTTATAAAATAAATCTGAATCTCCAGCAACAAGCTTAGTTTTACTGTCAAGAGGAGTTGATACTGATTTGCATCCAATGTAGCCATAAGTTTGAAGCAAGTCAAGCATATACTTCTTTTGAGATAGAGTGATACCTGATGCAATTCTATGAATCTCAAATCCAAGGAAATAATGCAAGTCCCTCAAATCCTTGATTTGAAATTGACAATGCAACTGAGCTTTGATATTAGCAATAGCAGCCAATTGATTACTTAAAACAAGTATATCATCCACATAAACAAGCAATGCAAGAAAGGCATCACCAGTCCTTTTGAAAAATAAACTGTAATCACATTTAAATTGCTGGAAACCAAGAGAAACTAAATAACTAGTGAATTTGGCATTCCATTGTCTACCGGCTTGCTTGAGGCCATATAAAGACTTATCCAATTTGCACACCAAAGTCTTATCTGGAGTATAAAAACCAGGTGGTAAATATATATAAACTTCTTCAAATAAATCCCCATGTAAGAAAGCATTGTTGATGTCCAACTGATGAATATGCCAATTGGATTAAGCCGCTAAGGCCAGTATTAGTCTAATGGTAGTGATTGTGACTACAGGAGCAAAAGTATCCAGAAAATCTATGCCTTCCTGCTGTGTGTACCCCTTCGCCACAAGTCTAGCTTTATATCTGTCTATAGAGCCATTAGACTTATACTTGATACGATAAACCCATTTACAGCCAATTGTCTTTTTACCAGCAGGTAAATGAACTAAATGCCAGGTATGATTGGTTTCTAAAGTTGAAATTTCAACCTGCATAGCTGCACACCATTCCTGGGATTGCATAGCCTCAAAATAATGTTTAGGCTCTGAATGTGAACTGACATTGCATAAAAGAAGGGAGCTAGTAGTAGAGGAAGGTAGAAGATGAGGTGTAGAGATGTTATTAATCTTGGAATAGACATAGTCAGAAAGATAAGTTGGAGGAATGATATGTCTAGTGGATCTTCTAGTAGGAAAATGTAAAGAAGATAAATGTAGCTGACCTGAGTTGGATGTAGAAGATTGATGAGAGTCAGATGTAGGAAGTTTATCATAAGGAAGATGAGATGAAGTGTAAGGTGAAGTATAAGGCATTGCTAACACAAGTAAGTTTAAGTCAGAATTAAAAGAGGGTGGCTTGTGAATGAAAGGAAAAAGGGTTTCCATGAAAAAAACATTTCTAGACATGAAAATTTCGCTGGAAAAATAGTCTAGAAGAAGAAACCCTTTTGTAGATTGTGAATAGCCAAGAAATGCACAAGGTCTGCTTCTAGGAGAAAATTTATGTTTGTGAGGCTGCTAAATACAAGCATATGCTAGACTACCAAAGACCTTTAAAGCACTGTAATTTGGTTGTTTGTTATACAAATTTGCATAAGGAGTTTATTAATTCAGAACAGGAGTAGGAGTAATATTTATGAGATAAACAGCATGCTAAACACAATAACCCCAATAAGCTAATGGTATTTGAGACTGAAATCTAAGAGCTCTAGCTATATTGAGAATATGTTGATGTTTTCTTTCCACAATGCCATTCTGTTCAGGGGTATAGAGACAAGAGGTTTGATGAATGATACCTTTAGTATGATAGAAATCAATAAGCTAAAATTCAAGACTATTGTCTGATCTTAAAATTTTAATTCTCTTGTCAAACTGTGTTTCAACATAAGCAACAAAATGTTGTATCAAAAGCTTTACTTCTGATTTCTATTTTATAAGAAAACCCCAACAAAACCTGCTGAAATCATCAATTACAGTAAGAAAATATTTGTGCCCATGAACTGTAGCAGTGTTAAAAGACCCCCAAATATCCATATGAATCAAATCAAAAGTAGCATTGGCAGTTCCTTGATGTAAAGGAAAAGGCAGTTTATGCTGCTTAGCTAAAGGACAAATGGAACAGAATACATTTTCAGCAAGTAAAACAACAGAAGAATCAGTTTTATATACTTCTGCTAATTGTTTAAAAGACATATGACCAAGTCTTATATGCTAAAGTAAAGATTTATTGTAAAACTCATCACGAGAGAGAGCAGAAACTGTATTGGCAGAAGAAGTAGTCTGATGGAGATCAAAATGATAAAGTCCTCCACATAACCTAGCTGATCCAATCGTCTAACCAAGATGAGGATCCTGGACAAAACAACAACCATTTTTGAAAATTACAATACAGTTCATTTGATGATAAAGTTTGCTGATAGATATCAGATTAATAGAAAATTGTGGAATGAATAAAACTTGATGCAAAATTAGATGAGGAGTTAACTGAACACTGCCTATATGTGAAACTTCAACTACATCTCCATTAGGCAGTCTGACAGAAGCATCTTTGGTAGGATGATATTCAGTGAAATAGTCTAGACATGAGCAAATATGGTCTGTTGCTCCTGAATCTAAGATTTAAATTGAAGAATTGCTACCTGTATTTTGAGCACCTTGAGAGGAATGTGAAAAATCTGGTGTAAGGCTAGCTTGGTTGATGGAATGACTGTGTTCTGGATCAACAAGGGGTTTGGTATTGGAAGGAAGATGATGTGCTTGAATCAAGTTTAACAATTGCTGATATTGTTCTTGAGTTACAAATTTTGAG
Source organism: Voacanga thouarsii (assembly GCA_026120185.1). NCBI lineage: Eukaryota > Viridiplantae > Streptophyta > Magnoliopsida > Gentianales > Apocynaceae > Voacanga > Voacanga thouarsii. The sequence continues at coordinate 87,499 of JANUWF010001699.1, forward strand.
GTCTGTAAATGCACTGAAATATGTGAACTAGCAGGAGCTTGATTTGCAACATCAGAAACTGATTTCACACCATGGCTTTCAACAAAATTTATCTGTGGCATGTAAGCCTGATTTCTTGGCACAAATCCCTAATTTCTTGAGACCTTGTTCTTGTTCCTATATCCGGTTGGAAATCCATGTTTCCTATAACATCTTTCAATTATATGACCTTGCAAACCACAAAAGGTGCACTGCATTCTCCTATTCATGTTATTTCCCTTTCTGTAATTAAAACTTCCTGTTGACTGCACATTTCTTCCACTCACATTTCCAACCACATTCAACATTTGTTCATTTCTTGTTGCATTAATGGTCTGCGCATGAGACTCAACCACAGCATTTCTTGTAGCAAACACTTGGGGATTGGCAGAAACATGAAGATCTGAGTGTGTTGAATTGTAATTGAGAGACCTTTCATGAGTAGAAACCATAGAAAAATATTGGTTTACTGTAGGGAAAGGTTTGGTCAGTAAAAATTGAGATTTAATTCCATTGAACTCCTCCTTTAAACCTTTGATAAACCGTATAACAAAGTCTGTATCATTGTTAACCTTAACCTCATGCAAAGCTGGACATTCACATCTCAAGTCACAATGACAAATAGGCAATGGCCTTAGATTCAATAACTCTTCCCACAAGGTCTTTAAACCAGTATAATATTCATTCACAATTGAATAGCCTTGCTTCAAATTGTAAATTTCTTCCTAAAGATCAGAGATTCTGAAAAAATCTCCTTGTGAAAAACGTTCACAAAGATCTTTCCACACATCACAGGATGTATCTATCCAAATAACACCTTGTGCTATAAAAGGTGAAAGAGAATTCAAAATCCAGGATAAAATCATGTTGTTGCATTGTTCCTAAGCAGCATAAGAAGTGTGTGTTTGATTTGGTGCCTTAACTGTACCAGTAACAAATCCTAGTTTGTTTTTAGAGATTAAGGCCATTCTCATTGCCCTACACCATTGGTGATAATTTTTTTCATTCAAGGAAGGTTAAACTAGAACAAGTGAAGGATTTTCACTCGGATGCAGATAAAAAGGATTAGAAGCTGCTATCTCTTGATTAGCCATGATCACATCATCAATTCATTCACAAATCCACAACTTCAGATTTCATCATTTCAACGATCAATAATTCCAACAACAAATCCAATTAACTGATTCAATTCAATCAAGAGATTTGACTAATTCACAATTCAACAAATTCATGTTATCAGCAATTCTGTGATAAGGAGAATGAGGTTGATGATTACCTCCACGAGCGTAACGAAATCAAAATTCAATCTCTTCACATTGATTTATCAACCGCTTTGATACCATGTAGAATTTGATTAAGTGAAAATAGCAAAATTTAAAGATGAAGAACTATCACAAAAAAATGAGAGAATGAAAACTGCTGAAGAGGAAAAACTTCTTCATTCTATTGAATATTGATCACCAATCTGGTTTATATACATACGGAACTCAAAATAGAGTCAATTACAAAAGAAAAGGAAATGAAATACAAATGAAACTATAATTAACAACTGGCAACTTCATCATCTTCTCTGAAGGAAATGGCGGCATCAACCGGGATCAAAAGAGACAGCAAAAGTGGAAGCTGATGTCTTCTTGTGATAATTGCCATTAAATGATCTAGCAGCCACGTTGGCAAAATTAGCTGAGTTGGAAGTTGAGTTAGACAGCAACGTGTCAACAACTGAAGTTTCATCTGCATCTATAACATCTGCATCTGCATTGGCAACTTCAACAGGAAAATCATAGGAATGCTTGGTTTTTAAACTTTTTCCATGGTCCCTTCTAAGTTACTACATTGGTATTCTGCGAAACATATTGGGGAGAGACTCAGAACCTTAAATTTAAATTTGAGAGATAAAGTTATAAGAAAGAAATAGACAGAGAAGTGTTATGAAGTTTAAAAAAGTTTTAGGATGGTGGATGATAAAATTGTATACAGATTGAAAAAAATATTAAATCTTAATTTTTTCAAAGAAAATAAGTAGTTTTGAAAAGATTGAAGGAGGTGTGTGTGGTATATGCTATACATGACCAAGTTAATCGGAGAAAATTGGTTCAAGATCACCGGATCAAATAACTCGTCAGTTTGACATATTTTTATATCTTTATTAATTGTGTACTTCTTGAGAAAACATTTAAAATTTTTAATTTTTTAAAATATATAAGATGAAAATAAAAATATGAATTGAATTTAATAACTACCTTTTGAATAAAGATGTATTGACCGATTTTGTCATAGTTAATAATAATTCTTCCCTTTGATAAAAAATTTTGTCAATAATAATTCTTCCGTTTGATAGAATTTTTTGTCACAATTGTTACAAGATATGGCCAATTTGTTCTTGAAAATTGTAGAAAATACATTTTTTTAATTCTTATTTTCTCATCCAACATGATGGTTCAACATCTTTTATTATTATTTGAAAGGAAAATTTCCATATCGTGTAATTATTTTTTAAATATATTTGTAGGAATAGCCATATGAAAAAATTTTAACCAGTAATCTATGATTTAGTAAATGATGCTTGTAATTAACGATTTGCGTTACTAGCTTATTACATACTGCTGTATACACAGTAATTATTTGAAGACAATTTGATTACCTTTATCGTACATGATGATGTGGAGAATCACCCCCGCCCCCCAAATCTTTGATGGATACGTGGAGAAAGATATCAAGAATGAGAAATTTTATTTTAATTTTTTAGAATTAGCTACTTTATTATCAACCAAATGCATTCAGACAACAAATGTTTCTTTTTCAGCATCGAAGTATACCTATACTTTTTGGCAAGCAATACTACCAGAGCTATTCTCTTCGTTCCAGAGAAAATTTCTATAAAATAACTAAATTATATCTTATAGTTAAAAAAGAAACCTCTAAAAGAAATATTTTTATTATTTAAATGAACATAAACCCTATTCTCTATCACTCTCCACTTCTTTCTTGTTCGGGCTATCTCCTCCTCCTCCTTCAGTTCTTTGTCTTCTCAGTCTCTTCTAAGATTTCTTAGCAGTGCTTCAATCTCACTACATAATTTCTCTTTATATATCTAATCCAATTCTCAATCATTTCCTTCTTTTCTTGTAATTTTTTCCCCTAATTGACTTCCTTGTAACGGGAAATCTTGGACATAATTCCTCATTAAATAAATAAGGATTTTTATCCTTCTGAAGCATCCTTCAGCATCTTTGAACTCTTTCTCTTGATGGGCACGTCTTGGACATGGCGAATACACAGATGGGGCAATAAATGGAGGAGTTATTCATTGGACTTCATGGCTGAGAATAACATAGTGAAATCAAGAGAATCTTGGCAGAGAAGTGAATATTTTGAGAGAAATTTGTGGAGGCCTAAACAAAATTGCGAAGCAGTTCTATTTTTCCAATTCAGCTTTTAGAAATTACATCCTCAATACTTTGTTATAAAAAAAAAAACACTGAAAGTGGTGTTCCTTCTCTTGATCTTGTATTGGTGTGAATGCCTTCAAAAATGGAGAAGTTATATTTGGGATTTCTGGAGAGACTGAGAGATTTGGAAGTATGAAAGAGGGCAGACTATGAATGGTACTTTAAGACCTCCTAGAAAATAATTTATTTTATTAAAACCCCCTAGAAAAGAGTTGTACTTTATTACATTTGTTTAGCCTTTTCATTTGTTCTTTTGAACTTTAAAAACAAAATTTCAAGAGATAACACACTTGCTTGATTTTGTATTCTAATAACCATTTAGACAATACACGTTTCCACCTGTGTGTTGTTAGATTATATATACTGTGATAATTGATGTATATAATTTTTTAATAAGAACTGTCTAAATGGAAATTGCTAGGGTAGGTGGATATACATTTAGATGTTCATATAGCCACCGCCTAAACAATTATATCCATAACTTTGTTCTACTACATTCCACAACCAGTTTCCTATCCTACTATATTGCACCAGTATAGTACAAAGTACTATCCATTTCCATTACACGGATGGTTTCTCATTCTCCTTATATCCTCTGGATCAAAAGACAATTGTTTGAATTCTTTTATCATCAATAGAAACATTCTCCCTTTCTAATTAATCTTTAAGCCTAGACATAATAACAGTTATAACATTCTCATTGACAAAAATAGAAGATAGAATTAATAATAAAATAAAATGAAATTGGGTGCCTGAAATATATATTAGCGATAATATTTAAAGCCTTCGTGTGTCATTCAGTAGATTAGTGGCCATGGAATGGATCTGTCCACAGAGGCGCAACATCATCTGAAAGGCACCACAGGAATAATCAAACAAACACATTTTTATACGCACAAACACCTTAAAAATCAAAATGATCAAAACATTACATAAACTTCATATCAGTTATCCAACATATGGAAACAAAGGCAGCATTCAGCTCCAATTGTTAAAGCACTATGAGATTTGCATCACATAAGTTGTTGGAATTTGTTTACATATGAAGAAAATATATAATTCATACCAACGCTATACTTCTTTACCAATATTCTCACTACAACCTCGACAACTATTTTATTTACTTTTAAGTTTCTCTCAAATTTCTTTTTGTCTAATAAAACTCCACAAACACTATAAATAATATAAAGTCTTTCTAAAGCTATTGAATTGATCAGCAATGGAAAGATATCAATGACAGGATGCAATTTGCAAGGTAATTTTCATAAAAAAAAAAAGGACTCCATTCCTGAATTAATCATAAAAATTCACATTACAGTAACAAAATTTCATTCAGTATATTGCATGTACAAAAGATTGCAAGGTAGAATTTTTACGCATTCGACTTTCTTTGATAAACTCAATTGAAGCTAGTAAAGTGCAAATTTTGCACCCTTCTTACTGTTGTAAGCAGAATCTTTGTTTCATAACTTCAAAACATAACATCGTCATTTTAAGAGCACCGTTCATGCTAAAAATCACCGATTTTTTCAATAAACTATTGTCAAGGAAATAAAATGCATTAAATTTAACTACCTTCATTAGGAGATTGTGCCAGGCCAGGTATGTTGGAGCTACACAACTTAACATTCACATTACATCACCAAACCTTCTGATAAATACCTGAAATCAAATCAAAACTAATTAATACACTGATTTATTACGAATGATTAAATCAAAGAGCTCAAATGGACACAGCTACCTAATTCAAAAATCAATCTATTACAAATTAAGCACTGAAAAAAAATACATATACATACATAAATCCACATATATAAATAGGGAAGTAAAAGGAATCACCTGTCTCACTGAGAAGGCGTTGGGTTGCCCCTAAAATGAATAACAAAACATGAAACAAAATTTTTAAAAATTAAACAAAAAATGGAATACTTTGTACTTTTTTTTTTAATTTTGATCATATGAACAAAGAGATGCAGGTAATTTGCATGTATATTTGAGATCTATAGGCTGGAAATTCAAGAAAAAAGAACCATGAATGATAGAAGAACACAATACCTTAATGTTTTGCTTATGTAAATTGCAATTTGCCATAAATTGTTTTGGTATCTTTGAGAATTTTGACGCTTGTCTACAACCCAGAGGTATTATGCTATGGAAAAATGCCCTTGACATACAAAGAAAGGTAATGAACGATAGATTATACATAATAAAGATAAAATAGGAAATATTTAATTGTCTGAGATGCTGGCTTTAGTTATTTTCTCTTTTATATCCAGCTCAATTCCAAAAGAGTAAACATGAATGTTAAAAAAGTTAGGTACAAAATAAAGAATGCAAGCATGTACGAGTGAGTCAAACCATAATGAGACCTAACTTGAACTCCTGTGCGAGTTCCCATCTAATTGAATACATAAAACAATAGAAGAAGATTAATATTGAAAAAAGCATGTGTGCAACAATCATCTTTAAACATAGACATGGAAATGGACCTAAGTAAATAGCTTACCTTCAAAATCATATAAGAATCTCTTGTGGAAAATTTCCCATATGAAGACTTTGTTACACGGACAGGATTAAAATTCTCGATTTGCCATTTCTCAATTCCACTAATACAATCAAGAAGTATAAAAAAAAATTCCTCATTGATAGAATTATAGATCCGAAACAATAGAAAATTGTAAACACTTGAACAATAATATCAATTGTTTTTGCGATTTCTTTATTTTCCTTATCAACATCCCCATATAAACTTCTATTCAAGCCACTTGAAAGTAAAAATCCATTATGAAATTTGATTTATCCAAACAAAATGAAAAAAAAATTGTCCTGATATTCAAGGTAGACAACAATGTTGGTTCCTAGAAATGATACGCCTTCTGTTGAGCCCTTTAGAATGCTGGATCCAAATCTCTCATTGAAACAACCAAACTGCTTATAACTTCCTTAAGTGCAAATTGAAGTTCCACCTAAAATTTTAAAAAGTATTGTTGAGAGTGTAGAAGCATAGAGCAGTAGAAAAAAGAACATAAAGAAATATGAAGCTGAGTACACAGGATTAAAAAACTAAAGAACAAAAAAAAAAAAATCTGAAATCTCATAAGATTGCAAACTAATATAACTCAGAAAATGATAAAAAAAAAAAAAATCAACTAAAAGCAAAACCAAGACATTAATAAAATTCTAGGCTAAAAAGATAGCAAAGCTAAATGGAAGTTCAAGGCAAACATTGTAAGCAAGACCTAGAATACTGAACAACTTGAACTTTATTGAAGTTTAACTTTGAAATAAGTATAGTGGATATCCCTCCATAATATAGAAATAGTAAACATTACAGATTTGATCATATCAAACCAATGGTTTTCCAAGCCCTTTTACACATATCCCAACATAGTTTCTTATAGATTAGGCACAAATTCACCACTTTAAAATCTTACTCAATAAAAGTGTATTCTTCCACTGAATGAATTGAAAAATGAGATCTCAACATAGGAAGGAGCCATTATCATTTAAAGTATAGATTACAGACTACATAAATGTGGCATTTTCCACCCAAATTTCTCAAAGCCTCCCCCCTCCCCACAAACAACAAGAAAAGAATTGAAGTTATAAAATCCATTTCTTCCACAAGTGGTAGCCAAATTTTCCAAGAAAAACCTTTTAAATAGATTATTGGTGGCCCTAAGTTAGTCCATGATCCAAATTCTTACAACTCTTGTGGCAGAAGGACTATTCCCTATTACATATAAATTTGCATAGGATGGATTGTAGCTCAAAGACAATGCTTGATACATTTATCCAAAAAAATAAGGTGCTGTGTCTAAAATCTCCGTCCATATCTGTGTATACTACCGGTAATTCTCTCTCTTCTTTTACTCGCAGTCCTCGGCTGTCTCTTCTTTCACCACTGAACCTGCCTACTGCAAATCCTCCATTGGGCAACCTCCAAATCATCAGGCCCACAAACCATCGATATTCATCCTAAAAAATATTATAAATAAAATTCCTATCTTTCCTTCTCAAGTTCATTTTTTGGATTCACCAAAAATCTCTATCTTTTAGGCATGCTTTGTATTTCTGAAAAGCAATTTCATTTCCAATTCAGGCAAGAAATTGGATTAAATATATACATAATCACAATAATAGTTTGAATAAAATAGCTAAGCAATTAACATCTTATTCTTACGCTTCTTCAAGTCTTGTTCATTTATTACTACTCCACAATTTGTGGCGGCAGAGGAGGATGGTGGTGGCGAAGCCGACAGAGGAGAGCGCTTATCTCAGCACTACACTTCTGCCATCAAAACAGGGTCACCCACCAGGATATCAAGCCGCAAAATCCCCTCCTTGATCAGAACGGAAACCTTAAAATTTCCGACTTTGGTCTCTCCGTCTTGCCTGAACAGCTAGAAAACGGACTTCATCATACGACGCGCAGCACAGCAGCATACGCTGCCCCTGAGATTGTGTATCGTAAAGGGTACGATGGTGCAAAAATCCCTTCAAATTTCTTTTTAAAAAATTCTTTTAAATTTAATGTTTAAAAAACCCTTCAAATTTCTTTTTCTTAAAAAATTCTTGTAAATTCAATGTTAAAATCTATATTCATCTAACTTTATATCACCTCTTTATTTTCTTTTTTTAAAAAAATTTAAAATTTACTTTTGCCAAGTGTCAGCCACGTGTCTCAATGGCAGCTCTTCACAGCTATATATATATATATATATATATATATATATATTTGTTTTTAGAAAAAGTAAAAGAAAAATGTAAACATATCTATAACTAATTTTTGTTTTATCATTATAACAGTTATTTCCTGAAAAATTCACCAATTTAATCCTTAACTTTTATTTTTTGAAAACGTAAAAGTTATGTGAGTTTTTGTACTTATAGGGTATTTTTTGATAGGTTAAGTTTCTTTAATAGAAACAAGCGACCAATCTCGAACGTCGCAGGTGACTCCTTCCCAGTGATGATGGGAATCATTCCATGATTTCAGCTATCCTTGTGGATAATCGGATATTTGAAGCTTGATATTCAGCAATGCAAGACTGTCAGTCTCGTTCTTGGGATAGCTTGCAGCTATAGCACCCTTTGCCATCAAAGTTGATAAAGTACAGAATGTGCGGAGAGGAAAAAGAGCTCGGCTTCTTCATGCAAAAAAAAAAGACCTACAATTTGTACAAAAGGGTATTTATACTCCTAACTAATCTGTAACTAACTAAGCTCAATAACTATCATAATTTCACTAATCTAACTATAATTACAATGAATTACAGCTAGTAAAATTATAGCTAACAGAAAGACGTGTGCTATTGCTGATGTGTGAAGGCATGTGTTGCAGCTGATGTGCATGTGATGCTACTGATATGGTGAAGTCAGTTGATGAGGATTGTGATGATGTGGTAGAAGTAGATGATGTAGAGGATGTGTCAAGAGCAGCTGATGTGGAAGTTTTAACACTCCCCTTCAATCCAGGGCGGGCATCAGTAGAGCTATAAAGATTGATGATAGGCAAGGCAAACAGATTGTGCAAAAACTGTGCTAGAGACAAAAGCCTTAGTGAAGATATCAGCAAGTTGTGATGATAAACGAACTGGAAGTGGTTTAATGAGACCAAAGACATACTTCTTGTGGAAAAAATGACAATCAAGCTCTAGATGCTTAGTTCTTTCATGAAAGTTGCTATTTTTTTGTAATTTGTATAGCTCATCTATTATCACAAAACAAAGGAGTTGGCAGTGTAGGAGGGAATTGGAGTTCTGCAAGTAGATATGTTAGCCATTGAACTTCATATGTAATTTGTCTCATAGCTCTATATTCAGCTTTTGTAGAGCTAAGAGACACTGTGGTTTGTTTCTTTGACTTCCATGAAATCAAGGAATCTCCAAGAAAAAACAATGACATATTTCCTTGTCTCTTTGTACTCTCCCCAATCTGAATCACTATATGCTGTCAATTTATTGTTGAAAATGGCTGGAAAGAACAATCCTTGACCAGAAGCAGTTTTGAGATACCTCAAAATCCTATATGCTGCCAATAACTGCCCCTTAGTAGGTTTATCCAAAAAACTGAGATAGCTGTTGCACCCCATAACATATGTCTGGTCGTGTGGCTGTTAGTAAAGATGATTTGAAGGCAATGTTTGAGATCCAACATGTCTTTGCCACTGTAATCTGTAGGTGTAGATATAGGTTTGCTACCTAGAAAACAAAAATGTGCCAACATCTCTAATGCATATTTTCTTTGGCAAAAAGTAATTCCCTTTTCTGTCCTGGCTATCTCCATTCCCAAAAAATATCTCAGAAGTCCAAGGTCTTTAATAGTGAATTCTTGATCCAATTGTTGTTTAACTCTGTCAATCTCAATAAGATCATTTCCTACCAAGATCAAACATCTACATATACAAGAAGGACAGTGATATTGTGATGATGTCTTTTTATGAACAAGCTAGGATCACTAGTAGCATTTGTATATTCTTGATGTAATAAAGAAGTACTCAATTTCTGATGCCACTGCCTACTTGCCTGTTTGAGGCCATATAAAGATTTTTGAAGTTTGCAAACTAAGTTAGGTTGAGGAGACTCAAAACCAGGTGGTAGTGCTATGTATACCTCTTCAACCAAGTCACCATGCAAAAAAGCATTATTAATATCCAGTTGATGTAAAAACCAACCTTGTTGTGCTGCTAATGCCAGAACAAGTCTAACTGTAGTTATTCTGACAACTAGAGAAAATGTTTCCAGAAAATCTATGCCTGCCTACTGAGTGTAACCTTTGGCTACTAATCGAGCCTTATACCTCCCAATAGTTCCATCTACTTTATTCTTGATCTTAAACACCCATTTGCAGCCAATGGCTATTTTATTTGGTGGCAATTGCACTAATGTCCAAGTCTGATTTTTCTCAAGTGCTAAAATCTCTGCTTTCATAGCTGTCTTCCACTCCTCTAACTGCATAGCCTCATGAAAACTATTAGGTTCCTGTAAAGTCATGTTCATTACATAGGATTTATATTCAGGGCCAAGATGATGAAGGGTATACACAGAATGGATAGAATGAGAAGTAGAACATAAAGGAAGAGCACTGCAGACATAGTCATCAAGATAGGCAGGTTTATGCTTTTCTCTACTGGACTTCCTTACAATAGGTACATGGTCAGGATGTGAAGGATGATCAAGTTGTAAAGGTAGATCCCTAGAATCATTTCCATTCATGTGAGAGGAACTGCAGGATGGAATTTCTATGGTAGAATGATCAGAAAACAGAAAAGGATTACTGATATGATCAGATGAAGATGCAGAATCTAAAGAATTTGTGTAGGATCTTTGTCTGAAAGGAAAGATGAATTCATGGAATATCACATCTCTGGAGACAGAAATTTTGTTAGATTGCAAATCAAGCAAAATATAACCCTTGCTAAAATGTGATAAACCAAGATACACTGATGGTTTACTTTTTGGATCAAATTTTGAATGACTTGGTTCAAGATTGGCAGCAAAACAAAGACAACCAAAGACCTTGAGTTGTTCATATTTAGGAACTCTAGAATATAGCAATTCATAGGGACTTTTGTTGTTAAGGAGAAGATAGAGGTGAGATTTATAAGATATGCAGCATATTGGATACAAAAACCCCAGTATCCAATAGGAATATTGGACTGATATTTCAGAGCCCTTCCCACATTTAACAAGTGTTGATGCTTTCTTTCTACTATACCATTCTGCTAAGGAGTATAAGGACAAGATTTTTGGTGAATTATCCCTCTAGATTGATAGAATGTAGGCATGAGAAAATCAGCTCCATTATCTGTCCTAATGATCTTAATTCTTTTACTAAACTGAGTTTCAACATACACATGGAAATCACAGATAAGCTTTTGAGTTTCAACTTTAGACTGCATCAGAAAAATCCAAGTAAATCGAGTATGATCATCAACAATTGTCAAGAAATATTTCTGAGCATGAACAGTATTGTGTCTATAGGGACCTTAAATATCAATGTGAATCAAATCAAATGGAGAAGTAGAATTTGAAATACTAATAGGAAAAATAAGTCTGTATTGTTTGGCAACAGGACAAATATTACAAATGTATTCTTCTGCATTCATTACAATAGAAGTGGAATGCTGAAGTTCTTTGAGAATTCTACGAACTACATGACCAAGTCTATAATGCCACAGCATTGATTTAGGAAAGGCTAAAGAACAAAGAGTGGAAGAGACTGAAGATGCTGCTAGTTTTGACAGATAGTATAAGCCATGATGAAGCTTAGCTAATCCAATCATCTTCAGCTTGGTAGTATCCTCGATGAAACAGCAATCAGTTTGAAAAATCACTTTGTAATTTTGCTATTCAACTAGCTTAGAAATTGAAACAAGATTAAAATGAAAACTAGGAACAAGAAGAACATTAGTAATCGGTATTGTTTGACCATTAGGCAAACTAATATGCATATTTGTCACAGAACAATATGTATCAAATAGTTGAAGAGAATTGCAAATATGGTCAGAAGCACCTGAATCTAAAATCCAATATAATGAGGTTGCCTTGCATAAAGTACCTGAACCTTGTTCATTGAACTTATCAGTGAGAGCAGTAGGTTGACTTGCCACTGAATCAGCATGATTAGCACTTGAGTCTGCACTTTTCTACTGCAACAAATCAACTAACTGCTGATATTGAAGTGTTGTTAATCCGTACAAACCTTCTATTATCCCTCCACTGCCTTGTGACTTCAATTGAGCATTCCCTATCTCTGCATAGTTAACTGAGCTACCTTGCTGAACATTCATATTTCTCCTTCCTTTATACCCTACTGGATATCCATGTTTCTTATAACATTTTTCTAGGGTAAGACCATTCAAACCACAATAAGTACAATGCAATGGTTTCTTATTGAACCTCCTAAATTGTCCTCCCATAGTATTTGCATATTAAGCAGATTGCATATGTCCTCCTGATGTCTGAATTCCAGATATAGAGGCTTCATTAACAGGTTTGTACACATTCACACTACCTGCTCCTAAACTAGAATTAAAACCATTTCCAGCTGCAATAACTGGATGATCTAACAATTGAAAAGAATTTCTAGAATGTGCACTACTTGTACCTCTTTCAATTTTAATTGATAAAGAAAATACTTGGTTTATACCAGGTAAAGGACTCATCAACAAAACTTGAGATTTCAATGTACTATAATTATCATTTAGATCTTTTATAAACAGGATCACACAATCTCCTTCAATGTATTATCTAACATTGCCAGACTCATTGCATGTACGACATGGTATAGGTCTTAAATCCATCATCTCATCCTATAAAGACTTCAGATTAGTAAAATATTGAGTTACAATATAACTACCTTGCCTTAGATTGTGTATTTCCTTAATAAGATCTGACAAACGCAGCATATCTCCTTGATTAAATCTCTAATTAATCTCCTTCCATATTTCTGCAGCAGTTTGATTGTACACTACTGATTTAGCAATTTCTGGTGTGCACGACTTCATCAACCAAGCCAGCACCAAATTATTACATTGCTTCCATGGTTCATACATCCTATCTCCTAGAATTGGTATGGCAACAAATGGATCTATAAAGTGTTCTTTGTGTTTGCACAAGAATGCTATGCGCATCGATCTACTCCAAGTTTGATAATTGTTTACATCATGCAAGAGAGTTACCAATACTAGAGAAGGACAATCACTCAGGTGAATATAGTATGGATTTAGTGCAATATATTCTGCAATTGGAGGAACTGGATTTGCCATGCTTGCAAACAAAGAAGGACAATGAAGAACAATTAAGTAAAGGAAGAAGCACAAAACGAATTGGAGCTCATCTGTTCATTCGAATAAAAAAAAAAAGTGCTCTGATACCATGATAAAATACAGAATGTGCAGAGAGGAAAAAGAGCTCGGCTTCTTCATGCAAAAAAAAAAAAAAAAAAAGGACTTACAATCTGTACAAAAGAGTATTTATACGCCTAACTAATCTGTAACTAACTAAACTCACTAACTATCATAATTTCACTAATCTAACTATAATTACAATGAATTACAGCTAGTAAAATTACAGCTAACAGAAAGACATGTGCTGTTGTTGATGTGTGAAGGCATGTGCTGCAGCTGATGTGCATGTGCTGCTGCTAATGTGGTGAAGGCAAATGATGAGGACTGTGATGATGTGGTAGAAGCTGCTAATGTAGAGGATGTGTCAAGAGCAGCTGATGTGGAAGTTTTAACAAAAGTCACAAGTCGCAATGACGAACATCTTAACTTTAGCTGCTAACCATAATTGAAGATCCATGTTTGCAATTTGAAATGAAATGTGTCCTGTAAAAGGCTTGAAATTTCTACCATAAAAAACTCTACTCTGCACTTAGACAGCAACCCAATTAAAAAAAAAAAATCTATATAAATTTCAATCCAAAAGAATTCCAATTTTTAATAATTATTCTTAATTTTCAAGAATTATAATTTATTTACAAAATATAACATTATAACTCCTCCTTGGTCCCAAATAATCCCATATTTTTTAATATAATTTTTTTCTTAACTTGAATAATTTTTTATTCAGTGAATTACTGCTCAAGTACCGGCCTTCATTTACCAAATTGGAATTAATTAGCTCGACTTAGTAAACACTCGTTTACTAAGTCAAGAATTAAGCTAATTAATTTAAATTTTGACTGACTTTCCAAATCAATCAACTCTAATTTTGATAAGCTAATAAAATTGAAAAAAATTAGTACATATGAATATTAAAAAATTGCAAAACAAGCACAACCTTTCTGTGGTTAAGCTATAGTGTTGACGATGACAATGCCTTTCTTTTTATCTTTCCCTTGTCTCAGAATTCCTAGCGTGAAATGCCCACATAAAACACTATTGCCGTCCTCAGAACCTTATAATCATCAGTTGACGGATCAAAACCAAATCCTTCGCCACATTTGAACCAATTGTATCCAGGCATTTTTGAACCTCTAACGAAGAAGTGTTCTGAATTGGCGAACTGCCGGATTACACAAAAGACATAACTGGTTAGACGAAAACGACTCAGCGAATCATCAACCCGAAACGACTTATGTTAATGAGGATCAACTCAGGATCTTTGAAAAATCTCAAATGCATTATAATGAAAAAAGGGTAATTACTAACCCATTCCCACTAAGTTTTACAAATGCATTTGAATCGCATCAACAATTTCATGGGCAATTCTGGGAAGATCTCCATTCAAATTTCTTTTAAAAGATTCGTCATGTCACGTTTCTCGTCGACGTAACTTAACTGCACAAATGTCAAATAGGTTTTTGTGAGCTGGTTCACAGGTCAGCGCCCCCCTCATCTCTCCCCCAATCCATATTCCCCTGTCACTATTTATATGTGATAAAAACAATTTTTTTAAAAGGTAAGTTGTTCTATTTAGAGTAAGGTCATTATAGTTGAGTCCATTTCTCAATTAATAATTTTTTTAAAAACAAACACGCATTAATTATTTAGATACGGTACTATATGTAAGGTAATAGCCAAATCCCTTTCTTGATTAAGTATATTTGGTGGAGATTCATATAAATTTCGATGGCTTGTATGTGTAAAGGATTTTTTTTTTTTAATTTAGATATGTTGATATTTGTAAGGTAATTAATAAATTTTTTCTCTTATTTTGATATTTCTAACTAAGGTATAAATTAATTTGGACGTGTTGGCATGATAACTATTTCTTATCTCATAATGGATTTTTTCTAAAAGAGATAGATTAATTTGACTACACAGGCATATGGATGCGTTGGCATAATAATTAGTTCTTATATCATAGTTGTGATATGTTTACAATCTTTATATGATTTATATGACCTTGCAAAACGTAGAGAAAAAGACGAAGACTGCTGCAGAGAGAGGGAGAAAGGTTGAGAGAGAAAAGTGCACAACAAAACCCACCATCTTTCAATCGTGCTTAAAAAGTGTCAAACCATTAACATAAAGAATAAAGTAAGAATGAAATGATAACTCATTCGGTTACATTAGAGATAGTGAATTCAATCGTGCTAAAAAAAATGTATTAAAATAAAATTAAAATTAAAAAAGATGGGCCGGGCTTTCTAAAGTTTGTAACATATTGACTTGATTAAAAACAGCCAACACCAAGTGAAAGCCATGCATATGGTTGGGCTCGTAGAGGCCCAAAATTTGTCCAACTTGAAGTCAATAGCATCCAAACAATTTAACATGGTGAGAAGGGATTTAAGAATAAATATTTCATTTTAAGTTTAAAGCTATCAGAATCTTAACTGTTATTTTTACCAACAATTTTTTTTAACCAACGCATAAAAGTGCATTTCCAAAGTGCTTAACGCATAGGGGCGAGAACATAACACCAATATTCATCGTTGCTGATGGCATTTAATTTTTAAACTCCACGACAGTATAATCAAAGGAACCAAAGTAGACTAACGAAATTGCCTTACTCATACCAAAAAAAAAAAAAAAAAAAAACTTTATTCGAAATTGGTTTATTAAATGGAAAATACTAGTAGTTCAACACTGAAACTATTATTCAACATTTTTTATCATGCAAAATACTTTTAAATTTTCGTTGTACTGCTGTAAAATCTTATTTCTTAAATAGATTATTAAATAAAATTTGTAATAGATATTATCAAATTCTTTGTCGATGATGATAACAAGTTTATTATTCTTTTGAACTTTAACTTAAGCAATACTTCTAAACCATTTAGGCAGTTGATGAACAACTATTTCTAAAATATAAAGCAACTCTTTTTTAGATAATTATATACTTTAGAAAAACCTATTTACCAATTATGGAAAAAAATTCTAATGTATATCTCAGAAACACACATTAATTTGAATAAATAGATACGTATATATATATATATCTATCTTTGTGTGTGTGTTGGGGGGGGGGGGCGGCTGGGTTGGTACAACTTTTAATTTTAAAATTACATTTCATTTACATTGTACAAAGATTTCTCAAATCTGAAATGAGGATTACTTGTTTTACGTAGACTAACTTTTCCAGATTAAATTTGTGCCCTAATTCTCACGGATCTAGACCGCGCAAGTTATGTACGGTAACTTGCACGATGATTTCACAATCTAAATAAAAATAAATGTGAAAATTTGATGTGCAAAAAAGTGGCCGCATGTAAAAAAGAATTTTAATATAATAGCGTCGTTTTGATATTCTTATAATTATGTGAAATGTTCATATAATCGTATAAAATATTTATGAAATCATGTGAATTTATTCAAATTACTGCACAAGTTTCATACCCCAACTTGTGTGGCCCGGATCCAATTCTCTCATTAGCAAAAATCATAGTTCATTACTTGGGAGGTCAAACCACTAGGCTTAGCCATTCACTTAAAAATTTGTTGGATAAAACTAAAGTCTGACTAATAAAGTTGGGACAATGTTCAAATACTAAAAAGTTTAGGTATACATCTGATGCTGAAGAAACTTTTGTTCTCTGGATGTATTTGATTGTGATATTTGATTTGATAATTAAGTAGCTAATTCTAAAAAATTGAAGCACAGCAAGTCCAAACTAAAATTATCATAACTCGCGAATGATTCAAACTCTGACAGAAAAAAAGTAAAATAAACCACAGCAAGTCCAAAATCAACAAAGAAAAATGCTGAAAATTAACATAAATAACAAGAACAGTAGAATTGGCATCAGTAGATCAAGACGCCATGCTTGCCACAATGTGAAGCTCTTCAGGATGCACGATCAAAATGCATTTCTGCATGCATCGCGGTCAAGGTCAATTGCGCATTTTAGTCCAAATTTTGTTGCTTCCTGTTAGACCATTAATTTCACAAGCATTCTAAATCATATGAAATCATATAAAATACAAACTTATAAAAGGCAAAAAAGACCAGAATACTAGAATTCAACTTCCTAAGAAACATAACATACCATAAGTTGCATGAGCTGCTCTATCTCTTTCTCCCCGAATAAAGGCATCTCTAATGGCTAACAATTGCCTTGTGGCCTCATTCATATCCAGGCGATCATTTGGTAATGTTTCAGAGCATTTGAGTCCAATTTCAAAGACTGAAATAATGCACTTCATCCAAAATTCTTTTCTACTCCAGAAATTTGCAATGCTTTCCTCTCCCTGCCTTGAACAAAGCGAAGAATCCATAATCTCTACAACTTGCTCTAATAAATTTTTCTTCACATAGTTATGCAGATTCAAATCATTTGTAAAATTTTTATCCGTCGGTCTTTTTCCTGTGAACATCTCTAACAAAAGAATCCCATAACTGTAGACATCTCCTTCAGTTGATGGCGAGCAACCCATAGCATATTCTAAAAGTTTTCACACTCCAAGTCATTTCAAGTAAAAGAAATTTATAACTTTCATTTACAAGAGAAGGCAGAGAAAAAAATATCACTTTACTGGGCAATTAACCGCAAGAAGTCATGGAAAAAGAGATTACAGAACTTCTAGGCTTACATGTACTAGGTTCATATTTATCAAAAGTTTTACATCTATCAAAAATTCTCAAATAGCAAAAGTTCATATTTCAAACCATTTAATCTTTCAAAATTTAATATCCACAGTATTCTTTCTTATACTTAGTATATGTATTAATGTCGTTACCTGGAGCTGCATATCCAATGGTTCCCTTTATTGCAACCGAGCTGCTTGTTCCAGCTCCTGAGTAACTTTTGGTGGAATTAGGAAGAAGCCTTGCAAGTCCAAAATCACCAACATGAGCAGTAAGGTCGTTGTCAAGAAGAATGTTACTCGGTTTCAAATCACAATGAGCAATGATAAACTCGCAATGACTGTGAAGATATTGCAATGCTGAAGAGACATCAATTGCAATATTCAGTCTTTGGAGAAGGTTTAGATTTCTTTGCCTTGTTCCATCATGTGTCTTTGAATGCAACCACATATCGAGACTACCATTCTCCATAAAGTCATAGACTAGAGCCTTGAAATCGTGACCATTAGAATCAACACTGGAGCAATAACTTAAGATTGGAACTAGATTTCTATGACGAATGTTTCTCAATGCATTGCACTCAGCCTTGAAACTTTTAGAAGCTCCATGTGTTTGGAGATCCAGAACTTTTACTGCCACAAGCTTGCCATTTCGCTTTTCTAACTGTCCTTTATAAACAACCCCAAAATTTCCCGATCCAACTATATTTTCGTTGGAAAATCCTCCAGTTGCATGTCGGAGTTCTTAATAGGAAATTCTCAGGAGCTTATCTTCTCTTGAGGGCATGGGAGAAGGAACATTTTCTCTGTATCTTCTTCGATAGCAGTATAGTAATGCGGCGGAAGTCAGAATGAAAGTGGATAGCAAGGGCAAAATAATGACGATCAAAAACTTCAAATTCTTCTTCTTATGGAAGTGGCAAGAAGGTAACTGGAGTTCAGGAACGCCTCCACAGAGTTTAAAGTTCCCTACCAATATAATTTGGCTTGAATTGCCAAATACACCATTCCTTGGTATCTCTCCTTCAAGGTTGTTGAAAGAAATGTTGAGATAATTCAAACTTGGCAGACTTTCCAGGTCTTTTGGAATTTCTCCAGTCAAGTTGTTTTGTGAGAGGTCCAAATGCTCGATTGCCTTCAAGGATACCAATTTTTGTGGAATTGTTCCTTGGAAAAAGTTGCTTTGCATGCTAAGGTACTGTAAATTCGCACAATCGCCAAGAGACATAGGAATTTCTCCCCAAAAATTGTTATAGGAAACATCAAAAGAGATGGTATTTACAAGGCTTCCTACTTCTGGAGGCAAAGAACCAGTAAATGAGTTATGTGATAAATTTAGAGCTATGGGTGAAAAGGAGTTGGCAAAAACTGCTGGTGATATGGTGCCAGAGAGTTTATTTTCGGAGATGTCCAATGACTGGAGACTTCGAGAGTTTGCAAGACATGGAGGTAAAGTGCCTTCAAGGTTATTGGTTTGTAAAAAGAGTTTGTACAGAGAGGATAGATTGCAAATGGTAGACGGTATCTCTCCATTCAACATATTTTTATCTAGACCCAACAACTGCAAACTTTGAAGTTTATCAAAATCCCTTGGTATGCTACCTACGAAGAAGTTATCTTCCACGTATAACGTATAAAGATTTACAAGTCTCATCAGGCTTACTGGGATGGCTCCTGATATATTGTTGGAGGACACATCTATGCTTCGTACTTGAAGTGATAGATTTCCAATGCTGTGAGGTAACTCACCTCCAAAAAAGTTAAGTTCAATCTCAAGTATCTTTAGATTACTGCAGTTAGTCAATGAGGAAATAAAGTGCAAGTCCCCAGTAGCATTATGACCTAAGAGATTTCCTCCAAGATTTAGCCATTGGAGACGAGGCAAATATCCCAGATTAGTTGGAACCTGTC
Organism: Voacanga thouarsii; assembly: GCA_026120185.1. Taxonomy (NCBI): domain Eukaryota; kingdom Viridiplantae; phylum Streptophyta; class Magnoliopsida; order Gentianales; family Apocynaceae; genus Voacanga; species Voacanga thouarsii. Next base: position 107,362 of record JANUWF010001699.1, read on the forward strand.
CTTGGAAATTGTTCAAGGGAAGATCAAGTGCTTCAAGGCTAGTAGCATTGGTAATTGAAACTGGAATGTTGCCATCGAATTGATTTCCACCAATGGCCAAAATTTGCAGATTTGGCATCTTGAGGCCTATGTCATTCGGAAGTTTCCCCTCAAAGAAATTTTCCGTTAGAGAAACCTTCGACAGTGTGGACATATTGTATATAGAGGGTGGGATTGCACCAGAAAATTTATTCGTATTTACTGAAAATCCCCATAGGTTTCTCAAGAATCCAATTTCCTTTGGCAAATTACCCTCCATATTATTGAATGGAAGAATAAGCCTTACGAGTGAAGATAAGTTCCCAAAAGAAGAAGGTATCTCTCCGGTCAAGTTGTTTTGAGAAAAGTTAAGGATCAGAAGCTTCTTCAGAGAGCCTAACTCGGAAGGAATTTTTCCCACGAATTTATTTTGAAATATACTCATTGCCCTTAATTCTAAGCATTGGCTCAAATTAACAGGAATTTCTCCACTAAGAGTGTTGATTGATAGATTAAGCTTCTTTAGTCGAAATAAACGACCAATTTCTTGCGGAATTTCACCATGAAATCTATTTTCCTCTAATTGGATAGATTTTAGAAAACTAAGATTTCCAATATAAGGAGATATAGATCCGAGTAAATTTTTACCTCCAAGAATTAAGTTAGTAACTCTTTGATGTCGGGCATCACAGGTGACACCTTCCCAATGGCAATGGTAAAGTGAATGATTCCATGAATTCAGAACTCCATGTGGATCATCAGATATTTGAAGCTTGATATTCAGCAAAGCGAGGCGATCAGTCTCATTCTTGAGATAATTTCCAGCTGTTGCATCCTGTGGCATCAACGTTATGATGGCACTGAAGAACAGCACAAGTACTTCTGCTGCTGACGAAAATTTGAGGCCCATGTTCGCTCTCAGAAAGTAGTTATCTTTTGCAATATGGAGGACTGTTTATGCTCTGGAACTGAAACAAAATACTAAAGTTTTAGTTATTTTGGTCCGCCGAAAGAGTCATGTATTTAATTATCAGCCTCTGGATGCTGCAATTATTACATTCTTCTGCCTTTTTATTTTTTTAAAAAAAGAAAATTTAAAACACCTAATGTTTTCATATTTTGCCTTTATAGCGTCTAAGATTTTTGAGTCATTTCTATTTATGAATCCCAGCGATATGCTTTATCACTTTAGAAAATGTAAAAGAATATTGAATCTTGCTTTTAGTGTCTCGTGCATTAAACATAGTTAGAAATTTTGACAAAAAATATATATTATACTCTCCTTTTAACTTTGATACTATATATTATGGACAAGTAGCACAAAGATCTTCCATATAATCTTTTTTTTTATTCTCTAATTTGTTTTTAGAAGTAAAAGAAAAATGTAAACATATCTATACTCTTTTTTTTTTTTTGTCATTATAACATTTATTTCTTGAAAAATTCACCAATTTAGTTCCTTAAATTTTATTTTTTGAAAACGTAGAAGTTATGAGAGATTTTGTACCTACAGGATATTTTTTTGATAGGTTAAGTTTCTTTAGTAGAAACAAGCAACCAATCTCTTGTAAAATTTCACTATGAAATTTAAGATTTCTAATATAAGAAAATATTAGAGTCAAATTTTTGCGTTTTAGAGTCAAGTTTTTAACTCTCTGATTTCAAACATCGCAAGTGACTCCTTCCCAGTATCAATGATGACGGGAATCATTCCATGATTTCAGCAATCTTTGTGGATCATCGGATATTTGAAGCAATGCAAGACTGTCGATCCCGTTCTTGGGATAGCTTGGGCAACAACCCAATTATAAAAAAAAAAAAAAATCCATATAAATTTCAATCCAAATGAATTCCAATTTTCAACAACTATTCTTAATTTTTGAGAATTATGATTTATTTACAAAATATTACATTTTAACTCCTCCTTGATCCCAAATGACCCATATTTTTTAATATAAATTTCTTCTTAATTTAAATCATTTTTTATTCAGTGAATTACTGCTCAAGTACCGGCCTTCACTTACCAAATTGGAATTGATTAGCTCGACTTAGTAAACACCCGTTTGCGAAGTCAAGAATTAAGTTAATTAATTCCAATTTTGACTGACTTGACTTGACTTCACTAAGTCAAGTCAAGTCAGTCAACTCCAATTTTGATAAGCTAATAAAATTGAAAAAAATTGGGACATATGAATATTAAAAAAATTGCAAAACATGCACGACCTTTCTGTGTTTAAGCTATAGTGTTGATGATGACAATGCCTTTCTTTTTATCTTTCCCTTGTCTTTGGAAGCCTGGTGTGAAGTGCCCACATAAAACCCTATTGCCATCCTCACAACCATATAATCATCAGTTGACGGATCAAAACCAAATCCTTCGCCACATTTGAACCAATTGTATCCAGGCATTTTTGAACCTCTAACAAGGAAGAAAACTCAGCGAATCATCAGTCCGAAATGACTTATGTTGAAGAGGATCAACTCAAGATCTTTGGAAAATCTCAAATGCATTCTAATGAAAAAGGGTTACTAACCAATTCCTGCCAAGTTTTACAAACGCATTTGAATAGAATCAACAATTTCATGGACAATTTGGCAAGATCTCCATGCAAGGTTCTTCTGGGAGATTCATCATGTCACGTTTCTCGTAAACATAACTTAAACACCATTGTAATGGAAACAATTGACCTAGAACTGCACAAATGTCAAATAGGTTTTTGTTAGCTAGTACACAAGTGCCCCTCCTCCCCAACCCCCAACCCATCTTCCCCTGTCACTGTTTATATGAGATAAAAACAATTTTTTAAAAAGGTCCATTTAGAGTAAGGTCATGATAGTTGAGTCCATTTCTTAATTAATAATTTTTTTAAAACAAAACATGCATTAATTATTTTGATACGGTACTATATGTATGGTAATAGCCAAATTCCTTTCTTGATTAAGTATATTTGGTGGAGATACATATAAATTTTGATGGCTTGTATGTGTAAAGGAATTTTTAAAATTTAGATATTTGTAAGGTAATTTATAAAGTTTTTCTCTTATTTTGGTATTTCTAACTTAGGTATAAATTAATTTGGACATGTTGGCATGATAACTTTTTCTTATCTCATATTGGAATTTTTCTAAAAGAGATACATTAATATGTCACGTAATTTGTAGTCAAGTTTCCACTTATAATTAATTTAATTAGGATATACGTTAATATGGATGCATTGGCATAATAATTAGTTCTTATCTCATATTTGTGATCTGTTTGCAATCTTTATATGATCTAATTTTATGTGTTTTATACATTGAGAGCTAATTTAGGCATTAGACATATTTAGAAAATATATTAACAATTACACAAATTAACTTTTTCTAACATATGTCTCACAAATAGAGATACATATTAATCTTTATCATAAACTAGGAGAAATTTTGTACCAGTTCTAATTAATTCCAATTTTGACTGACTTGACTTGACTTCACTAAGTCAAGTCAAGTCAGTCAACTCCAATTTTGATAAGCTAATAAAATTGAAAAAAATTGGAACATATGAATATTAAAAAAATTGCAAAACATGCACGACCTTTCTGTGTTTAAGCTATAGTGTTGATGATGACAATGCCTTTCTTTTGGACATGTTGGCATGATAACTATTTCTCATCTCATATTGGAATTTTTCTAAAAGAAATACATTAATTTGAACACGTAGGCATATGTCAGGTAATTTGTAGTCAAGTTTCCTCTTTTAATTAATTTAATTAGGATATACGTTAATATGGATGCATTGGCATAATAATTAGTTATTATCTCATATTTGTGATCCGTTTGCAATCTTTATATGATCTAATTTTATGTGTTTTATACATTGAGAGCTAATTTAGGCATTAGACATATTTAGAAAATATATTAACAATTACAAAAATTAACTTTTTCTAACATATGTCTCACAAATAGAGGTACATATTAATTTGAATTGAAAAGTTGACATAAATGATACTCTAAAAAAAACTATACAATGTAACAATTAATCTTTATCATAAACTTGGAGAAATTTTGTACCAGTTCTAATCTACATTGCATATAAGGTAATCATAATTTTGGATAAAATCTTAAAAAAAAAAAAAAGGTGTGCAATCCGAGGACTTCTCAAGGTGTTACCCAAATGGGGTACGGTATAGCAGCATTGGTAAGATCACACGCAATCACTTGATTAAATTACCATATTATCCTTATATTATATACATAGAATCTTTTTACAACTTAATTTAGTTGTAACTTTGCATTCGTAAATAAACTAAAAGTTCATTCAATAAAACTAAATTTTGAATAAAAGACAGAATGGATGTCCAGTTACGTAAAAAGTTTATGTACTTTTGATACTAAAAAAAAAAAAAAAATTGTTGTCCCAATTTACATTTAAATATGATAACTAATTAGCTAAACACTGAAAAATTAAAACAAAATTTCTCGTCTTAATATCTTTTTCCACATAATTGTATAAGAAAAATATAAATAATTTTCAAATAATTACATTAAATATGATAAAATATTATTTTAATTAATTATAAATGGTCATTACAAATCTGTACAGACTAAATTTGATTCATATTTCTTATCCCTAATGAAATGTATAAATAATAATTTCATTATATGAAAAATCACCTTTCAAATAACAACAAAAAGTGTCAAACCATTAACATAAAGGATAAAATAATAATGAAATAATAACTCATCCGGTTGCATTAGAGAGAGTGAATTCAATCGCCCTCAAAAAATGTATAAAAATAGAAATAAATTTTAAAAAAATGGGTCATGTTATAAAATTAGGATAGTGTTAGAATAAAATCTACACACTACACACTAAGAAAATTCTAACTATTCTTTGCACAAGAATTTCTCTTCAAACTTCTCTCTTTCTTTCTCTCACAATTCTTTCTCTAATCTTTCTTTCACTAATCTTTCTTTCACAAAATAATGGTGTATTACAAGCTTAGAGAATAGCTCTATTTATAGAGCTCTAATTAGTGGATTACATCATGGCATACATCATCTTCCACTAATCTCAATTAGTGGTGTCTCCACTAAATGGTGGACATCCATAAAAATCTTCTAATAATTCACATAAATCCATAATTAGTGGAGCCTCCACTAATTAATAAAGATTCCAATAATTCATAATACTCCCCCTTGGATGTCCATCCATTACATAAAGAATATGCCTCGTTAAAACCTTACTAGATAAAAACCCAGTGGGAAAAAAATCTAGTGAAGGAAAAAGAGTACACTATTCTATATGTCTATTTATTACTCCCCCTGATGAGATGATTCCTTTAAATCTTTAAACCGACGCATACCGATTTTATATCTCAACTTTTCAAATGTTGCAGTCGGTAAAGTGTTCGTGAAAATATCTGTGAGGTTATCACATGACCGAATTTGTAGCACATCAATTTCACCTTTCTTTTAGAGTTCATGAGTAAAGAAGAATTTTGGCGAAATATGTTTTGTCCGATCTCCTTTAATATATCCTCCTCGTAATTGAGCTATGCAAGCTGCATTGTCTTCATAAAGAGGAGTTAGAATACCTTTGATTGATGATAATCCACAACTTTCTCGGATATAATGAATCATGGATCTTAGCCATACACATTCTCGACTTGCTTCATGAATGGCTATAATTTCAGCATTATTTGAAGAAGTAGCTATTATAGATTGTTTCGTAGAACGCCATGATATAGCAGTATTTCCACATGTAAATAGATAGCCCGTTTGAGAACGTGCTTTATGTGGATCAGATAAATAACCAGCATCTGCATAACCTATCAATGTTGGACTGGTTTTATTTGAATAAAATAATCCGAGATCAATTGTACCTTGGAGATATCGAAGGACTTTTTTAATTCCAATCCAATGTCGTCGTGTTGGTGAAGAACTAAATCTTGCTAATAAATTGACAGCAAAAGCAATATCAGGTCGTGTGTTATTAGCAAGATACATCAATGCATCAATTGCACTGAGATATGGTACTTCAGGACCAAGGAGTTCTTCATCATTTTCTTGAGGTCGGAAAGGATCTTTATCCACATTTAATGATCGGACGATCATTGGAATACTCAATGGATGTGCTTTGTCCATGTAAAATCTTTTTAGCAATTTTGCTGTATATGTTGATTGATGAATAAATGTTCCACTCTCCATATGTTCAATTTGTAAACCAAGGCAAAATTTGGTTTTACCAAAATCCTTGATTTCGAATTCTCTTTTTAAATAATCAATTGTTTCTTGGAGCTCTTCAGGAGTTCCAATAAGATTAATATCATCAACATATATAGCTAATATCACAAATTTAGAACCAGATTTCTTAATAAAAACACATGGACATACCTGATCATTTTTAAATCCCGCTTTCAATAAATATTCACTAAGACGTGTGAACCACATGCGCCTGCATTGCTTCGAGCCATATAATGATTTCTGCAACTTGATGGAGTAATTTTCACGAGAATAATGTTTATATGCTTCAGGCATATGAAATCCTTCGGGATTTTCATGTAAAAATCATTTTCTAAATTTCCATACAAGTAAGCCAGTGACAACATCTAATAGGCGCATATCTATCTTTTCATGTACTTGCCAAACCGATAAGATATCGGAGTGTAATAGCATCAACAACAGGAGAATAAGTTTCATCATAATCAATACCTGGTCTTTGTGAAAAACATTGGGCTACTAATCGCACTTTATATCGAACGATTTCACTCTTTTCATTGCACTTTCGCACAAATATCCATTTGTAGCCAACAGGTTTTACACCTTCCGGTGTTCGGACTCGCAGTCCGAAGACTTCACGTTTTGTCAGTGCATTTAACTCCGATTGAATCGCATCTTTCCATTGCAGCCAATCTTTTCTATGCCGACATTCATCAACTGATATTGGTTCAGGATCATCATTATCCTGTGTAACATCAAGAGATATATTGTATGCAAATATATTATCAATAACAGTTTCTATCCGATTCCAACTTCTACCGGAAGTGGTATAATTGATAGAAATTTCAATGTTACTTTCATCAACTTCGGTTCTTTGTCATCGGTTCTCTCTTGGTCTTTATCATTCTTTTCTTCAATATGATCTTCCGGATCATTTAATCCTCTTTTCTTTCGAGGATTTTTATCTTTAGAACCAAGAGGTCGGCCACGCTTACGGCGTGTTTTTGACTCAGCAGACTATAGGTATAATATTTTGTTCTGCTGGAACTTCAATTCGAATAGGAGCATTTATAGTTGGAATATGCGATTTTGTAACTCTTCTGGAGTCAACAAAAGCGTCTGGCATTTGATTTGCAATGCTTTGCAAATGAATTATCTTTTGAACTTTAAGTTCACATGCGCTTGTGCGCGGATCAAGATAATTTAATGATGTTATCCAAGCAAGATCATTTTTATGTTGTTTTGGTTCTCCCCTAATTTAGGGAATAATGATTCATCAAAATGACAATCGACAAATCTTGCTTGTGAATACATCTCTGTCGGGGTTCAACATACCTGATAATAGAGGGAGAATCATATCCAACGTATATCCCCTTTCTTCTTTGAGGACCCATCTTTGTACGTTGGTTTGGTACAATTGGAATATATACAGCACACCCAAAAATTCTTAAATGAGCAATATTTGGTTCTGACCCAAAAGCTAATTGCAAAGGAGAGAATTTATGATAACTAGCTGGTCTTATACGTACAAGCGTTGCAACATGTAGAATAGCATGTCCCCAGGTAGATGTTGGGAGATTTGTTTTCATTAATAATGGTCTAACAATTAATTGTAATCGTTTAATCAAAGATTCAGCAAGACCATTTTGTGTGTGAACATGAGCTACAGGATGTTCAACATTAATCCTAATTGACATGCAATATGCATCAAAAGCATGTGATGAAAATTCACCAGCATTATCCAAACGGATATTTTTAATGTGATAGTCCAGAAATTGTGCTCGTAATTTAATTATTTGAGCAAGTAATCTCGCAAACGCCAGGTTGCGAGTAGATAATAAACATACATGTGACCATCGAGATGATGTATCAATTAAGACCATAAAATATTTGGACGGTCCACATGGTGGATCAATAGGTCCACAAATATCTCCGTGAATCCGTTCGAGAAATGTAGGCCTTTCAGCTCCTACTTTTACTGGTGATGGTTTAACAATCAATTTTCCTAGGGAAAATACAGTACATGCAAATTTTTCTGATGTTAATATCCTTTTATTTTTTAAAGGATGACCATGTGTATTCTCAATGATTCTTCTCATCATGGTAGATCCCGGATGACCCAACCGGTCATGCCAAATGCTAAAAGTAATAGGATCAGTAAACTTTTGGTTTACTAGATGATGAATTTCAATTGTACGTATTTTTACAAAATATAGACCAGTAGAAAAAGACGGCAGTTTTTCTAATACCGATTTCTTACCCTAATGCATTTGAGTAATAAAAAGATGCTTAATCCCATTTTCCTCATTTGTTTCAACATGATACCCATTTCTACGGATATCTTTAAAACTCAATAAATTTCTTCTGGATTTTGAGGAAAATAGTGCCTTATCAATAATAATTGTTGTTCCTTTAGGCAACAATATACAAGCTCTTCCGGAGCCCTCAATTACATTTGCACTACCGTTTATCGTATAAATATTTATTTCTCCCATTTTGAGATCAGAAAAATATTTCTCATTTTTTAGTATGGTGTGTGTAGTTCCACTATCAATAATGCATACATCATCATTAACAACAGCCATCTGAACACAAATATATATATGTAAACGTAAATATTATTAGAATAGAATGAAAATGAAAATACAAAAATATCAGGGTGAGGCTTTAGTTCTTCTGGACATTGCCATCACCAATTAAATGGTCTATCCTACCGTCTGGGTGTTCAAAAAAAATCCGATACATCCATATGGGTAATATTGATATTAAGATCTTCAGGATCAATATCATCATCCTCAGCATTATTTATTGGATGTTGAGAAAAAATTTGCTTCCACATTTTTATTTTTCAATGAAGCTTGATACAATTCAACTAAATGCTTAGCCGTACGACAGTTTCGTGACCAATGACCTTTCATACCACATCTATAACATATATCCTCATGCTTTTCTTCAATTTCTTTTTCTTTTCCCTTATGATCTTTTCTGTTCCACTTCAGGTGGCCAGTATTTCTCACAGTTTGACTATAATTGTGATAAGGGAAATATCGAGCGTATCTACGACCATAACCATGACCACGGTCACGGCCATGGCCACGACCACGACTATAACGATGGCTTCTGCTGGAGCCAACAGCATTCACTTCTGGGAGTGTTGTTGAGCCAGTTGGTCTGGCTTCATGATTTCTCAATAATAACTCATTATTTTTCTCTGCAATGAGGAGGCAATAATTAAATCTGTAAATTTTGTATACCCATTTTCTCGATATTTTGCTGCAGGACAATATTCGAGGTATGAAAGGTGGAGAATGTCTTCTCCAACATATCTTCATTAGTCACTTTTTCTCCGCATAATTTTAATTGAGATGTAATTTTATACATTGTGGAGCTATATTCATTCACGGTTTTAAAATCTTGCAACCTCAGGTGCAACCATTCATACCGTGCAGTAGGTAGTACGATCATCTTCAGGTGGTCAAATCTTTCTTTTAAATTTACCCACAGGCCATATGGATTTTTTTCGGTAAGATATTCCATTTTCAAATTTTCATTGAGATGACGACGAATAAAAATCAAAGCTTTAGCCTTGTGTTGTGCAGATGCACTATTATTTGCTTGAATAGTTTCACTAAGGCCTTCAGCATTTAGATGCATTTCTGCATCTAGAACCCATGACATATAATTTTTTCCAGAAATATCAAGGGCTACAAATTCGAGTTTAGCGATGTTAGCCATAGAGATCAATAAATGCGTACCCTGTCTTCTGGCTTTGGTAACGACAGAAACTCGTGCTTAGTCTTCTGCCTTTTGTACCGGTAGAGACTCGTGCTGATAACGTGTTATAAAATTAGGGTAGTGTTAGAATAAAATCTACACACTACACACTAAGAAAATTCTAACTATTCTTTGCACAAGAATTTCTCTTCAAACTTCTCTCTTTCTTTCTCTCACAATTCTTTCTCTAATCTTTCTTTCACTAATATTTCTTTCACAAAATAATGGTGTATTACAAGCTTAGAGAATAGCTCTATTTATAGAGCTCTAATTAGTGGATTACATCATGGCATACATCATCTTCCACTAATCTCAATTAGTGGTGTCTCCACTAAATGGTGGACATCCAAAAAAATCTTCTGATAATTCACATAAATCCATAATTAGTGGAGCCTCCACTAATTAATAAAGATTCCAATAATTCATAATAGGTCAGACTTTCTCATATTTGTAACGTATCGACTTGATTAGAAACAGCCCAATACACAGAAAGAGGAAGCCTGGCAGATGGTTGGGCTGATCGAGGCCCAAAATTTGTCCAACTTGAAATCTTTAGAGTATTTGTTGGTAGCATCTAAAGAATTTAGAGAAGGGATTTAAGAATAAATATTGCATTTTAAGTATAAAGTTATTAGAATCTGAACTGTTATTACTTGACATTTCTTTTAACCAAAGCATAAAAGTGTATTCTTTATCATGCAAAATACTTCTAAATTTTTATAGAACTTCTATAAAATCTTATTTCTTAAATAGATTATTAAATGGAATTTCTAAGAGCTTTAACTTAAGTCATCACAAATTTGTCACATACTTGAACTTTATTAATACTATAATTTCTAAAGAATCAACTCGAAAAGCTTAACTCTTACAGATTTGAATTCGATTTGGCTTTGATAGATCTAAACATTTTAAATTTGATTGATTTAACTCTTGATATAACTTGTTGGTTTTATTATCTCTTGTTAGCAAGTAATAAGAATTTTGGTAATAAACAACCCAATAATAACGTATGAATAGCTCAACTTGACCAATGTTCCCAAATTTTTTTTTAAAAAAAAAGAACAATTTTTACTAACAAAAGATAATAGAGGTGTATGCAAAAGTTTGAATAGATTAACATGACCATTAATGTCCACGAATAACGTTTATTACACATAGTAGAATATAATGATAATAATCACGTATACAAAAGGTAAAAACCCATTAGCTAATACTCGATTAAAAACATTCTTATAACACTTTTAAAAACATACAAATTTTGTTACATAAATAACTTAGTACATTTTAAAATTATTTTCAATAAATTTTAACGTTTAAATATATTAAAAAGAAATTTATTCTTCTATTCAAACCTCAAATTAACTAAAAGCTAATATTAAGTAGAGATATATAAATTTTGTTATAAAAATCATGAAGGTATGTGGTTATACTAGAATCACTTCATGACACACAAATATATAAATATGTTGTTTTGTTTTCTTAAAAGCTTCTTAAGCCACCAACGTCATCAACCGTCTGACACCCAAAAGCAAAACATACGAACAAACCCCCTTTTGTTTTAGTAATTTTTTTTTTCACTCCATGGTACTTTCATCATCAACGGTATGTCACTTCGTGACCCACGCAACCAGAATAAATAAAAATTAAAAAAAAAAACCCTTTTCCCTTCAGTTAGAATCCGAACATATTCCCCCCCCCCTTTTTTTTTCCCCCAAGAAAATCTTTTTCGTTTTGCTTTTAATAACAGAAAAACACCCAAAATCAGATAAATAAATTAGCATATGAAACCATAGAGTCATACACTTAAAACAATATAACGAACAACCATCAATACTTACAAGAATATATTTGACTCGCACAAATACAAATTCATATAACCATTATATTCTTTAACTAAATTAACTTATTTAGTTAAGAAAATTAAAAAATATTTAATCCAATCTTAACAGTCCAAAAAAATTGAAATTTCGTCTTATACAAATTCTACAAGTACGAATTTAATCTTAGTATTGTTCTAAAAATGTTTAACTTACCTTAGACGCATTACATTCAAAGAAACATAAACAAATTTATCAAATGCATTCATCAGGACCATATATCTATAATGTATAGAGCCCAAACACTTAAATACAAATCATGTATTAATCAATCATTAAGATATATACTTTGAGAAAATATCACGCTTTATTTAGAAATTTTTAATTGAACATAACGTTTTTATTATATTATTCGTATGAGAAAATAGAAGTGATTTATTCCCATTTACCTCTTAATATTATTGTTCGAAGACTATAACAATCATACGGTATTTTTCCCTTCAATCCTTTGTTAAACTCTCTCTTTCTATATCTATTGACGGCTACTGGAAAATAACTATGTTTTTCACAGACTTTTGTGTCTTAATAAATTTTAGGGTTATGATTTTTTTTCCTTCTTAATAATTACATTCAAGTCTCTACTTATTTAAAATATTAACAACAAAGGATTCTAATTCTTATTTGTTATGATTTATTCCCAAAATCTTAATAAAATATAAAATATTTTTCTAAATAAAATATTTTTAAAAAAGGACGAGTTTTACAAAAATCGACAAAGGAAAAATACTGAAAATTTAACAAAAATAGCAAGAACAATTGAATTAGCCTCATTAGAGCCGACCATGGTTGCCACAATATGAAGCTTTTGAGGATGCATGATTCCAATGCATTTCTCTATCCATAACCGTCAAGGCCAATTGCACATTCTAGTCGTGATTTCATTGCTTCCTATCAAACCAAAAATTAATTTCAGAAGCACTCTAAATCATATGAAATCCACATATAAAATGTTATTGGGAAATAAATTGAAAGAGGTCAAAATACCAAATTTCACCCAAATTACAATTATATTCCAAAATCAAAACTATTTTCCAAGCGCCAATAAAAAATAGGAGTAAGCTAAAGATACCAAATAAATAACACCAGCAGGTAAAAGAAAGTTTCAAAGTAAATAATATGAGACACCAAGATTTTTAACGTGAAAAACTCGAGATGGAAAAAACCACGGGACCTAATCCAGTAAAAACTTCCACTATTAACAATAATAGGTAATACAAAGTCTTCTCCAGATAACACTAGATGCATATTAATAATATACCAATATCTTTTCCCAAAATTACAACCAAACAAGAATTGAATTTTGAAGGATCACTACTAGAAAAATGTAATTTACCAACTAACTATTACCAACTGACCACGTCGGTCAGTACTTACTGACCGATTACCAACTGAAATCAAAATTGAGAAAATTTAAAACTTTTCCAACCACTTACTAACAAACATAATTGGTTGGTAAATAGTTAGTTGGTAATCAGTTGATAATTTGGCGAGAAAATATATACCAACCGAATACCAACTGATAACACTCGGTCGGTACATTATTAGTTGGTAATTTAATGGAAAAAATTTTACCAACTGATTACAAACCGAAATTCGATAATAATCGGTTGGTAATATATTCAATTGATATTTTAATTTTAAACATAATTGGTTGGTAAATAGTTAGTTGGTAATCAGTTGATAATTTGGCGAGAAAATATATACCAACCGAATACCAACTGATAACACTCGGCCGGTACATTATTAGTTGGTAATTTAATGGAAAAAATTTTACCAACTGATTACAAACCGAAATTCGATAATAATCGGTTGGTAATATATTCAATTGATATTTGAATTTTAAATCCAGCCTCTCTTGTAGCCACTAGGGGTTGAACCTGGGTCTCCATCGTGGAGGCGCAATGTTCCAACCACTGTGCTATGTCATTGTTTGTTTAAATTGGCAGTATGTATTATATTTATTTATTTCTTGCAAAATATTACAATTATATGAAATACACTTTTAAAACTTGTAAATTTTTATTTAAATAAATAAATAAAGTAAATTTTTTTATCACTTTTGCTTTTTTAAATTTTTTTATTTTTAATTTGTTTCTATTTATCAGAGTATATAATTATTTTATACATATATTCCTAAATGATATAAATTTTATTTTTGAATTAATAATAAATGTAAGCAATTTTTTCATGCCTTTAGTTATACAACAAATTTCTTAGTTCTAAATTTTTTTTAATATAATAAATACTTTTGAATTTAAAAGACTCAGTTCATAATTTTTTAATTATGTAAATATTCATAACTAAATAGACATTAAAAAATTTATCAATTAGGTGTTTTAAATTTAACAATCAAAAAATTATATTATATTTGTACACATAATTTTATTAATAGGTATAATTGTTATTCTTTTTATCATAATGTAAAAGTTGTTACTTTTATTTGTGTGACAATATAAATACGTAGACGTCATGTATATGTGTAGGATGTGTTTCCATCATATTTATATTTTTGTATATACATGCACATATATAAATAGTAATTACTGTAAATCATGATACAAAATTAAATAAGAACAATCTTTATTAATGCACATAAATTGTCAATATATTTGTAAATTTGATTCTTTTATTTTATATTCAAATTGATAAACTTTTAAATTTATATTATATACAACAAATATTATAAAAATAAAAAGTTTTCAGTATAAAAAATATAAATACTTAGTAAAGTTACTATTTTTATCCCATACTTTTAATTATTATGTCATATTTTGTCTTTCGTATACATGACATATATAAATTATAATTACTATATATAAAATTTATAAATTTTCAAGTTATATGTGAATGTATATTGAGACTTAAGGTCATATATTAGTTCATTATTAATGCATTTAGTCATTACTTGAATTCCTATATTTTTTAAACTTAGTTCATTTGGATAATTATATTTAAGTCCCTAAAGTTTTTAAAAAAGAAACCCTTATGACCATAAATTTTTTTAAGCACAACCTATTTTAAATATCTTCTGAAAAATAACGAGCCAAGTGTAAAAATAAATAAATAAACTTTTAAAATAGTTATTTCAAATTTTATATTGTTTTAACTTAGTTTATTTAGATAATTATATCTAAGTCCCTAAAATTTTCAAAAGAAACCCTTAGTACCACAAGTTTTCTCTCAAGTTGATTTCCTCCTGCCCCTAATACCAACGAGTCAATGATATTCTCTCTTCTCACTCTCCCCTTGCCCAAACCCATCCCTTTCGTCAACAACCCTTATTCCTCTTCTGCTATTTCCCATGCCACCGCCACCCTTTTCCTTATTCTCGTCTGGTAGAAAGAAAAGACGCAGTTAAGAAAATAGAAGATATGGATTTGGAAATTCTCTTCTTTGTTTTAGGATTCTGAGTTACTGAGTATTGAATGAATATGG
Organism: Voacanga thouarsii; assembly: GCA_026120185.1. NCBI lineage: Eukaryota > Viridiplantae > Streptophyta > Magnoliopsida > Gentianales > Apocynaceae > Voacanga > Voacanga thouarsii. Next base: position 122,667 of record JANUWF010001699.1, read on the forward strand.
ATTCAAAAGACTCCAAATAGGGCTGTCAATGGGCCGGGTATACCCGGATCCGGACCTGTACCGGACCCGTTTTATAACGGGTCTGGTACACATTTTTTCCTACCCGACCCAGACCCGGACCGTTTACCTGTTTACTATGTATAAATAGGTCCGAGTATGGAACTATATTACCTATACCCGATTACCCGTTTAATAAATTAAATTATATATATATATTATATTATATAAAATATAAAATATATATTATATTATATATAAAATATATATTATATTATATTATATTATATATATAATATATATTGATATATTTTAAGGGTTTTTTTTTCCTCTTATCCTAACTCACCCTATCTCATCTATAGCTACCGCCGTCTTCCTCTTCTCTTCAGTCGTCACTTTCTTCCTCTTCTCCATTCATCCTTAACCTCATCTCATCTATAGCACTATAGCCACCGAGTAGTCGCCGCCGCCACCACCTACCCACGCGGCCCACGCCCATAGCAACACACGCACCGAGCCAGCTGCATCTGATCTGAGGTTAGTACCACCGAGCAATGTTTAATTTGTCATTCACTGCCTTCTCTCTCGTGTTGCTTTCTAGAACCTGGCGATTGTTGCTCTATTGGTCCTTGATCTGTGTGACTTCTATCATAGCTTGTTACAGACCTAAGCTTTGTCTTTTGTCGTCAATGGGGTCCCTCTGTTTTCTCACCCCACCTTCAAAATACGCTCTCAAACAAAATGGAACTATCACAAGAAAAGTTTCAACAGTAACAATTATAGCCATAGGAAAAATATTACTAATGCAATTGTAGGGGAATAGAGAGGTGGCAATAAATATACATAGATATAGAATGATTTGAAGGAAGAATCACGAGAAGGGCATAACAAAAAAAAAAAAACCCCCATTAAAATTAAAAGGACCCAGTCTCCATGTCAGCCACTAAAACTATACAGAAAGAGCACAGAACTGAGAAAGGAAGGCTCTAAACATAGCTAGAGATGTAAAAAGAGAAGTGAACAAAAGAGGTTGAAGAAGGTTTTAAAGTCTTCTTATCAGACTTAAGGAAGCATTTTCCGTTGCAATTGAATATCATCGGGACTTGAAACTGCTGACACTGTTCAATGTGCATCTCTTTCTTTCTTTCAAGTTTATGCGTTCCCTTTCTTGTTTAATTCCCGGGGTTTCAAATTTAAAAGGAAAAGGAAAAGGAAAACCATTGTCAGCAAACAGATCTTTTTTCTCTGTATTTTTTTGATTTCATAATTGGTGATACTCCTCATCTCTTAGCATATTTATTAGTAAATCCTCTGGGTTGCATTGAAATTCTGCCAATTTGACACTTCTTCTGCAGACATTTTACATCATTAACAACGATTTTATTTCTATATTTTCCAAAAAGGATAAACAAAAGTGCTCCATCTCTGGTATTGCTTGGTGTTGCATTTGATACTCCATCTATCTGCTTCATCTTCTGTTCGTTGATTTGATGTCGCATTTTATACTCCAACTATCCACAATTCTCTGAGTTTATTTGATCTTTTTGCTATCAATTGATAGGTGCTTCGTTCAAACCATTGAAGAGTCATTTCTTGGCTGTGAGAGGATTTCTCAAGGCTGAAAAATTCAATTCGAACGAAGAGGTTTGTTCTCTCAAGCCTGGTTTCCATTTAGCTTTTGTTTGTTTCTTCTATGGTTATCTTGTTCCTCTTCTTTTGATTTCTTCGTGTATTACATAGCTGAGATTTACTGATTATTTCTCTATGTGTTCACCGTTTTAGACTGAAATCTATGTTTCAACACTAGTTTGACATAATTAATGACCAATCTAGAAACTAGTTATTCTAGTTATGTCATTGCTTGGATAGTTTTTTGTTTGTGTTGACTTGACTTGGTGGTAAAATGGCTGGACACAAAAATTTTCACTTGTATTCGTGTGAACACAAAGGACTTTGATGTTTGTTTTATTATATTATGGACTTATTTGTTTGGATAAGTGGCTGATTGTACTTATACTTGACAATGCATACATGTTCAATCTAGTAAAATGAATATTTTATTTTTTGATTCTATTGAATATATATTGTGTAAACAAGAAATCTATGGTAAATAACTGTAGGGAAAAATTGAATATTTAAAGCTCAAGATCTTTTGGGTATATATATTTCAATATTTTTTATTTAGGATATCTATTTCATTGTTTGCATTTTTAATTTGTCCGACACAAGTGCTCTTAATGAGGCCTGATCGACTGTGGATGTACAATAGGCTCCTACTTGGTAAAAAGGGGATAACGAGAGAGTTTGTGAATGATATTAATAGATTTGTCCAATTTGCAAGCACACAATTGGAATTTACTAGTGGGGGGGAAATTAGATGTCCATGTTTAAAGTGTAGGAATCGAAAATTCTTAAGTGTTGATTATGTGAAGCTTCATCTATGTAAGAAAGGATTTCTTCCAAATTATTATCAATGGTATTTGCATGGGGAGCCATATATCTTCCCCACAGAGCAAAGTCCTATCAATGAGGTTCCTAATGTTTGTGAAATGGCCCCTGAGCCAAGCAATCCATTTAGGGATATGCTTTTTGATGCAGTTGGATGGGATAGAACATTGGATGAACATATGCAAATGGATGAGTTGCCTAATATAGGTGCACAAAAGTTTTATGATTTACTAGAAGCAACAGATGAACCATTATGGCCCGGGTGTCATAATCAATCCCAATTGTCCATGGTTGCTCGACTTTTAACGATCAAGTCAGATTACAACTTGCCTGAAGCTTGTTTTGATGCTATAGCACAACTCATCAAAGATGTTACACCTGAAGGAGATAAAATGCCAAAAAAAATTTATGAGACGAAAAAACTTATCTCAGGTTTGGGGCTTCCATATGAACAAATTGATTGTTGTATCAATGGGTGTATGCTTTTTCGAAAAGAGTATGAGCAATTTACAGAATGCAAGTTTTGTAATCATCCTAGATGGAAACCAAAAAAAGGGAGTCTGGGTGTGGAGAAAAATGTGCCATATGCAAGAATGCATTATTTGCCATTAACACCAAGATTACAATAATTGTATGCATCAAAAGCTACTGCCCAGCATATGAGATGGCATACAAAGCATAAACCTCTTCTCCTGGGACTATTAGTCATCCTTCTGAAGTAGAGGCTTCGAAGTCTTTCAATCACGCACATCCTTCATTCTCTGCAGAGTCTCGCAATGTAAGACTTGGACTTTGCACTGATGGCTTCACTCCATTTGGCCAATCTGGTAAACAATATTCTTGTTGGCTCGTGATAGTAACTCCCTACAATCGCCACACGGGATGTGTATGAAATCATCGTACATGTTTACGAGTGTCATAATTCCTGATCCTAAAAATCCTAAGAAACGAGTTAGATGTATATTTGCAACCTCTAGTGGATGAGTTAATACAGTTATGGGAAGTAGGAGTTCCAACTTATGATATTTCACTGAAGCAAAATTTTCAAATGAGGGCTACTTTGATGTGGACAATAAGTGACTTTCCAGCTTATGGCATGTTATCTGGATGGAGCACGGCTGGTAGATTATCTTGTCCATATTGTATGGAGAAGTCAAAGGCATTTAGGCTTCAACATTCTTGAAAGAATTGTTTTTTTGATTGTCATCGACATTTTTTACTTCTTGATCACCCTTTTCGAAAGAATAAAAACTCATTTATGAAGAATCGAACCGAGGACTCACCACCTCCACGGAGACTAAGTGGGGATGAAATATGGGCTCGAGTGAAAGATTGGCCTACTGTGCTTAAAAATGGTGGAAATGGCATACCGGAAGGCTACGGGAGTCTCATAATTTGGGCAAGAAAAGTATATTTTGGAGTTTGCATATTGGAGAACGAATCTCATTAGACATAATCTTGATGTTATGCATATCATAAATTTTTTTTTTGACAATATATTTAATACTGTATTTGATGTTAAGGGAAAAACCAAGGATGGTGAAAATGCAAGGAGAGATTTAAAGTGAGATTTGTCGACGAAAGGATTTGGAGCTATCTGAAGGAGGTACAAAGAAGCCAAAGGCATGCTATTGTTTGGAAAAAAAAATGCTTGAAAAATCTTGTGTGAGTGGATCAAATCGTTAAAATTTCCTGATTGGTTATGTTTCCAATTTGTCAAGATGTGTGGATATGAACGAATGCAAATTGTTTGGCCTCAAATCTCATGACTGTCATGTATTCATGCTCCGATTGATTCCCATAGCATTTCGGCATTTCCTTCCAGAAGCTGTTAGCAATGCACTAACAGAATTGAGCTTATTTTTCAAGGATTTGACTTCTAGGATGTTACATGATGACCAAGTACTAAAGCTGGAAGAAAACATTGCTGTGGTCATATGCAAGTTAGAGAGAATTTTTCCTCCAAGCTTTTTTGACTTAATAGAGCATTTGCCAATTCACTTACCGTATGAAGCTCTAGTTGGGGGACCTGTGCAATATAGATGGATGTATCCCTTTGAGAGGTCAGTCAAATAATTCTTACCTTATTTGATGGCATTTATCTTTTGGCATGCCATTAATACTTTTTATCTTTAGGTTCTTATACACTTTGAAAAAGAAGGTGAAGAATAAGGCAAAGGTTGAGGCTTCAATATGTAATGCATACATAGTTGAAGAAGTGTCAAGTTTTTGCACGCATTACTTTGAACCCCATGTCAAAACAAAGAGTAGAAGAGTCAATAGAAATGATGATGGTGGTAGTTCAGAGTTATTTGGTTCAAGAATTTCAACTTTTAGCTATGCTGGGCGGGCATCAGGTGCTTCAGAAACTAGATTTCTATTAGACAAAGAACATGATGCAGCTGCATTGTATATGTTGTTGAACACCGAAGAAGTCCAACCCTATGTAGAGTGAGTATTTATTTTTCGTAGTGATTAAAAATAATGGGGGACATATAACTTACACATTATTTTTTTATATATAATGGGCAGATTGTTCAAGGCTGAAAAACGTCTTCATTCCTCAAGAATTTCTGACTCTGACATCGAATTAGCATTGGAAAGAGAGTTTGTTCATTGGTTTAATAGATATGTAAGCATAATTAAACATCTTAGGTACTCTTTTTCTTTCTTTAATTTAAATAATTAATAAGTGTTCCATGTTTTATGTCATGTAGGCAAATGATCCAACTAACAATGTTTCAAGTGAGGAAATAAAACACATTGCTATTGGCCCAAAGAGATGTGTTCGCACATACTCACAGTTTTTTGTGAATGGGTACAACTTCCACACTATTGCCCATAGTAAAGGAAAATCCACAACCAATAGTGGTGTGTGCATAAAAGGTTCAAATAGCATTGATGAAGGCACAATGAATTATTATGGTGTGCTAAAGGAAGTTGTTGAATTGGAATACCCAGGGTTGCCAATTAAACGAGCTTACTTGTTTCATTGTGATTGGCATGATCCAATGCAAAATGTTGGCATGAGAATCCATCCAAAGTATAAAATGGTTGATATTAATCATAAGCGTAGTTTGAGGAAATACGAGCTATTTGCACTTGCACATCAAGCAAACCAAGTGTATTACATACCTTATCCAAGCCAAAAGAAAGACTCAGCTGATTGGGTGCATGTTTGTCATGTGGTTGCAAGAAGAAACTTGGAGATGGGGACAATGGATAGTGCACTTCAAGAGGATGAAGTCCAAGCTGTAAATTTATCTATTTTGGATGATGAAATAGATAGTCTCAGAGATCCTAATGGCATTTTTGATGAAGTGGATACTATTGACAATGTTGATCTAGTAGAGAGTGAGGGAGAGTTCATAAGTAGTTCTAATGAAGAAGAGTTAGAGGAATCAACAGATGAAGAGGAGTTAGAGGAATCAATAGACTACGAAAAAGAACTAGCGACGATTCCAATAGCCTTAGCGACTAGCATGGTAGGGTTAGATTGTTTATAGTTTTTTTATATTATTCTTGCATTATTTATTATTTGTTTATCTCTAATTAATATTTTCATTTATTTATATTCTTTTAATTAAGTGTTTAATTTATAATTTCCATTGCTTATTATATTTTTCAAAAATGGTGCGTGGAAAGAAAAATCAAACTGGTAGCGGTTCTGGTTCCTCACCTTTGACGAGGAGAGGACGAGCGGCTCTTGGTGGCCCCTCAGATGGTCGACGATCATTAGCGTCGGCTCGAAAGGATTTGATGCCTTTGCTGAAATCTAGCACTTCAGTCACTGCAGCTAATGAACAGCAGTTGTCACCTGCTTTGGATGAGAATGAGGAAAACCAAATTACTGTTGATGAAGGTGCTCAGAATACTCCTGCTGACAATGTATATCGGACTCCTCAAAGTGTTGCTTGCAATCGTTGATGTAGATGACCATACTCCTCTTGATGGCAGCGCTGATGCTATACCATCTGATGGTCTACCAGACAGTACACTTTCTGGTAATCATGCCCAAGCATCTTCTGCTCTTGTTGTGGTGCAGCTAGCTGGCTCATCTTCTGCAATTAATACTCCATCTGAGGGCAAGATTCGTTTCTTTATCGAAGGGGATGAGTAAGTGGTTTTTGTTTTCTTGTATTGCATATTTTTTGCTGCTAGATTATGAATTTGCTGCAGGGGTTTAAGCTTAATGGTTTAAAATGGACATTGTCCTTAGGATCTTTTGATATGAATTGTGTGCTAACTATATCGGGCGTCTGTATAAACATGATTGGGCAACCATTCGGTGTTTTGCGATGATGGTTTACCATCAGAAGCCCACATATGATGTACAATGTCATGAAAGTATTAACAGATTTGTACAGAATCCAAAGCGAAAAAAAAACTTAAGTAATGTGCTAAATCAATAAAAAATACTAAAATCAGATGCAAAACCAAATTTCTATTTTCTATCTCTATTATGTTATAGATTGTCTATTAGAGATGAGGAATTATGAATTTTGCATATATTTTTTCACTTAATTCTTTTGATATGAATTTTGTTAGAGAAACTTGCAATGTAAGACTTAGACTTTGCACTACAGGGGGTTAAGCTTAATGGTTTAAAATGGACATTGTCCTTAGGATCTTTTGATATGAATTGTGTGTTAAGTATATCGGGCGTCTGTATAAACATGATTGGGTAACCATTCGGTGTTTTGCGACGATGGTTTACCATCAGAAGCCCACGTATGATGCACAATGTCATGAAAGTATTAACAGATTTGTATAGAATCCAAAGCGTAAAAAAACTTAAGTAATGTGCTAAATCAATAAAAAATACTAAAATCAGATGCAAAACCAAATTGCTATTTTCTATCTCTATTATGTTATAGATTGTCTATTAGAGATGAGGAATTATGAATTTTGCATATATTTTTTCACTGAATTCTTTTGATATGAATTTTGTTAGAGAAACTTGCAATGTAAGACTTGGCCTTTGCACTGTAGGGGTTTAAGCTTAATGGTTTAAAATGGACATTGTCCTTAGGATATTTTGGTATGAATTGTGTGCTAAGTATATCGGGCGTCTGTATACATGATTGGGCAACCATTTGGTGTTTTGCGACGATGGTTTACCATCAGAAGCCCACGTATGATGCACAATGTCATGAAAGTATTAACAGATTTGTATAGAATCCAAAGCGAAAAAAAACTTAAGTAATGTGCTAAATCAATAAAAAATACTAAAATCATATGCAAAACCAAATTGCTATTTTCTATCTCTATTATGTTATAGATTGTCTATTAGAGATGAGGAATTATGAATTTTGCATATATTTTTTCACTGAATTCTTTTGATATGAATTTTGTTAGAGAAACTTGCAATGTAAGACTTGGCCTTTGCACTGTAGGGGTTTAAGCTTAATGGTTTAAAATGGACATTGTCCTTAGGATATTTTGATATGAATTGTGTGCTAAGTATATCGGGCGTCTGTATACATGATTGGGCAACCATTTGGTGTTTTGCGACGATGGTTTACCATCAGAAGCCCACGTATGATGCACAATGTCATGAAAGTATTAACAGATTTGTACAGAATCCAAAGCGAAAAAAAAACTTAAGTAATGTGCTAAATCAATAAAACAAATACTAAAATCTGATGCAAAACCAAATTGCTATTTTCTTTCTCTATTATGTTATAGATTGTCTATTAGAGATGAGGAATTATGAATTTTGCATATATTTTTTCATTGAATTCTTTTGATATGAATTTTGTTAGAGAAACTTGCAATGTAAGACTTGGCCTTTGCACTGTAGGGGTTTAAGCTTAATGGTTTAAAATGGACATTGTCCTTAGAATCTTTTGATGTGAATTGTGTGCTAAGTATATCGGGCGTCTGTATACATGATTGGGCAACCATTCGGTGTTTTATGACGATGGTTTACCATCAGAAGCCCACGCATGATGCACAATGTCATGAAAGTATTAACAGATTTGTACAGAATCCAAAGCGAAAAAAAACTTAAGTAATGTGCTAAATCAATAAAACAAATACTAAAATCAGATGCAAAACCAAATTGCTATTTTCTTTCTCTATTATGTTATAGGTTGTCTATTAGAGATGAGGAATTATGAATTTTGCATATATTTTTTCACTGAATTCTTTTGATATGAATTTTTTTAGAAAAACTTGCAATGTAAGACTTGGCCTTTGCACTGTAGGGGTTTAAGCTTAATGGTTTAAAATGGACATTGTCCTTAGGATCTTTTGATATGAATTGTGTGCTAAGTATATCGGGCGTCTGTATACATGAATCTAATACACTATCACATTATCATTTTTTGTTGTTATTCCTTTATATTCATGTTCATAGGGTTCTCTATTGGTTACTCTTGAGGAAACCACAGTGAACTAAAGCCATTCATGAAAAAAAATGTTGTTTTGCCATGTTTCATGTTATGACTTGTTTTAGCCATTTTTTTTTTTTTGAAATCTGAATTTAAATGGTGATTCAACCACACATATCGGAGTAGTGATTGAATCAAACAAAATTTGCTGGAGTTGTGAGAGCTAAAAACTTTGCAGGAGTTGTGATTGGTTGAAGTATTTTTGTTGGAGAAACTTGCAAAAACAAAGCTGCAGTTCATAAGTTTCCTGTTTGTGGTTCTTTGGTTGTTTGTTGTTGTTAACTGAACCAATTGTTTAGAGTCTATTTTAGATGTTTTTAGCTATCTTTTGGTATGTATTCCTGTAACAAAATTTGCTGGAGTTGTGAGAGCTAAAAACTTTGCAGGAGTTGTGATTGGTTGAAGTATTTTTGCTGGAGTAACTTGCAAAAACAACGCTACAGTTCATAAGTTTCCTGTTTGTGGTTGCTGGTTGTTTGTTGTTGTTAACTGAACTAATTGTTTAGAGTCTATTTTAGATGTTTTTAGCTATCTTTTGGTATGTATTCCTGTAACAAAATTTGCTGGAGTTGTGATTGGTTGAAGTATTTTTATTGGAGAAACTTGCAAAAACAAAGTTGCAGTTCATAAGTTTCCTGTTTGTGGTTGCTAGCTGTTTGTTGTTGTTAACTGAACCAATTGTTTAGAGTCTATTTTAGATGTTTTTAGCTATCTTTTGGTATGTACTCCTGTGAAGAAAATGCAGGAAAGAGGGCTGAAACATGTTGTGTTTAGGAGGTGTGAAAATGAGAACTTAAACTGGTTATATGTTAATGAATGCATGCTGGGCAGATTTACCTGAATCTAATACACTATCACATTATCATTTTTTGTTGTTATTCCTTTATATTCATGTTCATAGGGTTCTCCATTGGTTACTCTTGAGGAAACCACAGTGAACTAAAGCCATTCATGAAAGAAAATGTTATTTTGCCATGTTTCATGTTATGACTTGTTTTAGCCCCTTTTTTTTTTTTTTTTTGAAAGCTGAATTTAAAGAGTGATTCAATCACACATATCGGAGTAGTGATTGAATCAAACAAAATTTGCTGGAGTTGTGAGAGCTAAAAACTTTGCAAGAGTTGTGATTGGTTGAAGTATTTTTGTTGGAGAAACTTGCAAAAACAAAGCTGCAGTTCATAAGTTTCCTGTTTGTGGTTACTGGCTGTTTGTTGTTGTTCACTGAACCAATTGTTTAGAGTCTATGTTAGATGTTATTAGCTATCTTTTGGTATGTATTCTTGTGAAGAAAATGCAGGAAAGTGGGCTGAAACATGTTGTGTTCAGGAGGTGTGAAAATGAAAACTATTATTGGTTATATGTTAATGAATGCATGCTGGGCAGATTTACAACTGTTTAGTCTACATATATTATGAACCTGACAACAAAAATCAGAAGAACACAAACAAAAGCCTTCATTTCTTGTTGAAAGCCTTCGTTTTTTTTTTTTTTTTGGTGAAATGAAATGAATTATTATTGAATTTAATTCATATTCTTCAATTTCTGTGTCTTTAATTTCAATTTTTGGATCACCTCCAAATTTGGAATAATCACTACTATTGCCTATAAGAGAACAGTACTGCTACAATAAATGAACATAGGAAGCAAAAATGAAACTGATTTTTTTTTTTTTTGCTAAATAAAAGAATCTGCCATTTTTCTATATAACCTAAGGGTTGTTTTTGTTAATTTTTTCTTGCATTGTAGAATCCTTTGCGAAGAAGATAAAGCTAAGAGGTTGCTAGGTAACAAGCCTGCACATGCCATTTGACCAATCATACAATCAATGTTTCTTGGACCATATGAATCTTGGTCAAAGGTCCCAAACACAGTTAAGAATGTTTGGTTTGCTGAGTGGACGGTAATTATTTCTTTTCTTACTTTTATTTTAAGTGTTATATATTAATAATCTATATAATGTTTTGACAATTCTTATGGCTAATATGCGAAAGCAGTTCGAGTGGGATAGGATGTATGATGGACTCATTAGATCAAAATGGGACAAGAAAGGTGGCAAGATCTACACTTATTTGATGGACCAAGTTCGTAAAGGGAAAGTCTCACATGATTTTATGAAGGATGAAGACTATAACAAGCTGCGAGCAATTTGGGATGGTTACAAATTCAAGAAGATTTCAGAGATAATGAAGGCAAACCGTAATAGTGATTGTGGAGGTTTAGGAGGCTCACGCCACTCTGGTGGTTCCATACCAGCGACAATGCACATGAGAAAACTAGTAACTTTTCTTATTTTTAGTACTTCAATTCAAATTTATGAAAATAACTTGTTCTAAAAATACTTAGAATTAATATCTATCTATCCAACGTGTTTTAATACTATTTTATGATTAAACCAAATATAGGAGGGGAAATATCATAGGGACTACTCACACTCTGAAATATATATCTTCACACACACAACAAACACTGAAGATGAAGTTGAGCAAGTGCTTAAGAAGGAACGCCGAATGTTGGAGGGTGAAGACGTGCAACTTGGATGCCCGGAACTTGTCTTTGTTGACAAGCGGTCCGAGGAAACATATATAAGTTTCATAAGTTAATAATGGTCTTTAATATTTTTTTTATTCTAATACTACTATATCCATTATATTTAGCTCAAGTGAAGGTAGCTTTACATCTTCCATTTTTCCCATCCAACGTGGAAGACTTTGACATGTCTATTTATTGGTTTCCATATGTATAGCCATTTTTGTGGGAGTTTTGGGAAGAGAGGGGGAGGGGGTGGGGGAGCTTGATTAAAATGTATTTGTTATGCATGAACTATGAAAGGGGGGTGGGTGCATTGTGGACCAAGTCAAATAAAAGGGGGAGGGGGGAATTTGGTTAAAATGTGTTTGTTATACATTAACTGTGAAAGAGGGGGTTGGGGGGTGCATTGTGGACCAAGTCAAATCAACTTTTCTAATTGAAAATATGGTAAAATATTCAAATGATGGTGATACTTTTTGACTTTTTATGTTACAACTAGATGATTCTAATTCTGATGGATGTTCTTCGTTTTAAACTTCACAATCACTAATATAGTTGAGATTTTCATGGTGTTTATTCTAAAATTCTTATCCATTTTTTAATTTGATATTTCTGCATTTGTTTATGTGTTAGTGTTGCTACCAAGAAGAATTGAAGAAAGAGAGGGCATCACTTGCTAGCCAGATAGTTGAAGGGGAGCAGCCTCCACTAATAAACAAGGCTGATATTTGGTTGCGAGTTGTAGGCCATCCTAAGAAAGGGAATGCAGTTTATGGCATGGGATCCCTAAGATCCAGTTGTCTACAAAAATCTACTTCACACATGTCATCGTCTCCTTCATCCATTTCATCGGCGCTTCCTTCGCATTTTGTGGAGACAACTGACTTTCAAAGTGCTATAAATGAGTTAGTGCAAAAGGTTGTTGACACACAGATACAAGAAGTGTTGAGGACAAATGAGAGGTTGACAGCAGAGGTTTCTTTGCTAACACAGAAGGTTAAGGACTTAAATGGATCAAATCAACCAGAAAATTAATATTCCTTCACTGTGTTTCTTAATTGTATTAATATTCATTCACTGTTAAACCATGGAGCTGCAGTTCATCTCACTTTCATATTATGACAATCGTATATGTTTAATTAAAGATGATGTTTGGTTAGGATTTGTGGTATTTTGTGAGGGAATTATATTTGTTTTGAATTTGTGGAAGGATGATGTTTATATTTGTGGAAGGATGATGTTTATGTTTGTGGAAGGATGATGTTTGTGTTGGATTTGATAATGTTTATGTTGGGTTTGTGGATGTGTTTTGGCTTTATTATTTTATGAATTTGGATTTCATGATGTTTGACTGTTTGTGTTGGATTTGATGATGTTTATGTTGGGTTTGTGGATGTGTTTTGGCTTTATTATTTTATGAATTTGTCAAATGCTGGTGTTTGGTTATATGTTCAGATGAACTAGAATTCTGTCAAATTAAAGAAAAATTACCAACTAAACAATCAGTTGGTAATTGAATAGAATTTGGTTGGTATTTCAATTGGTAATTGAAAATAATTCAGTTGGTAATATATTAAATAGCAGTTAGTAATTTTCAAACCAACTATCTACCAACAAAAAACATAGTTGGTAATTTACCAACAAAAAATTACCAACAGATTTTAAATCACTAAAATATTTAGAAAATTACCAACTGAATATTTGGTTGGTAAAGAAAGAAAAATACCAACCGGAAAAAAAAAAATTAGCAACTGAACAACCTAGTTAGTAATTTACCAACCGATTTTAAATAACTAAAATAATTGGAAAATTATCAACTGAATGTTCAGTTGGTAAATAAATAAAACTACCAACTAAAAAAATTACCAACCAAAAGTCAGTTGGTAATTACCTACACATATTTCGGTTGGTAGTAACATGTCTCAATTGGTAAATTAATAAATTACAATCATATTTTCAATACAAATTTACCAACTAAAAATTATAAATTTACAAACTACATTTTCGGTTGATAATTACCAGCTGCAACAATCGGTTGGTAACATAAATGCTTGTTGGTAATTACCAACCGAAATAGTCAACTCATATGCCAAACTTAATGCCAAATTTCCAACCGAAAATTTTACATTACCAACCGAGTTTTGGTTGGTAATTACCAACTGAAATAGTCAACTTAAATGCCAAACTTAATACCAAATTTCCAACCGACGATTTTACAATACCAACCGAAATGCGGTTAGTAATTACCAACTGACTCCAAAAAATTTCAGTTGAAAATTTTACAAGTTAAGATTTTTGCATGCGACACTATTCGGTTGGTAAATCATGATTACCAACCGAATTTAGCTAATTACCAACCGATTTTGTCAGTTGGTAAATCACTTTTTTCTAGTAGTGGATGTTACCAAAAAAAAAATCTAAATCGTTAGATGAGTATATATCATTGAGAGGATTAAATGGCAACAAATTTCGTCTCAATCGGACTCCGAATGACCGTCCAAATTGAGGATGAACAACTTGAAGAAGAAGAAGAGCAGCTTCTTATAGCGTGTTTTTCTTCGTTTTCGTTGTCTCTCAATGTTTCCAAATTAACCAAATTGCATCAGACTTCAATTTCCTTTTTATTTCGTGTGTACGTTTTTAATAGTTGGAAGGCTTTATTTTCTGACCAAATAGGCTGGATTATTTTTGGCCCAACAATATCCCGCTCCAGCTCATTTAGGGAATACAACCAAACTTGTTTCTTGTCTACAAAACAAGAAGTTCTCCCTGGGCAACACCTTAGTTAGCATATCAGAACCATTATCATCCATGTGCACCTTCTCAAGCATTAGTAGTTTGGAATTCAAAACTTCTCTATCCAATGATATCTCATATCAATATGTTTAGATCGAGAGTAAAATATAGAATTCTTACATAGATGAATAGCACTCTGACTGTCACAATGGAGATTATGTTGGAATATATGCCCTCTAAACTAGTTTTCTGCTGTAATTATCGATTTTATTAATAAAAGAATTTATTTTCAAAATTTATTTGTAAATTTACATTTTATTTGTGCATGATTTACATTTGGATAGGACCCTTTGTGTTTAAGTAAGTAATCTATGTGAATGGTGGTCTTTCACAGTAAGGTATGGATCACAAGTTACTTAACATATAAACATTTATTCTTAACCGATTGATGAGAATGAGAATCTCATCATATTTAGATTATTGTGTTATAATTCCAAATGGAGAATGGTTTACCTTTAACCAGTGAGCAGTCTACTTACTTCATAGCATGAGCGTATTTCGAATACGTAGAACAGGACCTGTAATAGTAGTTTATAAAAGTACTATTTAAAAAAAATCTAGACTATTACTGCTACAACATAGATTAATACTCTACCACTTGAGTATAAGTTAGTGGTCTGACGAAGTTGGAAGCATTTACTTTGATATGTTGTAGTTGAGGTTCTTTCATAGAGCCAATATACTTGTATGCTGGGTATATTTGACTAGTTAGTTAAGATAGACTTGTACAAGATAGCTTCTGCGCTATATTACCCCTTGTGACTATTCAAATGATCTAAATATCCAGGGCCTTGGGGAACATGACTTGAATGTTTATTTTAGGGTAGCTCTCTTGAAAAGTGGAAACATTCTAGGAGTCGTGGATCATTGGACTAGAGGTCCAAGGATAGTAAATGTCTATTAGAGATATGTTAGTACACTCCTCCTCTCTAAATGTATGGCGATGCGTAGAGGGGTATTTTAGTCATTGCACCTATACGTCGGAGACTTTGCTGACGCAACATTATTTTTGGGGTCAATATTTTCTTATGATGATATTAAAAAATATTTAAAATACAAAATATAGCTATTTATATAGTAGGGGTATTTTGGTCATTTTAGTAGCTAAGGCGATGTGTTTTTTGGTCCCCGAAATAACCGTTAAGTCTTGATAGATTTGGGTTAAGGAATTGGTCTTGATAACTTGACAATTATGGGGTTTATTTTATTTTATTTAAGTAGTCTAATTTATTATTAGATTAAAATAAAATAAATGGCTCAAGATAGAGTATATATTTTATATAGTTTAATTAGTTAATTAATTATTCAGGGCCAAAGGCCCAGATTGAATAATTAAAAAATTAACCTAGGTGTGAACTAGATAACATGTCTGATATTTTATATTAATCTATTTGGGCTTGTTAATTATTTAATAGGTTGTTTTATGAATAATTGAGGCTTATTATTTATGGGTGTTCAAGTCCAAGAGTAAATAATTTTATTTGACCCCAATGAATAAGACTAAGGGTAAAATAAAATATAAAATAAAATAAAAACTATACGGGATGGATCCCGTATTATTTGGCATGAGAGGATAACAAAAAGCATGAAGCTTTTGTTTCACTCTCCTAGTCTATCTGTGTGATTGTATGAATAGAAAAGAAAAGCATCCAATGCTTTTTTTTTCTTTTTCTGAGCTTGATTGTGAGAAGTTTTCACCGGCAGTGAAAGGGTCGTATTCTGAAAGCTCAAAAGCTTCGCGTGAATGAAACGAAGCCAACGTTTACAAGGACGTAGTCCAGAAGCAAACATCACATGATCAACTAGAAGCCTTGCAGAAATCATTAGATCAAGTTTTTTGAAGCCTAAACAACTCAAAGGTATATTTTTTTATTCAGTAAGCATGCTTTTGGTTTCATCATTTTTTGCCATTTCAGCCTTCAAGTGGTATCAGAGCCATGGTTTAGCAAATATAGGAAGCAAGCTAGGCTTAACTAAAATAAGAAAATATTTATTTTGGATGTTTTTTGTGAACCTTCACTATTTATGGTATGGGATAGTCTTTATGTAAGTTTCGTGAGTAGAAGCATTGGAACATTGTAATTTACTGTTTTCTTAGATGAAACATGTAAGCCCACTATTTTTAAGGGTATAGGAGCTTGTTAAGTGGTTTTACATGCTATCTGAACGAAAGAACCAGAAGAAGGAATGCAAAATCGCAGAAGAAAAATTGTAGGAAATGCTAGAGAAGATGAGCCGAGCCGAGCCGAGCCAAACTGCGATTGTTAGTAGAGCTAAGCCGGTCGCGGCTTGGAGCCGCAGCCACACCATCTCGGTAGAAAAACTTCCTCGCGGAAGCTTCGTGCAAGGAAGCCTTCCGCGCGGAAGAGGAAACCAATTTGCATCTGCCAATTTCGGTCAATAATTTTGACCGAGCTTGGGGGGTTGCGAGCAGCTCTTCGGGTCGGGTCATGGGCACTTGCCCTGATCGCGATCCATGGGTTTTTCCCATAGGCTATGATTTAGTATGGCAGGTGCACTGGATCAGAAATAATTTTTTTTAAATTTTTGGTCTTATACTAGACAAAGTTATTTTTTATTGCAATAGTTAATATTCTTTGAATATTTTGCATGAAAAATAATAGTAAAAAAATTTATGATTAAACAAGATCATTTGTAACACCCCCGGAAAACCTAGGCCCGCCAGGGCTGGGGATGTCGCCCCGTCCAAAGGACAAGGGGTCTTTATAACTAGGTCACAAATGTAAATTGCTGGAATAAATAATACTCAAACTAAAAGAATTTATTACAACCCAAAAATACTTCAAAAGTACATCCATGAAATTCCCAAACAAAAACCATAATTAAAATCATCCACACTCGTCTCCCAAAGCATACATAAAATAAAAAAAAAACACATTCTCTTCCAAGGTAGCTACTCACCCACAATAGGATCAACCTAAAATCATGATAAAAGGTGGTGTGACAGAAATCTCAGTAAGTCTGTGTGTGCTTTAGGTGTTTAGCAGAAACAGTTCGTGGATGCAAAATGTGAAATCTTTATAAGAGAAACATTGGCAAGCAATAAACATTAGTCAAAAGCAATAGTGGCGTTTTGGCTCTTCTAGCCATACATAAGTAATGAAATCAACCACTCGAAAGAAAGGAATATGGGTTACCACACTTTGGGCCCCATAACCGATCAGAATGCCTAACACGTTGTGCAGACTGACAAAAGTAGGTGATCGGCCTACTGGGCAAGATACTCCTCCTTCTATATACCCAAACAACCACCGGGTGTCCATTCCGGCAAAAACACAGTCACTTGACTGAAACAAAATAAACTGCTAGTTCGGACCGGCATGACTCACTGGAACTGGCATCTTATCCGGGAAGGACTCACCCCTCAGAGGTGGCCACCTATTGAGAGACTCACCCTAACCCTTCAAAGACTAGTCCTAGTAGTCCACCCTTATTGAGTACTCAACGACATTCCCCATTTGGGACAAAATGAACAAAGCATTGTGCTTCATAAAAATAACAATCTGAGGGTTTCCAAAGCTTTCAGAGAAATTAGTTTTAGAAAGAGTTTCAAGTTTGGAAAAATCTACTCAAAGACTTTCAAATAATTTAAGCGTTGGAATTAATGATGAATTCAACCCTTAATTACTTTCAAATAACCGAGTGCCCTTGCACTCCACATTTGGCTTGCCATAAGGAAATCATTTCACATCAATCAGGTTTTATGCAGGAGCTTACCTGATTCTCGCTCACAACCACAAGGTCTCGATCAGACGACCTAACCTCACATGAGCAAATACAAATCTTAATAAGATTCAAGCTACAATCCACTTCCTCAATTTTCGGCCAAGGGAGGAATTTTCGGTCCATGAGAGAGAGAGAGAGAGAGAGAGAGAGAGAGAGAGAGAGAGAGAAGAAGAAGAAGAAGAGATCATTAGCATGCTTATTCATATAGGTTTTCATTAGAGATTAAGTTTGAAGAGGATGAAGTTGTTAGAATAAGTTTACCTTGAAGATGTTCTTGTTCTTCACAGAAATTTCTGTTTTTTGATCCAATGTAGCAAGATGATTTGTGGAGTTTGATGTTAATAAGGGTGTTGATGAATGCACAGCAAGGAGTAGATCAAATCTGGAGATTTTCGTGAGGGTTTGAAGTGGTTTGGAGGGGTATTAGGTGTGGAGAAGGAGTAGGTGTTCTTGGTGTAGTGTGTGTGTGTGTGTGTGTGTGTGTGTGTGTTCTTGTTGCTTGAAGAAAATCGAGAGAGAGAGAAGAGAAGCTGCCAATTTTTCTGAGGAGTTGTGGCTGCCGAAATTCTGTAGGGTTTAGGGAGTGACTTCTCTGATTTGGAAGGGAAAGGAAAGACTATTTGTTACAATCCTTGAAGAATATTTTTAGGAAGAGAATTTGGAAACTAGATATTCCAAGAATATCTTGATTTTTCTGGACAGCTTTGAAGTCTCCTATGGCCGACTGGATTGTGCAGTTTTCTGGGGAATTAAAGTTGGTTAAAGGAGGCTTGTGGTGGCTGAAATTAAGGTGCACAATGGTGGAGAAGATGTCTGATCAATTGAGCAAAATTTTATGGAAAGTTGTTAAACAAGATGGCTGAAATTTTTGGAAAGTAATCAAGCTAAATTGCAGGGATTTGGTTGAGAGATTTTCGGTCAGCCATGGAGGGAATTTCGTGCAGAAGCTTCAGGGAACAATGGAGCTCTATTAATGGAGGTTTAATGGAGGTTTTGACAGAAGTAGGTTGGGGTTTTCGGTTGAAACAAAATAAGGAAACAAGCTGGACAAAAATTCTGCTCAGGAATTTCGCTAAACAAAAACTTTCTGGTAGAATTTTCGTCTGCCATTTCCAGCAGATTTGCAGCGAGTTTTGAAGGGGATTTCAGGGGTATTCAAGGCTGGTTTCCAGCCTTCTTTATGGAGGAAAAACATAGCTAAGGTGCTGCACAAAATCTGAGAGAAAACAGCTTGGTTTTGAGATCCTAAAGCTGATTTTCGTACAGGAATTTTTCCTGTTTTGCTCCAGCTTGTGCAGTCCGAATTTGGGCAAAAACTTTCAGGTTTCAACTGATCCTAAAGAACATTTTTCTGGTAGCATTTGGGAGGGAATGTGAGCTAGAATTTTCAACCTTTTGAAGGTGCAACAAGCTGGAAAATTTCAGCTCATTTCATGAAGATAGATGAACTAAGTTAGAGGAAAAATTTCAGCAAGCTTTCAAGAGGGATTTTCCTCTTGAATTTTTCCCACAAATCATTTACATTTTCCAAACCATCAGAAGCCTTTTACTAGGACATTTTGATCCTAAAATACCTTAGTCCTCTACTGAATTTTTCTGGAAAGGAAAAGGATAGAACACCTTGATCAAACTAAGGAGTTGGAAATTAAGAAAAGCTAAAGATCAAGGGAGAATGAATTCTCTTTAGGCATTTCGTGAAGAACAAAAGAGTGAAGTGAGAATTCTCCTAACATGTCTCTCCTAGGACATCATCACCACATTGATCTAGGCCCTCATGGCCGAAACCATCCTTTTCCAAGCAAAATAAAATTTACTCAAGCTAAAGCTTCTATAATGGACTTTGAACCTTAGACCTCAAGAATTAATTCCAATGTTCTTACCACTAAACCACAACAACTCTTGTTGCTATTTCTACTAGAAAAATTATTTCATTTTCAATCCACAAGCTATCTTCTTATTTTTACCTCAGGCAAAAATTGCCATTTTGTCCCTCTCACACATCACTCACCAACAAGACTTCAAGATATTAAAAATCAAATTCAAAGCACATAGAAATCATATGAAAACATATTTAATCATGAAATAAAGCATGATATGCATCCCAACCCCCTTACTCTAAGGTTGGTCTTGATTGAGGTTTCACATCATTAATTAAGTAATGTGTTTAATTCTATTATTTGGACACTTAAGTTAAAAGAATAGAAAAGCATGAAAACGTATACAGTTTTCTCTAACTTGCTTATTTCTTTTTGTACCCTATGCACTCATTTTCTAAAAAATCAAAGTCTTTGAGAATTTTGGACAAAGAAAAACATTTTTCTTAAATCAAGTGGTTAATTTTAATTCGAATAAAAATTAATTCTTAGTTATTTTCTCAAAGGATTTTATCCTTGATATAGAAAATATTTTGGATTTAGATATTTTTGTGAATTAAAATAGAAAATCATTTTGATTTAATTTTAATAAGAAAAATTGTTTTTGTCAAATTAAACTTTAGATCAAAATCTCTCGAAAATTTTATTAAAAATTTTTGAAATTATTAAGTTTATTAATTTAAATAAAATTAATCCATGAAAAATTTCTCAAAAGATATAAACCTTGACATAGAAATTTTTATTGGTTTAGATATTTTATTTTTGAGTAAAAAGAAAACTTAATTGAAATTTTCAAAAAATATTTTTCAAGAAAACCCTTATTTTAAAATACTAAGTATGAGAGGGGTTCCAACAACCCCACAGCTTCCATCACGATTCTCATTAGAGATCGTGGGTCCCCTCGTGTCACCCTTGGAGTGAACCCGTGTAGGATGTGGATACCACAAGGATCTAGAACTAATGGATTGATGTAATTAATAATTCAAGACATGTGCTATGATCGGGCAACCCCACGTTGGAGGTTATAGTGCGAGGAATTTCCATAGGATATGAGAAGAAATAGTCATCCCACAATAGAGTTATCTTCTAGATCATTATTTTAAAGGAAAATTAATTTGTGATGGTTAATACACTTAATTTAGGAAACTGTTAATTTTTCCAAGAAGCTATGTCAATTTTTTTAAGAGCCAAATTAATCATATTAAAGATAATAATGATAGGGTTAACTATTATCGGATTTAATACGAGGATAAAATCACAAATTATTTTATTTTTTACAAACTAAGTTTTCTTTTATTTTTGATTTTTCAGAAATGATTGGTGGATGTACTTTTAGTCCTTTGGCCTTTATTCTCCGTAAGAATAAACCAACGGGTCCAAATTATGTGGACTAAAAAAGGAACTTGGACATAATACGCACTGCTGAGGAGTATAAGTATATCCTCTTTGACACCTGCCCTGTTATCGGGGAGGGTTCTACCGCTGAGGAGCGAGAGGCTGAGAAAGCATGGAAGAAAGCCAACGAGATGGCTCGATGCTACATGTTGGTCTCCATATCTAATGTGCTCCAGTCTAACACGAGTACATGACTATTGCGTACGACATTAGCCAATCACTAGCCATGATATTCGCAGATAAGAGTCGGCCTACAAGGCAGGAGGCTCTTAGGACGATCATCAACACTAATATGGCTGAAGGAGTATCAGTCAGAGAGCATATACTCAAGATGATTGCTGCTTTCGAGGAAGCAGAAGTCGTAGGGGCTATAATTGACCCCGATAACCAAGTGGACATGATTATCGAATCTCTTCTGGGCTCTTTTACTCAATTTAAGTTAAATTATAATATGAACAAATTAAACATGAGTTTAACCGAGTTAATGAAAGAGCTCCAAATGGTAGAGAAGGTCATGAAGCCACAGTCCAAGGCTATGATTGTTAGGACTTTTTCTTCTAGAACTGGGTCCAAGCCCAGAAAGTTCAAGAAGAAGAAGGGAAATGCCTCGGCCCAAAACAAGAACCAACCCAACAAGCCCAAAGACAAGTGCTTCAAGTGCGGGTAGAAGGGACATTAGAAAAAAGAGTGTCCAGAAGTTCAGGTCACGAAAAACCATACAGGTATTATTCTCTATTTAGAGTCAATTTCAATAGTTGGATCAACTTTCACTTAGATTGTTGATTCTGGTGCCACTGATCATATCTGTAACTCATTGTAGGGATTTAGGAAGATAAAAAGACTCCAAAAGGGCGAGCAAGGACTATAAGTAGGAAATGGAGCACAAGTATAGGCCCTTGCTGTGGGAAAGCTGGATCTTATTTTTTTATTGTAATAAAGTAATTATTTTGAAGGATATTTTATATGTACCCATTTTAGTCAGAATTTGATTTCAGTTGCAAAGCTAATAAATCATGAACATTCTATTTTCTTCCCATTTTGGTGTTACTATCAGTAGAAATGGAGAAGTTTTATGTACAATGCACATGTATGGAAACTTATTCTTTTTAAATCCTACAAACAATCGAATAAATAACGCTCAATCTGAACCTCTAAGTAAGAAGAGAAAGACCAATGTCAATGACTCATATTTTTAGCTTCTAAGGTTGGGTCATATTAACTCAATTAAGATTCAAATAATCCATTATGGGCCCTTAGGCTCATTAAGATTGAAAAGTTGGCCTCAGTCTGAATCCTGCATTATAGGAAAAATGACAAAAGGTCGTTCACGCAAAAGACTAATAGAGCCAAGGAGATATTGAGTTTTGTTCATATTAATGCGTGTGGTCCTTTGTCTACACAAGCTAGAGGGGGTTTTGAATACTTCATCACTTTCATGGATGATTGTACAAGGTTTGGTTATGTCTACCGATGAGGCGCAAATCTGACTCTTTTGACAAGTTCAAAGAGTTTAAGGTTGAAGTGGAGCGCCGGACAGGTAAACTGATCAAAACCTTACGATCGGATCGTGGTGAAAAGTACATCCTCAATGAGTTTAAGGATTACATGGTACATCATAGGATAGTATCCCAACTCTCTGCACCGAGTACACTCGAGCAGAATGGAGTAGCTGAGAGAAGGAACAGGACATTAATGGAAATGGTCCAAAGCATGAAGTTTCATGCTACTCTTCAAATCTCTTTTTAGGGATATACCTTGGAAATAGCGGCATACGTTCTGAACTTAGTGTCTTCCAAGTCAGTACCTAGGACGCCCTATGAGATGTAGACTGGGCGTAAGCTAAGTCTAAATCATCTCAGGATATGGGGCTGTCCAACTTATATACTGATCAAGGGAGACAAGCTAAAATTAAAATCAGAATTATACTATTTTGTTGGGTATCCAAAAGGGACAAAATGAGGTTATTTTTATCATCTCAAGGAGTAAAAAGTATTGGTAAGTACTAATGCTAGACACTTGCAGAATGATCAAAGTACTTATACTAAAAGTTCAACAAGGTTGGAACTCAAGGAGAAATTATCTTCAAAATCAACTTCTTCAGACCTGATTATGGAATAAGAAGAGGCACAACCTCAAGAACTTGTACAAACGGAGTTTCGTCATAGTAGGAAGGTATCTAGAGTTCTAGAAAGATAGACAAGAGAGTCTTTTAAGCTGGTCTTTGACCATCAGGAACAAGATCTCACTAGATACGAGTAGGCTATTGCTGATGCCGATGCAAATCTATGGCATGAAGCAATGAAAGCTGAGATTGAGTTTATGTACTTCAATCAGGCTTGGGATCTTGTAGCTTTACCTAAAGGAATAAAATCCATTGGGTGTAAGTGGCTATATAAGAGGAAGAGGGGAGCGGATGAGAAGGTAGAAACTTTCAAAGCTAGGCTTGTGGCGAAAGTGTATACTCAGAAAGAGGGAATCGATTATGAATAAATCTTTTTCCCGATAGCCATGCTTAAGTCCATCCGTATCCTCCTTGCCATTGTATGTCATTTCGATTACGAGATATGGCAAATGGATATTAAGATGGCATTTCTTAATGGCTATCTTAACGAAGACATCAATATGTCCTAACCGGAAGGTTTTATTGCTAAAGGCCAGGAACATATGATTTGCAAGTTTAAGAAGTCCATTTATGGACTTAAGCAGGTATCTAGAACATGGAATATTCATTTTGACGAGTCTGTAAAGTCTTACGATTTTATTTAAAACGAGGATGAACCATACGTGTACAGGAAATTGGAAGACATAAACGTGGTTTTTCTTGTCCTATATGTGAATGACATTCTACTCATTGGGAATGATGTAGGAACATTGTTATCTACTAAAATTTAGTTGTCTAGTCAATTCAGTATGAAAGACTTGGGAGAAGCCAGTTACATTCTCGAGATTAAACTTCTTAGAAATAGGAAGTAGAGAATGTTAGGGTTATCCCAAATAATATACATTGACAAGATGCTGGCCAAGTTTAGCATGTACTCATGCAAAGGAACTCTAATCCTTTGTGGACATGAGTTATTTTTTTGTTCTAAGGACTATCCTAAGTCTCAAGAGGAAAAAGCTAGGATGAGTAGGATTCCCTAGGCTTCGGCTATGGGAAGTCTCATGTACGCATGCTGTGTATTAGGCCAGATAACTGCTTTGTTGTAGGTTTAATTAGCAGATATCAGTCAAACCCTGGGAGGTTCATTGGCAAGCTGTAAAGAATATTTTCAAGTACCTCAATGGTATGAAAGATTATATGCTAGATTACAGGGCTGACGACTTGGTTCCTACTGGATACACAATCTCAGATTTCTAAGCTAATAAAGATGAGAGAAAATTCACTAGTGAATATGTCTTCACCTTGTCTGGAGGAGCTATTTCACGGAGGAGTATCAAGCAATCTTATATTGCTGACTCAACCATGGAAGTTGAGTATGTGGCAACTTCGAAAGCATCCAAGGAAGTAGTCTATCTCTGGAAGTTCCTTTCAGAACTTAGAGTTGTGCCACACATGGACAGACCAATTGTGATGTATTGCGATAACTCTGGAGCAGTCTCGCAATCTAAAGAACCCCAGGAACCACAAGAAGGGGAAGAACATCCAATGGAAGTACCACCTGATCCAGGATTTCATTTAGAGATGGGAAATCGTGGTGGAACAGATAGCCTCAGAGAACAACCTAGCAAATCCCTTCATCAAGTCTTTGGTTGAGAGAGTCTTCAAGAGACATTTAGACGCTATGGGGGTGGGTACCTATGCCCTCTAGACTAGTTTTCAGCTGTAATTATCGATTTTATTAATAAAATAATTTATTCTCAAATTTTATTTGTGAATTTACATTTGTATTTGTGCATGATTTACATTTGGATAGGACCCTTTGTGTTTAAGTAAGTGATCCATGTAAATGGTGGTCTTTCACAGTAAGGTATGGATCACGTGTTACTTAACACATAAACGTTTATTCTTAACCGATTAATGAAAATGAGAATCTCATCATGTTTAGGTTATTGTGTTATGAATTCCAAATGGAGAATGGCTTATCTTTAGCTAGTGAATAGTCCACTCACTTCATAGTATGAGCGTATTTCGAATACGTAAAACATGATCTGTAATAGTAGTTTCTAAAAGTACTATTTAGAAGAAACCCAAATTATTACTGCTACAGCGTGGACTAATACTCTGCCGCTTGAGTATAAGTTGGTGGTTTGACAAAGTTAGAAGCATGTACTTTGATATGCTATAATTGAGGTTCTTTTGTAGTGCTAATATACTTGTATGTTGGGTATATTCGACTAGTTAGTTAAAACAGACTTGTACAAGATAGCTTCTACGCTATATCGCCCCTTGTGACTGTTCAAATAATCTAAAAATCCAGAGTTCTAGGGAACATAACTTGGATATTTACTTTAGGGTAGCTCCCTTGGAAAGTGAAACATTCCAAGAGTCGTGGATCATTGGACTAGAGGTCTAAGGATGGTAGATGTCTATTAGAAAGATATTAATACACTCCTCATCTCTAAATATACGGCGATGCATAGAGGGATATTTTAGTCATTACACATATAGGTCGGAGACTTTGCTAACGCAATATTGTCCTTGGGGTCAATATTTTCTTTTGGTAATATTAGAAAATATTTAAAATACAAAATATAGCTATTTATATAGTAGGAGTATTTTGGTCATTTTAGTAGCCAAGGCGATGTGTCTTTTGGTCCCCAAAATAGACCTTAAATCCTAACAAATTTGAGTTAAGGAATTGGTCTTGATAATTATAAGTTTTATTTTATTTTATTTAAGTAGTCTAATTTATTATAAGACTAGACTAAAATAAAATGCCCAAAAGAGAGTATATATTTTATATAATTTAATTGATTAATTAATTATTCAGAGCCAAAAACTCAGATTGAATAATTAGAAAATTAACCTAGGTGTAAACTAGATAAAAGGCCTGATATTTTATATTGGTCTATTTGGGCTTGTTAATTATTTATTGGGCTGTTTTAAGAAGCTCAGAAAATAAATAATTGAGACTTATTATTTATGGGTATTCAAGCTCAAGAGTAAATAATTTTATCTGACTCAATAAATAAGACTAAGGGTAAAATAAAATATAAAATTAAAAATTAAATTAAATTTTAAAAAATAACACGGGATGGATCTCGTATTGTTTGGCGTGAGAGGATAACAAAAAGTATGAAACTTTTGTTTCACTTTCTTGGTCTATCTCTGTGATTGTATGGATAGAAAAGAAAAGCATCCAATGCCTTTTTTTTTAGCTTGACCGTGAGAAGCTTTCACTGGCAGTGAAAGGGTCGTATTCCAAAAGCTTAAAAGCTTCGTGTGTATGAGATGAAGCCGACGTTTACAAGGACGTGGTCTAGAACCAAGCATCACAGGATCAACTAGGAGCATTGCAGAAATCATTGGATCAAGTTTTTCCAAGCCTAAACAATTCAAAGGTATATTTTTTTATTCAGTAAGCATGTTTTCACTTTCATCATTTTTGCCATTTCAACCTTCAAACTATACTTTTCTTGTTTCAAGCCCAATTCTTGAAGAAACCTCTGCAACCAAAGAATCTCTTTACAAGCTTCAGTAGTTGCGATATACTCTGCTTCTGTACTAGAAAGAGCAATACATTTTTGTAACTTACTTTTCCACGATATTGCTTCCCCTGCAAAAGTCATTAAGTAATTAGATATAGATCTTCTCTTATCAAGATCACCTCCCATATCTGAATCAGAGTATCCATCAAGTATGATATTACCATTGCCAAAGCACAAACATAATTTGAAAGTTCTCTTGAGATACCTAAGAATCTACTTGATAGCATTCCGGTGCTCTTTACCAGGATTAGAGAGATATCGACTAATCACTCCAATCGCATGAGCTATATCTGGCCTAGTGCAAACCATAGCATACATCAGACTACCAACTGCTGAAGCATAAGGAACCTTTTTCATATCTTCTTTATCTTTCTCACTTTTTAGACACTACTCAATGTTTAACTTGAAGTGGCCTGCAAGTGGAGTAGAAACATCCTTAGCATTACTCATGTTGAACCTATCAAGTACTTTCTCGATATACTTTTCTTGAGATAACCAAAACCTTCCATTTTGCCTATCTCGAGAGATTTTCATCCCCAAAAATTGTTTAGCTAGACCTAAATCTTTCATTGCAAAAGATTTGTTTTAACTCTTTTTTTAACTTGTTAATCTTCATAGCATCATGACCAACATTAAACATATCATCCACATACAACAAGAGGATAATAAAATCACCATTTGAGAAGTTCTTCACATATACACAATGATCTGATGTGGTTCTATGGTATTTCTGATCTGTTATAAAAGAGTCAAATTTCTTGTACCATTGTCTCAGTGCCTGTTTTAAATCATATAAACTTTTCCTGAGACGACATACCAGATTCTCCTTACCATTTTCTTTAAACCCCTCCAGTTGCTTCATATAAATTTCCTCTTTTAAGTCACTATATAGAAAGGCTGTCTTCACATCAAGTTGCTTAATCTCAAGATTCAAACTTGCAGCAATTCCAAGAACAACTCAAATAGATGTCATCTTTACCAATGGAGAAAAAATTTCTTCAAAATCTATACCTTTTTTCTGACTGAACCTCTTCACAACCAATCTTTCCTTGTACTTAGGTTGTGAGTTATTCTCTTGAGTCTTTAATCTATAGACCCACTTGTTCTTTAGTATTCTCTTGCTTGTAGGCAATTTCACCAATTCATAGGTATGATTTTCTTGTAAGGATACCATCTCCTCTTCCATAGCTTGCAGCCATTTTTAATTTCCTTTTTCTCATGCTCCAAAGCTTTACTATATGATTCTGGTTCTCCTCCATTAGTCAACAATACATATTCATTAGGATTATATCTAGTGGAGAGTCTTTTTTCCCTGAAAGATCTCATAGGTTCATCTTGTGGGTGTAGTTGTAGTATTTCTTGTTCAATCTCACCAACATCATTATTATCATCCATACTTTCTCCTTACTCATCCTCAGCTCCCCCTTGATTTGAATCCTCTGTTTCTGGAACTGGCACATCAAAAGTAGTTATGTTTCTCAATATCTTTAATGGTTTGATCTTCAAGAAAAATAATATCTCTACTTTTGATCAATTTCTTTTCTACTAGATCATACAACCTATAGCCAAACTCTGCATGTGCATATCCTAAGAAAATACTCTGCTTAGATTTTATATCAAGCTTTGATCTCTCATCTTTGGGAATATGAACAAATGCACGAGAACCAAAGACTCTCAAGTGGTTGAAGGATACTTCTTTACCTGTCCATACTCTATCTGGAATATCACTACCCAAAGGAACTAAAGGAGAAAGATTAATTAGGTCAACAACAGTTCTCATTACTTCACACCAAAAGGATTTTGATAGCTTGGCATTGGAAAGCATACATCTGATCCACTCAGTGATCGTTCTATTCATTCTTTCTGCTATCCCATTTTCCTGTGGTGTTTTTGATACTATCTTCTCTAGCCTGATCTCGTGAGACTTACAGTAGCTTTCGAATGGTCCTCTATACTCACCATTATTATCAACTCAAACACACTTTAACTGTTTACCAGTCTCTCTTTCGACCTTGATATGAAATTCTTTAAACACATTCAAGATCTGATCTTTAGATTTCAAAGCAGTACACTAGACTTTTCTAGAGAAATCATCAATAAAAGTAACAAAATAAATTGCACCATTAAGAGACCTATCTTTCATGTAGTAGACATCAGTGTGCACAGACTCTAATGGATTTAGCTTTCTAGATGAAGAAAGTCTTTGAAAAGCAACTCTATGTTGTTTTCCATAAATACATTCAACACATGATTTAAGAGAAGTACCTGTTACATTAGGGAGAAGTTGCCTGCGAACAAGTTTTTGAATTCTCTTTTCACTCATGTGCCCAAGTCACCTATGCTAAAGATCAATAGAGAAATCTTAAATTACATACACCTCTCCTTTTTCCAACTTGACTTGCATCAAGTAGAGAGTATTTTGCTTCCTTCCTCCAGCAACAGTTAGGTTCCCTTTGCTGAGTTTCCATTTGCCTCCACTTTGAGAACTATAGTAGCCTTCATCATCAAGCTTTCCAGTAGAAATAAGATTAAGACGAATATCAAAAATATGTTTGGCATTTCTCAAGACTAACTAACACTCGGTTTCTGTATCTAAGCAAATATCACCCTTACCAACAACTTAGTAAGAAACTTTGTTTCCCATCCTAACATGGCCAAAATCTCATTCGGTGTAGGTTGAGAAGAAATTTCTGTGTGGAGTAACATGATATGATGCACCTGAATCAATTATCCAATCACTATCTTGACTGGTAATATTGATATGACTATTTTCACATAATACCAACATATCATTATCGGTTGCCACTATTGTTGTAGTCTCTTCTCCATCTCTCGCCTTACCATTACATTTTTTATCAGCAAGTTCTCGTTCCAAGATTCTACAGTGTTTCTTGTAGTGTCCTTTCTTTTTACAATGATAAAACTCAACATTTTTTAGTGACTCATGTCTGCTCTTGGATCTATCATTTCTGTTGTAAGGACCTCTACTCTTACTTCTCCCCCTTCCTTCTTTCTTTTGCATAATCAATGCTTGGGACTCATTAAAAGTGCCTTGTTCCTTCCTCCTGATCTTCTCATCCAACATTGCCTCTTCAACTATAGCCATAGTTAAGATACTATTTGGAGCTGAATTGCTAACGGATATCATCATTGTTTTCCAACTATTTGGTAATGAATTGAAAAACAGTAAAGTTTGTACCTCATCATCCAAGTTCAATTTCATTGAAGCTACCTGGTTTATCAATCTCTGAAAGGTACTCAAATGTTCACTCATATCATCACCATATTTGTATCTTAACCGAGAAATATTTCTCAAACAAGAAGATTTATTCATTCCAGTTTTTCGTTCAAGTTTTTCCCATAACACATCAGCTCTAGTCTCTTGAGCAAAGTGTTGAAATATACTTTGACCAATCCACTTTCTAATATTATTTACTATTTTTCTATGCATGCTAACCCATTTTTCATCACTCATATCAAACGGTTTTCCTTTATCCCCAAGAACAGGCTCAAACAAATCTCTACAATACAAATAGTCTTCCATTCTAGGCTTCTAATCTGAATAGTTTGATGTATTCAATTTTATTATGCACCCACTATCTGAATCATCCATTTTTAATTAGCACAAATTATCCAACTGATCAACCAGGGCTCTGATACCACTTTGTTGAAAAATAAACTGAAAGAGAGCAAAATACAAAGCTTCACCCAAATCACAATTATATTCCAAGATCAAAACTATTTCCCAAGTGCCAATAAAAAATAGGAGTAAACCAAAGATACCAATTAAATAACACCAGTAGGTAAAAGAAAGCACCAAAGTAATTAATATGAGATACCAAGATTTTAATGTGGAAAACCCAAGATGGGAAAAATCATAGGACCTAATCCAATAAAAACTTTCACTATCAACAATAATGGGTAATACAAAGTCTTTTCTACATAACATTAGAGGTATATCAATAATATACCAATATCTTCTCCCAAAACTACAACCAAACAAGAATTGAATTTGGAAGAATATTACCAAAACCAAAATCTAGACCGTTAGATGAGTATATCTTGTTGAGAGGATTACGTGGCAACAAATTTCGTCTCAATCGGACTCCGAATGACCGTCCAAATTGAGCATGAACAACTTGAAGAAGAAGAAGAAGAAGAACAGCTTCCTACAGCGTGTTTCTCTTCATTTTCATCATCTCTCAACATTTCCAAATTAACCAAATTGCATTAGATTTCAATTTCCTTTTTATTTCATGTGTAGGTTTTTAACAGTTGGAATGCTTTTATTTTCCAACCAAATGGGTTGGGTTATTTTTGGCCTAACAAATGACAACTTATATAAGGCAAAAAGGACCAGAATAGTAGAATTCAACTTCCTAAGAAACATATCTACCACGAGTTACATGAGCTACTCTATGTCTTTCTCCCCAAATAAAGGCATCTCTAATGGCTAACAATTGCCTTGTGGCCTCATTCGTATCCAGACGATCATTTGGTAATGTTGTAGACGATCACTTGGTAATGTTGCAGAGCATTTGAATCCAAATTCAAAGACTGAAATAATGTAGTTCATCCAAAATTCTTTTGTATTCCAGAAATTTGGAATGCTTTCACTAGACTTTTCCAACTTTATTGTCCCATCATGATCTAATTTTAGTTCCTTATTAGTGACAATATTGTCACTCACTACAGGAAAAGTGTCCTTTAGTGAAAACGAAATGTTGTCACAAAAATGTTGTCACTAAAGACCTTTAGTGACAAAAAATTTATTGTCACTTGAATATTACTAAATCTATGTCGATAAAGGTATGGAGTGACAATAACTTATGCTTGCCACTAATCAACTAATAATAACAACATTTTTCATCACTAATTCATTACAAATGTTATCTCGAATTTATTTTCTAGCCAAAATTTTTTAAAGTTTATAATTTAGCATGGTCCATGTGAACCCATCATACCGGATCGAGCTCCCTTACTGATTTTTTTAAAAATTTTAATTTAACATAGTCCAAGTGAACCCACCGCACCGAATCGTAACTCTAAATTAACTTGAAATCAAGAGTTAAGTGAGGCATTAAAAATTGGATCCCGCGACCTCACGCATAGAGACCTTGTGTTTTAACCGTTGGGCCAAGTCACTCTATGTGCTATAATCTTTTTTTTTTTTAATTTAAACTATTCATAATAACTTTTAAAATTTTAAAACAATAATATAATATAAAAATAAAATAATTGTATTAATTTTTTATGGAACAACGTAATTCAATATAATAAAATATATTTATATTTTTATAAATTTAAAAATTTATATACTGTTAATTAAAATATTATTTTTATTAAATAATTTAAAACATATAGATTTATTAAAAAAAACTTATATATATATATATATATCCAATACAAATATATGTATATATATATATATATATATATATACACACACACACCACACACTATGGATATACATACTACATAATTATGTCTATATAAACGTACACACACACACACATAAACACACACACACATATATATATATTCGTACCACACATTATGGATATACATACTACATAAATATATGTCTATATAAACATACACACACACACATACCTATATATCATACACATATGTATGTCACAATATATGACACACACATATATATACACCACATATATACATAGATATATATATATATATACACTATATATATTATATATATACATACACACACACATACCTATATATCATACACATGTGTGTTACAATATATGACACACATACATACATATACACCAGATATATATATATATATATAAATACATATGTGTGTGTATATATATATATGTATATGTTCTTATACATATGTATCTACATACATATAAATAAATATATAGGTACACACACACACATATATATATATATATATATATATATATATACATATGCATATATGTATCTATACATATGTATGTATATATCTGTATGTATACGTATCTATATATGTACATACCTATACACACACACACAAATATATAGGTATACATACCTATACACACACACACAACAAATACATATATACATATATACATATATCTATATACCAAACATATAAATATATATATATATATATTTATTAATATATAACTCATACAAATGTATATAAATACATATATATACATATATATGTACACACAACATATATACATATACATACATACCATATACTATATATATACATACTACATAACTATATATCTATATATACACGTATATATGTCTGTATATATTCGTATCTACATATATATACAAATATATAGGTAACTATATATATATATATATATATAAATACATACATACATATATAGACATATATGGATACACATATATACATATATATAAATACCAAATACATATGTATGTATATATATATATTTATATATACACAAAATACATATGTATATATATATACACACACATATACACATACATATATAGACTAAATACATACATACATACATACATACATACACACACACACACACATACACATTAATATAGATATACATATATACATATATCTATATACCATATATATATTTATTAATATACAACTCTCTCTTTCTCTCTATACTCATTCTCTTTTATATCTCTTTCTCTTCTACCCTTCTCCATCTCTCTCCCATTCTCTCACCTATTTTCTCCTCCCTTTCTCACCCTCTCAATCTCTCTTTCTCCATTTTTCTCATTCTTCCTTTTCATCTTTTTCTTTTCCTCCTCTTATCTCTCTTCCCCTTTGTTTTAGTATTCTTTCTCTCCATATTTCTCTCTTTTTCTTTCTCTCTCTCTCTCTCTCTCTCTCTCTCTCTCTCC
Organism: Voacanga thouarsii; assembly: GCA_026120185.1. Lineage (NCBI taxonomy): Eukaryota > Viridiplantae > Streptophyta > Magnoliopsida > Gentianales > Apocynaceae > Voacanga > Voacanga thouarsii. Next base: position 156,370 of record JANUWF010001699.1, read on the forward strand.
TCATTCTCTTTTTAAATATATATATATCTCCCTCTCTCTCTCTTTCTCTTCTACCCTTCTCCCCCTCTCTCCTATTCTCTGACCCATTTTCTCCTCCCTTTCTCACCCACTCGATCTCTCTTTCTCCATTTTTCTCATTCTTCCTCTTCCTCTTTTTCTTTTCCTCCTTTTATCTCTCTTCCCCTTTGTTTTAGTTCTCTTTCTCTCCATATATCTCTCCTTTTCTTTTTCTCTCTCTCTATCTCTTACACACTCTATCTCTTACACACTCTATCTCTCTCTCTCTCCCAACTACAAAAAAATGGGGCAAATGCGACGAGAACAAATACGATGGCAAAAAAACCGTTGCAATAGATTACTTTATACGACGATTTTGAAACCGTCGCAATAGATAGACCTAATACGACGGTCTAATGCCAACCATTGTATTTGGTGATCAAATACGACGGTTTATACAAACCGTCGCAATAGAGTAGGCCAAATACGACGGTTTAATTAACCATCGCAATATATTACGCCAAATATGACGGTTTATTATTACCGTCGCAATAGAGTAGGCCAAATACGATGGTTTAATTTAACCGTCGCAATAGAGTAAATCAAATGCGATGGTTTATTTTAACCATCGCAATAGAGTAGGTCAAATACGACGGTTTATCTTAACCGTTGCAGTAGATAAACCAAATACGACGGTTTATTGTAATCATCGCAATTGAGTAGACTAAATACGACGATTGTATTGTAACCGTCGCAATTGAGTAGATTTAATACGATAATTTTATTGTAACCATCGCAATAGAGTAGACCAAATACGATGGTTTATTGTAACTGTCATTTTTAGTCTAATTATAACAAAGCCTCTCAAAATTATTTAAAATTTTATATGATTATTTTCAAATTTAGTCACAATATTATTGGTAATGATTATAATAAATTTAATGGTTGGATCGTTAATTTGATATCTTTATATTTATAAATATTAAGACATCTTTCTATTTTATAGATATTATTGCACAAATGTGATAAAATAAAACGAATGACCATCAAATTTGGTCACCAAACTTGTTTTAACTTTATAAATATATGTAATAGTTAGATTATTGATTTTTCAAATATATTTTTGTTTACATCTTAAGTTTTCATATATTGATATTAAAGAGCTTGAAGTTCATTTTAACTATTATAATTAGTTATTCTAAGATATATATATATATATATATATATATATTGTTTATATACAGTATAATATATGCATTAAAAAATTATGTTAAAATTATGGTTTATTATGCATTAAAAAATTATGGTAAAATTATGGTTTATTAAAAAATTAAGCAATAAAGTAATACTATTTTTGCATACACTCTCAATACGTGACACTAATTTTGAAAGTGAAAAATCCATCACAAAAATTTTCAAAAAATTATATGACATTTTTTGCACATTTTTTTATTTTAATGGCGATTGGAAAAAAGTTATAAAGAAAATAGTAGAACTTTATTGCTTATTCTTTGACCATATCCTAATTCTTTTTTTTTTTTTTTGCTAGATATACGGTACCATAATTCATTTAGTATTCATCCAATTTCAGCTTTGCATAGCATTTGGTTCATTTGTCTTCTTCAATTTGTCTAATAGTGTTTGTGTTCCACCGATTTTCTTTTTCCTTTGTTGCTTTTGTTTGTTTGTTATATATATATATATATATATATATATATATATATACACACACACATACATATATAATATACATATATATACATGGATAGACTCAACTTGTGGATACATACAGATCACTTATATGCTATAATATTGATAAGGCTCTTCACCAAGCATTTTTTTTTTAATTTAAGTATTCTTTTCTTCTAAAAATATTTGTGGTCTTTAATTATTTTTATTTTAAATTATCTATTATCCTGAGAAATCAAATATATGTTTATTGTTTTTTTAATTGAGTTTTATCATTTATTATTTTATTAAATTATAACATTCTTAATTTTTAAAATAATTTTATAATTTCTAATTAAAATAATTTAATCTTTTTCTTTAAAAATTTGTCTTCTTCAATTTGTCTTTATCCATTTATTTGGCAGCAAAAGATTTAAAGGAAAAGTTTAGTGTATTTGTTTTAATTTTTTGTATATTGTACTTTCATTACTTAAGATTTTATGAAATATGGCATTTTTTTATTACTATAAATATATTTAGTTCATCTATGTAACTTGATCTATATTCTTATTAATTAAATATCTTGATTAGCAAAAATAAAAGAAACAATAAAATAATAAATTCATGTAGGAAACTACATAAATAAATATCTTTTGGAGTATTGGAAAAAAATAATTAAATTCATGTAGGTTGTTTAGAAATACGGACAAATTATAAGAATTTGTTACTAAAAAAAGGCCATACATAGAAAGCCAATACTATATTCATCAATTTCTTTTGGAGTATTGGAAAAAAAAAAAACGATTATTCTTGAAAAGAGAAAGAGAACCCAAATAAAAAAAATCTTAAAGGTATTTTTTTAATCAATTTTTTTTACTAAGTTAATTTTAATTCTGAATTTGTGGTAACTCTCTATGCTCGCATCCCATCATTTTTAATTCTCTTTTCAAATTTGATTCATATCATTAATATTTTTATACTATTTATATAATTAAAATTGTAATTCTTTTTAATGTCATTAATAATTTTTATTTAAATTGGTCATTTATTTGTGTTATTATTTTCATTTGTGATTGAATTCTTTCTTATTCTTTTTTTTTTTTTACTTTTACTTTGTGCAAAAAAACATGTCAAACCGAAAATATGAATGTAGTTGTGAAAAATTAAAACAGAAAAGGTCCAAAAGTTACTGAATTTTAATTTGATGTCTAAAAAGTTAGAAAAATAAATTAAAAATTAAAAAACAAGACATTTGAAAATCTTTTGTTTTAAATGATGCATTCACTTTTTCAAAAGTGATAAAGTTTTATCACCTATTCAATTGTCTAACAGATGCTTTTAGCTGCTTTATCTACTGTAAACCGGATCTCAGTGCAGCACCATCACTCTCTCGTTTGCTACAACTGAACCAGTACAGCATCTTCCTCCCAATCGAGCATCACATACTCTCAAACATTAGCCTCGATTCTTCCTTTCAACACAAGGTAAATCTTCCTTCTCCTTTCTTTTCTCTTAGGCAAAAAGTGACCCCATCTGAAAATGTATGCGTCCAGAAAAGGTTTTTGAAGAATCCCCTTTCCAAGTTTGGATTCGAGATATTTTACTAATCAAGAAAGAAATTTTAGTAGGGGTGGGGGAATCAGATAGCGATTATGATGATCATGGAACTTTATTTTGTTTGTTTTCTTATCAATGTTGGTTTCTTTCTTGAATAGTAAAATATTGTTTTGATTTTTATTGCTTGCTACTGTGTGTTTTGTGTGTGTGTGTGTGTGTTCTTTTTCAGGGTTTCACATGCAGCTTTTGACTACTATAATTGGAATGTAAACTCCTCGAGGGAGCAGGAAAGAATAAGATCTAACATGGAGCTTTTTCATGGTTTCATGGTTTTGTCTTTCTTGTTCCCGTCTCCCTGCCTCTTTCTTCACACATTCTTGAATTGTTTTCTTCCATTTTTTAATTAGATTAAAAATCATTTTAGGAGATTTGTAGGAGTAGATTTGGGGGACTCGTTAGGCCCCGCAAGTTCATGTGTTTTTTTTAAAATGTAATAAATGGTATAAATTTTATTTTTTATTAAAATAGGAATTAAATGTTCAACCTTTAACAGTAAGTTATCGACTTAAAAAATTAAGTTTAAGGGATGTGAGATTTTTTTTTTTTTTTTTGGAAAATTTTTTAAGAATAGCTTTGCATAGACTCGGTTTTGTAGGCAATTATATTAAAATTTTATATTGCTCATTGTACATTTTAGGTTTTTAAAGATTAAAATAGATAAAAATAGACCATGTGTTAAGGGTGGCCCTCCGTGTTGTAAGAACTACAAATGCATTGGGGCTAAAGATTAAAATAGATAAAAATAAAGTTGTTTCATTACTATCTACATTTATTTAACTATTGCCTATTAGATGTTAACATCAAATATTATTTAACTCCCACATCTTCTATCTTTGTGTTTTTCTGTGTTTTAAATAATTCTTACACATCCTGCTATCTAATTACATTTCCAATTATTGTTATAAAAATAAAGGAATGGACCGATCATGGATTAACTCAAAGGACTGTTTAGGTGACGAATATAATAAGGGTTTGGATACATTTATAGAATTTGCATTGAGAGACAAACATAATGGAGCTAAAATCTATTGTCCATGTATAAAGTGTCAGAATAGGTACTTTTATAGTGCAATAGAAATCAAATAACATTGTCAAATGTGGGGTTTCATGCGTTGGTACAAAAAATGGAGTACTCATGGAGAAACATACGTACCTTCTAGTAGTACAAATATTAATATTTCTTCACTAGACAACATACAAGGGGATGCTATGGTTGGGATGGTCCAAGATGCTACTGGGATAAATGAGCAGCAGAATGCAAATGAAGAGCCTGAAGATGTGAGAGAGATAATTAAACTATTAGAAGAGGCGAATGTAGTGTTGTATCCGAGTTGTACCAAATTTTCTACTTTATCATTTATCATAAGATTGTTACACTTGAAAGTACTCAATGGGTGGTCGAATAAGTTCGTTGACATGCTACTTGAGCTTCTAATAGATGCTTTCACTGAGATGGACGTGAAGATTGCTAAAAATTACTATGAGGCCAGTAAGATTAAGAATGGACGTGAGGAGGCTATCAAAGTGCAAATTGAGACACGTATTAAGGCTATGCAAGCTGAGATGGAGGCACGTATGGAGGCATATGTAGAGGCTATTATGGAGGCACGTTTGGAATTAGTTCTATCTCGTAGAGTTGACATAGGTGCATTCTTCACAGCTCCTAGACCTCCATCTACTGCCTCTACAGCCTCTCCTGATATTGGTTCTACATCTTGTCCCGATGGACAACCTGAAGCTCTTGATGATGATACTATTGGTGATCAATATGATTAAGTCATTTTTTTTCGGTATTGTTGTGTATGAGTAGTATTTGGGATTGATACATTTTATTTCCTACTTTTTCTATATGTACTATTACTTTAACTTGTACACATTTTAGTTTCATTTTTGTTTATTTATAGTTCGATTAATGTTGGCTTTGCTGATGAGTTTTCTTTTCGATTTTGGTTGTAATTGTATTGAAATTTTGGCTTGGTTTGGTTTAATTTGCAGGTGGTAGATACTCAAATAAATAAATTATGAAAAAGGGGAGGGGATCTAAAAACGATGGTCCCACCGTCGTTTTTACTTATGGTCGCAATTGTTGAGTATTTGCGACGGTTATAGCCATCGTAGTTAATCGTCGCAAATACTAATTAATTGCGACGGTTGGCTACCGTCGCAATTGCTGAGCATTTGCAACGGTCAAGGCCGTCGTAATTACTAGGGTTGCAAGATTTATTGCCATGGTTGTAATTGTGACGGTTTGATATCGTCGCAAATACTCAGCAATTACGACAGTTAGGGCAGTTGCAATTAACCGTCGCAATTAACAAGAATTTGCGTCGATTGAAAACTGTCGTATTTACGGAATAATTATGATGGTTTTTTCACCAAATGTGACGGTTTGCAGAATCTCAATCCGGGTGAGTAATTGCGATGCTTTTTCTTGACTGTCGTATTTACACCATCACATTAGGTAATTATGATGGTTTTTCAGCCATTTCTAACAAAAACGATGACATTATATACGACGGTCAAAAAACTGTCGTTTTTAAGAAAAATGATGATATTTTCTCAAATGCGGCGGTTTTTTAGGCGTCGTATTTGCTTGAATTTTTAGTAGTGCCTCATTTCTCTCTCTCTCTCTCTCTCTCTCTCTCTCTCTCTCTCCTCTTTCTCATCTCATTCTCTTTTTATATATATCTTTCTCTCTCTTTTATCCTTCTCCCCCTTTCTCCCATTCTCTCACCCATTTTCTCCTCCCTTTCTCACCCTCTCGATCTTTCTTTCTCCATTTTTCTCATTCTTCCACTTCATCCTTTTCTTTTCCTCCTTTTATCTCTCTTCCCCTTTGTTTTAGTACTCTTTCTCTCCATATTTCTCTCCTTTTCTTTTCTCTCTCATTCTCTCTCTCTCTCTTTCTCCTCATTCTCTTTTTAAACATCTCTCTTTCTCTCTCTCTTTCTCTTCTACCCTTCTCCCCCTCTCTCCTATTCTCTCACCCATTTTCTCCTCCCTTTCTCACCCTCTTGATCTCTCTTTCTTCATTTTTCTCATTCTTCCTCTTCCTCTTTTTCTTTTCCTCCTTTTATCTCTCTTCCCCTTTGTTTAGTTCTCTTTCTCTCCATATATCTCTCCTTTTCTTTTTCTCTCTCTCCATTTCTTACACACACACACACACACACACACTCACTCTCTCTCTTCTCATTCTCTTTTTATATACATATTTCTTTCTCTTCTATCCTTCTCCCCCTTTCTCCCATTCTCTCACCCATTTTCTCCTCCCTTTCTCACCCTCTCGATCTCTCTTTCTCCATTTTTTTCATTCTTTCTCTTCATCATTTTCTTTTCGTCCTTTTATCTCTCGTCCTCTTTGTTTTAGCACTCTTTCTCTCCATATATCTCTCTTTTTCTTTCCCTCTGTCTCTCTAATATCTTTCTCTCCGTTTCTCCTCATTCTCTTTTTAAATATCTCTCTCTCTCTCTCTCTCTCTCTCTCTCTCTCTCTCTCTCTTTTCTTCTACCCTTCTCCCCCCCTCTCCCATTCTCTCACCCATTTTCTCCTCCCTTTCTCACCCTCTTGATCTCTCTTTCTCCATTTTTCTCATTCTTCCTCTTCCTCTATTTCTTTTCCTCCTTTTATCTCTCTTCCCCTTTGTTTTAGTTCTCTTTCTCTCCATATATCTCTCCTTTTCTTTTTCTCTCTCTCCATCTCTTACACACTCTATCTCTCTCTCTCTCTCTCCCCATTTTCTCTTCTCATTCTCTTTATATATATATATATATCTTCTACCCGTCTCTCCCTTTCTCTCATTTTCTCCTTCCTTTCTCACCCTCTCAATCTCTCTTTCTCCCTTTTTCTCATTCATCCTTTTCTTTTCCTCATTTTATCTCTCTTCCCCTTTGTTTTAGTACTCTTTCTCTCCATATTTCTCTCTTTTTCTTTTCTCTCTCTCTCTCTTCTATCTCTCTCTCCCTTTCTCCTCATTCTCTTTTTAAACATCTCTCTTCTCTCTCTCTCTCTCTCTCTCTCTTTCTCTTCTACCCTTCTCCCCTTCTCTCCTATTCTCTCACCCATTTTCTCCTCCCTTTCTCACCCTCTCGATCTCTCTTTCTCCATTTTTCTCATTCTTCCTCTTCCTCTTTTTCTTTTCCTCCTTTTATCTCTCTTCCCCTTTGTTTTAGTTCTCTTTCTCTCCATATATCTCTCCTTTTCTTTTCTCTTTCTCCATCTCTTACACACTCTATCTCTCTCTCCCTATTTCCCCCCCTCTCTCCCCCCTCTTTCTCTTCTCATTCTCTTTTATATATATCTTTCTCTCTCTTCTATCCTTCTCCCCCTTTCTCCCATTCTCTCACCCATTTTCTCCTCCCTTTCTCACCCTCTCGATCACTCTTTCTCCATTTTTCTCATTCGTCCTCTTCCTCTTTTTCTTTTCCTCCTTTTATCTCTCTTCCCCTTTGTTTTAGTACTCTTTCTCTTCATATATCTCTCTTTTTCTTTCTTTTTCTTTTTCTCTCCGTCCCTCTCTTACACACTCTATCTCTCTCTCTCTCTCTCCCTTTTTTCTCTCTCCTGTTGTCTCACTCTATCTCACTCTCTCCCCTATATATATACATGTCTACATTTATTTATATCACCCATTTGTTCTCTATAGAAGTAAAATTATATGAATTAAAATGCACATAATAGTATTTCTAATAAACACACACACACACACACACACACACACAATAGTGACAACATTTTTCGCCAATAAATTCACATTAATAGTGACAAGAAAAATGTTGTCACTATAAGTACACCATTTAGTGATAAGAAAATTGTTGTTACTATATGTGCATTATTTAGTGACAACAATTTTGGAGTTGTTACTAAAGAGATTTCCCGCTTTCAAATGAGATTGGCAGGGAATCTCTTTAGTGATAACTCCAAAATTGTTGTCACTAAAAAGAAACTTTGTCATTAAATAGTGCACATATAGTGACAACCTTTAGTGACAATATTTTCTCTTGTCACTAAAAGTTATCATTTAGTGACAATCTTCTTTGTTGTCACTAAAAGTTTGACCTTTACTGACAACTTAAAATGTCACTAATTCTACTATTTAGTGACAATAATTTTGTTTTCACTGATATTTCTCGTCCCTAAAGCCCATTTCTCCTGTAGTGACTCTAGGCGCATGGGATACTCAAAACCCCCATTAATTATGGGGCTCTTCCTTCTTGGTATGGATGAAAAAAGGAAGGAATATCTCATCCATAATGATATACTCCTTACCTATTGCCTTGGAGAGTTGTGTATAATCTCTTATTTATAAGAACACGATGAAGAATTGTGCGCATTCTTCAATGAAAAGTTGTGTGCTATATCCAAATTATTCTCTTAGAGAGCTATGTGTGATTTCTATGATTTATAAATATAAAAGAAAATTATTAAAATATATGTTCCTACAAGTGATATATGATTTGAAAAGTCACATTGTTAATAAATTCTATGTAAGAGTTTTTATTTTCACAAAACCTTTTTTGTGCCTTTTGTTAAAGAAAATTCATGCTTCATGAAAATGAATTGAAACGTCATGAAAACACATAGAACACACTAAAATTTCATCTCATACATATTTTCTTCATGATTTCAGCCTGCAGGACTTATTTACAGTGTTAAAGGTTATTTTTATTATAATCTTATTATATTATGAATATTTATTGGCAAATTGTCAAATTTAGTCTCTGAATTTTTTTTTATAACATTGGTCCCTCTTCTTTTTTCTGTGGCAAATGTAATCATTTCGATCATTTTTTGGCCAGTTAAAAAAGTCAACTCCGACTTTGATTTTTTTGAAGGACAATGTGGTCATTTTATTATTCACAAATAGACAAATTGTTAAATTTAGTCCCTGAATTTTTTATTTTTTACAATATTGGTCCCTCTTCTTTATTTTTAACTTATTAGGCCCCCTATATATATATATATATATACATATATTTAAAACATTGGTCCCTTTTCTTTTCTTTTTTTTTTTGGCAAATATAATCATTCTGATTAATTTTTGGATATTCAATAGTCAGTTAAAAAAGTTAACTCAAACTTTGATTTTTTTGCAGGGCAATTTGGTTATTTTACTATTCACACACACACACACACACATATAAGAAACAATTAGCAAGGAAAAAGACAAAGGAAAAAATGAATAAAAATGCCGAGAGCTAAAGGCTGAATCTTTTCATCTAGATGGCTGTCCAAGAGGTCCTCGATGAGATCTTTCATGTCAATGGTTAGATATAGATTGGACCGAGAAGAAGAGGACTGGGGAAAGGTAGGTTCGTAATTAGAATTAATGGCTTGAGGGTACATTGGTGATCGAATAAATAGTTTACATCTCTAACCCGATGTTCAAAAATTACACATCAATACATTTCATAAATATCCTTTATATAGAACCCTAAAACTAGTACTGGTAACAAATTTATGTTAGAATAGAATTATAAGTAGAAAAGATAATTTTTAATGTACTTTGAGGTCATTTGGGTAACTTGAAAACTAGAATTTCCAACTCCAATACAGTTAAAATGCAAAAAATAAAAATTTCGATTTCTCCACCTTAATTTGAATTCTAATTCTTCAAACGGATTTTCAAGATGTAACAAAATTTGTTCTAGATTCTCCCCATTAAGCCATAAAGGTAAACTTAGAGATTAATAAGCCTTATCCATGCAAGATTTGAACTTATCTCCAAACAAAATGTTTGAAAAAAAATGACCGAAGTGTTTTTTTTCATCAAAATAATATCAATCTCCACAACAAGGTTATGCACCTATACATTGATTTAATTTCTAAATCACACAATGACAATATAACAAAACTTCTAATAATAAAATCCTGCAATATTTTTTTTATATTTAGAAATTCACAGAATAAGAAAACTATCATTAACTTCTAGAACTCAACTTATAACTACAACTTGGCACATGAGAAATTCAAAAGTGTCCAAAACAAAGTAGTTTCAGTAGATAAATATTTCATTTTAAGTTTCAAATTATCAGAATCTGAACGGTTATTGCTATTTTTTTTTATTTTTTTAAACCCAAAGCATAAAAGTGTATTTCTAAAGTACTAAACCCAAAGAGACAAGAATATAACATCAATATTTATTGTTGCTAATGATATTTAATTTTTAAACTCCACAACAATATAATCAAAGAAAGCAAAGTAGACTAACAAATTGCCTTCGGTCATGCACAAAAAAAAAAAAAAAAAGCACTATTAAACTCCTTGTCCATAATGATAACATGTTTACTAATCTTCTAAGCTCTAACTTAAGTTATCACAAACCTATCATATATTCAAAATTTATTAATACCATAATTAGCAAAGAATCAACTCGAAATGCTTAAATGTTACAAATTCGAATTCGACTGGTTTTAATAGATCTGGACAATTTGGATTTAATTGGTCTAGCTTTGATATAACTTGTTGGTTTTAATATCTCTTGTTAGCAAGTAGAAGAGTTTACAAAAGTGAGACTCTAAAATACTCTAAAATCTAAATCCTACAACTTAAGGAAAACCCAACATATAGTCTATCTGTTTAACTTAATTTTTTTAGATTGCACATCAATATAGGTCTCCTAAATTAACAAGTATTAATAGCAAATTTATAGAAGACTAGAATTATAAATGGAAAGGACAATTTCGAAAGATACTTCTAAACCCTTTTAGGCAATTATAAACAAATTGATAAACAACTATTTCTAACTCTAGTAGAGTTAAAATATAAAATAATTTATTATTAGATAATAATATACTTTAGAAGAACCTATTTACCAATTATGGAAAAAATTTCTAGTGTATACTTTAGGAACACTTTAGGAAGAACAAGTGTTAACACACCGTGCACAAGTAGATAAATTTCAAACTTCTTTGTCTCGACTATCTATTGAAACAATTCAAATATAGTAGACAACTTTTCAAAATTAAGAATCCGTACCACATGATGAAAATAATCAATTTACAATTTTAATTCTATCATATCACCTTCGTGAAGTCTCACATTCAATGAACTTTTTATAAAATGTTTAAGATTAATTTCAAATATTTGGAGGGGTTAATTTATTTTGAATTCTCTCTCTCTCTCTCTCTCTCTATATATATATATATATATATTCTTGGGGTGGCCATGGCTCCCCCAAACCTATAGGTAGGTTCGTCCTTGCGTGCTTTATACATGTTCCTTTTACTATAAACAAAAAATGTTTCTTCTTCTTCTTTTTTTTTTTATTTTTAATTCTTGGAAGGACAAAATACGTTCCTTAAAGCATCACTATAGATATTCATCTCAAGGGAAAATCTACAATTGATAAATGGATTTTGTTTTAATGTGCAAATGCCTTAAATAACTCTTAATTTGAAAATTACATCTCGTTTAGATTGTACAAAGATTTCTCTTATCCAAAATAAGGATTAATTATTTTGCATATAGTAACTTATCCAAATTAAATTTGTGCCCTAAGTAACACATTTAAAAAAAAAAAAAAATTCATAGTTCATTACTTGGGAGAGGTCAAACTACTTCGCTTTGGCATTCACATAAAAGTTTGTTGGATAAAATTGAAATTTCACTAATGAAGTTGGAACAATGTCCAAATACTAAAAAGTTTGGCTGGTGATATTGCCGAAGCAAATTTTTTTTTAACTGACTATTCATAGTCTGCCCTCTTTCATACTTCCAAATCTCAGTCTCTCGAGAAATCCCAAATATAACTTCTCCATTTTTGAAGGCATTCACACCAATACAAAGATCAAGAGAAGGAACACCAGGTAAAATTTACAAGCATCACGAAGCTTGGGTTTTGCTTAATTTTTTAAAGTCGGGTGCATAGGTAAGAGTTGGTGAGGTAGTTGAAATTGTATGGGTTTTTCGATTGGGTTTTGCCCAACTATGTGGTATATACTTTTAATTAGATTGTTCAATATTGCCCCCCAAGAATAATTTTTATTTGCGTGGCTAATTTCACTCCTTCGAGGTCTGAATAGGAATGAACTTGCCTAATGATGGAGTTTGGTTTCTCCAAATGATTGGTTGATGTGGACCTCAATTTACTTACCTTCCACAGCTACCTTGCTCCACATCACCAAATTTGTGATTTTCCTATTTACTTCCCCATTTACTCCCTCATTTTATTGCTTCAAACTTCACCTTTAACCCCAGCTGGGTAATGTTAATTTATTAGTTACTATGAATGTGTTTCCCAAATTATGGCCATTGTAGATGTTAAGTGAATATGTTTTTTATGATAAATTGAATTTCACTTGGCACTGCCCTACTAAATCTTGGTTTAGATCGTTGCATACAGCAATCCTGCAATAATGTGTACATAGTAATAAGTGCTGGATAGTCTTTAGGACTAATAGCCCATTTGACCCTGTTAAAGGAACAAATGGTGATCCGGATTGATTTAAGTTGATGCAAACAATTGGATGGATTCATATGTTGCTCCTTCTTGAGAAACTGTATTGCCCGATGCAGATTCATCGTAGTCATCTTTTGTGCTATCCCATCCCAATTTTTATGTTTTGAGAGTCTTATTCACATTTAATACAGGTTGATTTGTTAGATTGTATAATGTCTATCACAAAACATCCTATTCACGTTGAAGTTTCTGATTTGTATTAGTCATTCTAGGTCGTTTCATTTGTTAGGCAATCCATTCAATATATGTTAGTTAGCTTTTCTAGGCTCAGCATTCTCAATGCAGGACTTGCTTATCGTTCCAAAACTCGATTCATATGTTACATGTTATACCTCTCATTCATTTATTTCCTTTAGGGTCTGGCAATAGTACATGTAGGATAAATAAATTTGAGAACAAAATTGAAATGAGATTACCATTTCTGGGTTGATAGTTTCACTTAGGTTTGTACACTAATTGCCTTTGAATGTACTCTATTACAGGCAACCTTTGAGAGTCTCTTGAAGACTTACGGATAAGGAGACGAACTTTTCAGAAAAAAGCACAGACTGCTCATCCCTTTCCTTGGCATGGGTTATGGCACTGATCTATGTTGAATATGTATAGTATTAACAAGTATTTACAAGGCTTTGATATTTCCTTTAGGGTCTGGTAATATCAAATACAAGGTTTTGATATGTATAGTATTAACAAGTCTTTACAATTTTTTTTTGAAATAATATAACATTATTTCAATTTGGAAGAAGCAATACATTCTCTAATTCGAAAAACACTACTTATGGTATATATTTATATATTTCTTCACCACAAGTTTTTTCATAATGTATTTATAATAAAAATAAAATAAATATATTACTCCCGTGCATTGCACGGGCAACAACCAAATTTTAATAAATAGTGAATCTAACATCTATCTAATGTAGAAAAAAAAATCCATAGTCAATCTAACTTCTATCTTTTTCTCTTTTTTTTTATTTAAAAATATAGATAGCTCACGATGACATGGACGGAAAATGAAAGAGAGAAAAAAATAAAAAGAGTAAAATAAAGTCTGTAAATATCATAATTGGTGAAGGATTCAAACTTTGAGATAATAAAAGTAAAATAAACCACAGCAAGTCCAAAATCAACAAAGGAAAAATGCTAAAAATTAATATAAATAACAAGAACAATAGAATTGGCATCAGTAGAGTCGCCATGCTTGCCATAATGTGAAGCTCTTCAGGATGCACAATTCCAATGCATTTCTGCATGCATCACCGTCAAAGTCAATTGCGCATTTTAGTCCAGATTTCGTTGCTTCCTGTCAGACCATTAATTTCACAAGCATTCTAAATCATATGAAATCACATATAATACCACCTTATATAAGGCAAAAAGGACCAGAATAATAGAATTCAACTTCTAAAGAAACATAGCATACCATGAGTTCAATGAGCTGCTCTCTCTCTTTCTCCCCGAACAAAGGCATCTCTAATAGCTAACAATTGCCTTGTGGCCTCATTCATATCCAGGCGATCATTTGGTAATGTTTCAGAGCATTTGAGTCCAATTTCAAAGACTGAAATAATGCACTTCATCCAAAATTCTTTTCTATTCCAGAAATTTGCAATGCTTTCCTCTCCCTGTTCCAGTTCCTTGTTTTCCTCTCCCTGCCTTGAACAAAGCGAAGAATCCAAAATCTCTACAACTTGCTCTAATAAATTTTTTTTCACATAGTTATGCAGGTTCAAATCATTTGTAAAATTTTTATCTGTCGGTCTTTTTCCTGTGAATATCTCTAACAAAAGAATCCCATAACTGTAGACATCTCCTTCAGTTGATGGCGAGCAACCCATAGCATATTCTAAAAGTTTTCACACTCCAAGTCATTTCAAATAAAAGAAATTTATAACTTTCATTTACAGGAGAAGGGAGAGAAAAAAAAAAAAATCACTTTTCTGGGCAATTAACTGCAAGAAGTCGAGGAAAAAGAGATTACAGAACTTCTAGGCTTACATGTACTAGCCACTAGTTCATATTTATCAAAAGTTTTACATCCATGAAAAATTCTCAAACAGTAAAAGTTCATAATCTCAAACCATTTAATCTTTCAAAATTTAATATCCATAGTTTTCTTTCTAACAATTAGTATATGTATTAATGTTGTTACCTGGAGCTGCATATCCAATGGTTCCCTTGATTGCAACCGAGCTGCTTGAACCAGCTCCCGAGTAACTTTTGGTGGAATTAGGAAGAAGCCTTGCAAGTCCAAAATCACCAACATGAGCAGTAAGGTCATCGTCAAGAAGAATGTTGCTCGGTTTTAAATCACAATGAGCAATGATAAACCCGCAATGACTATGAAGATATTGCAATGCTGAAGCGACATCAATTGCAATATTCAGTCTTTGGAGAAGGTTTAGATTTCTTTGCCCTGTTCCATCACGTGTCTTTGAATGCAACCACATATCGAGACTACCATTCTCCATAAAGTCATAGACTAGAGCCTTGAAATCGTCACCATTAGAATCAATACTGGAGCAATAACTTAAAACAGGAACTAGATTTCTATGACGAATGTTTCTCAATGCATTGCACTCAGCCTTGAAACTTTTAGAAGCTCCATGTGTTTGAAGATCCAAAACTTTTACTGCCACAAGCTTGACATTTTGCTTTTCCAACCGTCCCTTATAAACTACCCCAAAATTTCCTGATCCGACTATATTTTCGTTGGAAAATCCTCCAGTTGCATGTCGGAGTTCATGATAGGAAACTCTCAGGAGCTTATCTTCTCTTGAGGGCTTGGGAAAAGGAACATTTTCTTGGTATCTTCTTCGATAGCAGTACAGTAATGCGGTGGAAACCAGAATGAAAGTGGACAGCAAGGATACAATAATGACGATCAAAAGCTTCAAATTATTCTTCCTATGGAAGTGGCAAGAAGGTAACCGGAGTCCAGGAATGCCTCCACAGAGTTTAAAGTTCCCAACCAATATAATTTGGCTTGAATTGACAAACACACCATTCCTTGGTACCTCTCCTTCAAGGTTGTTGAAAGAAAGGTTGAGATAAGTCAAACTGGGCAGCCTCTCCATGTCTTTCGGAATTTCTCCTGTTAAGTTGTTTTGTGAGAGGTCCAAATGCTCGATTGCCTTCAAGAATACCAATTTTTGCGGAATCGTTCCTTGGAAAAAGTTGCTTTGCACGCTAAGGTTCTTCAAATTCGAACAATCCCCAAGAGTTCCAGGAATGTTTCCCGAAAAATTATTATAAGAAACATCAAGACTGATGATATTCGCGAGTCTTCCAACTTCAGAAGGCAAAGGGCCACTAAATGAATTATGTGATAAATCCAGATCTAAGGGTGCAAAGGAGTCGCCAAAAATTTCAGGGGATATGATGCCAGAGAGTTTGTTTTCAGAGATGTCCAATGTTTTCAAACTTTGAGAGTTTCCAAGGCATGGAGGTAATGTGCCTTCAAGATTATTGCGTTCCATGTATAGTTCGGATAGAGATGTTATATTGCAAAAGTCATATGGGATCTCTCCAATCAGCAGATTTTTGCCTAGAGCCAATAGTTGCAAACTTTGAAGTTTATCAAAGCCCCTTGGTATGGTACCTGCGAAAAAGTTATGTTCCATGGCTAACGCATAAAGATTTTCAAGTCTCATTAGGCTTTCAGGGATTGTTCCTGATAAACTGTTGTATCCCATGTATATTGCTTGAAGTTGAAGCGAGAGATTTCCAATGTTTTGTGGTAATTGTCCTCCAAAGAAGTTACCGGCAAAGTCAAGTAGCTGTAGATTACTGCAGTTTGTCAATGAGGTAATAAAATGCATGTCCCCAGTTGCATTATGACCTAAGAGATTCTCCACAAGATTTAACCTTTGGAGACGAGGCAAATTTCCCAGATTAGTTGGAACCTGTCCTTCAAATTTGTTATTGGAGAGACCAAGTCCCTCAAGATTAGTGGCATTGGTAATTGAAGCTGGAATGTTGCCGTCGAATTGATTTCGACCAATGTACAAAATTTGCAGATTTGGCATCTTGAGGCCTATGTCATTTGGAAGTTTGCCCTCAAAGAAATTTTCTGTTAGAGAAACCTTAGACAGTGTGGAAATATTGTACATAGAGGGTGGGATCGCACCAGAAAATTTATTCGAATTTACTGACAATCCCCATAGATTACTCAAGAATCCAATTTCATTTGGCAAATTACCCTCTATATTATTGAATTGAAGAACAAGCACTGCAAGCGAAGATAAATTCCCAAAAGAAGAAGGTATCTCTCCGGTCAAGTTGTTTTGAGATAGGTGAAGGATCAGAAGCTTCTTCAAAGAGGCTAACTCGGAAGGGATTTTTCCCACGAGTTTATTTCGAGATGTTATCATGGTCCTTAATTCTAAGCATTGGCTCAAATTAACAGGAAGTTCTCCACTAAGAGTGTTGGTTGATAGATTAAGCATCTTTAGCCGAAATAAACGACCAATTTCTTGCGGAATTTCACCATGAAATCTATTTTCCTCTAATTGGATAGACTTTAGAAAACTAAGATTTCCAATATAAGGAGATATAGATCCGAGTAGACTTTTACCTCCAAGAGTTAAGTTAGTAACTCTTTGATGTCGGGCATCACAGGTGACGCCTTTCCAATGGCAATGGTGAAGTGAATGATTCCATGAATTCAGAACTCCATGTGGATCATCAGATATTTGAAGCTTGATATTCAGCAAAGCAAGGCGATCAGTCTCGTTCTTAAGATAATTTCCAGCTGTTGCGTCCTGTGGCATCAATGTTATGATGGCACTGAAAAACAGCACAAGAACTTCAGCTGCTAACCAAAATTCGAGGCCCATGTTCGCTCTCAGAAAGTAGTTATCTTTTGCAATTTGGTGGACTGTTTATGCTCTGGAAATGAAACAAATGACTGTTTTAATTCTTTTTGTCCGTAGAAAGTGTCATACATTCAGAACTTGTATTTATTCATTAAAAGAGAGGATAATGCGGAAGAAAACTGTAAGCCCATCGTTGCATCGTGCCAGTTAGGTCGAAAACAGAACAGCTTTCCCATCATTGTACCGTTCCAGTTAGGTCGAAGACTTGATTATCCGCGTTTTTTTTCTTTTTTAAAAAAATTAAAGGTTTTTGTATTGAAGATAGATGGCTTTTTTTATATCAGTGTTTTTTAATTAATTTTTCTAACATGTGCTCTGGTTATACGTTAATTTAGGGAAAAAAAAAATGAGAGTCTATGGTAACTAATCAATATGTGAAATCAATTTAATCTTCGTAAGATTAAAATTAGATTGAATAATTGTTACACATTTTTGTGAAGATTTATTTAAAGACTACACAAATTTAAAAAAAAAAGAACTATAAAATCAATTCAAGTTAAAGCAAATACGATAATGTTTCTACAAAAATATATATACACCTACGGTTGATTGATCAATGAAGTTCATCTAAAAAGAATATGTAATTTTTTGTTATAAAAAATATGTAAATGTTTCAATCAAATACTTCAAATATTACTTTACTCAATTTAATTCTTATAAATATAAAAAGTGTATTATAAAGATTAAATTAAGTAAAGTAATCTTTGAGGGATTTCATTAAGATAATTATATACTTTTAAGGACCAATTTAAAAATTATCCTTACAAAAAATAGGAACTATTACCACTGAAGAAGATAAATAATCACAAATAATTGGGAGATTTATTTTTTTAATCAAAGATTTTTAGGATGAAAAGAATTTTTATATATTAAGATTTATTTGATAATTAAATTAAGTATTTAAAATTAATTAATTAGTTACTTATTTATTTATTTATTTATTTATTTATTGAGTATGTTTGATAATGATAAATATTAAGTGTTTAATTATTTCAGTATATTTGATAACTGATTTTTTATATCACTTAATTGATTAAAATATACTGAAATCCTATTATAAATTTTAAATAAAACAAAAGTTAGTTAAATTTGAAATACAAGTATATTAGATGTTTATTTAATTATTGTTAATCTTTTTATTTAATATAAATTATAATAAATATAGTATAAAAATAGGGCAAAGTAATGCCATAGAATACAGTCATTCGAAAAACAAATATCTATACTGATGCAACTGCCAACATATTAAATATTTTGGTAACATTGATCCATCTTCTTTGTTTTAAAATTTTTAGGTCCTTTATCTTTTTTATTTTGACAAATGTAATCCTTCCGATTAATTTTTAACCAGTCAACCACCGATCAAATGATCAACTTCGTCATTGACTATTTTTATAAGGGTAAATATGTCATTTTACTGTTCACAAAAGGATAAAAAAGTTTCAAGTTATGTATCCATATGGTCATCAAGCCACGTATCCATTTTCTATTTACTACTGCAATAATTTATTCCAAAAAAATCACTAATTCTTCTTCTTCTTCTTCTTCTTCTTCTTCTTCTTCTTCTTCTTCTTCTTCTTCTTCTTCTTCTTCGAAGGAAATAAAAATTGTAGCTTTGCTTTCTTCTTCTTAATCCAACAATGGCATCTGAAAACCCTAATTGGACCAGACATCGAATCAAAAAATTTCCTACTTCACAGTTCAATGGTCTAACCGTAATTGAATCGTAATTGAGTTGGTAATATTATAATTTAAAATTTAAAAATATAATTATTTTTAAAAATAAAATTGATCAATAATATAGTGTAATTTAAGTTCATAAATACATAAATAATGCAATTAGAAGAAAATGTGATATTTTCTCTATTACTATAGACTATTTAGTCTATTTGTGTAACTTATTTCTTTCCTATGAATATATTATCTTATTTAGCATAAAAAAAAGAACGATTCAATTCAGTTGGACCGACCGGTCTAAACGGTTTGAACAAAATAAGAAGACTTTTTAAAAATTCAATTCAAATGGAAGGACCGGACTAGTTTGGGGACTAGTTCACAATTCGATCGGTCCGATTGGTTGGTCCGATCTGATCCAAAAAACAGTGATACCAATACATGTAAGTTACCATGTACCACTGGTTAGAAATGCCCAATTAAGAAAAGGAGTTGATTAATAACACTACAAGAAAATTGTGAATTTGCCACGGATTTTTGCCATGGAAAATATTAGGTTGCAATCAGCGATGGATTTTGCCACGGAACATCAAAATACAAGCAACTCGTGAGGGAAAAAAATACCCTAGCAAAGCCGTGGCAATTTGCCACGGAAATAGTAGCAAGTAGTGATGCAAAAATATTCCGTCACAAATCGGTAGCAAAAAAAGGCGCCAAAAAATTATGCTAAATATTAGCCACCGATTTGCGATGGAAACATTTCTGTGGCAAATTTATGCCAAACATTAGCCACGGATTTGCCACGAAATCATAAAGTAGTGATAAAAAGAAAGGGGTAAATTTTTGTTTTGTGATTCCATGGCAAATCCGTAGCTATTAAAAAAAGGGCTAAATTTTTATTGTGTGTTCTGTGGCAAATCTGTGGCTATTTGCCACGGAATCACAAAATTGCCACAAATCCGTGGCAATTCCGTGGCAGATTGCCACGGATTTGACACGGCATTTTTTTTTTCTTTTTTTGTTCTAATTTATTAATTATATTGGTTTGCATTAATTTTTGTTCCATACATTTTAAATAACAACGACAAAATATTTTGTAAGTATCTTGATTTATTTATTTTCTAATGTGTTCATTCTTGAAATGGAATTGAAAATAAGATATATTATTTTTTAGTATTGAAATATACATTTGTATTAAAATTATAAACTTTAAAGAAACGATATAATTTTATTTTTATTCCGACTGCAAAAGCAATAGAAAATTATTTCGCAGTACTATATTATCACTGAGAGTATTTTAAAAAGAATGTTACACAAAGTAGTAATAAAAAGAAAAGGCTAGATTTTTATTGTGTTGTATGTTCCGTGGCAAATCACAGAATCACAAAATTGCCACTAATCCGTGGCAATTTCGTGGCAGATTGCCACGGCAATTTTTCTTTTTTTTCTAATTTATTAATTATATTGGTTTGAATTACTTTTTGTTCAATACATTTTAAATAATCATGACGAAATATTTTGTAAGTATCTTGATTTATTTACTTTCCAATGCGTTCATTCTTGAAATGGAATTGAAAATAAAGTGTATTATATTTTAGTTTCGAAATATACGTTTGTATTAAAATTAGAAATATTAAAAAAAACGATGTAATTTTATTTTTATTCCGACTGTAAAAGCCATAGAAAATTATTTTGAAGAACTATATTATCATTGACATGTCACCAGAAAGTATGTTATACAAAGTAGTGATAAAAAGAAATGACTAAATTTTTGTTGTGTGTTCCGTGATTTGCCACGGATTTGCCATAGAATCACAAAACTGTCACTAATCCGTGGCAATTCCGTGGCAGATTGCCACGGATTTGCCATGGCATTTTTTCCTTTTTTTTGTTCTAATTTGTTAATTATATTGATTTGTATTAATTTTTGTTCCATACATTTTAAATAACAATGACGAAATATTTTCTAAGTATCCTGATATATTTATTTTCTAATGCGTTCATTCTTGAAATGGAATTGAAAATAAGATGTATTATTTTTTAGTATAGAAATATACGTTTGTATTAAAATTAGAAAATTTAAAGAAACGATATCATTTTATTTTATTTCAACTATAAAAGCTATTGAAATTTTTTTCGAAGAACTATATTATCATTGAGAGTACATAAAAAAGAATGATACGCAAAGTAATGATAAGAAGAAAGGGCTAAATTTTGGTTGTGTGTTCCGTGGCAAATCCGTGGCTAGTTGCCACGGAATCACAAAATTGTCATAAATCCGTGGCAATTCCGTGGCATATTCCCCCGGATTTGCCACGGCATTTTTTTCCTATTTTTGTTCTAATTTGTTAATTATATTGGTTTGTATTAATTTTTGTTCCATACATTTTAAATAACAACGACGAAATATTTTGTAAGTATCCTGATATATTTATTTTCTAATGCGTTCATTCTTGAAATGGAATTGAAAATAAGATGTATTATTTTTTAGTATTAAAATATACGTTTGTATTAAAATTAGAAAATTTAAAGAAACGATATAATTTTATTTTATTTCAACTGTAAAAGCCATTGAAATTTGTTTCGAAGAACTATATTATCATTGAGAGTACATAAAAAAGAATGACACGCAAAGTAGCGATAAAAAGAAAGGGCTAAATTTTGGTTGTGTGTTTCGTGGAAAACTGTGGTTATTTGCCACGGAATCACAAAATTGCCACAAATCCGTGGCAATTCCGTGGCATATTGCAATGGATTTGCCACGGCATTTTTTTCTTTTTTTTGTTCTAATTTATTAATTATATTGATTTGTATTAATTTTTGTTCCATACATTTTAAATAACAACGACAAAATATTTTGTAAGTATCTTGATTTATTTATTTTCTAATGCATTCATTCTTGAAATGGAATTGAAAATAAGATGTATTATTTTTTAGAATTGAAATATACGTTTGTATTAAAATTATAAATATTAAAGAAACGATATAATTTTATTTTTATTTCGACTGTAAAAGCCATTGAAAATTGTTTTGAATTACTATATTATCATTGAGATCTCACCTTAAAGTATGTTGCGCAAAGTATTGATAAAATCAAATGGCTAAATTTTTTTTGTGTGTTCTGTGGCAAATCCGTGGCTATTCCTTGGTAGAGTGCCATGGATTTGGCATGGCATTTTTTCTTTTTTTTGTTTTAATTTATTAATTATGTTTGTTTGTATTAATTTTTGTTCCATACATTTTAAATAACAATGACGATATATTTTGTAAGTATCTTGATTTATGTTGGGATTTGCCTTATTGGCGCACAAATCTCATTCGTCACAACTTAGATGTGATGCATAATGAAAAGAATGTTTTTGATAATGTGTTGAACACTGTCATGGATGTTAAAGGAAAGACCAAAGATAACGTAAAGGCTCGTCGTGATTTGGTCAGGTATTGTAACCGGCCAGAACTTTGTGTACTCCGAGAAGAGAATAGGAAAGTGTGTATACCAAAAGTATGCTATACTTTAACCAAAGAACAAAAGAGACTTTTGCTTGAGTGGGTTAAAGAATTGAGACTTCCTGATGGTTATGCATCCAATATTTCCAGGTGTGTTGATTTGAAAGACTTGAAGATGTCCGGAATGAAGAGTCATGACTGTCACGTGTTTATGGAGAGATTACTTCCCATAGCACTAAGAGAATTGCTTCCAACAAATATATAGAGTGTTTTGATAGAGTTAAGTCTCTTCTATAGGGATTTGTGTGCTCCTAAGTTGTCGGTTACACATATGTGCAAACTGGAAAAAGATGTAACACTACTAGTATGCATGCTGGAGAAAATATTTCCACCAGGGTTTTTTGATGTGATGGAACATCTAATTGTGCATTTGCCTTACGAAGCTAAAGTTGGTGGTCCTGTTCAATATAGATGGATGTATCCATTTGAAGGGTAAGTTAATGCAAAAGGGACTTAAATGTATCAAATTTCAACCCCATGTACAAATATAAGTTTTTTATTTCATGACTGTTTTTCCGTTTAGGTACTTGCATCATTTGAAGGTTAAAGTAAAAAATAAGGCTAGAGTTGAAGAATCAATTTTTAATGCTTATTTAGTTGAAGAAACATCTACATTTTTCTCCTATTACTTTGAGCCTCACTTGCAAACAAGACATACTACTCGAGCTCGTAATGATGTGGATGACAATGAAGCTCTAGCTCATGAACAAGTCTTATCAATTTGTGCCAATTCTGGAAGGCCAATTGGAAAGTTAAAAACACGGTATTTGACCACAGAAGAATTAAGAGCTGTCACCAATTACATCTTGCTTAATTGTGAGGAGATGCAGCCATATATTAAGTAAGTATATGTATGTATGTATGTATGTATGTATGTATGTATGTATGTATGTATGTATGTATGTATGTATGTATGTATGTATGTATGTATGTATGTATGTATGTATGTATGTATGTATGTATGTATGTATGTATGTATAAACACAATTTTGATCATAAATGAGCTACTAAAAACCTTGCTAATATGATATAATACTTGTAATGATTGATTCAGCAAATTCAAGCAGCATGTGAGGTCTTTGGCACCAACTTTAACAGACCATGAAGTTGAAAGAAGATTCCAAAAGGAGTTTACAGGATGGTTCAGGACTTATGTAAGTTTGGCAATGTATAAAAAATGTTTGGTTATTTGATATAACACTTCTACTCATGTGCTTAATTTTTTTTCATTTAAATAGATTCACGATCCAAGTAACAAAGAAGATAACATATGCCTAAAGAATTTATCTTGGGGACCCTCGGCATAAGTAAAATCATTTAATGGTTACTTTGTAAATGGGTTTAGATTCCACACATATAGCCATGGAGATGGAAAGAAGACTGTAAATAGCGGTGTATGTGTTAAAGGTGGTGGAGATGGGATGTCTGGGTATGATTATTGTGGAATTTTGAAAGAAATAATCGAAGTTGAATTTGTTGGCAGTCCAATCCAAAAGGCCGTGCTTTTTAAATGTGATTTGGTTCGATATCACACCCAATCGGGGTATAAGAGTGCATTCTCAATATAAGCTTGTTGACATTAATCACAAGAGGAGTTATGCTGGATTTGATCCATTTGTATTGGCCCATCAAGCTATGCAAGTATATTTTACTTCATATCCTGGTAGCAAAAGACCAAAGTGTGATTGGTTAGTCGTATGCAAAATAAAAGCACGACATGTAATTGATGCACCATTAGTTGACAAAGCCTACCAAGAAGATGTGGGTGAAGCTGAAGTAATAACCATATGTATAGGAGATGACATTGGTCCCCTGACTCACGAATCTGGTGAAAAGAAGGTAGTGGCTACTGAAGTAGAGTTTATTACAACGTCAGAGAATAACTCAAGTCACGAAGAGGATGAAAAAGAGACTGATTGGGAAACGGATGATGAAAATGATGACATTGGTGAAGAGTATGTGTCTGATGCTGAATCAAAATAAATATTGTTTGTAACATCAAAAGAGGTTAGTAATTTCATTAGTTTTACTTGTAAAAAAGTGCCTTACACGTTACCTTAAAAAATGCCTAACTTATCAATGTCAACTTCACTTGTACCCTCCCTTCTTCTTTTTGTTATCCGTAAAAGGTGGATTTTTTGGCTTTATATACGGAACAAAACATTGAATTTGTTGAAGTTGTTCATTTATTTTACAAGCTATATTCTTATAAATATTTCATACTTCTTTTCTTTGTCATTTTTTTGTCATCTTCATTTTCTCTTCTTTTAATTAAGCATTGAAAACACATGATTATTGTTATATGACTTGTTATTATTATTATTATTATTATAAAATTAACTTGATCAATGACTCTATACAAATAGACCAATATAGCTAAAGAAGGAAAAAAGAAGCGTTCGAGTTATGATTATTTATATCTGCTCTAGAGGTAGGGCAACCTTCATCTCCTGCCCCAGAAGTTAGAACTCCAGTTGCCACTCCTTCTTCTAGTCATCCAGATGCATTGCCTTCTTCTACTCAGCAGCCGACATCCATTTATGTTCCTAGTCAAATACCACTGGACAACAATAGAGTTGGTGAACAGTTGGGGTTTTCCCTACATACACCAGAGACTTCTCGTTTTCTTGTGATTGGAGGTGTACAATCAACTTCATGTCCACCTACTAAGTCTACTGATCCTGGACAACATCAGCAGGGTTCTGGGTTGCCCAGTCCATCAGTTCACCCTTCAGTAGCTAGTGCTACATCACAACACGTGGATAATAACACAATCGAGACCTATGGTGATACGTAAGTAGCACATAATGTTTTTCTTATATTTTACTTCAATTTCATGTTTTATGTTGCTATCTAGGTTGCTCGACCCATCTTGTGGTCTTTTTCCCTCTATTATTTTCCATTCAAATCTAGTCTATTATGCTATGGTTTTTAACATTTGTCTAATTATTATAGATTCACACGTCAGTTTGAGTGTGCAAAAACTATCACCACAACAATAAAGCAGCGATTTAAGGATTGTAGGCCGCGATTCAGCGATGTACCTGCTGATGTTAGGGATGTTTGGTTTAAGGAGTTTGCTGTACGTATTTGTCTATTACTTTTTTGTTGTTGTATGCTCACATTTTACTATCAGTCTACATAACTATTATCTACCTTAATTTTAGAATGAGTAGTCCTTTTTATAATGTACTAACCAGTTCATTATTGTAGAAACACTGCACATGGCACCCGGATCATTTGCCATGGATACGTTCAGCGTGGGAGGAAAGATGTCGGGTAAGATTGACTGATACTTTTTCAAAGATCAGGAATGTACACAAGAAGAGGCCTACTTGGATGTCAGAGGACATATATCAACAATTGTGCAGATACTAGTAGTCCGAGGATTGGCAAAAAAAATCAAATATGGCCAAAGAAAATAGAAGGGCTAGTTCTGCTAAACACACCGGAGGTTCCATTAGCTTTACGGAGCATGAGTCGAGAGTGGTCTTTTCTCTTATATGATCTATAGTTAAATGTTTACTTTAATAATTGCTATTAAATTTGTACATGTTGAATCAAATTCTGAACTTAATTATCACTTTAATACTTCTTGCAGCGTGCGAAGCCAGGGGATGACTTTGACTATCTTGCATTGTTTGAAAAATTACACCAATTTCAAGATGGGTCAACTAAGGGCGACTTTGTAGATGAGAAATCCCACAAGATTAGTGTATGCTATATATTAATTTTATTTTTATGAAATTGCATAACACTTTAATTTTTGTTTATAGTTTCACCTTCGAATTATTCAGGAAGATGTCCACATGATGAAGTCGCAATACTCTCAAATGGAGTCTACTAATTCAGCATCCACTTCAAGTTTTGTGCTAGATGAGAAAGCTATGATTTTGTCGGCTGTAGGTGGATTGAAAAAGGGAAGGGTCTATCACATGGGATCCGAGGCCTTACACTTCATACTTCAGTACTGTGAAACCCCGGTCAAAACCAACCTTAGAGTAAGGGGGTTGGGATGTATATCATTTTTTATTTCATGGTTAAATATATTTTCATATGATTTTTATGTGTTTTGGATTTGGGTTTTATTGTCTTGAAGTCTTGTTGGTGAGTATTGTGTGAGAGGGGCAAGATGGTAATTTTTGCCCGAGGTGAAAATAGGGAGATAGCCTGTGGATTGAATGGAAAATAATTTTCTAGTGAAAATATCAACAAGAGTTGTTGTGGTGTAGTGGTTAGAGCTTTGGAATTAATTCTTGAGGTATTGGGTTCAAATTCCATCATAGAAGCTTTAGCTATATTAAATTTTATTTTTGCTTAGTGGAGGAAATTTCGGTCTTATGAGCTTAGAGTAAGGTAGGGATGATGGTCCTAAGAAAGACATGTTAGGAGTATTCTCGTTCCACTCCTTTACTCTACTCGAATTTCTTAAAGGGAATTCATTTTCCCTTGATCCTTAATTTTCCTCAATTTTCAACTCCTTGGTTTGATCAAGATGTTCTATCCATTTTCTTTCCAGAAATTTCAGTAAAATGCTGTGATCTTGTGAGATCAAAATTTCCTAGTAAAAGGCTTCTCGTGGTCTGAAAAATGTGAAAGAATGGTAGGAAATTTCAAGGGAAAAAATCCCTCTAGTAAGCTTGCTGAAATTTTACTCTAGACTAGTTCATCTTACTTCTTAGAATGAGCTAAAAAATTTTCAGGTTGTTGTACCTTCAAATTGTCGAGCTTCTTAGCTGACTTTCCCTCCCAAATGCTGCCAGAAAAATGGCCTTAAGATCAGTTTGAAACATGAATTATTTCTGTCATTTTTGGGCTGCACAAAGCTTGTGCAAAACCAGTAAAAATTTTGGGCAAAATCGCTACTTTGGAGGTCCAAAACGAAGCTGATTTCTTTCAGATTTTGTTCAGTACCTTAGCCATGTTTTTCCTCCATAAAGAAGGCTGGAAACCAGCCTTGAATACCCTAGAAATCCCCCTTCAAGCTCTCTTCAAATTGGCTGGAAGTGGCAGCCAAAAATCTGCCCAGAAATTTCTGTTCAGCGAAATTCTGGGCAGTCCAAACTTCCAACTTTGTTTCCTATTTTTCTTCCTGCCGAAACACCAGCCCTAATCTGTCAAAACCTTTCTTAAACCTCCATTAACAGAGCTTCATTGTTTCCCTCAAGCTTCTGGACGAAAAGCAGCAATGGCTGTCCGAAAATCTCTCCAACAAATCCCTGCAATTTAGCTTGATTGGTTTCCGAAATTCCAGCCATCCTTGTTTAGCAACCTTCCATAAAATCTTACTCAATTGACCAGATATCTTCTTCACCATTAAGCACCCTACTTTCGGCCACCATAAGCTTCCATAAACCAGCATTAATCCCACTGAAATTCTACTGAAACAATCAACTATGGCAGACTTCCAAAGCTGTCCAACAATCAAGATATTCTTGGAATATTTAGTTTCCAAATTCACTTCCTAAAAATATTCTTCAAAGATTGTAACAACTAACCTTTTCTTTTCCCTTCCAAATCAGAGAAACAACTCCCTAAACCCTACAGAAATTCGGCCAGCCCTATTTTTCACAAAAATTCGGCAGCTACACACTACAATCTCCCGAAATCTCTCGAGCTCCAAGAACACACACACACACACACACACACACACACTACACCAAGAACACCTATCTCTTCCCTACACTTAATACCCCTCCAAACCATCTCAAATCCTCTAAAAAACTTCCAAATTTGACCTTCTCACTGCTGTGAGTCCATCAACACCATTATTAACATCAAACTCCTCAAATCATCTTGCTACTTCGGATCAAAAGCAGAAATTTCTGTGAAGGACAAGAACATCTTCAAGGTAAATTCACCCTATCAACTTCATCTTCTCCAATTTGATCTCTAGTGAGAACCTATGTGAATAAACATACTAACGATCTCTTCTTCTTCTTCTTCTTCTCTCTCTCTCTCTCTCTCACGGCCGAAACTCCTCTCCCTTGGCCGGATGACTTCTTCTCCATAATCATGATCTCGCCATCTCCTTTGGACAAAGTTAGACATCTAGGAGTTGAGATCTACTCTAAACTCCTTCGAGGCATTCATCAATCAAGTAAGTACCATCAATCATTCTTTTAAACTTTAGAATTATGTCTCTAGGGTGATAATGAAAATAGGTGGATGGTGATAGGATTTGAGTATATATATATATATATATATATATATATATATTGTTGAGATTGGAGTATGAATATATGTATGATTGTGAAGGAGATGGGATTTATGCATGGAAGGATTGTCTTGGATGATTATATGATGATTTGAGGTTGATGCATGTCATAAGTAGTATATGTGATGAAGTATGCTAGAGATTATGTCACCTTTGGTGAATAGGGTTTATGTTCATGATGGATTAATATTAAAGTCATGATCATGTTTATGCTAGTAGGGGTTAGATCATGTGTTGATAAATTGAGATCTATGCTTGTATGCATGATTTGGATTATTTGATGAATTGAAGGATTATGTATGTAATGATTGTGGTTAGCCATAGGAATTTGATCATGATCTAGTTGTCCCCAAACAAATTTTTACTTCATGAATAAAATATTCAATAAAATAATTTCTCTTAGCATTTTCGAAAGAAAAAAAAAATCCTAGGAATGGTAGATTTGGATTGTCATATATATAAAGGATATTTTAGTCAAACAAATAATAATTTCTGCTAGAAAAATAATATATATATATATATATATGTATATATTACGTAATATAATGAGATCAATTAAAGCCTTTATGAAAGTAATTGCAATTAGTAGAATATATATTACTAAAAATTTAACTATTATATTCTAATCAAAACTCCTTAAAAATTTATTTAATATTGTTCAAGTGAGACTCATTAAATTTATTTTCAACTAATTTTAACTACCAATAATTTTCTAACAACTAAATTATAAATAAATCAATATTTTATGTAATACTACCTAGAACTCTTGATCAAATAAACTCTAAATTCTCCCTAACAAGATTTAAGCTTTCAGCTTATTAAATTTATTTCCCAAACCATTAATTATTTTAAATAACTGTGCTAGGCTCAACTCTTAAACCTATTTACTTATTGTTTAACCTTAAAGCTTGGGACACTAGGATCATGGTTGTAGTAAGTTGAGTCGATTTAAAATTAAGGAAGTAGTTTGTGGCTTGTAATTGATTGTGATTTGTATTTGCTCATGTGGGGTTAGGACTGCCGTTGGAGACCTTGTTATTGTGAGCAAGAATCAGGTAAGCTCCTGCATAAAACCTGTTTGATGCAAAATGTTTATTATGGCAAGCCAAGTGTAGAGTGCATGGACACTCATTTATGTAAAGGCAATTGAGGGTTAAATCCTTTCTTATTTCAAACATTTGAAATATTTAAAAGCCAATGAGCAGATTTACTCAAACTCAAACTCTTCCTAAAACTAATTTTGTTAAAGACTTCGGAAAGCCCATAAATTGCCATTTTCATGTGGAACAGTGTTTTGTTTATTTTATCCCAAGTGGGAAACGTCGTTGAGTACTCAATAAGGGTGGACTACTAGGACTAGTCTTTAAAGGGTTAGGGTAAGTCTCTCAGTAGGTGGCCACCTCTGAGGGGTGAGTCCTTCCCAGATAAGATGTCAGTCCAGTGAGTTGTGCCGGTCCGAGCTAGCAGTTTGTTTTCAATCAAGTGACTGTGGTTTGCCAGAATGGACACCTGGTTTTTGGTTGGGTATAGAGAAGGAGGAGTATCTTGCCCAGTAGGCCGATCACCTACTTTGTCAGTCTGCACAAAGTGTCGGCATTCTGGCCGGTTATGGGGCCCAACGTGTGGTAACCCTTATCCCTTTCTTTCGAGTGGTTGATTTTATTACTTATGTATGGCTGGAAAAGCTAAAACGTCACTCTTGCTTTTGACTAATGTTAGTGCTTACCAGTATTTCTCTTATAAAGGTTTTACACTTTGCATCCACGAACTGTTTTCACTAAACACCCAAAGCACATACAGACTTATTGAGATTTCTATCTCACCACCATTTTATCATGATTTCAGGTCCATCCTGCTGTGGGCATGAGTAGCTATATATTGTCTGCTTTGGAAGAATTTTCTGAGGATTAATTTTGTGTAATGTTGGAAGAGCTGAGAGCGGATGAAATTTTATTATGGATTTGTTTTGAGTATTCTTGGATTTATTATTATTTCTTTCGGGTTGTAATAAATTTTAAGTTGAAGCATCATTTTATTTCCACTATTATATTTGTGTGTCCTCGTTATAAAGACCCCTTGTCCTTTGGATGGGGTGACATCCCTGGCCCTGGCAGGCCTAGGTAGTGGGGTGTTACAAGTACCGTCAATCTGGGGCCTTGTCTTTGGGATCATCGGTGGATATAGAGAAGCTTCGTGGCGAGCTTGAGCAGACCATTCAGCAGCAGCTTTAGCAACAACAGTTTCAGCAGCAGCTTCATTAGCAGCTTCAACAACAGTTGGATAAGAAGGACAAAGAGATAGAGAAAGAGAGGAAAAGGATGAAGAGGACTTTGGAGAAAAAGGATAAGAAGATGTCTGCATTGATTGATATGAATTGCATGGTGATGCAGCTTCTTAAAATACAAGTGCCCTCCGTTCTCTCTTCTGACTCTGATGATTCTGACGACGATGACTCTGGCCCTTCAGCAGCGGATGATAGTTAGATTGGTATTATTTTCATGTGGATGCTAAGTTTGCATTGCTTTGATTATGGATTTAGTATTATTATCAATTTATATTTACTATTTTTAGATATTTTGATGATTTATGATTATTTGTGTATTTAGGCTCTAAACAAATTACGAAATTTTATGGTTTGCTAAAACAATTGTGGTGGATATGTTTTGCAGTTGTGCATTGTGTGGTGGGAATGTGATTTGAGACATTGTAGGTGGTGTGTTGTGCATGTGTGTAGGGAGTATGATACTCAAGAACGTTGTAGGTTGTGTATAGTGAATATGTATGTATGGATAATGGATTATAAATGTTATAGGTTGTGTATAGTGAATATGTATGTATGGATAATGCATTATAAATGTTATAGGTTGTTTGTTGTGTATAGTGCTTATGTATGTATGGATAATGGATTATATATGTTATAGGTTGCTTGATATGTATGGATAATGGATTATAATTGTGGTGGATGTGTTTTGCAATTGTGCATTGTGTGGTGGGAATATGATTTGAGACGTTGTAGGTGGTGTGTTGTACATGTGTGTAGGGAGTATGATACTCATGAACGTTGTAGGTTATGTATAGTGAATATGTATGTATGGATAATAGATTATAAATGTTATAGGTTGTGTATAGTGAATATGTACGTTTGGATAATGGATTATAAATGTTATAGGTTGTTTGTGTGTATAGTGATTATGTATGTATGGATAATGGATTATAATTGTGGTATATGTGTTTTGCAGTTGTGCATTGTGTGGTGGGAATATGATTTGAGACGTTGTAGGTGGTGTGTTGTGCATGTGTGCAGGGAGTATGATACTCAAGAACGTTGTAGGTTGTGTATAGTGAATATGTATGTATGCATGTGCAGTGTGTTGTAGGTTGTTTGTTGTGTATAGTGATTATGTACGTATGGATAATGGATTATAAATGTTATAGGTTGTTTGTTATGTATGGATAATGGATTATAATTGTGGTGGATGTGTTTTGTAGTTGTGCATTGTGAGGTGGGAATATGATTTGAGATGTTATAGGCAGTGTGTTGTGCATGTGTGCAGGGAGTATGATACTCAAGAACGTTGTAGGTTGTGTATAGTGAATATGTATGTATGGATAATGGATTATAAATGTTATAAGCTGTTTGTTATGTATCGATAATGAATTATAATTGTGGTGGATGTGTTTTGCAGTTGTGCATTGTGTAGTGGGAATATGATTTGAGACGTTGTAGGCAGTGTGTTGTGCATGTGCGCAGGGAGTATGATACTCATGAACGTTGTAGGCTATGTATAGAGAATATGTATGTATGGATAATGGATTATAAATGTTATAGGTTGTTTGTTGTGCATATGTCTAGGGAATGTGACACGAAACTTTGTAGGTAGGGAGTGTAACGGGGATTATGCATGTGTGTAGGGCATACTGGTTGCTATGGAATTATGAATAGGGAAATGTAACAGGTTTTAAAGCTGAGGGAAATGTAATAGGTTTTAAAGCTGAAATTCTAGACTGCCACAGATTTTGATTCTGTGGCAAATCCATGGCAGTGGAAGATAGTACCAAAATTCATAACCAAAATTCGTGACAATTTGCAACGGATTTGTTACAATTATGTGACAATTTGTCACGGATTTGCCACGAACTGTACCTGCTTGAGAAATGTCCATGGCAATTCTGTGACAATCTGCCATGGATTTGTCACGAATTGTACCTGCTTGAGAAATGTCCGTGGCAAATCCATAGCAGATTGCCACGGATTTGCCACGTACAATCTATATTCCATATTGTTTCCGTGGCAAATCTGTGACAATTTATCACAGATTTGCTATGAACGGTACCTGCTTGAGAAACATCCGTGAAAATTTTGTGGCAAATTGTCATGGATTTGCCACGGACAACCTAGATTCCATATTGTTTCCGTGGCAAATATGTGGCAATCTGCCACGGATTTACCACGGATGGTACCTGCTTGAGAAATAGTCCGTAGCAAATCCGTGGCAGATTGCCACGGACTTGCCACGGACTTGCCACGGACGTTACCTGCTTGAGAATCATCTGTGACAAATCCGTGGCAGATTGCTACGGATTTGTCACGATTTCCTCGCAATCTTTCTCCCCAAATCTAATACCAACTTAAATAATCCGTGGCAAATCCGTGGTAAATCGTGGCAAAAAAATGCTTAGCGACGAAGTTATTTGCCACGGATTTCAATTTAGCCACGGATTTATTCGTGGAAAATTGGCAGATTTTTTGTAGTGTAAATTACCTTAATTACATATAAAATATATCCAAAGTAATGCATGCCCTATTTTAAAAATACTTGAAATTGACTGCGAATTATCTTAGATTACGCTTGCTAAGCACTTAAACAATAGAGACGCTCCATTTTAAACATAAACACACATACTCAAACAACTTGAAACAATGAATAGCATAGATATTACCATTATATTATTCATTATTGATTCCAAGGATTTATAAATTACTAACTTCGTTTTGTTGATATTAACTCTGATCTGAGTGAGTAGGTTTGTATTTAGCCTTAACCCCATTAAGCTTATATATCTAATTTTAGCCTCGCAAAAAGGTCTTTAAGATTTATAATGTACACTGAAACACAATACATATATATATAAATATATATATTTATATATATATATATATATATATATATATATATACTTTAACACATGCCATGCTCAATATAATTTTATACATATAACCAAAATATGATTTCTCAAAACAAGAACTTTTATTAAGCAAGACTTTAATTTAGAAAATTAAAATATCATAACCGCTTTTTAAAGTTTAAATTTTCAACTAAGATATTTATTAGTAGATTTCTCCTCTTTCCCCATAACCAATTAAACTGAAGTCATTATCTTTCATTAAACCCTACATAATCGCCCTTTAGAAAACTCTGATATTTTATTCCTTACATTTGAAATTGAATGTCCATATTTATATTTTTGGATGTCTAAAAATGAAATTTTACTTTCTTAAAATAATTTTTTTCTCCAAACTTTCACAACTAATTAACCTCATCTATTTAAAAGATACAAGCTGCACTAATACCTAGGCTCTACTACTAATGTCTCTAATTACAAATAAGGATAATGTAATAACTGATCTATAGATTG
This sequence comes from Voacanga thouarsii, assembly GCA_026120185.1. Lineage (NCBI taxonomy): Eukaryota > Viridiplantae > Streptophyta > Magnoliopsida > Gentianales > Apocynaceae > Voacanga > Voacanga thouarsii. The sequence continues at coordinate 191,022 of JANUWF010001699.1, forward strand.
ATATTTTCTTAAATTTGTATAACAAGTCAAAATAAAGCATTTAATTTAGACGGAGGTCGTATCGCAACTTTTTTATTTCAGAAGAAAAAAAAAATACTGCTTTGATTAGAACTTTTACTTTATTTACCTTACAAACTAACTTGCATATATTTCTCAAAATATGAAAGTACGAAGAAGGGAGGGAGGAGAACCTTAGAATTAGAGTAAAATAAGATTTTTTTTTTTTTATAAAAAAAATAGCTGTTAAAGTGATTTGCCTTTTGTCTTTGATTTGAAAAGGACAAAAAAAAAAAAAAGAAGAAGAAGAAGAACAAAAATAAGGACATAAACATCACTCATTGATAAATATTAGGTGATATAAATAAAGTGGTCATGGAGAAATTATTGATTATATAAGTATTGAGCACATCCGTGTAATATATGGTGGAAAAAAAATTTCTTTATGAAGCAATTGCCATTGCTCCCATATCTCCACAAGTGGATCATTCCTGATTGATTTCTTATGATTTGTCCAACAGCCAACAATTTCAGCTTAAGGAACATGATATTCATGGCAACCATCCGTATAATAGAACGCGGATAATCAAGTCTTCGACCTAACTGGCACGGTACAACGATGGGAAAGCTGTTCTGTTTTCGACCTAACTGGCACGGCACAACGATGGGCTTACAGTTTTCTTCCGCAGTATCCTCTCTTTTAATGAATAAATAGACGTTCTGAATATATGACGCTTTCTGCGGACATAAAGAATTAAAAGAGTAATTTGTTTCATTTCCAGAGCATAAACAGTCGGTCAAATTGTGAAAGAAAACTACTTTCTGAGAGCGAACATGGGCCTTGAATTTTGGTCAGCAGCTGAAGTTCTTGTGCTGTTTTTCGGTGCCATCATAACATTGATGCCACAGGACGCAACAGCTGGAAATTATCTCAAGAACGAGACTGATCGCCATGCTTTGCTGAATATCAAGCTTCAAATATCTGATGATCCACAAGGAGTTCTGAATTCATGGAATGATTCACTTCACCATTGCTATTGGGAAGGTGTCACCTGTGATGCCAATCAAAGAGTTACTAACTTAACTATTGGAGGTAAAAGTTTACTCGGATTTATATCTCCTTATATTAGAAATCTTAGTTTTCTAAAGTCTGTCCAATTAGGGGAAAATAGATTTCAGGGTGAAATTCCACAAGAAATTGGTCGTTTATTTCGGCTAAAGATGCTTAGTCTATCAAGCAACACTCTTAGCGGAGAAATTCCTGTTAATCTGAGCCAATGCTTAGAACTAAGGACCATGAGAATATTTCAAAATAAACTCGTGGGAAAAATTCATTCGGCGTTAGGCTCTTTGAAGAAGCTTCTGGGAATTGATCTACTTGAAAACAACTTGACCGGAGAGATACCTTCTTTTTTTGGGAATTTATCTTCACTTGCAGTGCTTGTTCTTGCATTCAATAATGTGGAGGGTAAATTACCAAATGAATTTGGATTCTTTAGGAACGTATGGATGTTGTCAATATCTTCGAATAAATTTTCTGGTGCAATCCCACTCTCTATATACAATATTTCCGTACTCTGTGAGGTTTCTCTGTCAGACAATTTCTTTGAGGGGAAACTTCCAATACACAGAAAGAGGAAGCCTGGCAGATGGTTGGCCTGATCGAGGCCCAAAATTTGTCCAACTTGAAATCTTTAGAGTATTTGTTGGTAGCATCTAAAGAATTTAGAGAAGGGATTTAAGAATAAATATTTCATTTTAAGTATAAAGTTATTAGAATCTGAACTGTTATTACTTGACATTTCTTTTAACCAAAGCATAAAAGTGTATTCTTTATCATGCAAAATACTTCTAAATTTTTATAGAACTTCTATAAAATCTTATTTCTTAAATAGATTATTAAATGGAATTTCTAAGAGCTTTAACTTAAGTCAGCACAAATTTGTCACATACTTGAACTTTTTTAATACTATAATTTCTAAAGAATCAACTCAAAAAGCTTAACTCTTATAGATTTGAATTCGATTTGGCTTTGATAGATCTAAACATTTTAAATTTGATTGATTTAACTCTTGATATAACTTGTTGGTTTTATTATCTCTTGTTAGCAAGTAATAAGAATTTTGGTAATAAACAACCCAATAATAACGTATGAATAGCTCAACATGACCAATGTTCCCAATTTTTTTTTTTAAAAGAACAATTTTTACTAACAAAAGATAATAGAGGTGTATGCAAAAGTTTGAATAGATTAACATGACCAATGTCCACGAATAACGTTTATTACACATAGTAGAATATAATGATAATAGTCACGTATACAAAAGGTAAAGGTCCATTAGCTAATACTCGATTAAAAACATTCTTATAACACTTTTAAAAACATATAAATTTTTTTACATAAATAACTCAGTACATTTTAAAATTATTTTCAATAAATTTTAACATTTAAATATATTAAAAAGAAATTTATTCTTCTATTCAAACCTCAAATTAACTAAAAGCTAATATTAAGTAGAGATATATATATTTTGTTATAAAAATCATGAAGGTATGTGGTTATACTAGAATCACTTCATGACACCCAAATATATAAATATTTTGTTTTGTTTTCTTAAAAGCTTCTTAAGCCACCAACGTCATCAACCGTCTGACACCCCGAGCAAAACATATGAACAAACCCCTTTTTTTTTTAATTTTTTTTTCACTTGGTATCAGAGCGAGGTCTACATATTCTTGGTCTAACATCCTTGTAGAAAAGATCTTAATGGCAAGCTCATCTTCTCTTCCATATGTTGAAGGGTCTTCAATAAATCGTCCTCCTTTGTTTAATGGAAACAACTATACTTTCTGGAAAAGTTGAATGAAAATTTATGTGTGCTCTATTAACTTCGAGTTATGGAGTTTAATAGAAAATGGTCCTTTTATTCCATTAAAGATGATTGATGGCATAAAAATACCTAAACAGAATGATGAGTATAGTGTGGAAGACAATACGAAAATGACTCTAAATTTTCAAGCTATAAACATTTTGTGTTGTGCACTAGATGCGACTGAATACAACCGTATTAGTGGTTGTGATTCAGCTCATGATATGTGGAGATTGCTAGAAGTCACCCATGAGGGGACTAACCAAGTCAAAGAATCAAAATTAGAGCTTCTTATTCATGATTATGAATTTTTTACTATGAGGCCAAATGAAAGTATCATTGACATGTTCACAAGATTTACTAATATATCAAATGGTCTGAAAACTTACGAAAAGGTTTATTCCTTGGGGAACAAAATCGAAAAATTCTTGATGCTTTACCAAAAAGCTGGAAGCTTAAAACTCTGACTGTAGAAGAATCTAAGGATTTGAAATCCTTACCTTCTGAAGAGTTGATCGGATCTCTTTTAACTCATGAGATGAAGCTTAAAAGGTTTCATGAATCTGATGATCATGATAGAGGCAGAAAAGGGATTGCTTTAAAGGCTGAAAAAGAAGATGGAGAAACAAGTTCTTCGGAATGCAGTGAAGGCATAGAAATGGACAATGATGACTTAGCAGCTTATAAAAAAGAAAGAACAAACCCCCGACTTCAAACCTTAATGCTTTGAATGTAAAAGCACGGATCACTTCATTGCAGACTGTCCGATTGCAAAAGGAAAGGAGCGAAAAGTGTCTAAGAAAAGGAAAGACCTGAAGGTCAAGAAAAGTAAAGGATTGATGGGACCTTGGGACTTAAATGAAGAATCTGAGGAAGAAACTGCCAACATTTGCTTCATGGCTTTGGAAAATGAGGTTAACTTTTCAACATCAGAATACATTTCTAATTCTCATACATCTATGACTGAAAAGCATGTTGATCCTAATGAGTTGTTATGTGATATGTTTTATGAATTAAAAAAACTGTCCAGAAAAAATAAAAATTTAAAGTTAAAGGTAAATTGTCTGATGAAAGAAAATGAAGCTTTGTTGAATGACTACGAAATGTCTCTTGAAACACATACGTGTGCTATAATTGAGAAAGATGTGATCATGACTCTCTTGCATCATACATCTTTGGAAAATAAAAATATATGTGATAAAATTCAAACTCTTGAATGCATGGTTAGCACCTTTGATGATATGAAAATTAGAGTAAATGATCTTACCAATTGCATTGAGAAATTCACAAATGGTAAAAGCAATCTGGAAAAGCTACTCGGAACTCAACATCATTTTGGTAATCGAAGTGGCTTAGGATATAAACATAAAGATAAAGACAAAATATGCATGCCCAGATTTGTTTATGCTGGTAACTGAAGTGGCTTAGGATATAGACATGAGGATAAAGACAAAATTTGCAAGCCCAGATTTGTTCTTGCTGGAAATCGAAGTGGCTTAGGATATGAATATGAGAATAAGAACAAAAAGAACAAGTTTCAATTTGTTAAACCTGCTTTATCTTACAGTTTACATAAAGCATGCTCATATTTTGAAAAACCGAGACATGTAGTCTCTAGATGTCTTATTAAGAGAAGAGTGGAATTCGATGGAGTTACATTCTGGAAAATCAAAGAAAATGTTACTAACCTTCATGAACCCAAGAAAGTGTGGGTACCAAAAATCATCTCTTCTTCTCATGTATAGGCACGGTCTTTAAGCTGTACTAAGTGGTTCTTGGACAGCGGTTGTTCAAGACACATGACTGGAAATGCAGCTTTGTTAGAAGATATTCAGACCACAAATGAAGGATTTGTTACGTTTGGAGACAAGAAGAAAGGGAAGATTCTTGGCATTGATAATGTTGGTAAAGGTTCCTTAACATTTATAAAGCAAGTCTTACTTATTAATGATTTGAAATATAACCTTCTCAACATTAGCCAACTTTGTGACAATGGTTGCAAAATCATTTTTGAAAAAGATTCTTGCTCTATACTTGACAATGGAAATCTCGAAATCATCTTTACTACCAAACGCATGGGAAATGTATATGTGTTTTATCTTAATGACCTTGTAGCTAATGGAGTTTGATGCCTATCCGTTCATGACAATGATGGTTATCTTTGGCATAGAAGATTAGGTCATGTATTATTTGATTTGTTAAATAAACTGTCCTCAAAAGAACTTGTTAGAGGATTGCCAAAAATGAAATTTGATAAAAATAAAATCTGTGATGCATGTCAATTTGGGAAGCAAATCAAAACTTCTTTTAAACAAGAGAAAATAATCTCTACCTCACTTGAATTAGTTCATATGGATTTATTTGGACCTATGATGACTGCTAGTCTTGGTGGTAAGAAATATGCATATGTTATTGTCAATGATTTTTTCTAGATTTTCTTGGACCATATTTCTTGGACAAAAGGATGAAGCCTTTTCTAAATTTTTGAAACTAATAAAGCACGTTCAAAACTCGATTGGATGCAAACTGATTTCTATTAGAAGTGACAATGGAGAAGCATTTTGTAACAGCGAATTTACTCACTTTTGTGATGAAAATAGAGTCTTTCATAATTTTTCAGTAGCTAAAACTCCTCAACAAAATGGTATTGTTGAAAGGAAAAATCGGACCTTACAAGAAATGGCTAGATCAATGCTTTGTAAAAATGCTCTTCCAAAATACTTTTGGGCGGAAGCTGTTAACATAGCATGCTATACAATAAACCGAGTTATGTTAAGACCATTTTTAAAAAAAACTCCGTTTAAACTTATGTTTGATAAAACTCCTTCTATCTCTTATTTTAATGTTTTTTGATGTAAATGTTTTATCCTAAATACAAGAGATAATCTTGAAAATTTTGACAGTAAGTCCGATGAGGCTATATTTCTTGGATATTCTTCCAACAAAAAAGCTTATAGAGTATACAATAAAAGAACACTTTGTGTGGAAGAATCTGTGCATGTTGTATTTGATGAATCTAACATTTATACTTTAAAAAGAGATGACGATGATGTAAGAAATTCAAATGAAGTTAAGTTAGATCAGGTTAAAGCTATATCAATAGATACTCATGCAAAAGAGGAGGAGATCGAAGAATTGCCGAATGAACAAGAGAAAGAACAAACTAAAGATTTTGAAAATAATCAATTGCCGAAGGATTGAAAATACAAATCAGGCAATCCAAGGGAGCAAATTATTGGAGATCCAGACCAAGGAGTTAAAAATCGACGGTATTTTATCGACAACTTTGCTTTTCTTTCAAATATTGAACCTAGCAGCATTGATATTGCATTACATGATGAATTTTGGATTATTGCCACGCAAGAAGAATTAAATCAATTCGAAAGAAATCAGGTTTGGAAACTTGTTCTTAGACCGTATGTTCATCCTGTTATTGGAACAAAATGGGTTTTTAGAAATAAACTTGATGAAAATGGGGCTGTAATTAGAAACAAAGCTAGATTAGTAGCTCAAGGATTTAATTAAGAGGAAGGTATTGACTATGATGAAACATTCGCTCCTGTTGCTAGACTAGAATCAATGCGAATGTTACTTGCCTTTGCATCCTTTAAAAATTTCATGCTCTATCAAATGGATGTCAAAAGTGCTTTCCTAAATGAATTTATTGCAGAGGAAGTGTACGTTGAACAGCCACCTGGTTTTACTCATGAGCTTTTTCCAAATCATGTTTTCAAACTCTCTAAAGCTCTCTATAGATTAAAGCAAGCTCCAAGAGCTTGGTATGAAAGGCTTAGTGGTTTTCTAATCTCAAAAGGATTTCTAGAGGCTTAATTGATAATACTTTGTTAATCAAAACTGATAATTCTGGTGACTTACTGATTGTTCAAATCTATATTGATGATATTATCTTTGGCACTACTAATGACTCTTTGTGCAAGATGTTTGCTAAGACTATGCAGCAGGAATTTGAAATGAGTATGATGGGAGAATTGAACTTCTTTCTCGGACTGCAAATTAAGCAAACTAAAGACGGAATCTTCATAAACCAAGCAAAGTATGCCAAAGAGTTGCTCAAAAGGTTTGGAATGAATGAAGCAAAAAAAATCAGCACACCTATGAGTACATCCATAAAACTTGATCAAGATGAAAAGAGTAAGAAGGTAGATGAACGTAAATATTGGGGTATGATTGGAAGTCTACTATATCTTACTGCTAGTCGACCAGATATCATGTTTTCAGTATGTCTTTGTGCTCGATTTCAATCTTGTCCAAAGGAATTACATTTAAGTGCAGTTAAACGCATATTTCGATATTTTATTGGCACACATGATTATGGATTATGGTATCCACGTACTAACACTTTTGATCTTATAGGATATACTGATATAAATTATGCAGGATGTAAAGTTGAAAGAAAAAGAACTAGTGGCCATTGTCAATTTCTTGGACATTCACTAGTTTCATGGCACAGTAAAAAACAGGCATGCGTATCATTATCCACCACTGAGGCTGAATACATTGCAGTAGGAAGTTGTAGTGCTCAAATTTTATGGATGAAGAATACTTTACTAGATTTTAATCTAAATTTTAATTGTGTACCTATAATGTGCGATAATACAAGTGCTATCAATCTAACAAAAAATCCAGTGCAGTATTTGAGAACAAAGCACATTAAAGTTAAATATCACTTCATCCATGATCACGTACTCAAAGGAGATGTGTATGTTGAATATATTTCAATGGATGAACAACTTGCAGATATCTTCACTAAACCTCTAGCTGAGGATAGATTCAACAACTTAAAAAGAGGTTTGGGCATTACAAGAATTTGATAACTAACCATTTTGTATGAGTCCTTTTTGTGCAGGAATTGTGAAGAAAAAGGTTTTGGAAAAAAAATTGTACATCCAGAATACCTCGTCCTTGTTTTGGACGCAGTGTTAAGATCCAATTCCTACATCCAAAATGCATTTCGGGAAAACACTCTTTTGGATGTTGATTTCAGATCTGGTCTTGTTCCAAAATCAATCCTTAATATTCTCTTATTCCAAATTTCGAGTTTCAAAAAATTGGTTTACGCGTTTTTCAAAACTCTCCAGAAACACATATGTTTCCAAGGTAATTTGTTCTCACACTATTCTAGACATTCAAAGCCTTCTAGTTTTCTCACATTCAAAGCCTTCTAGTTTTCTCACATTCAAAACCCTTGAATCTGTTCTTCTTCCAAAATAATTTCTCGTGCTCTTCTTCTTTTGTGAAAATAAAAAAACCCTAAAAAAGCTTAAATCTTTCAATGGCCAAGACAAAATCCACCGTTCCAAAACCTAAGAAGGAGCAAAAATCCTCTCCGGTGTTAAAGAAAAAGGTTTTAGGTTCATCAAAGGGCAAAACTAAAGAAGCATCTCCTCAGCCTCACTTCTCGGCTTCTCATTATGATTCGTCTGAATCATCCTCCGAGCAACTGAGTTCTGCAAATCAGGTACCCCGATTTCTCGACTCAAAATGTGAATCTGAATACAATGATTGGGTCTCTAGAAATCGAACTATTATTTCTGGTTATCGAGTGAACCACTCTACTTTTCTGAACTTGTCAAATATTCTGGATATGCTTGATCATGTCGGGTGGGGGAGTTTGCTATCAGTTGATGAGAAAATCTACACTCTTTTAGTCTGGGAAATTTATGCAAATTTGAGAAAGGGCAAGCTGGAAGAAACAAAAGGAGGATTCATGATTAGATGGTATGTAACAAGAGTGAAAGGAAAAGATTTTGAATTCGACCATAGAATGCTGAATAGAATCTGTGATGTTCGTGATGCTGGTTTTCAGTATTTTGAGTTGAACAAATTTCCTGAAGGAAATGAAATTTTTATTCTGAAAAATTTCGAGAAGTTGTTTATTGGTGGAAAAAGCTTTGAGATCTCTGGAAATTGCAGTTCTAAATGGGTGAATGGATTGGGTAGAATCCTACTTCATATGGTATCTACCATTGTTGTTCCTAGTTCCGGCCATAAGACCTCTATTAGTATACTTCAAATGGTGGTCATGTTAGCCTTAGCTGAGGGGAGACAGATTAACTTTGGATTTCTGGCAACAAAGTTAATGTTGCAATCTAGAAATACTTCTAGCAAGGCTCTTCCATTTGGAAATTTATTGATCAAAGTCTTCAGATTTTTCAATATTGATTTAAATTCTGTTACTTGTGATCCCTCAAAAACAAATGTTTACAGCTATGACTCCTTTGAAAATATAGGGTATGTAAAAGAGGAAAATTCATGGAAATTGTTGAGAGAATTTGTTGGAAAAGAAAGGGAAATTTTGATAAAGATCAAGGAAGAAGGGAAGTTAGGAACTAAAAGAAAAATTGATGAGGAAGGAACTGTTCTGGACTCCGACTTATCTGAGAACATTCTGAGTGCAATCAGCTCCTTTGCAAAGAAATTGGAATCTCTTGGTTCAGAAATTAAGAGTCTTGGAAACAGACTGTCTGTCATTGAGCAATTTGCCAAGACTTCTGATCATAAAAAAACTGAAGACAAATCTGAACTGCTGGTGGACAAAAAGGATTCTTCTCCTAAACCTTCTCCTGAACCATCTCCTCCACCTTCTCTCTTAAAGAAGTCAGAGACTCCTCCTCCTTCTCCCAAGCCCAAACCTTCTGGAAAAAGACAGAAACACGTAGTTGTGAAAAGAAAATCCAGCAGGATTGCTAGTCAATTTTCCAAGAAGGGTGCTGGATCTAAGGGTGAAACCATCAATATTTCCTAGATAGCATATGGGCAGCAAGATTGGTTGATGAACAATTTTAATTTTTCACCAGTTGAACAAATTTATTTTCAGTCATTTACATTTCTACCTTTGGATAATTATTGATACTTGTTTAAGTTTAATTCTCTATCTTGCATATTGTCTATCTGATGTCTGTTAACTGCATAATATTTCTCCGTTTGCTATGCTTCTTTTTGATTTATGACAAAGGGGGAGAAATAGAAATGTGTCTGAAGATATTATGGGGGATATTATGGGTATGGAAAGAAATATTTACTTGTTTGATAATTATGGGGCAGTAAGAAATATGTTGCTGTTGATCTAAAGAGAGAGAAAATGACAGTGAATATTACGGGGGAGTTACTGTGAAAATGTTGAATGTTGGTCTATGAATATTATGGTCTGCATAACTGTCGACATGATGTTGTTTGCATTCACTGGGGAGAAAGAAATATGTTAGTCTACATATATGCTATATGAAATTGTTGGTATGCAGTAATTGATAGAAAGAAAATGTTAAGTCTGCATGTTACAACTGCATATGTCTGTGATTTACATATTGATATCCAAAATAAAATGTTATGAGTTCTGCATGGATTCTACATGACTGATGACCTGAAATTAGACTGTTAATGTATGTTATTTTTTTTATTTGTGAAGTAACTGCAATGGAAGTTGAAATCATAACTGAAACTGCTGTATAAACAATTATTGAATTCCGAAATAAATACATGAACTGTTATGAACTGCATGAACCATTTATATGAACAGTTGCGCAGTTAAATCAACTGTGATGAAATTTCTGATTCGTTGTTCACAAATTTTTTTTTTTGAAAAATTCCTCAGATTGTGAAGTTCAATTTTATTCAATAACACGGATTTTTGAATGATAATTGTATCCTTGAAACAAAATTCCGTGATAAGATTTTTTGGTGTATTGAGTCAGGGGGAGTTTTGGACTCAGAAACTTTGTATCCAAAACAAATATTCTTATAAGCAGTTTTTAAAAAATGTTTTGGACGTCCAAAAGCTCTATCCAAATGATATTCTGAAAACACAGGTTCTTCCAAAACTATTTTGGATACACTTTCTGGATGAAAAAATCGTTACTTCTTCTCATCCCTTATATGTTCGAAATTGTCACATAAGCATATATTTAGGGGGAGCATTTTAGCATTTTTTCTCTATCAAATTACTCTGAATATTTATATAGAGATATGATATGACTTAGGATCATTGAGATATGTTTACAAATTTTTTTATCATAAGATCTCTATGAGACATATTCAGTAAGATTACAATTAATTACACCTTTTGCTCAACATGTTCTCTCTATTTACATATCAAATGTGTCATATTTGTCATCACTCAAAAAGAGGGAGATTGTTAGCCCTAAGGGCTTTCTTTTATGTTTTGATTTATGACAAACGTTGACATGGACTAACGTGTCAATTTGTTGTGGTAGGACATGTTTGACTTTTATTCTTCTAAAGTCTTCAGATAAGAATTGTTGGCAACTCCTTCAACACTGATTTCAAGATTAGAAGATCATATGCGAAAATGAAAGTATGAGGAGTTATATATCAAGAAAGCTCTTTATGAAGAATGTTAGACTATGAAGTGTTATTAAGGTATATTTATTAATTCCTATGTCTTCATATATTTTGATTCACTTGACTTTACCGTGAAGCTTCAAAGGAGATGTTTCTCAAAGTTTTTAAAATTCACAGAATTTTGGATGGAATAGTTTGAATCCAAAAGGTTCATCCAAAATCCTGTAAACCGGGTCGAAAAATTTCTGTCAGGAATGTGCCATTTTGGACTTAAATTTTGGAAGCATCTTCGTCCAAAACCCGAGTCCAAAACTCGGATGAGTTTAAACAGAAAAATTTATAGCCTTTTTTTTTATGACCATTGGCACTCCACTTTTTGGCTCTATAAATAGCCCTTAAAGCAAGATTAGAAGTAAGATTTTTGAAACATTCATCTTAGAAACACTATTGCTCAATATTTTCAAAAATCTCCTTTTATCTTAGCTTCAAAGTGAGTTCATTGTGTATGAAAGATAAAAGTATTTTGTGGTTTGTATCCGAGAGAATATTTGCTCAAGTAAGTGAGCTTATCTCTGATCTATTGATTTTCAATTCTTTGTTGTAAGTGCAAGGTTATGTGGTAAAACCCATAGGGGTGAGCCTTGTGTTGTGTATGTTCAAGGTTGTGGTATATAACCCATAGGGGTGAGCCTTGTGTTATGTATGTTCAAGGTTGTGGTGTAAAACCTATAGGGGTGAGCCTTGTGTTTGTGTATGTTCAAGATTGTGAAGTAAAACCTAGTGAGGTGATCCTTGATGTGTTTGAGAGGTTGTGGAAAACCTAATGAGGTGATCCTCTCTTGTATGTGAAGCTGTTTCATTAAGTGAGGTTAATGAAATAGGGTTGAAAATCCTTAAGTGTGAGGCTTAAGGTAGTAGACGTAGATCATTGTTGGTCGAACCACTATACATTTCTTGTCTCATTTTATTTCAGTGGTTCATGTACTATTTTTTTATGATCTTTCACTGTCTAAATCTGAATATACATCTACAAGTGCTTGGATAGCTTTCTATGCATCTATAAAGTTAGTCCAAGTATCTTGGTAATCATCCTTGTTCAGCATTTTAGACTCTTCGGAAAAATTATTTTTGCTTGCCAAAAACGTTATTCACCCCCCCTAAGGTTTTTCAGAATTGTTCTTGATAACTTGATAATTATGAGTTTTATTTTATTTTATTTAAGTAGTCTAGTTTATTATTGGATTAGAATAAAATAAAAAGCTCAAGATAGAGTATATATTGTATATAGTTTAATTATTGAATTAATTATTCAGGGCCAAAGGCCCAGATTGAAAATTAGAAAATTAACCTAGGTGTAAATAGATAACAGGCCTGATATTTTATATTAGTCTATTTGGGCTTGTTAATTATTTATTGGGCTGTTTAATGAAGCCCAAAAAATAAATAATTGAGGCTTATTATTTATGGGTGTTCAAGTCCAAGAGTAAATAATTTTATCTGGCCCAATGAATAAGACTAAGGGTAAAATAAAATATAAAATAAATAAAAATAAAATAAAATATAACATGGGATGGATCCCTGTATTATTTGGCATGAGAGGATAACAAAAAGTATGAAGCTTTTGTTTCACTCTCTTGGTCTATTTGTGTGATTGTATGAATAGAAAAGAAAATCATCCAAGGCTTTTTTTTTTCCTTTTTCTGAGCTTGATTGTGAGAAGCTTTCACCGGCAGTGAAAGGGTCGTATTCTGAAAGCTCAAAAGCTTCACGTGAATGAGACGAAACCAACGTTTACAAGGATGTGGTCCAAAACCAAGCATCACAGGATCAACTAGAAGCCTTGCAGAAATCATTAGATCAAGTTTTTTGAAAACTAAACAACTCAAAGGTATATTTTTTTTATTCAGTAGGCATGATTTCGGTTTCATCATTTTTTGCCATTTTAACCTTCAAGTGGTATCAGAGCCATGGTTTGGCAAATATAGGAAGCAAGTTAGGCTTAACTAAAATAAGAAAATATTTGTTTTGGATGTTTTCTGTGAACCTTCACTATTTATGGTATGGGATAGTCTTTTTGTAAGTTTCGTGAGTAGAAGTATAGGAACATTGTAATTTACTGCTTTCTTAGATGAAACATGTAAGCCCACTATTTTTTAGGGCATAGGAGCTTGTTAAGTGATTTTACATGCTGTCTGAACGAAAGAACTAAAAGAAGGAATGCAAAATCGCAGAAGAAAAATTGCAAGAAATGCTAGAGAAGATGAGCTGAGCCCAGCTACGATTGTGAGTGGAGCTAAGCCGGTTGCGGCTTGGAGCCACAGCCATGCCATCTCGCGAGGAAAGCTTCCTTGTGGAGGCTTTTGGCTTTTTCACGGCGCACGAGGAAGCTTTCCTCGCGGAAGAGGAAACCAATTTGCAAATTGGTTTCTGCCAATTTCGATCAATAATTTTGATGAGCTTGGCGGATCGCGGGCAGCTCTTCGGGCCGGGTCTTGCCTTGATCGTGGTCCATGGGGTTTTCCCATAGGCCAGGATTCAGTGTGGCGGGTGCACTGGATCAGAAATAAAAAAAAATTGGTTTTTGGTCCTATACCAGACGAAGTTATTTTTATTGCAATAGTTAATATTCTTTGAATATTTTGCATGAAAAATAATAGTAAAGAAAATTTAGGATTAAACAAGATCATTAATTTATTAATGTGTTTAATTCTATTATTTGGACACTTAAGCTAAAAGAATAGAAAAGTATGAAAACGTTTACAGTTTTCTCTAGCATACTTATTTCGCTTTGTACCATATGTGCACATTTTCTTAAAAATCAAAGTCTTTGGGAATTTTGGACAAAGAAAAATATTTTTCTTAAATCAAATGGTTAATTTTAATTCGAACAAAAATTAATTCTTGGTTATTTTCTCAAAAGATTTTATCATTGACATAGAAAATATTTTGGATTTAGATATTTTTGTAAATTAAAATAGAAAATTATTTTGATTTAGTTTTAATAAGAAAAATTATTTTTGTCAAATTAAACTTCAGATCAAAATCTCTTGAAAGTTTTATTGAAAAATTTTGAAATTATTAAGTTTATTAATTTAAGTAAAATTAATCCATAAAAATTTTCTCAAAAGATATAAACGTTGATATAGAAATTTTTATGGGTTTAGATATTTTATTTTTGAGTAAAAATAAAACTTAATTGAAATTTTCAAAAGATATTTTTCAAGAAAACCCTTATTTTAAAATACTAAGTGGGAGAGGGGTTCCAATGGCCCTACATCTTCTATCACGATTCTCATTAGAGATCGTGGGTGCCCTCGCATCACTCTGAGAGTGAATCCATGTAGGATGGGGATACCACAAGGATTTAGAACTAATGGATTGATGTAATAAATAATCCAGGACACGTGCTATGATCGGCCAGCCCACGTTGGAGGTTCTAGTGCGAGGAATGCCCATAAGATATGAGAAGAAATAGTCATCCCACGATGAAATTATCTTCTAGATCATTATCTTAAAGGGAAATTAATTTGTGATGGTTAATACACTTAGTTTAGGAAATTGTTAATCTTCCCAAGAAGCTATGTCAATTTTTTTTAAGAGCCAAATTAATCATATTAAAGATAATAGTGATAGATTAACTATTATCAGATTTAATATGAGGATAAAATCATAAATTATTTTATTTTTTACAAACTGAGTTTTCTTTTATTTTTTGATTTTTCAGAAATGGTTAGTGGAGGTTCTTTTAGTCCTTTGGCCTTTATTCTCTGTAAGAATAAATTAACGGGTCCAAATTATATGCATTGGAGAAGGAACTTGGACATAATACCCACTGCTGAGGAGTATAAGTATGTCCTCTTTGACACCTACCCTGCAATCGGGGAGGGTTCCACCGCTAAGGAGCAAGAGGCTGAGAAAGTGTGGAAGAAAGCCAACGTGATGGCTCGATGCTACATGTTGGCCTCCATGTCTAATGTGCTCCAGTCTAACACGAGCACATGGCCACTGCGTACGACATTAGCCAATCACTAGCCACGATGTTCGCAAATAAGAGACGGCCCGCAAGGCAGGAGGCTCTTAGGACGATTATCAACACTAATATGGCTGAGGGAGTATCAGTCAGAGAGTATATGCTCAAGATGATTGAGCTTTCAAGGAAGCAAAAGTCTTAGGGGCTATAATTGACCCCGAGAGCCAAGTGGACAGGGTTTTCGAATCTCTTCCGGGCTGTTTTACTCAATTCAAGTTAAATTATAATACGAATAAGTTAAACATGAGTTTAACCGAGTTAATGAAAGAGCTCCAGATGGCAGAGAATGTCATGAAGCCATAGTCCAAAGCTATGATTGCTGGGACTTTTTCTTCTAGAACTTGGCCCAAGCCCAGGAAGTTCAAGAAGAAGAAAGGAAACGCACCAGCCTAACCCAAGAACCAACCCAATAAGTGTAACACCCCACTACCTAAGCTCAATAGAGCCGGGGATGTCGCCCTGTCTAAAGGACAAGAGGTCTTTATAACTAGGTCACACAAACAAAGAATAAAACAATACTTTAAAATTAAAATTTATTACAATCTAAGAATTTAGGAAAAATCCATAAATATATTGAATACTCTCGCCTCTCAAAGCAATACATAAAGAAAATAACACAAGGCCTTCAAAGCAAGTAACAAACTATCTACTCATCTCCATAGCAGGACCGACCTGAAAACATAGCAAAAGGGTGATGAGATAAAAATCTCAGTAAGTCCACGTGTGCTTTGAGTGTCCAGTGAAAAGAGTTCATGTATGCAAGGTGTAAGAACTTCATAAGAAAAAGTACTGGCAAGCAATAAACAATGTTAAAAATCAAGAGTGGTGCTTTGGCTCTTCCAACCATGCATGTACAGTAAAATCAACCACTCAAAAAGGCTGCCATGGGTTAACACACATTGGGTCCCATATCTATACAATGGTCAGAATGCCACACTTTGTGCAGACTGACAAAAAGGTAGGTGATCGGCCTACCGGGTAAGATACTCCTCCTTCTCTACACCCAAACAAACCGGTTGTCTACTCCGGCAACACACAGTCCACATGATTAAAACTTGCTAGCTCAGACTGGCATGACTAAGTAGTACTGTCACTTTTCCAAGTTGAGTTCATCTTCTGGAGATGGCCTCCTACTAGAAGACTCACTCTTGCTCTTCAAAACTAGTACTACTAGCCTACCCTTATTGAGTACTCAACGATGATTGTCCCACTTAGGAGAAAACTGGTAAAACATAGCATTACTTGAAAATGGAAATCAAGTGTTTCTAAAGTCCTTGACAAAATTAGTTTTAGAAACAGTTTAGTGTTTGAGTAAAACTGCCTGTTAATTTTTAAATAATTGGTTTGACTGAAATAAGTAAGGAAATAGTCCTTAATTACCTTTACCAAATTAGTGTTCATATACTTCGAGTTTAGCTTGACATAGTAACGTTTTACAACAAACAAGTTTTACGCAGGAGCTTACCTGATCCTTTGCTCGAAATAAATGAAAGATCTCCAAAAGCTGACCTAACCCCGCCTAGGGTAAACACAAGCCATAATTAAATTCAAGCCAAAATTTGCTTTTACAAATAATCCTAGATCAATTTACTACAATCATGACCCTAATGTTCCAAACTTTAAGGCTAGAGGATAAACAGAATTTTATAAAATAAATCTAACTTGATAATAAAATAACTAGGGTTTGTGAAATGGTTATTAATAAGTTTTAGGTTTAAATTTTATTATAAATAAACTAGTGTTTATTTGATGAAGGGTCCTAGGTCCTAGATGATATTCTTTAAAATAACAATCTATTAATAATTAATGGTTAGAAAATAATTGGTAAATAAAATTAATAATAAGCAAATTTTAATATGTTTTGATTAAAAGAAAATAAATAAATTTTATTAGTATTTATGAATATATGACTTATAAGATTAATATTTTACCTATCATGATTATTTATATAAAAGGATTTATTTAATATTATTATTATATATAATATTTATATATTTTATTTGCAATAGAGGACATCATGTATTTGGCTAAAATATCATTATTTCACATATCAATCCAAATCCACATTTTTCTAGGGTTTTCGAAATCACTAGAAGAAAATATAGTATTAATTTTTATTAATGAAATAAAATTGGCTAACTTAAATAGCTTAGGAACAACAAGGTTATGATCATAATTCCTATTGCTAACCAAAATGATGAACATACACTCTACACCAATCAACAAGCCATCCAAATCATGAATAAAAGCATAGATCCAAATCTGCCAACACATGATTCAAACTCCACTAAACATAATCATATTCATGGCCTCAACAAGAACACAAGAACATAAAATCCTATTCACTAAAGGTGACATAATATCTATCATGCTTAATCATTCATACTACTCACGACATGAAGAGCATGCAAAAAACCCTAAAACATCATAAAACTCAACCAAGACAAATCATCCTCATGCATCAATCCCAACTCTATCACATAAACACATGCTCAATCTCCAACCATAATCCATCCTTCTCCAACAACATCCAAAAAGACATGAATCTAGAATTTAAAGAGAAGATTGAAGAGGCTTACTTGAATGATGACTACCTTGAAGAAATCCCAAGAGAATACTCACACTTGAAAGGCTTGATCCGTCCAAGGAGGAAGAGAAAAATGGCCATGGTTGGGGTAACCATTTTGGCCAAGAGAGAGAAAGAGAAAGAGAAAGAAAGAGTTTATTAGTATATTCCATTAAAGGTCGAAGATGAAAGGAGATGGAGATAATCGATCATGTTTACCTTGAGAGTGTTCTTGAGTCTTCAAGAAAATTCTGGTTTTTGATCCGAAAGTGGAACCTTGATTTCAGCGTTTGATGTTATAAATTACAGAAATGGATTCAAGAGAATGAGTAGATGTGATCTAGAGTTTTTGGAGAAGATTGAAGGGGTTTAGAGTGGTCTTAGGTGTGGAGAATGGTGGTGTGTATTCGTGGTGTTCTTGGAGGTTTGGAGAGAATGGAGGAAAGCTGGCCGAAATTGTGCTTGGAAAGGGTTGGCCGAATGGCTAGGGAAATTCTGGTGATTGAATTTTCAGATTTAGGAGAAGAAGGAAAGTTGGTTGTTTGAAATTCAAAAGGAGTAATTTAGGGAGTGAATTATGGTAGCAAATATAGTAAGAAGATCTTAGTTGAGGGAGGTATTTTGGGAGCTTCAATGGCCGACTGGTTTGGCTGGGATTTTGCTGAGATGAATGATGTTTGAATAGGTTCTAGAATGGCTGAAATTCAGAGGGTATCTGTGGGAGATTTTCTGATTGTTTGAAGCCTAAACTATGGAGGTTTTCATGGAGTAATTTGCTGTAATTTTGAACTCCAATTGAAGATTTGATTGAAGTGATTGATGGAGTAATTTAAGGGGTAGCCATGGTGCTTTATTCGTGTAGACCAATGGAGAAGATGATGAAGTTCAGTTCATGATTGACTAAGGTTGGTTTTACATAAAAATGGAGTGAGTTTTGGATAAGGGTGAGGAGGAAACAAAGCTGGAATTTCTGGTTGCTTGCTCGAAAGTTTTGCTGGAAATTTCGTGCAGTTTTTTCTACCATGCTCCATCCGATTTGCAGCAGGTTTGAAGGGGTATTGGAGGGTACTATGAGGCTGGTTTCCAGCCTTTTTTATGGAGGATAGTCAGAGATGAAATACTGGTTTGAAGTCTAGAAGAAACGGCTTGGTTTTTGGACTGTTGAGCTGTGAATTTGCCCATAATTTTTCTCTGATTTGCACAGCTTTGTGCAGTCCGAATTTTGGCCAAAGTTTTCAGTCTTCAAGCTGAGTAAATGGGCTATTTTTCTGGCAGTATTTGAGAGCAAAAGATGGCTGAAGATTTTGACAATTGGACTGATCAAGAAGCTGGAAAGATTTTCAGATTACTATATGAAGAAGATGAATACTCATAGGGTGGAGATTAACTCTCTTGGGAACCGTCCATAACTCTTCCCCATTTTCAGCTAAAATTCCATCCTCTATGAGGCATATTCGAAGCTTCAAAATCACAGAACCTTGCTGGAATTTTCTAGAAATAAAAATGGCTTAGATAAATTGGGCAACCTAATTGATCAAGAATTAAGGGAAGCTAGAGAACAAAAAGGGTATGAATCCCTTAGGAATTTTTGTAGGGCACAAGAGTAGGATTAGGACATTTCTTTCATGTCTCTCCTAGAACAACACTCCTACTCCTCCCTAAGGTATGCAAGGGCTGAAAATAGGCTACCTATCTAAAATAAAATTTAATCACGCTAAAATTCAAATGATGGAATTTGAACTCAAGACCTCAACGATTTATTCCAATGCTCTAACCACTAAACCGCAACAACTCTTGTTCTTATTTTCTCTCCCAAATATTTTTCCTATTTAACCCTCAAGCTATCTCCCTATTTCCACCTCAAGAAAAATTACCATTTTGCCCTTCTTGCGCAATAAGCACAATTAAGCTATCTAGACTACAAATCACAAATCCAAAGTACATAAAATCATACAAAAATATATTTAGGCATGCAAGAAAGTATGATATGCATCCCGACCCCCTTACTCTTGGGTTGGTTTTAGTTGGGGTTTCATAACAAGCCCAAAGGCAAGTGCTTCAAGTGCGGGCAGAAAGGACATTAGAAAAAAGAGTACCCGGAACTTCAGGCCAAGAAAAACCCTACAGGTATTGTTCTCTATCTAGAATCAATTTCAATGGATGGATCAACTTCCACTTAGATTATTGATTTTGGTGCCACTGATCATATCTGTAACTCCTTGTAGGGATTTAGGAAGATAAAAGGACTTTAAAAGGGCGAGCATGGACTATGAGTAGGAAATGGAGCACAAGTATGGCCCTTGCAGTAGGAGAGCTGGATCTTATTTTTTATTGTAATAAAGTAGTTATTTTGAAGGATATTTTATATGTACCCGGTTTTAGACATAGTTTGATTTCAGTTGCAAAGCTAATAAATCATGGATATTTTATTTCTTTCCATTTTGGTATTACTATCAATAGAAATGAAGAAGTTTTATGTATAGGGCACATGTATGGAAACCTATTCTTTTTAAATCCTACAAATAGTTAAATAAATAACGCTCAATCTGAACTTTTAAGTAAGAAGAGAAAGACCAATGTCACATATCTTTGGTTTCTAAGGTTAGGTCATATTAACTCAACTAAGATTCAGAAGTTAATCCATGATGGGCCTTTAGGCTCATTAAGATTTGAAAGTTAGCCTCAGTGTGAATCCTGTATTATAGGAAAAATGACCAAAAGGTCGTTCACGCAAAAAGCTGATGGAGCGAATGAGATATTGGGCCTTGTTCATACTGATGTGTGTGATCCTTTGTCTACACAAAATAGAGGGGTTTTTGAGTACTTCATCACTTTCACGGATGATTGTACAAAGTTTGGTTATGTCTACCTAATGAGGTGCAAATCTAACTTTTTTAACAAGTTCAAAGAGTTTAAGATTGAAGTGGAGCGTCGGTCAGGTAAACTGATCAAAATCTTACGATCGGATCGTATTGGAGAGTACCTCCTCGATGAGTTCAAGGATTACATGGTACATCATGAGATAGTATCTCAATTCTCTGCACCGAGTACACCCGAGCAGAATGGAGTAACTGAGAGAAGGAACAAGACATTAATGGAAATGGTCCAAAGCATGATGCTTCATACTACTCTTCCAGTCTTTTTTTGGGGATATGCCTTGGAAACAGCGGCATACGTTCTGAACTTGGTGTCTTTTAAGTCAGTATCTAGGACGCCCTATGAGATGTAGACTGGGCGTAAGCCAAGTCTAAATCATCTCAGGATATGGGGCTGTCTAACTTATGTACTGATCAAGGAAGACAAACTAAAACTAATATTAGAATTATACTATTTTGTTGGGTATCTAAAAAGGACAAAAGGAGGTTACTTTTATCATCCCAAGGAGCAGAAAGTATTGGTAAGTACTAATACTATATACTTGCAGGATGATCAAAGTACTTCTATTAAAAGTTCAACAAGGTTGGAACTCGAGGAGAAGTTATCTTCAAAATCAACTTCTTTAGACCAGCGACTTTAACAAAGAAAAATTCAGCTTCAACAAGAATAAGGACTTCAGTGCAAAGCGATAAACAGAGTGCCTAATTCCTAGGATTTAAGGCAGTGGACTTCAGTAGGATTTATACAAGAATTTCAGAAGGTATTTTAGATTAGGAAATTAATTCTTCTTTATTTAGGATTTTTAGGAAGTCTTTTTGCTTAATTCCTAGGATTTAAGGCAGTAGACTTTAGTAGGATTTATACAAGAATTTCAGAAACTATACTTCTTCTTTATTTAGGATTTTTAGGAAGTCTTTGTGCTTATATATAGGATTATTCATGCTAGAAAAATGTGTGCACAATGTAGATCATTAGACATATATTTTAGAGTGTATCGCCATTAATATTTTCTCTAGAGAAGTCATTCAAGGAGCATTGATCTAGGAGGAGCTTTCATTGGAAATTAAAGGGCTTGTCTATGAGTACCTATTTCTTTCCTTTGTTTTCTTTTTCATGAACAATGATGAATTTAATTCTTTAATTGTATTTGGATGTTATTCTTGGATTTATAATTTTGAATTAATTTAGTCTTTTGATCAATTAATTATTTTTCTTGGAATTTGATTACTCATATTTGTTACGAAGTTTATTAATTGATTCATATTGTTAACTTACTTAAAAAATGGGTTGATAATGGTTTGGATTTAATTAACTTCATATTTGTTATCTCTTAACTTACTTGCAAAAGAGGTTAATTGTCAAGAACTTGGGTAATCAAATATTAGTGATGGTTGCTAGAATATAGATTCATTGACTAATTTCATGTTTTAAATCACCTAGAAAATAGGGATTTAACTTGAGGATTAA
The DNA here is from genome assembly GCA_026120185.1 of Voacanga thouarsii. NCBI lineage: Eukaryota > Viridiplantae > Streptophyta > Magnoliopsida > Gentianales > Apocynaceae > Voacanga > Voacanga thouarsii. Next base: position 213,148 of record JANUWF010001699.1, read on the forward strand.
TTTTAATGCATCTTTTAGGTAAATTGGTTGAGACAGAATATCTTCACTGATTTACTAGAAGATAGTGATTCTGTGGATTACGAACGAAATAGGTCTATTTTAAATCCTTCATAATATCAAGATAATAATTAATTATGACATTTTCTAAGTGATTTATTATCATGTCTTCAAGAATATTTATCTAATTACATATTCTTTTCTCCTTAAGTTATATATATTTTTATCTTTACTTTTCATTTTTATTCTTTTCTTATTTTATTGGCTAAATAATAAAGATTTGGGTAAAATAAGGTGGGAGTCTAAGTTCTTGTTGATTCGATACTTGTTGTTCCCTACATTATATGATGGGTATACTTACCCGTATATGTGATTTTAGTGATTAGCATTTTAATTAAAACTTGATTGATTGTGGACTTTATTGGTAATATTTTCTATACTAAAAAAAAACGCATCAAAGACTTAAAACAAGAATAAGAGTCAGATTGTTGGAAGAATCTTCCTACCTACTAAGCAATTCTCGGCAAAAAGGCCAGTAGGACCACAAGGGAGAAATAAATGAAAGTAAGTGAGGACAAACCTTATTGGGATAGTTCAAAGTGTGATAACTTGCTATGGAAAAAAGGATCACATAGAGAAGGACTATTGGTACAAGTAGGTATCCAAAAAATATTTCAACTGTGAGGCCCCCAACCATCTGAGAAATAATTGCCCTAAGTTATTTCAGAAAAACTGCGACAACCTAGCCCCACCAGTGAACCCAGTCCATCATGGGAATGGCACGATTCATGGGAAAAACAACCAAAAGTCCGAAGTGAAAGCTAAGATGTATGCCCTGAACCGTGGAGAACTAGGTGCAAATCCTGCGATGATAGAAGGTATGCTTCTATCTAAAGTTGTAAAGTAAATATGCCGATAGACCCTGTCTCTACATATTCTTATAAAAACAATCTTTTTCCATACTATTTGGGCTTTACTGCTTTAGACTATCCTTATACATTATTAGTTACTGCTCCTTTGGGAAAATCTGTAGAAGTAGGGAAATTCATAGAAGGGTGTGAAATCAAAGTAGGGAGGGAAAAACTACCTAAAGACCTTATTTTGATGCTATTTGAGGATAATGACATTATTCTAGGCATAGATTGGTTAGCCAAACACGGTGCTCTAGTAGATTTTAAGAACAAATTAGTACAATTTGTTAGACCTGGGAAGGATGTCCTGGAATTCAAATGGGGTAAGGTAAAGGGATTAAAATATTTAATTTCGGGAACTAAAGCTCAAAAGATGCTGAAGAAGGGATGTTAAGGTTATTTAGCATATCTGATTAACAAGCTAAAGGAGAAGAGTACTCTAGAAAGCATCGTCGTAATAAGAGAGTTAGCTAACATCTTTCCTGAGGAATTGTCAATTCGACCCCGACCTTGAGAAGTGGAGTTCACTATTGACCTTATATTGGAAGTGGAACCGATCTCCAAGACACCATATCGCATGGCTCCTATAAAATTCAAGGAGTTAAAAGAATAGTTGAAAGAGTTATTAGAACAGGGGGACATTAGGCCAAGTACTTCATTGTATCGAGCACTGATATTATTTATGAAAAAGAATGATGGGACACTGCATTTGTGCATTGACTATCGTAGTTTAAACAGCATAACAATTAAGAATAAATACCCACTCCTACTCATTGATGAGTTGTATGACCAATTAAGAGGGTCTAGTTGTTATTCTGAGCTTGATCTAAGGCAAGAATACTACCAAGTGAGGATTCGGGAGGAAGATATTCCTAATACTGCATTTAACACTCGGTATGGCTACTATGAGTTTATTGTAATGCCCTTTGGAGTGACTAACGCACCTATAATCTTTATGAACTTTATGCATCGAATATTTCGGCCTTATTTGGACAAGTTTGTCGTGATCTTTATTGATGATATATTGATTTATTCCAAGAGCCCGAAGGAATATACACAATACCTTAAGTTAGTTTTGGAAAAGTTAAGGGAGCACCAGCTATACACTAAGTTCAGTAAGTGTGAATTTTGGTTGGATGCAGTTTTGTTTCTAACACATGTTGCGACTAATGAAGGAATCAAGATAGACCCTGCTAAGGTAGAAGCTATTGAAAATTGGAAACAATTTGAGACTATTATAGATATTAGGAGTTTTTTAGGATTATCCAGGTATTATAGGCAATTCATAAAAGGGTTTTCAACCCTTGCCTCGCCTTTGACTGGGCTACTACTAAAAGATATGCAGTTTTTATACAATAAGAAGTATGATATGAGCTTTCAAAAATTGAAGAAGAGATTAATGATGACACCTGTATTAATCTTTCCAGAAGAAGGGAAGAACTATACTCTATATACAGACACTTCAAAGGAAGGATTAGGAGTAGTGCTGATACAGGAGAAGAAAGCTGTGGCTTTTGCCTCGAGAAAGCTTAAACCACATGAGGTGAATTATCTCACGCATGATTTGGAGTTAGCAGCTATTGTGTTTGCCCTGAAGAAATGGCGACATTACTTGTATGGTATTGAGTGTGAAATATTCATATATCATAAGAGCTTAAAGTACATATTCCCTTAAAAAGAACTAAACTTGAGACAGAGAAGATTAATAGAATTTTTAGAGGAGTATGGCTGCCGGTCAATTATCACCCGGGAAAGACCAATGTGGTTGCAGACGCATTAAGCAGAAAGGTGAAGTTAGCTAAACTGTGAGCTCAATAGGTGAAGGAGATATAAGAAGTGTGACAAGAGAAGCCGCAATGAATAAAGAAAAGATTTGGATAAGGAATCTAATTGTTGTCCTTGGGCTGAAAGAGAAAATATGCGACACCTAAGCAAACAGCCCAGAATTTCAGAATTTTAAGGAAAAAGAAATTGGAAAGGATAATTCAAACTTTAGAATGGGCGACCAAGGGATAATGTATTTTAGGGATCGATTGTGCGTGTCAAATGTAGGAAAGGTCCATAAAAGTCAATACACTATTCATCTCAAAAAGACTAAAATGTATCAAAATCTGAAGAGAATGTTTTGGTGGTCGGGCATGAACAAAGACGAAGCTCAGTTAATATCTGTATACCATACCTGTCAAAAGTGAAGGCGGAACATAAGAAAGCTACAAGATTGGTATAGTCTCTCCCGGTGCCGGAACAGAAATGGAAATGTGTTACTATTGTAACACCCCACTTCCTAGGCCCATCAGGGGCGGGGATGTAGCCCCGTCCAAAGGACAGAGGGTCTTAAAAACTAAGTCACACAAACAAAAATAAAACAATACATTAAAATTAAAACTTATTACAATCCAAAAAGTTAAGAACAACCTCAAAATAAATTGTTCACTATCATCTCTCAAAGCAACATATAAAATAAATATCATAGAGTCTTCAAGAAGGCAATATTCTAGCTACTCATCTCCATAGCAGGATCAACATGAAAACATGGCATAAAATGTGATGAGATAAAATTCTCAATAAGTCCGTGTGTGCTTTGAGTGTTCAAGGAAAACAGTTTATGTATGCGAGTTGTAAAATTTCATAAGAGAAAATGCCGGCAAGCAATAAACAAGATTAAAATAAAGAGTGGCATTTTTCCACTTTTCAAACCATACAAGTGCACAATAAATATAACCACTCAAATGGGCGACCATGGGTTACCACACGTTGGGCCCCATGTCCATATAACGGTCAGAATGCCACACTTTGTGCAGACTGACAAAAGGTAAGTGTACAACCTACTGGGTAAGATACTCCTCCTTCTCTATACCCAAATAAAATCGGTTGTCCATTCCGGATACACACAGTCCACTTGACTGAACTTGCTAGCTCGGACCGGCATGACTACGTAGTACTATTGCTTCTCTAAGTTGAGTTCATCTTCTGGAGGTGGCCTCCTGCCAGAAGACTCGGCTTTTGCTCTTCAAAACTAGTACTACTAGCTTACTCTTATTGAGTACTCAACGTTGACTGTCCCACTTGGAAACAGTAACTAAGGGTTTCTAAAACTTGTGTCAAAGGTGGTTTTAGAAAGAGTTTAGTATTTGAGTAAAATTGCTTGTTGAATTTCAAATAATTTCTTTGACTGAAACAAGAAAGGAAACCGTCCTCAATTGCCTTTATAAAATGAGTGTTCACACACTTCGCATTTGGCTTGCCATAGTAACATTTTGTCATTAAATAAGTTTTATGTAGGAACTTACCTGATCCTTTGCTTGCAAATTCACAAATCTTCCAAAGCTGACCTAACCCCGCCTGGGGTAAACACAAGTCATATGGTTATACTCAACCTATAATTGCTTCCATAAATAATCATAGTTCAACTTATTATAATCATGACCTTAATGTCCTAAGCTTTAAGGTTAGATGATAAAGGGTTTTATAAAATAAGTCTAGCTTGATAATAAAATAACTAGGGATTGTGAAATAATTACTAATAAGTTATAGGTTCAAATATAAATCTTACTTATTAATAAATAAACTAGGGTTTATTTAATGAAGGATCCTAAATCTTAGATGATATTATTAAAAATAATAAATTAATACTATTCTCTTAATTAATATTTAATAGATAGAAAATAATTAGTAAATAAAATTTAATAGTAAATTATATTTTGATCAAAAGGTGATAAATAAATTTTAATAGTATTTATGAATATATGACCTATAAGATTAATATTTTATCTATTATGATTATTTATATAAAATTCCTCATTTATTATTAATCCTATATATATATATATATATATATATATATATACATATATTATTTTTAATAGAAGATATCCTTTATTTGGCTAAAATTTCACTATTTCATTTAATAATTCAATTCCAAAGCTTCCTAGGGTTTTTTTTTTCCAAAATTATTGGAGGAAAATATAGTATTAAATTTTATTAACGTAATAAAATTGGCTAATTAAAATATCTTAGGATCCACAAGGTCATGATCATAATTTTCCTATTGCTAACACGAATCATGAACATAAAATCCAACATCAATCAACCAGCTATTCTATCCATGCTTAAGGGCTTAAATCCATATCTACTATTAGATGATCCAAACCTCACTAAGCATAATCATATTCATAGTTTCAACAAGAATACAAGAACATAAAACCTATTCACCAAAGGTGACATAATATCTATCATGCTTAATCATCCATACTCACTCACGACATGAAGAGCATGCATCAATCTACAAGAAATATCCTAAACTTAATCATGGCAAAATATCCTCATGCTCAAATCTCAACTCCTTCATACACAAGCACATCTCAAACCCCAATCATATTCCATCCTTTTCTAACAATATCTATGAGACATGATTCTGGAATTAGAGAGAAGGTTAAAGAGAAATACTTGGTTGATGACAATCTTGTTGAAAATCCAAGGAGATCCACACGCGTAGGAGGCTTGATTTGTCCAAGGAAGAAGAAGAACAACGGCCATGGTTGAAACAACCATTTCGGCCGAGAGAGAGAGTGAGAGAAAGAGAGAGAGAATTAGTATATCATGTTTAAAGATCGAAGGAAAAAAAAAGATGATCGAAATCGTTCTTGGTTACCTTGAGAGAGTTCTTGAATCTTCAAGAAAAATTCTGGTTTTTGATCCGATAGCAAAATTTTGTTTTCAATGTTTGATGTTATAAAATACAGAAATGGTCTCTTGAGGGTGAGTAGACGTGATCTGGAGTTTTTTGGAAGGGATTGGAGGTGTTTGGAGTGGTCTTAGGCTTAGAGAATGGTGGTGTGTGTTCTTGGTGTTCATGGAGAAATGGAGAGAATGGAGAGAAAGCTGGATGAAATTTGCTGAAGGATGTTGGCCAAATGGTTAGAGGGATTCTTGTGATTAAATTTTTAGATTAGGAGGAAGGGGAAAATCTGGTCATTTGAATTTCAAAGGGAGTAATTCATGGAGTGAATTAAGGTAGAAGATATGATAGAGTGGTTTAATTGATGGAGGTTCTTGGAGCTGCTATGGCCAACTGGTTTTGTTGAAGTTTTGCTGAGATGAATGAGGTTTGAAAGAGCTATAGGGTGGCTGAAATTCTGAGTGTAATGGTGGGAGAATTTCTGGTTGTTTAGAGCCTAATCCATGGAAGTTTTCATGGAGCAATTTGCTGAAATTTTGAATTCTAATTGGAAACTTGATTGAAGTAATTGATGGAGGGATTTAAGGAGTAGCTATGGTGCTCATTCATGCAGATCAATGGAGGAGGTGAAGAAGTTCAGCTCATGGCTGACTAAGGTTAGTTTCACAGAAAGTTGAATTGATTTTCGGACAAAGCTTGAAGAGGGAGCAAGGCTGGAATTTTTGGTTGGTCATTCGAATGGTGTGCTGGAATTTTTGTGCAGTTTTTTCTACAATGTTCCAGCCGACTTGTAGAAGGTTTGAAGGGATATTGGAGGGTCTTTTAAGGCGGGTTTCCAACCTTCTTTATGGAGGAAAGTTAGAGGTAAATTATTGGTTTGAAGGCTAGAAGAAACAACTTGGTTTTTGGCCTGCTAAGCTGCGAAACTGTCCAGGATTTTTTTCCTGGTTTGCACAGCTTTGTGCAGTCCGATTTTTGGCTAAGGATTTCAGTCTTCAAGCTGAACAAATTGGCTATTTTTCTGGCAGCATTTGAGTGAGGAAAATAGCTGAAGTTTTCGAAAGCTGGACTAGCCAAGAAGCTGAAAAGTTTTTAGATTGCTACCATGAAGAAGATGAACACTTATGGAGTGGAGTTTGAAGGTTCAACCATGGAGATTAATTATCTTGGGAACCTTCCTTAACTCCTTCCCCATTTTAAGCCAATACTCTATCCTCTAAGAGTCATTTTCGAGATTCCAAGGTTAATAAACCTTGCTGGATTTTCTGGAAATAAAAATGGCATTGGGATAAATTGAACAACTTAATTGTTAAAGAATTAAAGTAAGCTAGAGAGTAGAAGGACATGAATCCTTTAAGAATTCTTATAGGGCATAAGAATAGGATCAGGACATTCCCTTCATGTCTCCCCTGGGACAACACTCCTAGTTCTACTTATGGAATACAAAGGCCGAAAGTCCAACTTTAAACAAAATAAAATGTAATCATGCTAAAACTTAAATGATGGGATTTGAACTCAAGACCTTAGAGATTAATTCCAAAACTCTAACCACTAAACCACAACAACTCTTGTTATTATATTCTCTTCCAAATATTCTTCCTATTTAATCCTCAAGCTATTTCCCTATTTTCACTTCAAACAAAATTACCACTTTACCCTTCCTACTCAATAAGCACAACTAAACCTTCTAAACTATAAATTACAATTCCAAAGCACATATAAATCATTCAAATATATATATTCATGCAAGAAAATATGATATGCATCTTGAACCCCTTACTCTAGGGTTGGTTTTAGGTAGGGTTTCACAACTATGGACTTTGTCATCAGACTACTATAAGTAGGACTTAAAAGGATACTGTCTGGTTAGTAGTTGATCGATTAACTAAGACCATACATTTTATACCTATGAACAAGAAGTATTCCATGCAGAAGTCTGCACAGGTTTATACACAAAAAGTTGTGAGATTGCATGGAGTTTTGACAAGCATAGCGTCAGATGGGGATCCCCGTTTTACTTCAAAGTTTGAGTAAAATTTCAAGAGTCTATGGGAGCACTCTAAAGTTTAGTACTTTTGCTCACTCTTGGACAGATAGACAATCTGAGTGTGTAATACAAATCCTTGAGGATATGTTGAGAACGCACATGTTGGACTTTGAGAACCAATAGATCGATATTATTTCGTATGTAGAATTGGTCTACAGGAACAATTATCAAGCATCTATTGGCATGCCACCGTATGAGGCCTTGTATGAGCGAAAGTGTCAAACACTGTTGTATCAGGGTTGGAATGAGGACAATCAAGTTGATAAGAAATGAGGAATAAACATCCAGGGGATGACTGATAATGTAAAGTTGATACAAGAGAGACTAAGGGCGGCTCAGAGTAGGTAGAAAAGCTACATGGACAATTGTAGAAGGAAGTTAGAATTTTAGGTAGGAGATGAAGTGTTTTTAAAATAAACCCTGAGTCGAAGAATTTTAAGGCATCTAAAAGGTGAAAAGCTTAGCCCTAGATATATTGGGCCATTTCCAATCACCGAGAAGATTGGAGCTGTAGCGTATGGATTAGAACTCTCGAATGGACTAACTGGCATTCATAACATGTTATGTCTCAGTTGAACAAATACAACCCAAATCCAGAACATATCTTGAGTGACGAGTCACTACAATTGTAGCCAAATTTGATCGACGTGGAGAAACTAATCAAGATACTAGAGCGAAGTGGAAAGAAATTGAGAAATAAAAGGATCGCAATGATCAAAGTGTTGTGGATGCATCACAAAGCTTGAGATGCCACATGAGAGACCGAGGAATGGATGAGGAGGAAGTATCTTGATTTGTTGAAAGGTATGACGTAGTTTAATTTTGGGGATAATATTTTCATAACTACGGGAGAAAGTAATACCCAACTAATCACACACTAGGAAATTAGTTAATGAATTAAATTTTAAATTTTAAATTAATTGAGTTATTTATGTGATTATTTTATTTAATTATTATTTAAGATTTCTTAGAGAAGTGAAATCAAGGTGATTATTTGCTTGATTGAGGAAAATGATATATATTTATAATTAATTGCTATATTATATCAAAACAATGTTATAAAAAAATCATTAGAGAAATGATTTATTGAACAAATTAAATTTAATTTCCAAACCAGTTTTAATTTTTGAGTAATTAGAAGGCTTGGTCAAAATTCAAAACAAGGCTAATTTTTACCATTTGACTCAATTTCATTATTTGAGCCAAGAGGATCCAAGATCCATGGATCATTTTGACCTATTAAATGCATTGTATCATAGTCCTTGATTTAGAGTGCATTTAAATAAAATTACTTCAACCCTTAGATCAAAATGTGCCCTAGTATAAAGGCTTCTTTTCTCTCATTTTCCTACTCCATGACTTACTACCCTCTCTCCCTCTCTCTAACATTTTCTTTACCTTCTCTCTAAGAGAAAAACCACCTCCTCTCCTTCTTCCAAGGCTGATCGGCAGTCTTCGGGGCCAAGAGGAAAGCTTGTTCCTCATTTGGCCGAGACACTTGCACACACACCTTGGCTTTGCATTTCCTCACTCGTTAAGCTAGAATAATTTCTTGGGCACTTAGGAGGTTGCATTTCCAGTAGGTTTGAGGAATTGAATAGAAAATTTAAGGTAACCATCTCTATCTTTCTCTTGTTCTTGTGACCGAAACATGGTCCTCATCCCTTTCATTTTTTTCCCCTTGCATGAACACTCCATAGAAGGACTGAGAACTTGAAGATCAAGAGGTAGGTAAAAAAAAGAAAAGAACCCACCTTTCTCTTATTTTTCCCCCCTCTTGGCTGAAGATATCACCTTGCTATACAGTTTGGGGGTCTGAGACTTTTATGCTATTTGAGTGTGAGAATGTGATACAAATATATTATCTTAATGTTAGGGATATAATAGATGATATGGAAATGGAGCCTTTTATGTTAAGAAATCATTTTTTATACTTGATATAATTGAAAATAGAAAACTAAGTAATCTGCCCAGATTTGTAAAAAATGGCTTTAATGCTGTATTTATATGTTTTCTTCATGAAGAAATGATGTATCTACCCTAGGAACATGATGAGTTACTTGATATATGAAGCACTTGTGCAAGAAAAACATTTTTTCCTTTTTCTATTTTCTTAAACCGAAATTCCTGCTCACTTTGTCCAGATTTGTGTGCAGTAAGTTAATGTCACATACTCTGCAATTTTCTTTGATGAGAGAAAGTTGTAGCTATCATATGGATGTACTATTGTGTGTTTGTGATCTTCTTTGCCAAGAATGATAAGTATTGATGGTGTGAATGCCTTAGAAATGTTATGGCAAAAACAGAAGGTTTGCTAGAATTTAGGAGTTTAAAATTGGATTCTTGAGATTAAAGATAAACTTTGTTCATAAGGTGCTTGGATTTGATTTTCTGAATGTTCTAGGGTTGTGGGAGCATGTTTGTGTGTTTGTGAAAAGAATAAAAACGTTAGTTTTGAAGCTTTTAATTTTTGCTAGTAAACCAAGACAAGTTGTTAAAACTCCTACATAAAGGAATCAAATTTAAACCCCCCTCCCCCGAACTGCCTTTTTTGAATGAATTTACTCATCATTTTTATATTTTAAAAACTTCAAGATGTTAGAAAGATTTTAGAAAAATAATTATCCAGAAAACCACTGTAAATTGGGAAATGAATTTTTCAAAATCACTGCTCAAAACTGGTTACTGTTCCGACATACTGTTATATAAAAATTATTTGAACTATTTTTTGGAGTGATCTAAGGGAAATAAATACATGATAATTTACCTAATATATCAAGGTACTAAATTATAAGGTTTCATTGAAAAATAAAAAGATTTTCTCATTGATAGAGCCTAAATTAGTCATATATTTCTTAGTTATTTGAGGCTATTTTGTGATACATTTTGTTCAATAACTGGTCATATTCCTTCATATTTAAAATTCTACCCTTGGAAAGGTATTTTGTGTATTATTTTAGATTTTAAGGGTAAAATAAGACAAAAATGTCACTAAACAGAGTAGAGGCGGTGCCGGCCAGGACAAGAGAATCGGTGTCGGTCACGTGCTGCTGGCATGCACTTTGAGGAGATAAAAAATCATTGAAATAGAGCTGAATAGAACATGGACGGTGGCGGTTGGAAGCTAAGAGGTGGTGCCGACTGCACTCTAGAAGGGATGTCACAAAAATCAAGAAAAAAAATCGGCGAACGGACAAAGAAACAGACCACAACCGGCGCCGGCCCTAGGTAGGACAGGCGGCGCTGGCTGTGCACTGTTACTGAGGCAGTACCTCAATTTTCGTGCACGTTTTTTTATAATTTGCAGAGTTTTAGTATTTTCCTACTTCTAGTCGGCCAGAAACCCTAGAGGAACGAATTTAAGCACTTCTAAAGTCTATAAATAGAGGAAAAACACATAAGAAATGAGAGAATTCACGGATCATAACAAAAAATCACTTAAATGTAAGGAGGAATTCTATCAAATCAAGGAGGATTGTACAAGAGAGTCTACAAAGGAAGAAGAAGGAGGCTTGTCTATGAGTGCTTTCTTTTAACTTTGTTTTCTTTTCTTGAATAATGATGTATTAATTTTTTTATTGTAATTTGACATTATTTTCGGTATTCATGATTTTTAAAGTTACTTTGATTTTTTGATTAATTGATTGTTTTTCTTGATATTTAATTACTTGTGCTAATTACGAGATTAGTTGGTTATTTCTTTCAATTAACTTTGTTGTCTCTTAACTTGCTTGGACAAAGGGGTTAATTGCTAAGAATTGGGTAATTAAAAATTAATTGATGTCTGCCAGGACATGGATTCATTGGTTAGTTTCATGTTTTAAATTTGCCAGGCCATGGAAATTTAATCAATGATTGTATTTAATGCATCTTTTGGGTGAATTAGTTGAGACAGGCCATGTGATGCTAATTTGTCTAGAAGATAGTGATTTCATGGATTGGACAAAGAAGTGAATCTATCTTAATCCTTCATGATGTCAAGAGAATGATTAGTTATGATAATGATTAGATACTTTAAGATCATGGTTGTTAAAATAATAGTTTGAGTTGCATAGTTCTCCATCCTTGACATGTATATATTATTTTATTTTATTTTTCTTTTTATTCTTTTTCCCTTTATTAAGTCGGTTAAACAATGAAAGAAAAGTGATTAATGCATACTTGTTCCTAGAGTATCGACACTCGTTTTAAACCCTATGCTATGCTTAATGATGAGTACGCTTACTCATTTGTGTAATTTGGGGTTAACGTTTTAATTTAAACTTGACTGAGAATGTGCTTATTTTTATATAATTTTTATACTCAAATCCAGACACACTAAGTTTTTGGTGCCGTTGCCGGGGAACAATATCATGAAAGCTTGGATTTTGTTGATTTAACCATGTAAATATGTAAATAGGTAAATATGTACAATTGTTCTTTTTGCAAAAAGGTGCCATCTTTTGTATCTTGTATATATTTGTAATCTAATTTACTAACTTTGACTATGTTTAACTAACTGATTTGCTCTTTCAAGTTTGTTTGAATTGTGAATCCCGTTATCTAACTTTCTTCTTGTCTTTTCTAAGTGTTAGCCTTGGAGAATATTGAAGTCTTTCTAGCTTTAAGTTTTTGAGTTTTGGAACAATTTTTTATCTTCTTTATTTTGTTTCATTTTTCTTTATTGCTTCATGAATTGAATTGCGTTATTCATCACTGCTATGTGTTCATGATTTTTATTTCATTTTGCAATAAAAAAAAATCGAAGCCTAGACAGAATACAACCGGTGCCGGCTCCTGTTGCGAGCAGCAATTAAAATAGGCCAATTTGGCCATTTTTTCTTTCAAACTCTCCAACTCCCTCTCAAATCCTCTCTAACACACGTCGGCTTCACCTTCTAAACCTCTCAAGATTTGATTTTTCACCTCCCAAACGCTTCTAAAGTATCAATCTAGCCTTCTTTTGGTGATTCTATGGATTAAAACCCTCTAAATCTCCCATTTTTCACGAAAACCCAAACTTTAATCCACATTGAAGGAGTTTTGGTTTCTGAAAAAAGAATGCATCTTTTGCTTGCCCATGCATAGGAGAACATAAAGGTATGATTTTTCTTACATTCCCACGATTAAAATATTGTAAGTAAAATTTTCTAATTTTAGGTATATTTTTTGCCAAAAATTGGGATATTTAATGTTCTCTTGCATTGTGAATTAACTTGTGAGCTTCATGACATTGGATATATTATGAGTTAATGATTCTTTAGTACTTGATTCATTTACATGATCATTAGGGAGTTTTGTGTATTGGCTTAAGGGTATGATTATGGCTATTATGATGATTGAGTAACTAGTTGCATATTGGCTTTGACTTATCTTACATTTGATCACTATAATGCCATGATGATTCTGTAATTCACATGATCATGTTGTGAGCATTCAGATACATGGGTTTATTCAACACATTTATGCTTTACAGTGAGCTTTTATGCTTATTCTTGCAGGTTGTGTTGTAAATTGTGGTGGATTGATTAGAAGAGATTGAAATGGTTGTTGTTTGGTGCGAGGTATACTCTAAGGAGTTTGGGAAATTGAGGTGTGAGCTAGTTGAGAGTTGATTGTGGTATTGTGCATTGTGTTTAAAATAGGGGAGATTCTATTCTTCTAAAATCTTTAAGCTTCCTAGTCCTTATCCTCCTATCTTCACTACTTCCTACTTGCCAATATATCTAGAGTACAGGGTCAACCCTCCAAAAGGGCTAGAGCTTCTTCTTCATCAGCCCCATCATCTATAGACCCCCTGTTCCTTAGGCAAGCAGAGTTCATTGACCCATCATGTGAGGAGTGGTATAATAGGATAGCTTCAAATAAGATTATTGTGGAGCGTACCTTTGCACTTACCTTAGACCGTACCCTTAAACTAGGAATGATGTTTAGGAAGCTAGGGTGGGGACCTATAGTACAACTAAAGGGGGATTATTGTCCAGTGCTCGTAAAAGAATTTTATGCCAACATGGTTGAAAAAGGCAATAAACACATTCCACACATTGAGACAAGAGTAAAGGGAACCCCTATTATCATCACACGAGACCATTTAGCTAATATTCTCCAAGTGTATGATGATGATTCTTGGCAAGGGATAGATACTAATGTTAGTGTTCTGCCCTAGGGGCAATCACTTGTACATTGTATATAACACATTTTATTTTAATAAAAGACATTATTTTTCTTACAGTTTCTTTTGTTTACTTTTGTGTAAAATAACTGTTAGATAAAGTCTCTAGTACAACACTGTGTTAAGAAAATTATCATAGAGATCATGATATGAGATTTCTACTACACTGTATAGTGTTAGTACTTAAATAGTCCCTAGTCGTAGTATTAATGAGACATGACATCATTAATGCGTTAAGACTAGCATGTATTCGACTTTTTGATTTGATCAGGCGATGGTTCTCATATCCGTGAGTATTGAGATACTCAAAGTTAACACATGGATGCTTATTAATAGAACAAGTATATTGAATGACCTAGCTATGAGATAATTACATGGATACTATTTAGTGCCAGTGATACAATCTCAATATAGCAAACGTGCAAGTATCCTTAGACTTGAGATCTTTAAGGTACTTTGTTTGCTGAGTATTGTGCTTTAATTCTAATCTCTGGAGCCAGATCGATGGCCGCCTATGGGATGGATATTGGGTACATTGTGAGGTAAACGAAAATAGTTGAGAGAGTCAATAAAAGATTCACCACTCCTAATAGTAGGGGCGAATATCTCACAGCCACTTGTAGTAATTACTACTCGAGAAGTCCTTGGCCAAGGCAACTGTATATTGGAAATAGTACCAATTGATACACATCTAGAGTAGTAGTCTTAAAGATGATAACAAAGATTTGTATTTATTTATAAACTCTCCCAGCAGATGTTTGGGCCAGAATTAATATATATTCTGGAGGGAGTTGGCACTAATTTCGTACTCCAAACTGAACGAGATATTGTATGGTGAAAGGATTTAATTGCACTATAATTTGTTATTGAAGGGTTTATGTCAAGCCACTTGACTTCTTGGACTCTTGGGTAGTCATGATGTGTTGCGAGATACCGCTCATGATCTGAGAATATGGGTTTATTAATTGATGAATTAATAATCCAATCCTGATTAGAATTAATATGATTAATTCTAATTAATTATGGATTATTAATCTCAAAGACGTTTGGATTAATTCATGTTTGCTACCAATTGATTGAGAAACCTAATAGGTCGCACACAATAGAGGATTTTATACTCAAGATGTTATTTGATAACATAGTGGGGTTAATTGCGAGAAAGAGAAGTTGTTGTGGACAAATTATAATTAGTTATAATTTATAGTCCAAATTGTAATTGTGAGAACCTGAAGTTTCCAATTACAATTAGGGAATTCTAATTGCTTTAGAAATCTCAGATGGAGGATTTTAGCGGGATTTTTCGTGTGATATAGGGGATATACACACGAAACCCTAACTAGAGATGATTGTCACGCCACACAACAACTCCAAAAAGCCTTCCCTTCTCTCTCTCTCATTGTTCTTTGAATCAAACCCTAGCCGCCATTGTTGTTTCTGCTAGTACAGAAATATTTTGGTGCTTGAGAGTGTTCCTCTATGTGGATTTCTGTTAGAGATAATCACACACAGTGATTATAGTGGTTGGACGTTCAACTTTTGCGGTGTTTGATCAAGAGGATTGCTGGATCGCGCCTCGACTTGAAGAAGGAAATTTTTGTTTTGCACATGATCAAAGAAAGGTAAAAAGCTGTTACCTTTGTTTTATTTATGTCTTGTTTTTCACACATATGCAGATCCTAGGTTGGTATCTCATTCCTATTCTTTCGTTGCGCCACATATGATATGCAAGAAATACCCAACAGTGGTATCAGAGACAAGCTATGCGTGGTTTGTAGACATTATTTTTGGCATGAAAAGCTGTTTTCATAAATTCGTGTTTTTCTTTGTTCGCTGTGAAAACTATTTTCACTCGAGTCGAAATTGTTTCAAGCATTGTGGGTTGGGTCCATAGCACAGTATGCTTGTGTAATAGTTACAGCATATTTTGAAAAATATTTTCTTTATGTGTTGAAAGTTTTTTTTGTAGAAAAACGTTTTCTTGGACATGTTTGTTGCCTTCTGTTTCATCCTGTGAATTTAATTTTCTATTTTGTTTTGCTTAAACTAACAAATTGGTTATTGTTTTGAGCTTCAAAACAGAAAAACTCTGCTGAGAATTGTTCTCACTAAAAATTTGCAGAAGAAGAAGGCACCAGAAACTGTTTCTAGAAAGTTTCTGAAAATCGCCGCCTCCTCCCAACTACAGTCGGCACCGGCTCAGGCTTCCAAACTGGTGCCGGTTCCGTGCTGTTTTGTGACATCCATAAATCGTTTCTAGAAAATTTTTTCCTTAAAACCAGGCCGCAGTCGGCGCCAGTTCTGCTCTGTTTCGAAGTTCCAATAAAAAAAAAAAGATTTTGAAAAGGAAAAATCTCATATAATAAGAGGAGGTACAATAAAATTTTCTTTCAAGGGGCGTGCCCCCTTGACCCCCGCCGGTTGACTGACTAGCAGGACCGCCGTTATCGATACCAGAGACGGGACCCAAAAGCATTTTCTTAAAATTAGTTTTGAGACAAACCATTTTATTTTTCCAAAATAATGATTTTGAAAATTTAAAATTAATGTATTTTTCTAAAATATTGATTTTAGAATTTGTTTTATTTTTCCAAAATAGTGATTTTGGAATAATAAAAATTATATGTTTATTTTGATTAAGCATCAATAATGGCATGGTGGATGGTTATGGACTAAAACCAATTATATCTGTTCATGCATTTTACAATTTTGGATTTTTATGAAATAGGGCCTGCGTGTCCTGTCTTCTCTAGAATTCTTGTATAATTCCCTTCTCATCTAACTCCCCTTGAATGTAACTCGAAGTTTTCTCTCTTTAGGAAATTATGAAATAGGGCCTGCGTGTCCTTAGTCGTAGTATTAATGAGACAGGACATCATTAGTGCGTTAAGACTAACATGTGTTAGACTTTCTAATTTGATCAGGCAGTGGTTCTTATATCCGTGAGTATTGAGATACTTAAAGTTAACACGTGGATACTTGTTAATGGAACAAGTACATTGCATGACCTAGCTATGAGATAATCACATAGATAACTATTTAGTGCCAGTGATATAATCTCAATATAGCAAACGTGCAAGTATCCTTAGACTTGAGATCTCTAAGGTACTTTATTTGATGAGCATTGTGCTTTGATTCCAATCTCTGGAGTCAGATCGAGGGCCGCCTATGGGATGGATATTGGGTACATTATGAGGTAAACGAAAGTAGTTGAGAGGGTCAATAAAGTATTCACCACTCCTAATAGTAGGGGTGAATATCTCACGGTCACTTGTAAGAATTACTACTCGAGAAGTCCTTAGCCAAGGCGACTGTGTATTGGAAACATTTCCAATTGATAGACATCTAGAGTAGTGGGCTCCTAGTACAAGTACTATTATATTTAGGCCATAATTAATATATATTCTGGAGGGAGTTGGCACTAATTCCATATTGGGTATCTCACACATATCATATATGGCGTAGCGGAAGAATAAGAACAAGATACCAACCCAGCATTTGCATATGTGTGGAAAACAAGACATAAAGAGAACAAAGGTAATAGCTTTTTACCTTTTTTTGATCGTTTGAAGAACAAAAATTTTCTTCTTTAAGTCGAGGCGCAATCCAGCAATCCTCTTGATCAAACACCACGAGAGTTAAACGTCCAACCACTATAATCACAGTGTGTGATTATCTCTAACAGAAATCCACACAGAGGAACACTCTCAAGCACCAAGATGTCTATGTGCTAGCATAAACCAAGATGGCGGCTAGGGTTCTTGTTTTTCAGAAAAACGAGAGAGAGAGAGAGAGAGAGAGAGAGAGAGATAAAAGAAGAGGAGGGTTGTTACTGTGAGTTCCCTTTCGAAAAATAGGTATCGTGTGTGTATCCATATATCACACGAAAAACCCTACTCAAACCACTCCAACTGAGAATTATAAAACCATTAGAATTCCCTAATTATAATTGGAAATATCAAGTTCTCACATTTACAATTTGGACCATAAATTATAACTAATTATAATTTGTCCATAACAACTTTTCTTTATCTCAATTAACCCCACTATGTTATCAAATAACATATTGAGTGTATAATCCTCTACTGTGTGTGACCTATTAAGTTTATCGGTCAATTGGTTGTGAACATGAATTAATCTAAAGTCTTTGAGATTAATAATCCATAATTAATTAGAATTAATCATATTGATTCTAATCAGAATTGGTTTATTAATTCATCAATTAATAAACTCATATTCCCATATCATGAGTGGCATCTAGAAAAACATCATAACCACCCAAGAGTCTAGGAAATCAAGTGGCTTGACATGAACCTTTCAATAATAAACTACATTAACTCCTGTCACTATATAATATCTCATTCGGTCTGGAGTACAAAATTAGTGCCAACTCCCTCCAGAATATACATTAATTCTGGCCCGAATATAATAATACTTGTACCAGGAACCCACTACTCTAAATGTGTATCAATTGAAACTGTTTCTAATACACAGACGCCTTGGCCAAGGATTTATTGAGTAGTAATTCCTACAAGTGGCCGTGAGATATCCGCCCCTACTATAAGGCGTGGTGAATCCTTTATTGACCATCTCAACTATTTTCATTTATCTCACAATGTACCTAATATCCATTCTATAGGTGGCCCTCGATCTGGCTCCAGAGATTGGAATCAAAGCACAAGGCTCAGCAAACAAAGTACATTGGAGATCTCATGTCTAAGGATACTTGCACGTTTGCTATATTGAGATTATATCACTGGCACTAAATAGTTATCCATGTGATTATCTCATAGTTAGGTCATCCAATGTACTTGTTCTATTAACAAGAATCCATGTGTTAACTTTGAGTTTCTCAATACTCATGGATATGAAAACCACCCCTAATCAAATCACGAAGTCTAACACATACTAGTCTTAACACATTAATGATGTCCTCTCTCATTAATACTACGACTAGGGACTATTTAAGTACTAACACTAGACAATGTAGTAGGAATCTCATATCATGATCTCTATCATGATTTTCTTAACACAGTGTTGTACTAGGGACTTTATCTAATAGTTATTTTACGCAAAAGTAAACAAAAGAAACTGTAACATAAATAATACCTTTTATTAAAATAAAATATGTCATATACAATGTACAACTGATTGCCTCTAGGACATAACACTAACATTCCGTACTCCAAACCGAATGAGATATTGTATGGTGAAAGAAGTTGATTGCACCGTAGTTTGTTATTGAAGGGTTCATGTCAAGCTACTTGACTTCCTGGACTCTTGGGTGGTCATGATATATTGCTAGATACCACTCATAATTTGGGAATATGGGTTTATTAATTGATGATTTAATAAACCAATCCTGATTAGAATTAATATGATTAATTCTAATTAATTATGGATTATTAATCTCAAAGACGTTTGGATTAATTCATGTTTGCTACCAATTGACTGAGAAACCTAATAGGTCACACACAATAGAGGATTATATACTCAAGATGTTATTTGATAACATAGTGGGGTTAATTGCGAGAAAGAGAAGTTGTTGTGGACAAATTATAATTAGTTATAATTTATAGTCCAAATTGTAATTGTGAGAACTTGATGTTTCCAATTACATTTAGAGAATTCTAATCGTTTTAGAAATCTCAGATGGAGGATTTTAGCAAGATTTTTTCGTTTGATATATGTGATAGACATACGAAACCTTAGCTTGAGAGTAATCCACAAAAAACAACAACTCCAAAGACATTCTCTTCTCTCTCTCTCTTGTTGTTCTTCAGCACAAGAACCCATTCCTGAGTTGATCAATCTTCTCAAAACTGCAGAGTCATCCATGAAAAAGGTTTCCAATGCAGTTTTAATGGTAGAATCTTCTTCTAAGAAGAAAGTTCAAAAGAAGAAGAAGGATCCAATGAAGCCTAAAGGTGGTGTGAAGAAGGACGCAGCTACTAAGGGCCCACGCCATCATTGTGGCAAGATAGGCTACTGGAAGTGCAACTGTAAAGCCTACTTGGAGACCTTTAAGAACAACAAGCAGAATGAGAAGCTTGCAAGCACTTCTACTTCGGGTATCTTTATGATTGAGATAAATACTACCTTTAGAAATGAGATATGGGTATTAGATACAGGATGTGGATCTCATTTATGCAATAACTTGCAGGGACTAAAGAGCAGTAGAAAGCTAAAGAAAGGTGACGTGGACCTACGTACTGCAAATGGAGCAAAGGTTGCTACACTTAATGTAGGGACATACAAGCTGAACATGCCTTCGGGATTAATTCTAGAATTGCAAAACTGTTATTATGTATCAGTTTTAATGAAAAATATTATCTCAGTTGCGTGTTTAGACTTAAATGGATTTTATTTAATATTTAAGAATAAATGTTGTTCTTTTTCATTGAATGATATTCATTATGATTCAGCAACTCTGGTTAATGGTTTGTATGTTCTAGACTTAGATAATCCAATTCTCAATATAAACAATTAGAAACCTAAAATAGATAACTCTAACACCTCTTACTTATGGCATTGTCGTTTGGGCTATGTAAACAAAAATTGTTTTTCTAAGTTACACAAGCTTGGTGACTTATGGTCATTTGATTATGAATCATATGGCATATGCGAGTCTTATTTACTAGGTAAAATAGCTAAAAATCCTTTTTCAGGAAAAGAAGAACAGGCCAAGGAGTTATTAGAACTCATACATTCTGATGTATATGGCCCAATGTCAATACAAGTAAAAGGAGGTTATAACTATTTCATACCGTTTATCGATGATTTCTCATGATACGGGTATTTGTATTTAATGAAGTACAAATTTGAGGCCTTTGAAAAGTTCAAAGACTTCAAAAATGAAATAGAGAAACGACTTGGTAAAAGTATTAAGACTCTAAGATCTGATCAAGGAGGAGAATACTTGAACCAAGAGTTTCAGAGTTATCTGAGAGATAATGGGATATTATCTCAATAGATTCCACCACATACACCTCAACATAATGGTGTATCTGATAGAAAGAATCGAACCCTTCTAGACATGGTACGGACCATGATGGCTTCTGCAGACCTACCAAAATCGTTTTGGGGGTATGCACTAGAGACTTCTGTTTATATACTAAATAGAGTTCCGACAAAATCGATTGATTCTACCCCATTTAAGATGTTCTTTGGTAAGAAACCAAAGTTATCTCACTTGCGAGTATGGGGTTATCCTGCCTTTGTCAAAAGGCCACAGTCAGACAAACTTGATAGTAAGTTTGACAAGTGTTTGTTTGTGGGATATCCGAAAGAATCCTTCAGATATCACATCTACCTATCTTCTGAAAACAAAATGTTTGTTTCGAAGCATGTTGTCTTCTTAGAGAATGAGCATATGCTCAAAGAGGACAATGGGAGTAAAATTGAACTTAGAGGAGTTCAAGAAGATCAAACAAACAAGGATCAACCGTCTAATACCACATATAGATCAACCTTCTACTACACAAGAACCTCGTAGATCTAGTAGGATACGTGTGCACCTGAGAAATATGAATTTCTCATTAGTGACCATAATGACGTATTGCTCATAGATGAAGATGAGCCTACTACCTACAAGGATGTTTTGAACAATTCAGAATCTGGTAAATGGCTTGAGGCCATGAAGTCAGAATTCCATGTACGATAACCAAGTATGGACTTTGGTTGATCCACCCAAAGGAATTAAACGTATTGGGTGCAAATGGGTTTTTAAGAAGAAAACAAACATGGATGGTAATGTAGTTACCTATAAAGCACGACTAGTGGCGAAGGGTTATCATCAACAATAAGGTATTGACTATGATGAAACCTTCTCACCAGTCGCCATGTTAAAATCCATCAAGATACTCCTAGCCATTGCTACTCATTATGATTATGAGATTTGGTAAATGGATGTGAAAAAAGCTTTCCTAAATGGAAATCTGACTAAGGAAGCGTATATGACACAACTTAAGGGTTTCACATCCAATGATAGCACAGAGGTGTGCAAGCTGCAAAGGTCTATTTATGGACTTAAGTAGGCTTCTAGGAGTTGGAACATCCGTTTTGATGAAACAATCAATGAGTTTGGTTTCATTCAAAATAAGGATGAGCCTTATGTATACAAGAAGGTCAGTGGGAGCACAATCGTTTTCTTAGTGCTTTATGTAGATGACATATTGCTAATAGGAAATGATATACCTGCCTTGCAAACAGTTAAAGTTTTGTTATCCAAACAATTCTCCATGAAAGATCTTGGTGAAGCAACCTATATTCTTGGAATAAAAATCTATAGAGATAGATCTAAAAGGTTGCTAGGTTTTTCATAGTCTACATACACGGATAAAGTGCTAAAGAGATTTAGCATGGATCAATCCAAAAAAGGATTCTTACCCATGTCACATGATGTAAGCTTTTCAAATCGATGTCTCTTCAGACATAAGTTTAAAGGGATCACATGAGTAAGATTCTATATACTTCGGCAGTTGGATCTATCATGTACGCTATGATATGTACAAGGCTCGATGTATCTTGTGCTCTCAGTTTGACGAGCAGATACCAATCAGTCCTTGGTGACGGACATTGGGCAGCTATAAAGAACATCCTTAAGTACTTACGAAGGACTAAGGATGTGTTCTTAGTATATAGATAAGGTGATTTGAAAATAAACGGGTATACTGATGTTAGTTTTCAATCTGATAAAGATGATTTCAAATCACAATCTGGCTATGTGTTTACGTCATACGGAGGGCCAATAAGTTGGAAGAGTTCCAAAAAAGAGACTATTACCGACTCTACGACAGAAGCTTAGTACATAGCCACTTCTGAAGTAGCTAACGAGGTTGTTTGGATCAAGAAGTTCGTAATGGAATTGGGTGTGGTTTATTGGTCCAATATCTTTGTATTGTGATAACAACGGAGCTATTGCACAAGCAAAGGAGCCACGGTCTCACCAACGATCCAAACATTTACTACGTCACTATCATCTAATCTAGGAGATCATAGATAGGAATGATGTAAAGATAGAGAGAGTTCCCACGGATGAGAACAAAGCTGACCCGCTTACAAAAGCACTATCTCAAAAGAAACATGATAGTCATGTTAACTCATTCGGTATTAGATACATGAATGATTGGCTCTAGTGCAAGGGGGAGTTTGTTAGTGTTATGCCCTAGAGGCAATCACTTATACATTGTATATGACACATTTTATTTTAATAAAAGGCATAACTTGTACATTGTATATGACACATTTTATTTTAATAAAAGACATTATTTATCTTACAATTTCTTTTGTTTACTTTTATGTAATATAACTGTTAGATAAAGTCCCTAGTACAACATTGTATTAAGGATTCATGATAGAGATCATGATATGAGATTCCTATTACACTGTATAGTGTTAGTACTTAAATAGTCCCTAGTCGTAGTACTAATAAGACAGGACATTATTAATGCATTAAGACTAGTATGTGTTAGACTTCTTGATTTGATCAGGCGGTGGTTCTCATATCCGTGAGTATTTAGATACTCAAAGTTAACACGTGGATGCTTGTTAATGGAACAAGTACATTGGATAACCCAGCTATGAGATAATTACATAGATAACTATTTAGTGCCAGTGATATAATCTCAATATAGCAAACGCACAAGTATTCTTAGAGTTGAGATCTCCAAGGTACTTTGTTTGTTGAGCATTGTGCTTTGATTCCAATCTCTGGAGCCAGATCGAGGGCCGCCTATGGGATGGATATTGGGTACATTGTGAGGTAAATGAAAATAATTGAGAGGGTTAATAAAATATTCACCACTCCTAATAGTAGGGGCGAATATCTCACGGCCATTTGAGGGAATTACTACTCGAGAAGTCCTTAGCCAAGGCGACTGTGTATTGGAAACAGTTCCAATTGATACGCATCTAGAGTAGTGGGTTCTTGGTACAAGTACTATTATATTCGGGCCAGAATTAATATATATTCGGGAGGGAGTTGGCATTAATTTTGTACTCCAGACCGAATGAGATATTGTATAGTAAAAGGAGTTAATTGCACTGTAGTTTGTTATTGAAGGATTCATGTCAAGCCATTTGTCTTTCTGGACTCTTGGGTGGTCATGATGTGTTGCTAGATACCATTCATGATCTGGGAATATAGGTTTATTAATTGATGAATTAATAAACCAATCCTAATTTGAATTAATATGATTAATTCTAATTAATTATGGATTATTAATCTCAAAGACGTTTGAATTAATTCATATTCGCTACCAATTGACTGGGAAACCTAATAGGTTACACACAATAGAGGATTATATACTCAAGATGTTATTTGATAACATAGTGGGGTTAATTGTGAGAAAGAGAAGTTGTCGTGGACAAATTATAATTAGTTAACATTTATGGTCCAAATTATAATTGTGAGAACTTGATATTTCCAATTACAATTAGAGAATTCTAATCGTTTTAGAAATCTCAGATGGAGGATTTTAGCATGATTTTTTCGTGTGATATATGTGATAGGCACACGAAACCCTAGCTTGAGATTAATCCACAAAAAATAACAACTCCAAAGACCTTCTCTTCTCTCTCTCTCGTTGTTCTTCAGCACAAGAGTAATAAACCCTACCCGCCACTTTGGTTTTTGCTACTACATAAATATCTTGGTGCTTGAGAGCGATCCTTCGTATGAATTTCTGTTAGAGATAATCACAAACTGTAATTATAGTGGTTGGTTATTCAACTCTCGTGGTGTTTGATCAAAAGAATTGCAGGATCCCGCCTCGACTTGAAGAAGGAAAAAATTTATTTTTCAGACGATCAAAGAAAGTTAAAAAGCTGTTACATTTGTTCTCTTTATGTCTTATTTTCCACACATATACAGATCCTGGGTTAGTATCTCGTTCTTATTCTTCCACTGCATCATATATGATATGCGTGAGATACCTAACACACAGAGCAAACATTGATGAGCTGTAGGTACAAGTATAGCCAGGAGATGAAGAAATGGCTAACTCCCTATGAGGTCAAGTATCCCGATCAGGTTCAGCCACCACCTATGGAGGAGCAGCACCCACCACCACCATCGCGAGCACGAACCAGTAGTTCACAGTCCCAACCAAGAACTGACTTTGAGACCGCGGTGATGGGGCAGTTCTCTCAGTACACAGAGATGTTTCTACAAATGCGCTCCTCCATTGATGACATTGCTTGGAGGCAGACGATTATAGAGCGGGCTATGTGGATGCAGCGTTTTCTGGGACTGCATGGCGGGGATGGCACTAAAGCACCTAATGATGATGATGATGGGGAGGACTGAGATGATTTTCCTACACTTGTTCCCATTCATCACTATCTTTTTCGTTTGTATTTTTATGACTTTTTTAGTTCTTTCTTGTACTCTTTTTTGTACTATTTTCTTTACTTTTTGCTCATTTTTTTTCTAGTTTTTATGCTTTGGTGTGTTTCTTTTGTATTTTTCTTTTTAGGTTCTTCGACAATGCTCCTTTCTGCCGGACTTCGATTCTTTTGTAGAAGAATGCACAATGAATGGAAGTATTTTCTTTCTTCTCTTTTCCCCTTTATTTTTTGGTCCCGTGGCACTATTTTCTTGCTCTACTTGTTTGGTCATTGAGGACAATGTCCAGTTTAAGTGTGGGGGAGTGGTTAGAATGAGAATTCTTCTATACTTCATTCTTCTTGAAATCTTTTTGAAGACCTTTTGAGCAAATTTTTCTAAAGTTTTTCTAATATTTTTGGAGCTTGCAAAATGTATTTTTAATGCATGTCTTTGTGATAGATCATAGAGCAAATGTTCTATATCAATTGTGGCTTATGCATGACTTTTTGCACGCACTTGGACTAAGTAATTCTTGATCAAATGCTTTACATTGTTCTTAAACCTGTTTTTCTGCTAAAATTCATTGAGCATTCAAGAACTTACTTGAATACCTCTCGAGGCGAAATAAGAAAGATATTCATTATTTAACTTAGGAATGACGATAATAGGCCTTCTTTGGATAGTTTGAGTTTTTCAAGCCTACCTATTTTATAATATTCTTAGTGCCTATGTTGAGCCTAAATTGTCAATTTCCTTCTTAAACACGTTATCATGCTTTGTCCATTACTTCTTTTTGAGAGTTTGATTTACTTTCCAAATCTTTGATTGCTCTTGATGGATAAAAGTACAAGTAGAGGAATTATGAGAGAGAAAGCGCGTGCAAATGTCATGACTTGTTACTTTCAGTCATGCATCATGTGTTGAGTGGAGTTGTGAAAGGAGAAAAGAAAAAGAGGAAGAAAATTTGAGAAAAAACAAAAAACTGCTAGAAAATGTTGAAAAAAAGAAACTGAGAAACAAACAAAAGCAGCATTTGAAAAGAAGAGACAAAGAAGGAAAAGCTAGAAGAAAAAGAAGAGAAGAGCACAGGAAGAGAGTTGGAATAAAAATTGCTGAAATTTTTGATGATCTTGTGCAATATGAATGATGAGTTAAGAATTATTGAGGGAAAAAAATGCAAGATTTGCTTGAACTGTTATAATTGATATACAAGGTTTTGGGTTTTTGATTGATTTGGTAATAGGAGAGCAAAAAAAGTTTGGAACCTCATGGTACAGTTTGTTTATCCTTTTCTTGCAAACTCTCATTTTCTTCGATATTGATTTTCCTATATCCTTCGTTTGACAAGCTACATTACAAATCCTTTAGCCTTACATTACAAGCTTAAAAGTCCTACTTGACCAAAGTAGAATCATGATATGTCTCGAATTAGTAGAGAGAGTGTATGAAAAGTAAGCTTATGGAATGCATATTTCTTTTGAACTAAATTATTTCCAATGGTTTGAGAATAATGTTAAGTATTGGGATGGTTCTACTAATCATTCTTCACTTACACAAGTCTTGCATTTGTTATGAAAGGTATAGTAGCATATGTTTTGTTATCTTGAATAAAGAAAGCATTGGAGATATTATTTTGAAAGTAATTGAGCGATTTTGTGAAAACTTGTGTTTTTCCTACTTGTCTTTGATACTTTGCTTGAGGACAAGCAAAGAGCTAAGTATGTGGGAATGTGATAGGGCCTAAATTAGTCATATGTTTCTTAGTTATTTGAGGCTATTTTGTGATACATTTTGTTCAATAACTGGTCATATTCCTTTATATTTGAGATTTTACCTTTGGAAATGTATTTTGTGCATTATTTCAGATTTTAGGGGTAAAATAAGACAAAAACATTGCTAAACAAAGTATAGATGGTGCCGGCCAAGACAGGAGAACCGGCGCCGGCCACGTGTTGTTGGCACGTACTTCGAGGTAATGAAAAATCGTTGAAACAGAGCTAAAAAAACACAGTTAGCGTCGGTTGGGAGCTCAAAGGGGGCGCCGGCTGCACTCTGGAAGGGGTGTCACGAAAATCAAGAAAAAAATCAACGAACGGACAAAAAAACAGACCACAACCGGCGCCGGCCCTAGGCAGGATAGGCAGTGTAACACCTTGCTACCTAGGCCCGCCAGGGCCGGGGATGTCGCCCTGTCCAAAGGACAAGGGGTCTTTATAACTAGGTTACACAAATAAAATAGCGGAATAAAAATAATATTTTAACTTTAAAATTTATTACATCCCAAAAATACTCCAAGAATAAATCCAAGAATACCAAAAGAAAAACCAATCCATAAATAAAATTTTCCACTATCAACTCCCCAAAGCAATACATAAAAATAAATGACAACATTCTCTTCCAAGACTGATAACACTAGCTACTCATCCCAACAGCAGGATCGACCTGAAATCATGGTAAAAAGGTGATGATATAGAAGTCTCAGTAATTCCGTGTGTGCTTTGGGTGTTCAGTGAAAACAGTTCGTGGATGCAAAGTGTGAAATCTTTATAAGAGAAATATTAGCAAACAATAAACATTAGTCAAAAGTAAGAGTGGCGTTTTCCTCTTTTTGAAACCATACAAGTGCACAATAAAATCAACCACTCAAAAAGGTGGTCATAGGTTACCACACGTTGGGCCCCATAACCATACAACGGTCAGAATACCACACTTTGTGCAGACTGACAAAAGAAATACTGGCAAGCAATGAATGATGTTCAAAAACAAGAGTGGCGTTTTGGCTTTCAAATCATACAGGTACAATAAAATCAACCACTCAAAAAGAGTGGTCATGGGTTACCACACGTTGGGCCCCATGTCCACATGGTCAGTATGCCACACTTTGTTCATACTGCCGGTCAGAATTCCACACTTTGTGCAGACTGACAAAAGGTAGGTGATCGGCCTACTGGGCAAGATACTCCTCATTTTCTATACCTAAACAACAACCGGGTGTCCATTCCCGCAAAACACAGTCACTTGACTGAAATAAAAACTGCTAGCTCAGACCGGCATGATTAAGTAGTACTGACGTTTCTCTAAGTTGAGCTTATCTTCTGGAGGTGGCCTCTTGCCAGAAGACTCACTCTTGCTCTTCAAAACTAGTACTACTAGCCTACCCTTATTGAGTACTCAACGTAACGTATCCTACTTGGAAAAAATGAACAAAACATAGTTCCACTTGAAAATGGCAATTAAGGTTTCCAAAGTTTGGGGCAAAACTGGTTTTAGAAAAAGTTTTAGGTTTTGAGTAAAACTGCCCCTTGATTTGAAAATAATTTATTTGTCTGAAATGAGAATGGAAATAATCCTCAATTGCTTTTACAGAAATGAGTGACCATGCACTCTACATTTAGCTTGCCATAAAAAAAAAAATCATTTTTCATCAAACATGTTTTATGCAGGAGCTTACCTGATCCTTGCTCACAACAAAGGTCTCCAACAGCTGACCTAACCTTGCATGGGGTAAATACAAACTACAATCAAACTCAAGCCAAAATCTACTTTCACAAATAAACTAACTCAACTCACTACTACAACCATGATCCTAGTGTCCCAAGCTTTAATGCCAAGTAATAAATAAAAAGGTTTATAAGCTAAGCCTAATTTGATATTTAAAACAATTAATGTTTTGGGAAATACATACTAATAAGTTGAAGGCTTAAATCTTGCTAAGAAAGATTTAGAGTTTATTTGATGAAGAGTCCTAGGTGGTATTAGATAAAATAATGATTTATTAATAATTTAGTTGTTATAAAATAATTGATAGCTAAAATTAGTTGAAAATAAATTTAATGAGTCTTGCTTGAACAATAATAAATAAATTCCTAATGGGTTTTGATTAAAAGATAAGAATTAAATTTTTAGTAATAACTATTTTACTAATTATAATTATTTCCATAGAAGGCTTTAATTGATTTCATTATTTTAAATAATATATATATATATATATATTATTTTCCTAGCAAAAGCTTTTATTTATTCGATTAAAATATCCTTATTATATATAGTAATCCAAATCTACCCCTCCTAGGGATTTTTGGAAATTACTAGCAAAATTATATTATAAAATATTTTATTCATGAAATAAAAATTAGCTTAGGGACAACTAGATCATGATCATACTTCTATGGCTAACCACAATCATGGACATATACAATCCTTCAATTCATCAAATCATCCAAATCATGCATATAAGCATAGATCTAACGATATCAAGACATGATCTAACATTTTCTAGCGTAAATATAACCATGGCTTTAATAATTAACCAAGAATATAAATCCTATTCATCATAGATGACATAGTCTCTAGCATGCTTGATCACATACATCACTCAGAACATAGAGACATGCATTAAACCCTAAAATATCATAATATCATCCAAGATAGATCATCACATGCATAAATCCCATCTCCTTCATTTTCATACATACATTCATGCTTCAACCTTAATAATATATACTCAAACCTTATCCACAATCCATCTTCTATCAACATCGTCCTAGAGACATGAATCTAGAATTTAAAAGAAGGGTTAAAAAGGCTTACTTGATTGATGAATACCTTGAAGGAGTTTCTAATGAATCTCAACCCCTAGATGCCTAAATCCGTCCAAAGGAGATGAAGGAAGCATGGCCATGGAGAAGAAACCATTCGACCAAGTAAGTGAGTGGTTCGGCCAATAGAGAGAGAGAAGAAGAAGAAGAAGAAAGCTCATTAGCATGCTTAAACACATATATGTTCAGTAGAGATTGAAGATTAGCGAAGATGAAGTTGATTGAATAATCCTACCTTGAAGGTGTTCTTGAGCCTTCACAAAGTTTCTGGTTTTTGATCCAAAAGTGCAAGTTGGATTTTGGAGGTTGATGTTAAAAATGGTTCGGATGGACTCACAGCAATGAATAGATGAAATCTGAAATTTTTAGAGGTGATTTGGAAGTGATTTGGAGTGGTATTAGGTGAAAGAAAGGAGTTGGTGTTCGTGGTGTACTATGTGTTCTTGAAGGTTGAAGAGAATAGAGAGCTTTTGGATGGAGGCTGCCGAAATTCTAAAGAGATTAGGGCTGACCGAATTTCTGTAGGGTTTAGGGAGATGATTTTCTGGTTTGGAAGGGAAAAGGAAAGCCTAGTTGTTGAAATCCTTGAAGAATATTTTTGGGAAGTAATTTTGGAAACTAAATATTCAAGGAGATCTTTGATTATTGGAGAGCTTTTGGAAGTCTGCCATGGACGAATTTCTGAGCAGTGTTTTAGCTAAACGAAAGCTGGTTGAAGGAGGCTAAGGGTGTCCAAAATTATGGAGTATAATGGTGAAGGGAAGGTCTGGTTGGTTGAGGTATATTTTATGGAAAGTTGTTAAATTATGGTGGCTGGAATTTTGGTATCCAAATTAGATCATGTTTGCAGAATTTTTTTGGAAATCTTTTAGGTAGCCATGAATGGATTTTTTGTGCAGAACTCAGGGAGGATAATGGAGTTCAGTTAATAGAGGTTTAAGGGTGGTTTTTGCAGAAAAATGATGGAGTTTCGGCTAGGGTTGAATTAGGAAACAAAGATGGACAAAATTCTGCACAGCATTTTCACAAGGTTGGAATTTTCTGAGCAGTTTTCGGCTGCCCTTTTCCAGGTGATTTGTAGAGGCTTTGAAGGGGAATTTTTGGGCCTTTCAAGGCTGGTTTCCATCCTACTTCATAGAGGAAAAACATGGCTAAGGTGTTGAACAAAAACTGGAAGAAAACAGCTTGGTTTCGATCCTCCAAAGCTGCGATTTGCATAGGAATTTTTCTTGTTTTGCACCACCTTTGTGCAATCTGAAATTAGCTAGAAAAATCCAGATTCTAAGCTGATCAAAAGGGCCATTTTCCGGCAGCATTTGGGAGGGAATGATGGTTAAGAATTTCGTCACCTTGAAGGCACACAAAGCTGGAAAAATTTCAGTTCTATGCATGAAGGGAAATGAACCTAGCTAGAGTGATTTTTTAGAAAGTTCACTAAGGAATTTAATTTACTTGAAATCTTTCCCCCTTTTCCATTGTTTTGGTCCATATGATGTCTTTTACTAAGACATTTTGAACCTTCAAAACCACAGAACCTTGCTGGAATTTTTCTAGAATAAAATTGGTTTGAACAAATTGAACAAACTAATGAATTGAGAAATAGGAAAGATTGGGGTTCAAGAGGGATTGAATTCCCCTTAGAAATTTCGAGTAGAGTAAAAGAGTAGGATTTGAAGACTCCTATCATGTCTCTCATAGGACAACATCTCTACCCTACTCCAAACACAACTAAGGCTGAAAATGATACTTCCCAAGCAAAAATAAAATTTAACCAAGCTAAAGCTCCTATGATGGAATTTGAACCCAAGACCTTAAGAATTAATTCCAAAGCTCCAACCACTAAACCACAATAACTCTTATTCTTATTTTCTCCCTAAAAATATTTTCCTATTCAATCCTCAAGCTATTGCCCTTTTTCCACCTTGAGCAAGAATTACCATTTTGCCCTTCTCACTCAATAATCATAATAAAGCCCTCTAGACTGTTACTGAGGAGGTGTCTCGATTTTTGTGCGTATTTTTTGACAATTTACAGAGTTTTAGTATTTTCCTACTTCTAGTCGGCCAAAAACCCTAGAGGAACGAATTTAGGCACTTCTAAAGCCTATAAATAGAGGAAAAACACAAGGGAAAAGAGAGAATTCACGAATCATAACAAAAAATCACTCAAATTCAAGGAGGAATTCTATCAAATCAATGAGGATTGTACAAGAAAGTCTACAAAGAAAGAAAGAGGAGGCTTGTCTATAAGTGCTTTCTTTTAACTTTGTTTTCTTTTCTTGAACAATGATGTATTAATTGTTTTATTGTAATTTGACATTGTTTTTGGTATTCATGATTTTTAGAGTTACTTTGATCTTTTGATTAATTGATTGTTATTCTTGGTATTTAATTACTTGTGCTGATTACGAGATTAGTTGGTTGTTTCTTTCCATTAACTTGCTTAGTCAAAGGGGTTGATGGTGGTCTCAATTCATTAATTTCATATTTGTTGTCTTTTAACTTGCTTAGACAAAGGGGTTAATTGCTAAGAACTGGGTAGTTAAAGATTAATTGATGTCTGCTAGGACATGGATTCATTAGTTAGTTTCATGTTTTAAGTTTGCCAGGCCATGGAAATTTAATCAAGGATTGTGTTTAATGCATCTTTTGGATAAATTAGTTGAGACAGGTCATGTGATGCTAATTTATCTAGAAGATAGTGATTTCATGGATTGGACAAAGAAGTGAATCTATCCTAATCCTTCATGATGCCAAGAGAATGATTAGCTATGATAATGATTAGGCACTTTAAGATCATGGTTGTCAAAATAATGGTTTAAGTTACATAATTCTCCATCCCTGACATGTATATATTCTTTTATTTTATTTTATTTTCTCTTTCCCTTTATTGAGTCAGTTAAACAATGAAAGAAAAGTGATTAATGCATACTTGTTCTTGGAGGATCGACACTCGTTTTAAACCCTACGCTATGCTTAATGATGAGTACGCTTGCTCAT
This sequence comes from Voacanga thouarsii, assembly GCA_026120185.1. Taxonomy (NCBI): domain Eukaryota; kingdom Viridiplantae; phylum Streptophyta; class Magnoliopsida; order Gentianales; family Apocynaceae; genus Voacanga; species Voacanga thouarsii. The sequence continues at coordinate 245,855 of JANUWF010001699.1, forward strand.
TTGTGTAATTTGAGATTAATGTTTTAATTTAAACTTGATTGGGAAAGTGCTTATTTTTATATGATTTTTTTATCCAAATCCAAACACATCACTCATATAATTAGATAGATATTAATAACCTCTATTTTATGTTAAAAACAGAGTTTTGAGTTGTAGAAGAAAAATAGATTTTTGCTTATATGGATAGTTGTAATTGTTTTGGAAATTAACTTAAATAGGTTTGATGATATGTTTAAGAATTATTAGGGATATATTTGTTAGGGTCTTGACGATTTTATTGAACTATGTGATTTTGGGAAATGAAACCCTATACTTTGCACAGAATAAACTTTGGTATGCTAGACTACTTGATTCCATGATGTACGTGATTGAATAAATTAGTGCGAGAGTTGCTTGGATACTTAAAATTTTTCTAGACTAATTAGGATTTTGCATGCTAATTAGGGTTTCATATCTTAATTAAGACTTTATTTGGCCATTTGTGTTAGTAAAGAAATTGGAGGATTCTATGTTACGTGAATTTGTGGATATTCTAGTGGGTTATTGAATTTTATGATGGGATGCTTTACCACTAGGATTAATTAACTGTATCGCTAAGTGTTTTTAGAATTACTTAAAACCTAAGTAATTCTCTAATTATTCTAGTGTCTCGATTAATGCTTTATTGAGATTAATATAAATAAGAAATTAATTCCTATATATTATATATCTGTTGGACGTGGAGGAAGAGAAAGTGGAGTAAAAACTTGATTTAAGTGAAGATGTTTTGCTAAACTTGAACAAGGAAAGTCCTTGCATTCCCATGAAATTCCTTTTTATGTGAATTCCTTTAGGACTTGTAGATCCTTACATCTCACTGCAGTTATTTCATGCAAGATATATGTACTTATATTGTGTTGCTCAAAATTCATAAAATGATTACATCATGTATTGAATTATGAGTATGACATTTTGAATAAATGTCTATACATGAGAAGTAAGCTTTTCTATAAATTCTTATGACATATTTAGGTATGAATAATTTTTATAAAGTCTTCTCATAGGTCTTACATATATTTTTTGGAGCAACACATTAAATGTTATGAAAACTATATGCATGTTAAATTTATGCATTTTCATACTTGAAACATTGCAAAAATCATTACATGAACTTTATTCAGAATGACTCTATTTATCATTGCTTTCTACAAAGAAAATAGTGAATAATGAATTATTATGCCTTAAATAAATTGTTAGAATGGATATAAGGATTTGGTTTTGGAAATCTTAGGCAAAACCATTTGAGCTTTGATCGGCCTAAATTTAGGAAAACGGATTATCTACGATTGGAATAATATTTTCTTTTAGAAATGATATTATATATTCCAAATCGGAATGGGAATTTCTTGAACCACATCAAATTTAGATATTGAGTACTTAATGGGCGAGGTACTAGGACTAGCTCGCGTTAGTTTAAGAGAGATTACCGGAAGATTAGCCGTCTCTGGATGTCTATCTTTTACCAAATGGGGCGTGAGTTCTAGGTGACCAAACGGAGTTCTTAACTAGCGACAAAGTTTTCAATAGGTAAAACCAGAGGACAGACATGGGACATCTGCCTGATGATTTAGACGAGAGAAATGTTTGCAGTGTTCTCTTGGTAGGGATATACACCCTACATGTTATTTTGGCATTGGTTATGCTTTAGCCATATAGGACATATCGAGACTAAATTCCCTAATATAGTATTACAACGATACATGATGTAGGAAAAATCGGGTTCAAAACTTTGTATAAACGAAAAATCTATTCCAAAATTGTATTTTATAATTTAGCATTTTATCCAATGAGAATTTTGTTTAAGCAATAATATAATATACTCATTCCTTTCACAAAAAAAATTAGATTCCGTATAAAAGTAAATTTTATTATGAGCATATCCATTTAAATTATTTTCATTCATGCATCATGACATTCATTTTGAAAATTGTGCCACAACCATACACCTCGGACTTACTGAGATTATTTGCAATATCACACATTTTCTCTAATCACGTTTTCAAGAGGATATAAGTTTATCAAGATTGGGACTTGTAGTGTTGTTTTAGTGATAGGTCTTGATACATTTATTATCTTTAATTTTGTTCAGATGATTAGATTCTCCAGTAGCCAAACTTAGAGTTTATATTTTATCGATCATGATAAATTCCTTCAAGATGTAATTTAAGTCTAAGTGCCAGAGATTTACTTTTTCTTTTCTGTGTTTTTACTCTCTCGTGTTATAAAAACCCCTGGTTCAAAGGATAGGGTGACATCCTTGGCTCATTTAGGCTACATATTTAGGGGGTGTTACAAGGTGTTATAGAGTTGGACCAACAAGCTCCTTTCTGGTTTGACCAACAAAGGGCTTACTTGAGTACATTTGGGTTCTTATGGAGTCTTGAGATTCACCTCAATCAAGGGATCCTATGCTTGGAAACTATGAACCTTCCTTGGGATTGAAATATCCTTCAACCCCTGTAAATGATAATCACCATCTGCCCAGCAAAAAGGTTGTCCTATGAACTAAAGATTGACTCTTTGCTCGACTGAATATGCTTTTAGCTAATCAAAAATGCCCAAGGTTACAATAGAATATTCAGCCCCCTTCTCCAAATGGAAACCTTCTCCTGACCCTATGCAGATTGCATACTCATTGCTAGAAAGCTTGAAAGGCTTAAAAAATATAGAGTAAAATATAGCCTCGAACATCCTCATTTCTACCTTGAATGGGTTCGGATCAACTTGAACTATTTCTACCTTGTCTCCATTCTAGAACACCAAAATTTGGTGTAAGATAGATGTCACGCATTGATTTGCATGTATTCGGTCTCATCCCAAAAGTAAGGAATAAAAAGGTTTGGCATTGACCACAAAGAAGGTGGTCGGGCACATTTTTGTTCCCATGGTCAATTCTACCAAAAGCATCCCTAGTGCAGTTGTTGCTTCTTCTATGAAATTTGTCATTTGCATGTTAGTTAAAATTAAGTTATCAATTATCTTACCTATTTTTTTAAGAATGTCACTAGCATGATGTGAAACCCCACCTAAAGCCAACCCTAGAGTAAGGGGGTCGGGAATGCATATCATATTATTTTGCATGAATATAAATGTTTTTGAATGATTTTATGCGCTTTAGAATCGCGGATTATAGGTTTAAATGCTCAGTTATACTTATTGAGTAGGAGGGGTAAAATGGTAATTTTGCTTGAGGTCAGAATAGGAAGATAGCTTGAGGAGTAGATAAGAAAAATGTGTGGGTGAGAAATTAAGAACAAGAGTTGTTGTGGTTTAATGGTTAGAGCTTGGTGAATTAATTTCTAATGTCATGTATTCAAATCCTATCATTTAAGCTTTTATCATGATTATCTTAATTAAGTTTGAATTTTTGTTTTCTTGCATTCCATGAAAATAGGAATGATTGTCTTAAGGGAGACATGAAGAGAATGTCCTAATCTTATCCTCATGTCCTAAAAGAATTCTAGAAGAATTCTTGTCCAGCTTATTACCTCTAGCTTTGTCATAGCATTTTCATAATTTAAATAAACTAAAATCCATTAAATCTTTTTCTTTGAATTCCAAAAAAATTATGTGATAATTTCTTCCCCTTGAATTTCGAAAATCAGCTTTGGGGAAGGGAGGTTGACCGAAAAATAGGAGGGGAAATAGGAAGGGTTCTAAGAGAAAATCAATCACCATGGAAGGACCTTCAAATCTATCTTCAAGATGTTCATGCTTTAGTGGTAGGAAATCTGGAAATTTTCCAGATTTGTTGCAGCCCTTCTCTTCGAAAATTCAGGCCATAAACCCAACCATTTGCTACCAAGAAAATGGTCATTTCAAGTGGCTTGGAAGCTGAAAAATTTGTGCAATTTTCGGACTGCACAAAACAGCACCAAACCAGAAATTTTTCTGGGCAATTCGCACCTCTTCATCAAGGAAATAAAGCTGTTTTTAGTTCATCTTCAAGCCAGCAAACTTCTCTGCATTAGTCCAGGAATGAAGCTGAAAAACCACCCTTGGAAGACCCTCAAACAACCCTGAAGAACCTCTGAAAAACCGAGATAAGAAGGTGCGAAAATCCTATACCAAAATTCTGCAAATTTTCGTAAAAGCCATGAACACTTGAGAGCAGAATTTTTCTAGCCTTGTTCCTTTCTAGCCTAGGACCGAAAGTCACCTTCAATCTCTATAGAATTGAGCCTTGCTCAGCCATACTCTGAACACCATTAAACCCACACTTACCTTGAAGCATAAGGACTCCATGGCTGCACCACAAAACACTCCTAAGATCACTCCATTCAAACTCCATTTGAACTTCAAAAATTCCAGCATTTCACTCCCATAAATCACTCTTGCATTAAGCTGAAATAACCAGAATTTTCTCTGCCTTTAAGGATTGAATTTTGGCCAGCCTTGAGCAACAATAACCCTCAACCATTTCAGCAAAACATGCTTGTTCCAGCCGACACCATTAAATCTCCTAGACACCTCTATTGATCAAACACCATAGCTGATCTTTTACCTTAAACATCTCCACCATTTCCTCCATTTAAATTTCAAATAAAATCTGGTTTCTCTCTCTCACAAAGCTGAAAACCGAAACCCTCAATCACACCCTACCATTCGGCCAGCTTTCTAGCAGAATTCGCACAGCACTTCTTCTAGTTTCTCTCCATTTTCACCTAGAACACCAAGAACACACACTAAACTTCTTCAAGCCTAAACCAACTCCAAACACCACCAATCACTCTCAAATACTCCCAATCATCTCTACTTAATCCCTAGACTTCATTTCTTCCATTTATAACACAAAATCTCGCAAGCAAGAATTTTCAACTGGATAAAAAAATTAGGGTTTCTTGAAGACCTCAAGAACATCAACAAGGTAAAACAAGAATAATCTTCTTGTTCATCTTCTTCCATTCAATTCTTAATACCCCTATCTAATGCTCTCTTTCTTTTTTTTTTTTTTTTCTCTCTCTCTCTCTCTCACCCTCTTCTAATCGAAATGGTTGATCAAACCATCAACCATGAACGTTGTTTCATTGGATCATTCAAGTCATTCCATCGCGCGTGGACCTTCTTTTGTCTTCATCAAAGGACTCGACAATCAAGTATTCATTCTTAAATTTCTCTTATTAAATTCTGAAATCATGTCTCCTAGTTGATGATAGAGAAATGGATTATGATTGGGAGATTGAATATATGCATGTGGATTAGGGGATGAAGTTATGACATGATGATGGTTGTATTTGACTACGATGTATGTGTTTCCTTTCGAATCAATATATGTTCTTCATGTTTGATGAATTTAATGGATGTTGAAGCATGATTAGATATTATGACACCAAAGGTGATTAGGCTTTTATGATCTTATTTTCCCATGGAAACCATGATTGATGATTATGCTTAGTAGGATTTTGGCCATGTGATAGTATGAGATAGTTCAAGTGTTGGTGCATGAATGGATTAATTTCTTGTTTGATGATGGAGAATGAGATCATGAATCTTTTTTAGCAATAGGAAGAGCATGATGTAAGATTATTTTCTTGTAAATTCTAAGCTATATTCATTAGCAAATTTTATTACATAAATTAAAATTACTACTATATTTTTCTTCAAAAAAATTCGAAACACTAGGGGGATTTGTAGTAGAATATTAAATCAAACTATTAATATTTTTATTAAACGGAAATTTAAAATAATTTATTAATAAATTTTAATTATTATTAATTATTTATTATCTCTTCAAAATTAATTAAAAAATATTATTTATTTAATTTATTATTTATTTATAATAAAGCTATTTTTTAAATTACCATTTCTTAATATCAAATAAGACTTAATAATATTTAAAACTCAAACATTGGTTTATTTATTAATAATAACACTCAAGAATTATTATTTGAGTCTATAATTTATTAACAATTATTTTAGAACCCCTAGTTATTTCAATCTATCAAACTAGACTTAGTTTGTAAAATTCTTCAGCATCTAGCCTTAAAGCTTAGGACATTAAGATCATGGTTACTCATGGATGTATCTAGTTAAGCTAGGAATTATTTATGTAAGGCAGGTATAGCTTGAATATGACCCTATGTTTTGTGTTTACCCCAGGCAACGGTTAGGTCAGCCTTGGAAGACTTTTGTGTAGAGCAAGCAAAGAAGCAGGTAAGCTCCTGTACGGAGTTTTGTGAAGACCAAAAGTTATTGTGGTAAGCAAATGCAATGTGTATGGACATTATTTGTAAAGGTAATTAAGGACTGTTTTTCCTTTTTATTTCAGTCAAGCAAATCATTTGGAAATTGAACAAGCAGTTTTACACAAATCTAGACTTTTTCTAAAATCCAACTTGACTAGACTTTTAGAAGCCCTTAATTGCTATTTCCAATTAAAGCAAAGTTTGATCAATTTTCTCCCAAGTGGAACAATCAACGTTGAGTATTCAATAAGGGTAGACCACCAGGACTAGTCTTTGAAGGGTTAGGGTAAGTCTCTTAGTAGGTGGCCACCTCTGAGGGGTAAGTCCTTCCTGGATAGGACGCCAGTCCGGTAGGTCATGCAGGTCCGAGCTAGCAAGTTTCAGTCATGTGGACTGTGTATTTTCAAAGTGGACAACCGGTAAGTTTGCGTGTAAAGATGGAGGAGTATCTCACCCGGTAGGCCGTACACCTACCTTTTGTCAGCATTGCACAAAGTGTAGCATTCTGACTGTTATTGGTTATGGGGCCCAACGTGTGCTAACCCATGGCTACCTATTTGAGTGGTTGTATTTATTGTGCACATGTATGATTTGAAAAGTGAAACACCACTCTTTATTTTCAACACTTATTTATTGCTTGCCAGCACTTTTCCCTATGAAACTTTTACAACTTGCATACACGAATTATTTTACCTGAAATACTTAAAGCACACACGGACTTACTGAGATTTTTATCTCACCACCTTTTATGCCATATTTTCAGGAAGATCTTGCTGTGGAGATCATTAGCTAGAATGTTGCCTTGCTTGAAGACTCTTGTTATTTACTTTAAGTATTGTTTGAGAGATTGTTGCAAATAATTTATTTTGGATTTGTGCCAGTATTTATCTTTTGGGTTGTAATAAATTTAATTTTAAAGTCTTTTGTTTTATTCTATTTCATGTAACCTAGTTATAAAGACCCATTGTCCTTTGGACGGGGCGACATCCCCGTCCCTGATGGGCCTAGGTAGTGGGGTGTTACACATGACGTTAAGAACAGCTTCCCCACCAACGAATACTTAACTGATTAGGCATCTATTAAGATGGGCTCTAATATACAATGGTTGTGAATGATTGATTATATCTTTACTCGATTATGGGAATTACATTACTGAAGAAGCGGGGTGTGCTACTTCATCATCCTCAGATGATACAGCTTCTGCTTTTCCATCACAGTAATATCTATAATTAGTATTTGTTTATTCTTCCTTTCACCATATTTAGCCGGTAGAACGCCTACCACGCTTACAGATCCTTTAAGGTCTGTCCATTCTTTTTGTCCTTTATACCTTAAGAAAACCTATTTACGTTGCTTTCTTTTCTTTTGCGTAAAGGATAGAGGTATAGATCAGCTAGGTTATAATGAAACGGCTGCAGGGTCTGGCAAATCAATGATTCATTAGCTGAACTGAGGTCAAAAGGCTACTCACTCCAATAATTGAAATGTTATGATGACCATTACAGTCCTACCTTACCTTCCGATCTCTATTTGATGAGTTCATTCTTTCTCTTATATTTAGAAGGTGTTCCTTCTTACCTAACATCTAGAAAACATTTGAACTGTCAGGTAAGGCAGAGAAGTGCGACTTCTTCTAGCTTTACTTCTTATCTTGCTGAATACTCCATCAGATGAACTTCTTACCAAGTTTATCTTTTGGTATGATACATTCTTTTTGTAAGTTAAGGATGTCCATTAGGTCAAGAAAGTGTTGTCAGGTTGACTATCGCACATTCTCTTTTTACTTAGCTGATCTTTCAAGTCAATTGGTTGTGGTGGATTTTTCTTCCAAATCTTTTTAGTACCCAACTGACTGCTTCCTTAGCTAGCAACCATGTTCACAATTGCTCCTGGAAAGGGATCTAAGTCTACTATTAATTTGGAGATAAGCTTTTTTTGCGAACTTTAACCATTCTTTTTAAATAGCTTATAAATAGTTGCCCTAAAGATAAGATGATTGTTGGTGGTATGGATATAAATGTTCTGCTACTTGCAATATATTTTTCCTTTCAGTTCCTCTATTGCTGGTATTTATTGCCCATGCAATAATTTGATATGCTTAGCTTTTAACAAATTATGGAAAATTTGGTTGACTTTGGTGATATCAAATAGATAACTGTCGCTGCTGTCCTTATTTTTCTCTGCTATCAATCTTGATGATTTTCTTACCTTTAGGAGGTTTTAAAGTAGGGCACACATAGGAATTCCCAGCAACTAACTCTGTAACCAGGATCTTATTTGCTAATTATTTCTTAAGATTGGATAGATCGTCAACTACGGAGATCATTGCTTGCCTCTTGCTAAATCTTGTACCGTACTTCTTTCCTTTCTCCTTGATAAATTCTTCTAAACGAGTAGCATAAGAGGCCAATCATGACAATTCAGAAAAATCTTGCAAGATCAAAGCCTATTTTAGTTGGGAATGCATCTAACCAATAGTTATTCTGGTATATTCGAATTCAGAAAATCTGGTAGAACACCTATTTTTGAGTTGTCTAAGCCACTCTAAGAATTTAGTAATGGTGTCACTTGGTTCTATTTTATAGCAAACACATCAGTTATTGACACTTCTAAGATTGGCCAATAGAATCGCTCGTGGAACAAACATTTCATTTCAGCCAATGTATGTATAGAATTTGGTACTAGGCTCATGTTTCAGGTGAAAAAGGCTCCTGTTAGGGACAAAGGAAACAATTGCAACTTGTAATATTCATTAATAGCCAATTCACCACATTGCGTTGTGAATTTCCCAATGTGTTTCATGGTAGCTTTCTCATTATTCCCAGAAAGTTTATTGAAATTATGGACTTTAAAACCCTTAGGTAAAGCCACAATGGAGTCAGACAACTCTGGATAGGGCTACCTATATATTGGCCTATCAGTTTTAGTTATGTTCAAACTAAACTATCTTCTTAGCACATCAACAATTGCTTGTGAATCTACTTGTTGATTGTTTCCTTGTGGATAGGCAATGTTACATTGAACAGATGGCTATGGAGCCATCCCAGCCGACTAAACCTTACCTGGTTTATGTGTGAATCAGTTATCTAGGCTTTCTGGGGAGGATATAACTAGTTCAGGCCACTACATACAGATTGCCTCAGCCCATGTAATACATTAATCCTTGGATTTTCGGTCAAAATTTGTCCAGTACTCTGTCTGGGGACGCTGTTCCTTGGGAATTGCTCCTTCGGTCCAAATTGTATATAGCTATTCGAGACTTAGCCTCCAAAAAAATTTAGCAAAACTCCAATATGTGAGAATCCTCCTATGCCTAGGAATGGCTATCCCGCTGTAAAGATAAGTGGTTGCCCTTGAGGTGAAAAAAAAAAAAAAAAGAAGATCCTTGTGAACAAAAAGGAAGTACCCCCAGCGTAGCCTACTATAGGAACACTCATGGCTGTAGATCATCCACCCATATATGATCTAACTGATTTCTTAATTAGAAAGACCGAATTGATTGTTGGTTTTATATTGCCAAACTCACTGTATGGTGCACTGCTCGAGATTACAAGTAAATGAAGCCTACGAACTGAGGTGTTTGAAGGTGACCCCAATTCTTATCGGGCAATAGTGACCCTACCATATTGCAAATATTGCAGACTTGTATGAACTTCAACTAGGCATGTCGTAGCTATCGACATGCTCCTTCTTGAGGCTAATAAGGGTTGTAGCTTATTTTGTAACATCAATTTGAAAACCACCACAAATTGCTAGATGAGATTATGGATCAATTCTCCCGTGCTTTCATCATACTACTGTCCAATGGATGTAAGAGATGTTGGGGAAGTAATAGTTGTAATAGGAACTGTATTTTGTCCCACATCCTCTGATTAGCCCTTGACATCATTTTCTTGTAGGTTGAAACCGTGGATAATCTTACTTGAATGTAATTGCATAAATTGTAAAAAAAAAAAAAATGGTCATGTTAAAGTATTCCACTCTTGGCACCAAACAATATTAGGTTGTAAACGTTTAACTAATCAAGTTGGCAGAATATAGATTGTCTTGGCTAAGTTGATTCCTACAAAAATTGAATGTAATGTCTAACATAGAAAAATTTGACGTGAGAAGAAGTCTATTCTATTCCAAAAATAAAGAACAGTGTATATAAACTCAAGATCTGGAAAAAAAAAAACACTCTTTTTATTGATCAAATGGAGGAAACCCTGAATGTACAAATAACTTCTATTACTCTGAGGGAGTATTCTATAATTTAAATCGGTAATCGAAGCTAAACAACAAAGAAACAAAAGTTGTAAACTAATTCTAAAGAAAATAACTCCAAAAAAGAGGGGAATAAAGAAACAGTTGTAATGTTCTTGATTCAATCTCCTCTTTGACACCTTTCTTGAGTTTTAAAGGAGTTTGGTAATCTTTATGTCCACCACTTTTGCTATTTCTAGTAATCTTGTGTCCCTTGAAGGAGTGAGTCTTTGCACTGGTTAAAACCTCTGCACTTTCCATAAAATCCGATTTTTACCCCGCTTAAATTCATCTTCTTGGAAATCAGATTGCATCTACTGATCTGCCAATTTAGTTGACCAGTTATCCTTTGGATCGGCTATCCAATCGTCCAATAGCCTTAGCAGCCAGTTGTAAAGTAGATCGGCTAATCGACCTTTTTCAGTTTGTCTAGTCATCTCCGCTTGCCAATATTTTTATTATCATTTTCTATCTTATGGCTAGTGATAATACCAAAGCAAATTCTTTTTAATTGACAATTCTCACCTTATAAAAAAAGAAAGAAAAATCTCTTAATTGTCTCTTGATTTATTAATATGATGGGACTGGCAAGAAAATTTTCAACCTAATTTTTATTCTCTTCCCCTTAATGCTCATTCATTCTCCTTCTCTCTCCTAATAATCTCGGCCATGACCACCACCATCTGCCCTCCTTTCTTTCTTTGTTTTATATTTGTTACCTCTATTTCTTAATTCTAGTACCCAACCACTTCGTGCTCTTTAATTAAAGCATTAAATTTAATAGGATAAGGAACCAAAGGTATCATTGAATTTACTTACTTTTTTACTGATCATATCCATTAGGAACTCCAAAGTAATGTTGTGTAGCAATAGAAGGGAGGGAAGAACCAAGAGAACAAAGATATGAAAGGTAAATGCATCTCCAAAAGAAAGTCTTCAACAAGTCAAGAAAAAGCTAATCTTCACTGTTTCTGATAAAGTAATAAAGAGGACATGAAGAATTTGCGGAGAAGTTAATAGAGGAAAATTTGAATTCTATTTCATTGCTTAAAAATCAACTAATAAAAGATTGAGATATACATACATACATACATACATACATACATACATACATACACACACACATACACACACACACACACACACACACACACACACACACACACACACACACACACACACACACACACACATATATATATATATATACATGTGCTTATCTTCACACAGATCCCTTATACAAAATAATATCTATGTATATACAAAATAATCAAGAAAAAAACTTCTGATCAGCTAATTCAGATAAGGCAAAGCATGAAACTAATCTGGAAGCATTTCTGTCGTGAGCGCATATACATTGCTGAGCTGTCGTCCAAGTGGCTTGTGATATTTCCATCTTCAGGTGATGATATGGCTACTAATCTAAAATATGATGTGGCAGTCTCAACCCCCTCCAATCTAGGAAGTGCATCAGAGTTTGCATAAAGATTGATAATGTGCAGTGCAGATAGATTGCTGATAAACTGAGCTGGTGGTAAAGCCTTAGTATAGATGTCTGCAAGCTGAGCTAATGAACGGATTGGAAGAGGTTTGATAAGGCCTACTTCGTACTTCTCTCTGGCATAATGACAGTCAATGTCCAAATGCTTAGTTCTCTCATAGAAACTCACATTCTCTGTAATGTGTAATGCTCATTTACTACCACAGAAAAGAGGTGTAGATTGATTAAGTGTAAACTGTAACTCTTCAAGCATGTATACTAACCATTGTACTTCAGATGCAACCTACATCATAGCTCTATATTCTAATTCTGTTGAGCTAAGAGAAATATTGGCTTATTTTTTAGACTTCTAGGATATTAATGAAACACTAAGAAAGATGCAAAAACCTATCACTGATCTTCTTGTATACTTACATCCTCCCCAATCTAAATCACTATAAGCTGTTAAAATTTTATTTGAAGTAACAGGGAAAAATAGACCTTGTCCAAGAGTTGTTTTGAGATATCTTAATACCCTATGAACTGCTTATAAATTATTCTTTGTAGGATTCTCCAAATGTTGTGATAGTTGCTGCATACTATAACAAATATCAGGCCTTGTATTTGTAAGGTACAATAGTTTTCCAATAATCTGTGTAAAAACTTAGTTTGAAGACAATGCTTTAGATTCATCTTTGGTTTTACCATTGTGACCATAGGTGTAAAGATAGGTTTGCTTCCCAAAAAACCAAAATGGTCTAACATTTCAAGAGTATATTTTCTCTGACAGAGAGAAATCTCTTCTTTTTGTTCTTGCTATCTCCATTCTCAGAAAATATTTCAAAGTCCCTAAATCTTTAACAGTGAATTCCTGATGCAATTGCTACTTCATTTTTTCAATTTCATAGAGATCATTTCCTGCCAAAATCAAATCATCAATATATACTAGCAGCAAGGTAAAATTGCATCCATGTTTTCTAATGAATAAACTGGGACCACTATAGGCATTCTTGAATTTCTATTGTAGCAAAAAGTTACTTAGTTTCTAATACCGCTGTCTACTAGCCTACTTAAGACCATATAAGGACTTTTGCCATTTGCAAACTAGAATAGATTGTAGAGTTTGGAAATCTAGTGGTAATTCCATATAAAGTTCTTCTACCAGATTGCTATGCAAGAATGCATTGTTAACATCTAACCGATGAAGAAACCATCCCTCTTGTGCTACTAATACTAAGATAACCTTGATTGTTGTCAGTTGAACCACTGGAGAGAAGGTCTCAAGAAAGTATATTCCAACTTATTGTGTGTACCCCTTTGCGACTAATCTAGCTTCATACCTTTCTACAGTGCCATCTGCTTTGTGCTTAATTTTGTACACCCACTTGCAACTAATAGCTTTCTTATTTGGATGTAATGGTACCAAAAATTAGGTCTGGTTCTATTCAAGAGCTAAAATCCCTACCCTTATGGCTTCCTTCCACTCCACTAATTGCAAAGCCTCATGAAAATTGTTAGGCTCTCTATGTAATGTCATATTTATTGCATAAGATTTATACTCATGAGTTAAATGATTCAAGGTATAAATTGAATATATAGAATATCGGTAGTATGCTAAGAAGAATTGCAAATATAATCATTGAGATATGTAGGTTTGTGTTTTTCTCTGGTGGACTTTCTTGGAAGGAAAAAAGACTGAGTTTCTAAATTTAACTCAGCAAAAGGTTCTTCAGTATAAGTAACTGAAGCAGGAGGTATAATGATATCAGAATAACCATCTGAGTATAGAAATGCAATAGTTTTCAAGTCAATGTGAACTTGTGGAATTGTCATATCAACAACAAATTTATTTCTGAAAAGGAAAGCAAAATCATGGAAAGTTACATCTCTGGATATAAAGATAATGTGGGACTAGATATCAAGGAGGATATAACCTTTATGACAATTGAGAGACCTAGATAAACTAAAAGTTTCCCTTTACTTTGAATGATTTGGTTCAAGATTTGCAGCAAAGCAAAGGCAACCAAAAACCTTAAGTTTGTCATACTTAGGGGCCTTAAGATACAAGAGCTCATAAGGACTCTTGTTGCCTAGTAAATGTGTAGGTGTAACATTGATAAGGAATGTGGCATATTGGATGCAAAAATCCTAGAGTCCAATAGGGACATTAAACTGTAGTTTTAAAATTCTACCTACATTCAGGAGATGTTAATGTTTTCTTTCCATAATACCATTTTGCTCGGGGTATAAGGGTAAGTCCTTTGATGAATGATTCCTTTGGATTGATAAAAATCAGGCATGTGAAATTCAACACCATTATCAGTCCTAATGACCTTGATTTTTTTTATTAAATTAAGTTTTAACAAAAGTATAAAATTCATGAATAAGTTTGTGTTTCAGTCTTGGTTTTCATAAAGAACATCTATGTGAATCTAATGTGATCATCAACAATAGTTAAAAAATATTTTTGAGCACAAATGTTGTTTTGTCTATGGTCCCCAAATGTCAATATAGATTAAATCAAATGCAGCAACAGAGGTAGATAAACTAATGGGAAAACTGAGTCTATGATGATTAGTAATAGGATAAATAGTACAAGTATCATGTTTAGTATTCATTACAGTAGAAGAAGCATCCTTAATATTTTTAGGAACTTTATCAGATACATGGCTAAGTCTATAGTGCCATAGCAAAAATCTAGGGAACAAAAAAGTTGGAAAATTGGAAATGTTGCAGGTTTTGTTAAGTAGTAGATTCCATGATTAAGACTAGCTAATCTAATCATCTTCTGCCTGGCTGTCTCTTAAATAAAATAGAAATTAGATTGGAAGATCAATCTGCAATTTCTTCTGTTTAATCAATCTAGAAATGGAAACACGACTGAAACCGAAACTAGGGACTAAGAAAATATCAGTAAGGACCAGAAATCTTTGAGTTTAACAGTCCCCTTATAAGTGACTTTGACTATTGGCCATTAGGTAAACTAACAAACATATTGGTCATAGAAATATAGGAATTAAACAATTATAGAGATGTGCAAATATGGTCAAAAGCTCCTGAGTCTAAGACCAATGCAATGAAGTTGAATCACACAAAATGCCTATACCTTTTTCATTAAACCTTGCAGTAAGAACAGTGGCCTGGTTTACCACTGGATTAGGATTTAAGACTCCTAATTCAGGCCCCTTCCTTTGTAATAGATCCACCAATTGCTAATATTGAATAGAAGTTAAGCCATACAAACCGTCTGCTGAAGCTCTATTGTCTTGAGAATTTGATTGTGTAACTCCCATTTTAGCATAGTTGATTGTACTTCCCTATTGATTATCTGCACTTCTTTTCCCTTTGTATCCAACTGGATAGCCATGTTTCTTATAACATCTTTCTATGGTATGTCCATTCAATCCACAATGTGTACAGTACAACTATTTTCTATTAAATATCCTAAATTGCCCCACTGTATTAGCATATTGGATAGATTGTGTATTTGATAAAGTTCCACTCAAATTCTTTTTTTTTTTTTTTTTTTTGGTGTAATAGGCAACATTCCTAGTGAACATATATATCCTTCCATAATAACATTATTCATGTTCATGTTACCAATAGATAAAGCTGTGTTTAATTTATTTCCTACTATCATAACCGAATGATCCATTGAATGAACAAGATTGCCAGAAGTTGAAGTTCCTGCTCCTCTTTCAGTTCTAAGAGCCAATGAAAATACTTGATTAATGCTAGGTAAAGGGGACATTAGCAAAACTTGGGATTTCAGTGTGCTAAAATTATCATTAAGTCCCTTGACAAATCGTATCACACAGTCTCTTTCAATATATTTTCTGACATTGCTTGTCTCAAGTACAAGTACAGTAAGGAATATGTTTCAAATCAAGCATCTCATCTAATATTGATTTCAAGTTGGTAAAGTACTAAGTTACAGAAGAGTTACCTAGTCTCAAATTATGTATTTCTTTAATAAGATCTGACAATCGCAGCATAACCCCTTGATTGAACCTTTCATTCAGTTCTTTACATATTTCAACTGATGTTTGATTATATATCATAGATCTGGCAATTTCTGGAGTACAAAAGTTCATTAATCATGATATGACTAGATTATTGCATTGTTTCCATGGCTCAAATATCCTATCACGAGGTGCCGGTATAGGGACAGATGGATCAATGAATTGTGCTAGCCCTAGGAGTATTCTCCCGTGCTTTGATTTATGACAAATATTGATCAGAACTAACTTGTGTGACTTATATACGATAGGACATGTGTGACCCCAATTCTTTAAAGGCATGCAAATAAGGTTGCTAAGCAGCTCTTAAGGAAATGGAATCCAAAGTGGTGATTGATAAAGTACAACTTCAACCTAAAAGCTCGCAAGATCACGAAGTTTTTGTGAAAGAACTTTAGACTAGAAATCATTTGTTAAGGTATATTATGAAAATTCCTATATCTTCGTTACCTTATGATTCAATTTATTTCTACCTTAAAGCACACAAGCAAAAAGATTTCAAAGTATTAAGTCTTCAGAATTTTAGATTGAGTAATTTGGATGGCTTTGCATCTAAAAGCTTCATCCAAAATTCTGTGAACAGTGTTACAATATTTCTGCCTAAAAAAGTGCCTTTTTGGACTCATCTTTTGGATGCACCCTCGTCCAATCCTTGAGTCCAAAACTCTGAAAAATCTAACAGCGAGAAACTAGCCATTTCTAGCCGTTGATATCTTAATTTTTGCTTCTATAAAAGCATTCAAAACTTAATATTAAAGTAGATTTTTCTACTACCTTTCTTATAAACACTCCTACACTTTGGATTACAAAAATCTCCCTTTTCAAAAGTGCTTCAAAGAGAAATCAAATTGCTTCAAAAGGCAAAAGTTGTTGGTGCTCATTTGTTTGCACATTTAAACAAAGGTGTGAGCTATCTCTGTTTCATTCCTATAATCTTTTTGTATATCAAGGCTATGGTGTAAAACCTATTTGGGGTAAGCCTTGATTTGTAGATTGGTTGAGAGGTTTGGGTAAAACTAAGTATGGTGATCCTCTTGTGTAAGTGGTGTAGATAGACACCATTAAACTAACTGAGTTTATAGAGCTCTGATTTGAAATCTTTAAGTGTGAGCTTAAGGTAGTGGACTTAGATCTTTGAGGATTGAACCACTATAAATCTCTTGTTCATCTTTCTTATATTTATTTCTGACAGCTTGCGAATCTCTTTGCACAAAATTTTCAATCATTCAAAAGAAATCTTTATGATTCTCACCAACCCATCTTTACTCTTATATTGATTGTGCATCTCTTGTTTCACATTCTTAAGTTCCTAGATGACTTCTTAAAGCTGCACAAAACTCGTCCTTGTACAACCTATAAACACCTTAATCTGTAAAACAAAAGGAGCATTTCAAAGATTAGATCTTTTTCTGAAAAGTGTTTAAAATTTGCCAAAAATCTTATTCACCCCTCTATGATTTTTCATTTGGTATTAGAGACTGGATTACTCCTCTTTGGCTAAACAGCCTTGTAGAAAAGATCCTTATGGAAAATATTTCCTCTCTTCCCTATATCAAGGGATCTTCGACAAATAGACATCCTTTGTTCACTAAGAGGAATTACACATTCTGGAAAAATCACATGAAGACTTATGTTTGCTCAATTAATTTTAAGCTATGGAATTTAATTGAAAAAGAACCATATATTCCTTTTAGAAGTGTAGAAAGTCAAATAGTTCCCAAACAGAGAGACGAATATGATGCTGAAGACAATACCAAAATGACATTAAATTTTCAAGTTATGAATGTTCTATGTTATGCCCTTGATGCCACTGAATATAATAGAGTAAGTGACTGTGATTCAACCCATGACATGTGTAGATTACTTGAAATTACCCATAGAGGACAAATCAAGTGAATGAATGGAAGCTGGGGCTTTTGATTCATGGTGATGAATTATTTACTATGAAACCAAATGAGAGCATAACCGATATGTTCACTAGATTCATATTGCAAATGGACTTAAAGCTTATGGGAAAAGCTATTCCTTTTGTGAACAAAATGGAAAAATTCTGGATACCTTGCTAAAGAGCTGGCAACCTAAAGCTCAAGCAGTGGAGGAATTAAAAGACTTGAAAACCTTACCTACTAAAGAGCTAATTGGCTCTCTCTTAACTCATACAATGAAACTCAAAAAGTTTCAAGAATTTGATGACAATGACAAAGGCAAAAGAGGTACAGTACTGAAAGCTATTAATGAGGACACTAATAATAGTTAATCTGATAGTGACGATGGAACTGAAGTGGATACCGAAGAATTGGCCATGATCGCAAAAAAAATCAGAAAGATGTTCAAAAAGGAAAACTTTAAAAGAGGTAAGAAGTTCGTAAAAATGAAGGAACAAACTTCATCTTTCAAGCCTCAATGTCATGAATGTAAGAGTACAAAATACTTCATTGCTGACTACCCAATAGCTAAAGAGAAAGAAGCCACGATGCTAAAAAAAAAGAAAAAGAAGGATTTGAAAACAAAAAAAAAAAAGGAAAAGGACTGATGGGAACTTTGAATCAAAATGAGTCTGAATCTAAGGAAAATGGAGATTCTTAAAATGAAACAGCTAATATATACTTCATGGCAGCAGTGAATAAGGTAAACTCCTCTCCATCTAACCTTGTAGCTGAATTGTATGATTCTACTTGTGATAATATTGATGATCCAAATGAACTTCTTATTGATATGTTCTATGAACTAAAAAGACTGTCAAGAAGGAGCAAGGAAATAAAAGTGAAAATTGATTCCTTATCAAATGATAATGACAATCTAATAAGTGAGAACAAAACTCTTCTTGACTCCATGTGCTACTTGAATGTTGAAAAAGAAATCATTTCTACTTTCTTGAACTGTTCTACTCTTGAGAATAAAAGTTTGTATGATAAAGTCTCATCTCTTGAAGTCATGATCCATGAGTTTGATAATATGAAAATGAAAATTGATGATCTCACCACTTGTATTGAAAAATTCACAAATGACTAAAGCAATCTGAATAAACTTCTTGGAGTTCAACGGATGGCTAGAAACAGAAATGGCATTGACTACAGTAATATGCATAAAACAGTAAAACACAAGTCTTATTTTGTGAAAGCAAACTCCTCAAACAAAAATTACACATGTTGTACTTATTGTGGTAAAAATGGACACAATGTGTAACACCCTACTACCTACGTACCCAGATAGGGCGGGATGTCGTCCCGTCCAAAGGATTAGGGGTCTTTATAACTAGGTGCAAATAATAAATAATAGAGAAAAAACCCAACTAATTAAAATAATAAAATACTATATTACATCCGTGGGAAATACTTATACAAATTCGAGAGATGAAAACTAACAAACATCTCTTGAAAAAAATACAAGTTAAAACAAAATAAACAAATAGGAGATCATCGCTTATTCCTTCAACTTGCTCAATATAAGTACTCCCCTGAAATCATGATATAAAAGGTGTAAGATTGGCATCTCAGTAAGTCCCGTGTGTGCAAGTATCAATTATAACCATTTCGTGCATGTTGGTTCATTAAAATTACAAAATTGTGTTTGCAAGTCAATTTCATCAATAACAGTTAAACAAATGAGCATTGCTCAATGAATCCAAAATAGTTCACAATAAATCACCTTTTCATCATATTCATAATTCATTAAGTAGTAATTAGCAAATGATCCAAACAATAGTATCATAATCCATATGATGGTTACCACTATGATAGCATTCCAATGTATTCTTTCAACAATGGGCAGTGGGGGATCCTCCCACTAGGGTGAGATACTTTTCCATTTCTACACCCAACACTCCAGTTGTCCAACTTGGATCAACAATGTCCACATAGACCAATATGCTAGCTCGAACGGCCAGACTATGTATTATTATCGCCTCTCCAAGTTAAGTTCATCTTTTAGAGGTGGCCTCCTGCCAGAAGATTCACTCTTGCTATTCAAGACTAGTACTACTAGCCTACCCTTGCTGAGTACTCAACGCTCCCCATTTAAGGGCAGAATCATTTTTCTTTTTTTGAAAGTCTTTGATTAGCTTGATTGCAAAACGTGATTTTTTGTAATAGCATTTCCAAATCGTTTAGTGAGAGTGTAAGAAATCATTTTTTAGTTTGAATAGTTAAAATTTGATAAACTCATTTAGAAAGTAACACATCCACATTTCCAATCCCAGTATCAAAACAACACAGTGTAACTCATCATGTTTAGCCAATGTTCCCATCCTCTTGTCAAAACATCATATTGGCATCAATTCCAAATAATGTTGTAAAAATTGCTTGTAAACATGTAACATGTATCAAAACGGTTATACAGGGACTTACTTAGATAAATCAACAGCTAGACCCAATTCAATTGATGGCCCTTACTTCCACTCCTTACTTATCTAGAATAAATTATTCTTTAATTAGAATCTAAATATTACTCCACTATTTCATGCAATATGACTTTTCATGATCTCATTAATCATATAATTCATCCATAGTATCTAGGTAATTTAGTTCATTAGATCACTTACACAACTTCCTTTGCCATGCTATTGATTATAACCATGCATTCATCCAAACCAAATCACTATATGACAACTCTTATATTCAACTAGCATAAAATCATCACAATCAGCCTTATAAACGTTAAAAGATCTCATCTTTGCCTACTTAGCATAGATCTAGATTCATTATTACCAGATGCATCAATGTCCTATCTCATACATATTTTGTCTATGGCTTACATCAACCTATTCATTATTCTAGTTCATTCATGCTTTCATGCTAGACTCCATGAGCATTCATAAGTTAATAATTTAGAGATTAAAGTCATTTAAATCAGTAAAGATAGGATCTTGATTACCTCTTAGTGATCTAGACTTAAAACACAGCAATTCCTTGATGACTAACTTGATCAATCGATAGTTGAAGAGATTGGTCTGCCTAGATGTCCTTAATCGAAACTCAGCAATAAAGGGATAAAATCAGTCCCTTGTGGACATGATTTAAGGGAGAAAATAGAGAATGAATGGAGTAAGAGATGAATATAAATGTTGAAGATCAATTACCTTGTAGAGAGTTTCGGTTTTAGCTTTATTCTTGGGGTAGGATGGCTCAATTTTTGTGCAGGCAGAATGCTATTTGTTTCATGAGTTTGAGGGGCTGATGTTAGAATTCGTAGACTTCTAAACATAGAAAACGTTCACGAATCTCGTCCGAGGATCCAAGTAAACGATTAAGAAGACTTAAGGTTTACAGAATTACCTTTGTTCGGCGTAATCAAGATCCTTCAATTCTGACTGTGCTGTCATATGTGCAACCCGAACGATCACCAGACGTTGCAGTGTGCGAACGTCCTCTATAGGTATACATGGCGAACTGACTCGTTACCCCGAGAGTGCTAGCGTCTAGGGTTTGAGAGGCTTTTTCTGGTGAATAGAGGCACGGAATTTTTCCACAGAGTAGGACTATTGAGAAAACGGCTAGGGTTTTCTTAAAAACCCCCGAATCTATGAAACCTCAACTAAAACCAACCCTAGAGTAAGGGGGTCGGGATGCATATCATATTTTTTAGCATGCACAAATATATTTTTATATGAATTTATGTGCCTTGGATATGTGATTTGTGGTCTAGATGGCTTAATTGTAGTTATTGAGTAAGAAGGGCAAAATGATAATTTTTTCTTCAGGAGGAAATAGGGAGATAGCTTGAGGATTAAATAGGAAAAATACTTGGGAGAGAAAATAAGAACAAGAGTTGTTGTGGTTTAGTGGTTAGAGCTTTGGAATAAATCTTTGAGGTCTTGAGTTCAAATTCCATCATTGGAGTTTTAGCATGATTAAATTTTATTTTTGTTTAGGAAGGCTATATTTCAGCCTTGAATGCTTTAGGGAAGAGTAGGGGTGTTGTCCTAGGGGAGACATGAAAGGAATGTCCAAATCCTACTCTTGTGCCCTACAAAAATTTCTAAGGGATTCATACCCTTCTTGATCTCTAGTTTTCCTTACTTCTTAATCAATTAGGTTGTTCTATTTATCTAAGCCAATTTTATTTCCAGAAAATTCCAGCAAAGTTCTGTGGCTTTGAAGGTTCGAAAATGTCTAAGTGTGAGGTATCTTATTGACCGAAAATGGGGAAGAGTTATGGAAGGTTCCCAAGAGAATTAATCTACATGGTTGAACCTTCAAACTCTAACCTATGTGTGTTCATCTTCTTCATGTAGTAATCTAGAAATTTTTCCAGCTTCTTGATCAGTCCAATTGTAGAAAATTTCAGCAATTTTTCCCTCTCAAATGCTGCCAGAAAAATGACCATTTCACTCAGCTTGAAGACTGAAAATTCCAGCTAAAACCGGACTGCTCAAAAAATTGTGCAAACCAGGAAAATTCCTGGACACTTTTCGCAACTTGGAGAGCCAAAAACCAAGTTGTTTCTTCCAGTTTTTCAACCAACAAGTCAACCTTGTTTTTCCTCCATAAAGAAGGCTAGAAACCAGTCTTAAAGGACCTCTCAATACCCTTTCAAACCTGCAGCAAATCGGATGAATCATGGCAGAAAATTCTGCCCAGAAATTTTCCGCAAGCTTGCGAAAACCTGATTAGAATTTCCAGCTTTATTCCTTCTTTACCCTTGGCCGAAACTTCCTCCATTTTTCTGTACAAACTCACCTTGAACAGCCATGAACTGAGCTTCATCACATTCTCCAATGTTCTGCATGAAGAAGCGCTCTATGGCTACTCCTAAAATCTCTCCATCAATCACTCCAATCAAGCCATCAATTGGAGTCCAAAATTTTAGCAAGATATTTTAGCAAACCACCATAGATTAACCCTCAAACAACCAGAAAATTCCTTCACCATTGTACACCATGTTTCGGCCACCCTAAAGCTCCATCAAACAACATTCATCTCAGTAGAATTCCAGCAATTCAGTCGGCCATTGTAGCTTCCCAAAAGACCTCCACCATCAAAGATTTACTTACCATATTTGCTACCACCAAATATTCCCAAAATTATTCTTTTTGAATTTCATACATCCAGCTTTCCTTTTCTTCCCAAATCTGAAAATCCAATTACCAAAACCCTCCAAGCAATTTGGCCACCCTTTCCCCACAGAATTTCGGCCAGCCTCCATTCAATCTCTCTTTTCTCTCCAAACCTTCAAGAACACCTACTACCATTCTCACGCCTAAGGCCATTCAAAACCACTTCAATCTTCTCCAAAAACTCCAGATTATACCTACTCATTCTCGTGAATCCATTCCTGCAATTTTTAACATCAAACTCAGTTATCAAAGCCTCACTTTTGGATAAAAAATCAGAATTTTTTTGAAGGCTCAAGAACACCTTCAAAGGTAAGCATGAACAATCATCTTCATCTTCTTCCATCTTCGACCTTGATGAGTAAATACTAATGAAATCTCTCTCTCTCTCTCTCTCTCTCTCTCTCTCTCTCTCTCTCTCTCTCTCTCTCTCTCTCTCTCTCTCTCTCTCTCTCTCTCTCTCTCTCTCTCTCTCTCGGCCGAATGGTTGCTTCAACCATGGCCATGTTTCCTTCTTCCTCCTTGGACGAATCAAGCTGTCCACGCATGAGGATTCTTTCGAAACTTCTTCAAGGTAGTCATCATTCAAGTAAGCCTCTCCAATCTCCTCTTTAAATTCTAGATTCATGTCTCTTGGATGTAGTTGGATGAGGATGAGATATATTTGGAGATTGATTATGTGTTTTGTGATGGAGTTGGGATTGAAGCATGAGAATGAATATGTTTGTATGATTGAGATGGGATTGATGCATGAGTTGATTTATCTTAGTTGAATGTATGGTGTTTTAGGGTTTGTTGCATGTCTTAATGTCGTGAGTAGTATGAATGATCAAGCATGTTAGAGATTATGCCACCTTTGGTGAATAGGGTTTTATGTTCATGAATTCTTGTTAAGGCCATGAATATGATTATGTTAGTGAAGTTTGGATCATGTCTTGGTAGAGTTGGTTCTATGCTTTTATTCATGATTTGGATGTTGTGTTGATTAGTGTAGAGTGTATGTTCATTATTATGGTTAGCAATAGGTATTATGATCATGACCTTGTTGTCCCTAAGCTAATTTTATTTCTTCAATAAAATGATCTATACTATAATTTCTTCTAGTAAATTCGAAAACCCAAGGAAAATGTGAATTTGAACTATTATATATAAAATAAGGATATTTTAGTCAAATAAATGATATCTTTTATTAAAGAAATAAAATATATAGATATTATATATAATAGTAATATCAAATAAAGCATTTTTTTAAATAATCATAATAGGTAAAATATTAATTTTGTAAGTCTTATATTCATAAATACTATTAAAATTTATTTATTATCTTTTAATCAAAACCTATTAAAATTTACATGCAACTAATTTTAGCTACCAATCATTTTCTAACTAATTTACGTGCAACTAATAGATTATTATTTTAATAATATCATCTAGGACCTAGAACCCTCCATTAAATAAACCCTAATTTATTTATAACAAGATTTAAGCCTACAACTTATTAGTATCTAATTCACAAACCCTAGTTATTTTAATATCAAACTAGATTTATCTTATAAACCCTTGATTTATTATCTAGCCTTTAAGCTTGGGACACCAGGGTCATGATTGTAGTAAGATGAGCTAGGATTGTTTATAAAAGTGAATTTTGGCTTGAGTTTAATTATGGCTTATGTTTGCCCCCAGACGGAGTTAGGTCAGCTTTTGAAGATCTTTATTTTATTTCGAGCAAAGTGATAAAATCCATTGGGTGTAAGTGGTTATACAAGAGGAAGAGGGGAGTGGATGGGAATGTAGAAACCTTCAAAGCTAGGCTTGTAGCGAAAGTCTATACTCAGAAAGAGGGAATCGATTATAAATAAACTTTTTTTTTGGTAGCCATGCTAAAGTCCACCCATATCCTCCTTGTCCTTGTATGTCATTTCAACTACGAGATATGGCAAATGGATGTAAAGACATCATTTCTTAATAGCCATCTTAACAAAGACATCTATATGTTTCAACCGAAAGGTTTTATTGCTAAAGGCCAGGAACATTTGGTTTGCAAACTTAAGAAGTCCATTTATGGACTTAAGCAGGCATCTAGAATATGGAACATTCATTTTGATGAGACTGTAAAGTCTTACGGTTTCATTCAAAACGAGGATGAACCATACGTGTACAGAAAATTGGAAGGCATAAATGTGGTTTTTCTTATCCTATATGTGAATGACATTCTACTCATTGGGAATGATGTAGGAGCATTGTTATCTACTAAGGTTTGGTTGTCTAGTCAATTCAGTATAAAAGACTTGGGAGAAGCCAGTTACATTCTCGAGATTAAGCTTCATAGAAATAGGAAGTAGAGAATATTAGGATTATCCCAAATGATACATTGACAAGATGCTAGCCAACTTTAGCATAGACTCATGCAAATGAGCTCTAATCCCTTGTAGACATGGGTTATTTTTTTGTTCTAAGGACTGTCCTAAGTTTTAAGAGGAAAAATACAGGATGAGTAGGATTCCCTATGCTTCGGCTATGGGAAGTTTCATGTATGCATGTTGTGCATTAGGCCAAATATCTGCTTTGTTATAGGTTTAGTTAGCAGATATCAGTCAAACCCTGGGGAGGTTCATTGGCAAGCTGTAAAGCATATTTTCAAGTACTTCAGTGGTATGAAAGATTATATGCTAGTTTACAAGGCTGACGACTTGATTCCTATTGGATACACAGACTCAGATTTTCAAGTAGATAAGGATGAGAGAAAATTCACTAGTGGATATGTCTTCACCTTGTCTGGAGGAGCTATTTCATGGAGGAGTATCAAACAATCTTATATTGCTGACTCAACTATGGAAGCTGAGTATGTGGCAGCTTCGGAAGTATCCATGGAAGCAGTTTGTCTCCGAAAGTTCCTTTCAGAACTTAGAATTGTGCCACACATGGACAAACCGATTGTGGTGTATTGCGACAACTCTGGAGCAGTTTTGCAATCCAAAGAACCCCAGGAACCACAAAAAGGCGAAGCACATCTAGTGGAAGTATTACCTAATCCGGGATTTCATTCAGAGACAGGAAATCATGGTAGAACAAATAGCCTCAGAGAACAACCTAGCAAATCCCTTCACCAAGCCTTTAGTTGAGAGAGTCTTTAAGAGATACTTAGATGCCATAGAGATGGGCATCTACGAACTTTCTTAGTCATAGAGTGCATGTGGGAGATTGTTAGAATATATGCCCTCTAGACTAGTTTTCTGCTGTAATTATTGATTTTATTAATAAAAGAATTTATTCTCAAAATTTATTTGTGAATTTATATTTTATTTGTGCACGATTTATGTTTGGATAGGACCCTTTGTGTTTAAGTGAGTAATCCATGTGAATGGTTGTCTTTCACAGTAAGGTATGGATCATGGGTTACTTAACATATAAATGTTAGTTCTTAACCGATTGATGAGGATGGGAATCTCATCATGTTTAGGTTATTGTGTTGTGAATTTCAAATGAAGAATGGTTTACCTTTAGCCAGTGAATAGTCCACTCACTTCATAGTATGAGCATATTTTGAATATGTAGAACATGACCTGTAATAGTGGTTTCTAAAAGTACTATTTAGAAGAAACCCAAACAATTACTGCTACAGCGTGGACTAATACTCTACCGCTTGAGTATAAGTTGGTGGTCTGATGAAGTTGGAGGCATTTACTTTGATATGCTATAGTTAAGGTTCTTTTGTAGAGTTAATATACTTGTATGTTGTGTATATTTAAATAGTTAGTTAAAACAGACTTGTACAAGATAGCTTCTGCGTTATATCGCCTCTTATGACTGTTTAAATGATCTAAACATCCAGGGCCTTGGGGAACATGACTTGGATATTTACTTTAGGGTAACTCTCTTGGAAAGTGGAAATATTCCAGGGGTCGTAGATCATCGGACTAGAGGTCTAAGGATGGTAGATGTCTATTAGAAAGGTATTAATACACTCCTTATCTTAAATATACGGCGATGCATAGAGGGATATTTTAGTTATTGCACATGTAGGTCGGAGACTTTGCTAACGCAGTATTGTCCTTGGGGTCAATGTTTCCTTTTGGTGATATTAGAAAATATTTAATATGCAAAATATACCTATTTATTTAGTAGATGTATTTTGGTCATTTTAGTAGCCAAGATGATGTGTCTTTTGGTCCCCAGAATAGACCTTAAATCCTGACAGATTTGGGTTAAGGAATTGGTCTTGATAATTATAAGTTTTATTTTATTTTATTTAAATAATCTAATTTATTATAAGACTAGACTAAAATAAAAGGCCCAAATGAGAGTATATATTTTATATAATTTAATTGATTAATTAATTGTTCGGGCTAAAGACCCAGATTGAATAATTAGAAAATTAACCTAGGTGTAAACTAGATAAAAGGCCTAATATTTTATATTGGTCTATTTGGGCTTGTTAATTATTTATTGGGCTATTTTATGAAGCTCAAAAAATAAATAATTGAGGCTTATTATTTATAGGTGTTCAAGCTCAGGAGTAAATAATTTTATCTGACTCAATAAATAAGACCAATGGTAAAATAAAATATAAAATAAAAAAATTAAATTAAAATTTAAAAAATAACACGGGATGGATCCCATATTATTTGGCATGAGAGGATAACAAAAAGCATGAAGCTTTTATTTCACTCTCTTGGTCTATCTCTGTGATTGTATGAATAGAAAAGAAAAGCAACCAAGGCCTTTTTTTTTTTAGCTTGACTGTGAGAAGCTTTCACCGGTAGTGAAAGGGTCGTATTCTGTAAGCTCAAAAGCTTTGTGTGTATTAGATGAAGCTGGCGTTTACAAGGATGTAGTCCAGAACTTAGCATCACAGGATCAACTAGTAGCATTGTAGAAATCATTGGATCAAGTTTTTCCAAGCCTAAACAACTCAAAGGTATATTTTTTTGTTTAGTAAGCATGCTTTCGGTTTCATCATTTTTTCCATTTTTGAAGGCATAGAAAATAGAAAACACAAGGCACGCAGCGGAAGCGAAGATCAAAAACTGAAAAAATTGAAGAACAGGAGAATCCCGATCAGAGTCGGGCCGGCTTCGACAGCCCTAGCGGCATTGGTTTTGCTCTGGCGAGACTCCGAGGTTAAAAATTTTTTTTACCTCTTTTCCTCGTTCTAAGAGTTGTCTAGACCAGAATGTGTACTACCGGGGTAGGTACGCTGGTGGAAGCCTCTGGTGCGATTCCTGCAAGTCTCCTACTCCGTCTTTGCATGTAGGTGAACGCTAATCTCTAGATCTTCTAGTATATGGCCTGCCTAAATCCGTTTGGGGAACAACTACAGACTAAGGAACCTTTTTTCTAGAGAGAGAGAGAGAGAGAGAGAGAGAGACGTCTGGGTTTTCACAGAGAATAAGCCGTCTTCGAGAGTGTGTGTTTTGTCAACAACGTAGCCTTCAATCATCCTGTTTAACCTAAATAAAAACCCTAGGTTAAATTGGACTCTTAGTTTAATCTTTTGGGCTTAATTAATTATTCTAATTAGGACCACATAAATGGCCCAATTAATAATTAATTTTCCAACCCAAATAAATTAGTCCAATAAATAAGCCTATATTAGTTTAGTCCTAGGTTAATCTTTAATTATTCAAACTGGGCTAATACCCTGAATAATTAATTAACCCCCCCAAACTAATTTAATTAATTCTCTCTCCATGGACCTTTATTTTATTCTAACCCAACAATTAAATTAGGCTACTTAAATAAAATAAATTCTATTTAATTTAAGATCAATTCCTTAGTCCGTATTTAATTAGGACTCACGGTCTATACTGGGGACCAAAAAACACACCGCCTTGGCTATTAAAATTACCAAAATACTATTGCCATATAAATAGTTGTATTTTTCATTTTAAATATTTTCTAATATTACCATAAGGAAATATTGATCCCAAGAATAGTGCTGCATTAGCAAAGTCTCCGACCTACAGGTGTAATGACTAAAATACCCCTCTATATATCGTCGTACATTTAGAGAGGAAGAAGTGTACTAACACATCTCTAAATGACATCTACCATCCTTAGGCCTCTAGTCCAATGATCCACGACCTCCTGGATTGTTTCCACTTTCCAAGGGAGCTACCCTAAAGCAAACATCCAAGTCATGTGTCACAGGGCCCTGGATATTTAGATCATTCAAACAACCACAAGAGGTGATTTCGTATAGAAACTATCTTGTACAAGTCTGTCTTGACTAACTAGTTGCACATACCCAACATGCAAGTATATTGGCCCTACAATAGAACCTCAACTATAGCATATCAAAATATATGCTTCCAGCTTCGTCAGACCACCAACTCATACTCAAGTCGTAGAGTACTAGTCTACGCTGTAGCGGTAGTAGTCTAGGTTTCTACCATATAGTACTTTTAGAAACTACTACTACAGGTCTTGTTCTACGTATTCAAAATACGCTTATGTCATGAAGTAAGTGGACTACTCAATGGCTAAAGTTAAGTCATTCCCCATTTAGAATTCACAATATAAAAACCTAGATATGATGAGATTCTCATTCTCATCAATTAGTTAAGAACCAAAGTTTATATGTTAAGTAACCCGTGATCCATACTTTACTATGAAAAACCTCCATTCATATGAACCACTTACTTAAACACAATGGGTCTTTTTCAAACGTAATTGTGCACAAATAAAATTGTAAATTCATAAACAATTTTTGAAAATAGATTCTTTTATTTAAACATTCGATATTTACATAAAAAAACCTAATCTAAGAGGGCATATTCCCAATAATCTCTCACTTGCACTCTAAGACTAAGTAAGTTCGTAGGTGCCCACCCCTATGGCATCTAAGTGTCTCTTGAAGACTCTCATAGCTACAGGCTTGGTGAATGGATCAGCTAGATTGTTCTCGGAGGCAATTTGTTCCACTACGACTTCCCGTCTCTGGATGAAATCCCGGATCAAGTGGTACTTCCTCTCGATGTGCTTCTCCTTCTTGTGGTTCTTAGGTTCTTTGGATTGTGATACTGCTCCAGTGTTATCGCAATACATCACAATCGACCTGTCCATGTGTGGCACGACTCCAAGTTCTGGAAGGAACTTCCGGAGCCAGACTGCTTCCTTAGATGCCTCTGAAACTGCCACATACTCAGCATCCATGGTTGAGTCAATAATGCAAGATTGCTTGATACTCCTCCATGAAATAGCTCTTCCAAACAAGGTGAAGATATATCCACTAGTGGATTTTCTCTCATCTTATCCGCCTGAAAGTCTGAGTCTGTGTATCCTGTAGGAACTAAGTCGTCAGCTTTGTAAACCAGCATATAATCTCTCGTTCCCTTAAGGTACTTGAGTATATGCTTTACAGCTTGCCAATGAACCTCCCCAGGGTTTGGCTGATATCTGCTAACCAAGCCTACGACAAAGTAGATATCTGGCCTAGTACACAGCATAGTATACATGAGACATCCCATAGCCGAAGTATAAGGAATCCTACTCATTCTGTCCTTTTCTTCTTGAGACTAAGGATAGTCCCTTGAAGAAAATGAGAACCCATGTCTGCAAGGGATTAGAGATCCCTTACATGAGTCCATGCTGTACCTGGCCAGCATCTTATCAATGTATGCCGCTTGCGATAATCCTAACATTCTCTGCTTCCTATTTCTAAGAAGTCTAATCTCGAAAATGTAGCTGACTTCTCCCAAGTCCTTCATATTGAATTGACTAGACAACCAAACTTTTGTAGATGACAATGACCCTACATCATTTCTAATGAGTAGAATGTCATCCACATACAAGACAAGAAAAACCGCATTAATATCTTCAAGTTTCCTGTACACACATGGTTCATCCTCGTTTTGAACAAAACCATAAGACTTTACAGTCTTATCAAAATGAATGTTTCATGCCCTTGATGCTTACTTAAGTCCATAAATGGATTTCTTAAACTTGCAAACCATATGTTCTTGACCTTTAGCAATAAAGCCTTCCGGTTGGGACATATAGTTGTCTTCACTAAGATGGCCATTCAAAAACGCCGTCTTGACATCCATTTGCCATATCTTGTAGTCATAATGACGTGCAATGGTAAGGAAGATATGGATGGACTTAAGCATGGATACCGGGAAAAATGTTTCCTCATAGTCGATTCCCTCTTTCTGAGTATACCCTTTCACTACAAGCCTAACTTTGAAGGTTTCCACCTTCCCATCTACTCATCTCTTTCTCTTGTGTACCCACTTACAGCCTATGGGTTTCATCCCTTCAGGTAAAGCTATAAGATCCCAAACCTGATTGAGGTACATAGACTCAATCTCGGCTTTCATTGCTTCATGCCATAAATTTGCATCGGCATCAGCAATAGCCTCCTCATATCTAGTGGGATCTTGTTCCTGATGGTCAGAGACTAGCTCAAAAGCTTCTCCAGTCCATCTCTCCGGAACTCTAGACTCTATCCCACTACGACGAGGCTTCATATGTATAGGCTCTTAAGGTTGTAGCTCTTCTTGTTCCACAATCGGGTCAAGAGAAGTTGCTTCCGAAGATAACTTCTCCTCTAATTCCAACCTAGTTGAACTTTTCATGGAAGTAATTTGATCATCCTCTAAGTATCTAGCATTGGTACTAACCAGTACTTTCTCCTCCTTAGGATGATAAAAGTAACCACCCTTTGTCCCTTTTGGATACCCAACAAAACAGCATAATTCTAATCTTGGTTCCAACTTATCTCCCTTGACCAGTACATAAGCTGGATAACCTTATATCCTGAGATAATTCAGACTTGGCTTACACCCAGTTCATATCTCATAGGGAGTCCTAAGTATTGACTTGGAAGGCACCAAGTTCAGAATATATGCTGTTGTTTCCAGGGCATATCCCCAAAAAGACACTAGAAGAGTAGTATGAGACATCATGCTTTTGACCATTTCCATCAATGTTCTGTTCCTTCTTTTAGCTACTCCATTCTGCTGGGGTGTCCCCGGCGCAGAGAACTGGGATACGATCCCATGATGTACCATGTAATCCTTGAATTCATCAAGGAGGTACTCTCCACCATGATCCGATCGTAAGGTCTTGATCAATTTACCTGTCCGACGTTCCACTTCAGCCTTAAACTCTTTGAACTTGTCAAAAGAGTCAGATTTGCATCTCATCAGGTAAATGTAACCAAACCTTGTACAATCATCCGTAAAAGTGATGAAGTACTCAAAACCTCCTCTAGCTAGTGTAGACAAGGGACCACACACATCAGTGTAAACAAAACTCAATACCTCATTAGCTCTATCCGCCTTAGGGGTAAATGACCTTTTAGTCATCTTTCCCATCAGGCAGGCTCACACTGAGGCCAATTTTTCAATCTCAATACGTTTAAGGACCCATCATGGATCAACATCTGAATCCTGGTTGAGTTGATATGACCCAACCTTAGATGCCAAAGATAAGAGTCATTGACATTGGTCTTCCTCTTCTTTGTTAAAGGTTCAAATTGAGCGTTATTTAATTCATTGTTAATAGGGTTTAGGAAAAATAGATTCCCATACATGTGCCCAGTACATAAAATTTCTTTATCTCTACTGATAGAAATACCAGAATGGAAAGATACAAAATATCCTTAATTTATTAGTTTCGCAACCGAAATCAAATTCTGTCAAAATCCAGGTACATATAAAATATCTTTCAAAACCACTATTCTATTACAATAAAAAACAAGATCCAGCTCTCCTACTGCAAGGGCCTAAACTTGTGCTCCATTTCCTACATGGAATCCATGTTCGCCCTTCTGAAGTCTTTTAAACTTTTTAAACCTCTGCAAGGAGTTACAGATGTGATCAGTGGCCCCTGAATCAACAATCCAAGTGGAAGTTGATCCAACCATTGATATAGACTCTAGATAGAGAACATTACCTGTGGAATTTTTCTTGGCTTGAAGATCCAGACACTTCTTTTTTCAGTATCCCTTCAGTCCACACTTGAAGCACTTGCCCTTGGGTTTGTCTTTGGGCTGGGTCTTGGGCTGGCCCGCTGCGTTCTCATTCTTCTTCTTAAACTTTCTGGGCTTGGGCTCAGTTCTAGAAGATGAAGCCTTAGCACTCATAGCCTTAGATTGTAGCTTCATGACTTTTTCCTCCATCTAGAGCTCCTTTATCAACCTAGTTAAACCCATGTTCAACTTATTCATGTTATAATTCAACTTGAACTGAGTAAAGGAACCCGGTAGAGATTCAAGAACCATATCCACTTGGCTCTCGGGGTCAATGACAGTCCCTAAGATTTCTGCCTCCTCGAAAGCAGCAATCATCTTGAGCATATGCTCTCTGACTGATGCTCCCCCAGCCATCTTAGTGTTAATGATAGTTTGAAGAGCCTCCTGCCTTGCGGGCATGCTCTTATCCGCGAACATCGTGGCTAATGATTGAGTTATGTCGTATGCAGTGGTCATGTGCTCATGTTTAGATTGGAGCACATTAGACATAGAGGCCAACATGTAACAATGAGCCATCTCGTCAGCCTTATTCCATGCCTTCTCAGCCTCACGCTCCTCGGCGGTAGAACCCTCCCCGATAACAGGGCAGGTTTTGTAAAGGACATACTTATACTCTTCCACTGTGAGTATTATGTCCAGGTTCCTCTTCCAGTCCATATAGTTTGGTCCTGTTAGCTTATTCTCTCGGAGAATAATGGCCAATGGACAAAAAGAACCTCCCACTATTTCTAAATAATCAAAAAATAAAAGAAAAAGATTCAGTTTGTGAAAACAAAATAAATATGTGCACTTTATCCTTATTATCAAAACTGATAATAATCAATTTGGCTCTTAGGAAAACTGACATACCTTCTTAGGAAGATTAACAGTTTCCTAAGCCAAGTGTGTTAACCACCACAAATTAATTTCTCTTCTAGGTAATGATCTACAGCGAAGAATCACAATTTTAATAACACATATACGTCCAGTTTTATTCATCTAGATGCATGCTCCCAATGTTTTCACAAAACCTTCATGCTCCAATACAAATTGAATGCATAGAAAACGGAAAACACAAGGCACGCAGTAGAAGCGAAGATAAAAAAATGGAAAAACTAAAGAACAGGGGAATCCCAATTAGAGCCAGCGCCGGCTCCGGCAGCCCTAGTCGGCGCTGGTTGTGCTCCGGCGGGACTCCGAGGTTAAAAATATTGGTTCCTCTTCTTTATTTTTAACTTATTAGGTCCCCTATTTATTTTTTTAAAAACATTGGTTCCTTTTCTTTTCTTTTTTTTGGAAAATATAATCATTGCGATTAATTTTTGGACAGTCAACAGTCAGTTAAAAAAGTCAACTCAAACTTTGATTTTTTTTGAAGGTCAATTTGGTCATTTCACTATTCACACACGCGCGCGTGCGCGCACAAGAAACTATTAGCAAGGAAAAATACAAAGGAAAAAATGAATAAAAATGCCAATTTGAGAGCTAAAGGCTAAACCTTTTCATCTAGATGGCTGTCCAAGAAGAGGTCCTCAACGAGATCTTTCATGTCAACGGTTGGATACAGATTGGACCGAGAAGAAGAGGATTGGGGAGAGGTAGGTTCGTAATTAGAATCAATGGCTTGAGGGTACATTGGCGATCAAATAAATAGTTTACATCTCTAACCCAATTTTCAAAAATTACACATCAATACATTTCATAAATATCCTTTATATAGAACCCTAAAACTACTACTGGTAACAAATTTATGTTAGAATAGAATTATAAATAGAAAAGATAATTTTTAATGTACTTTGAGGTCATTTGGGTAAATTGAAAACTAGTATTTCCAACTCCAATACAGTTAAAATACAAAAAATAAAAATTTCGATTCTCCACCTTAATTTGAATTCTAACTCTTCAAACGGATTTTCAAGATATAACAAAATTTATTCTAGATTCTCCCTGTTAAGCCATAAAGGTAAACTTAGACATTAACAAGCCTTAACCATGCAAGATTTGAACTTATCTTCAAACAAAATTTTTGACAAAAAAATTACCGAAGGGTTTTTTTTCATCAAAATAATATCAATCTCCACAACAAGGTTATGCACCTATACATTGATTTAATTTCTAAATCACACAATGACAATATAACAAAACTTCTAATAATAAAATCCTGTAATATTTTTTTTTTATATTTAGAAATTCACAAAATAAGAAAACTATCATTAACTTCTAGAACTCAACTTATAACTACAAAATTGACACATGAGAAATTCAAAAGTGTCCAAAACAAAGTAGTTTTAGTAGATAAATATTTCATTTTAAGTTTCAAATTATCAGAATCTGAACTGTTATTGCTATTTATTTTTTTTAAACCCAAAGCATAAAAGTGTATTTCTAAAGTACTAAACGCAAAGGGACAAGAATATAACATCACTATTTATTGTTGCTAATGATATTTAATTTTTAAACTCCACAACAATATAATCAAAGAAAGCAAAGTAGACTAACAAATTGCCTTCGGTCATGCACAAGAAAAAAAAAAGCATTATTAAAAATTGGGTTGGTCCTCAACATTCTTTACCATGCAAAATAATTCTAAAATTTTATAGTACTTCTATAAAATCTTATTTCTTGAATAGATTATTAAATGGAATTTCTAATAGATATCATTAAACTGCTTGTCCATAATGATAACATGTTTACTAATCTTCTAAGCTCTAACTTAAATTATCACAAACTTATCATATATTCAAAATTTATTAATACCATAATTAGCAAAGAATCAACTCGAAAAGCTTAAATGTTACAAATTTGAATTCGACTTGGTTTTAATAGATCTGGACAATTTAGATTTAATTGGTCTAACTTTGATATAACTTGTTGATTTTAATATCTCTTGTTAGCAAGTAATAAAAAATTTTGATAATAAATGTTAGCCCTAAGGGCTTTCTTTTATGTTTTGATTTATGACAAACATTGAAATGGACTAATATGTCAATTTATTGAGATAGGACATGATTGACCTTTGTTATCCTAAAGTCTTCAGATAAGAATTGTTGGCGACTCATTCATCACAAATTTCAAGAATGGAAGATCAAATGGAAAATCAAGTATAAGGAGTTATACATCAAGAAGACTTTTTATGAAGAATATTAGACTAGGAAGTGTTCATTAAGGTATATTTATTATTTCCCATGTCCTCTTATCTTTTGATTCATTTGACTTTACCTTGAAGCTAGAAAGGAGATGTTTTTCAAAGTTTTTAAAATTCGTAGAATTTTGGATGGTACAGTTTGAATTCAAAAGGTTCATCCAAAATCCTATAAACTGGGTTGAAAATTGTTTGTCACGGATGTGCAATTTTGGACTTAACTTTTGGATGCATCTTCGTCCAAAACCCGAGTCCAAAACTCGGATGAATTTAAACAGAAAAATTTATAGCCGTTTTTTTTATGACCATTGGCACTCCACTTTTTGGCTCTATAAATAGCCCTTAAAGCAAGATTACAATCAAGATTTTTGAAACATTCATCTTAAAAACACTATTGCTCAATATTTTCAAAAATCTCCTTTTATCTTAAGCTTCAAAGTGAGTTGATTGTGTATCAAAGATAAAAGTATTTTATGGCTTGTATTTGAGAGAATATCTGCTCAAGTAAGTGAGCTTATCTCTGTTCTATTGATTTTCATATTCTCTGTTTGTAACTGCAAGGTTGTGTGGTAAAACCCATAGGGGTGATCCTTGTTGTTTGTAAGTTCAAGGTTGTGGTGTAAAACCCATAGGGGTGAGCCTTTTTGTTTGTAAGTTCAAGGTTGTGGTGTAAAACCCATTGGGGTGAGCCTTGTTGTTTGTAAGTTCAAGGTTGTGGTTTATAGGGGTGAGTGTTATTGTTTGTAAGTTCAAGGTTGTGGTGTAAAACCACCTATATGTGTGTATGTTCAAGGTTGTGGTGTAAAACCCATAGGGGTGAGCCTTGATGTGTTTGAGAGGTTGTGTAAAACCTAGTGTGATGATCCTCTCTTGTATGTGGCTATTTCATTAAGTGAGGTTAATGAAATAGGGTTGAAAATCCTTATGTGTGGGGCTTAAGGTAGTGGACGTAGATCATTGTTGATCGAACCACTATACATCTCTTGTCTCATTTTATTTCAGTGGTTCATGCATTTTATTTTTATGATCTTTCACTGTCTATATCTGAATATACATCTACGAGTACTTGGATAGCTTTCTATGCAGCTATAAAGTCAATCCAAGTATCTTGGTGATCATCCTTGTTCAGCATTTTAGACAATCGGGAAAATTATTTTTGCTTGCCAAAAACTTTATTCACCCTCCTCTAAGGTTTTTCATTTGATATCAGAGTGAGGTCTACATATTCTTGGTTTAACAGCCTTGTAGAAAAGATCCTAATGGCATGTTCATCCTCTCTTCCATATGTTGAAAGGTTTTCAACAAATCATCCACATTTATTTAATGGAAGCAACTATACCTTCTAGAAAATTAGAATAAAGATTTATGTGTGTTCTATTGACTTTGAGTTATGGAGTTTAATAGAGAATGGTCCTTTTATTCCATCAAAGATGATTGATCGCATAAAAATATCAAAACAGAATGATGAATATAGTGTGGAAGACAATGCGAAAATGACTCTAAATTTTCAAGCTATGAACATTTTGTGTTGTGCTAGATACGACTGAATACAACCATGTTAGTGGTTATGATTCAACCCATGATATGTGGAAACTGCTAGAAGTCACCCATGAGGGGACAAACCAAGTCAAAGAATCGAAACTAGGGCTTCTTATTCATGATTATGAATTATTTACTATGAAGCCAAATGAAAGCATCACTGACGTGTTCATAAGATTTACTAATATCTTAAATGGTCTGAAAGCTTACGGAAAGGTTAATTCCCTTGGGGAACAAAACCAAAAAATTCTTGATGCTTTACAAAAAAGCTGGCAGCCTAAAACTCTTGCTATAGAAGAATCCAAGGATTTAAAATCCTTACCTACTGAAGAGTTGATCGGATCTCTTTTAACTCATGAAATGAGGCTTAAAAGGTTTCATGAATCTGATGATCATGATAATGGCAGAAAAGGGATTGCTCTAAAAGCTGAAAGTGACGATGGAGAAACAAGCCCTTCAGAAAGCAGTGAAGGCATGGAAATGGATGGTGATGACTTAGCAATGATAGCAAAGAAATTCAGAAGGATGTTCAAGGGAAACTACAAATGAGGAAGGAAGCTTATAAGAAAGAAAGGACAAACCTTCGGCTTCAAACCTCAATGCTTTGAATGTAAAAGCACGGATCACTTCATTGCGGACTGTCCGGTTGCAAAAGGAAAGGAAGGAAAAGTGTCTAAGAAGAGGAAAGCCCTGAAGGTCAAGAAAGGTAAATGATTGATAGGAGCTTGGGACTTAAATGAAGAATCTGAAGATGAAGAATCTGAGGAAGAAACTGCCAATATTTGCTTCATGGCTTTGGAAAATGAAGTAAACTTTTCAACATCATAATGCATGTCTATTTCGCATACATCTATGACTGAAAAGCATGTTGATCCTAATGAATTGTTATGTGATATGTTTCATGAATTAAAAAAACTGTTCAAAAAAAATAAAGATTTAAAGTTGAAAGTAAATTGTCTGATGAAAGAAAATGAAGCTGTGTTAAATAACTACGAGATGTCTCTTGAAGCTCATACATGTGCTATAATTGAAAAAGATGTGATCATGACAGCATTGCATCATGCATCTCTTGAAAATAAAAACCTATGTGATAAAATTCGAGTTCTTGAATGCATGGTTAGCTCCTTCAATGATATGAAAATTAGAGTAAATGATCTTATCAATTGCATTGAAAAATTTACAAATGGTAAAAGCAATCTGGAAAAATTTCTCTGAATTCAACATCATTTTGGTAATCGAAGTGGGTTAGGATATAACCAGAAGGATAATGACAAAACTTGCATGCCCAGATTTGTTTATGCTGGAAATCAAAGTGGCTTAGAATACAAACATGAGGATAAAGACAAAACTTGCATGCCCAGATTTAGCTTAGCGGAAAATCAGAGTAACTTAGGATATGAACATAAGAATAATTACAAAAAGAACAAGTTTCAGCATGCTAAATCTACTTCTTCTCACAGCACATACAAGGCATGCACGTATTGTGAGAAACCTGGACATATAGTTTCAAGATGTCTTGTTAAAAAAAAAGTGGAATCCGGTGGAGCTACTTTCTGGAAAATCAAAGAAAATGTTACTCACCTTCATAGACCCAAGAAAGTGTGGGTACAAAAAATCATCTCTTCTTCTCATGTATAGGCACGGTCTTTAAGCTTTACCAAGTGGTTCTTGGACAACGGTTGTTCAAGACATATGACTGGAAATGCAGCATTGTTAGAAGATATTCAGACAACAAATGAAGGATTTGTTACATTTGGAGACAAGTAAAAAGGAAAGATTCTCGGCATTGGTAACATTGGTAAAGGTTCCTTAACATTTATAAAGCAAGTCTTACTTATTGATGATCTAAAATATAATCTGCTCAGCCAACTTTGTGACAATGGTTGTAAAGTTATTTTTGAAAAAGATTCTTGCTCTATACTTAACAGTGAAAATATTGAAACCAACTTTACTGC
Source organism: Voacanga thouarsii (assembly GCA_026120185.1). Lineage (NCBI taxonomy): Eukaryota > Viridiplantae > Streptophyta > Magnoliopsida > Gentianales > Apocynaceae > Voacanga > Voacanga thouarsii. The sequence goes on from JANUWF010001699.1 coordinate 285,468, forward strand.
CAAACGCATAGGAAATATATATGTGTTTTATGTTAATGACCTTGTAGTAATGGAGTTAGGTGCCTATTCGTTCATGATAATGATGGTTATCTTTGGCATAGAAGATTAGGTCATGTATCCTTTGATTTGTTAAATAAACTGTCCTCAAAAGAACATGTTAGGGGGCTTCTAAAAATGAAATTTGATAAACACAAAATCTGTGATGCATGTCAATTTGGACAGCAAATCAAAACCTCTTTTAAACCAAAGAAAATGATTTCTACCTCAAAACCTCTTGAATTAGTTCATATGGATTTATTTGGACTTATGAGAACTGCTAGCCTTGGAGGTAAAAAATATGCATATGTAATTGTTGATGATTTTTCTAGATTCACTTGGACATTATTTCTTGGACAAAAAGATGAAGCCTTTACTGAATTTTCAAAACTGATTAAGCGCATCCAAAACTCGATTGGATGCAACTGATTTCTATTAGAAGTGATAATGGAAAAGAATTTTGTAACAGCGACTTTACTCACTTCTGTGATGAAAATGGAGTCTTTCATAATTTTTCAGCAGTTAAAACTCCTCAACAGAATGGTGTTGTTGAAAGGAAAAATCGAACCTTGCAAGAAATGGCTAGATCAATGCTTTGTGAAAATGTTCTTCCAAAATACTTTTGGGCGGAAGCTGTTAACACAGCATGCTATACAATAAATCGAGTTATGTTAAGACCATTTTTAAGAAAAACTCCTTTTGAACTTATGTTTGACAAAACTCCTTCTATCTCTTATTTTAAAGTTTTTGGATGCAACTGTTTTGTTCTAAATACAAGAGATAATCTTGGAAAATTTGATAGCAAGTCCGATGAGGCTATATTTCTTGGATATTCTTTCAACAAAAAAGCTTATAGAGTATACAATAAAAAAACACTTTGTGTGGAAGAATCTGTGCAAGTTGTAATTGATGAATCTAACATTTATACTTCAAAAAGAGATGATGATGATGTAGGTAATTCAAATGAAGTTAATTTAGATCAAGTAAATGCTCCATCATTAGATACTCATGCAAAAGAGGAGGAAATCGAAGAATTACAGAATGAACAAGAAAAACATCAAACTGAAGATTCTGCAAATCATCAATTGCTGAAAGATTGGAAATACAAATCAGGCCATCCAAAAGATCAAATCATTGGAGATCCAAACCAAAGAGTTAAAACTCGACGGTATTTTTATCGACAACTTTGCTCTTCTTTCAAATATTGAACCTAACAGCATTGATATTGCATTACATGATGAATTTTGGATTATCGCCATGCAAGAAGAGTTGAATCAACTCGAAAGAAATTAGGTTTGGAAACTTGTTCCTAGACCGCATGATCATCCTATTATTGGAACAAAATGGGTTTTTAGAAATAAACTTGATGAAAATGGGGCGGTAATTACAAACAAAGCTAGATTAATAGCTCAAGGATTTAATCAAGAGGAAGGCATTGACTATGATGAAACATTTGCTCCTGTTGCTAGACTAGAATCTATTCGAATGTTACTTGACTTTGCATCCTTTAAAAATTTTATGCTCTATCAAATGGATGTCAAAAGTGCTTTCCTAAATGGCTTTATTGAAGAAGAAGTGCACGTTGAGCAGCCACCTAGTTTTTCTCATGAGCTCTTTCCAAATCATGTTTTCAAATTATCTAAAGTCTTTATGGATTGAAGCAAGCTCCTAGAGCTTGGTATGAAAGGCTTAGTGGTTTTCTAATCTCAAAAGGATTTTCTAGAGGCTTAATTGATAATACATTGTTCATCAAATCTGATTGCCCTGGTGATTTACTAATTGTCCAAATCTATGTTGATGATATTATTTTTAGCGCTACTAATGACTCTTTATGCAAGATGTTTGCTAAGACTATGCAGTAAGACTTTAAAATGAGTATGATGGGAGAATTGAACTTCTTTCTCATATTGTAAATTAAACAAACTAAAGATGGAATCTTCATTAACCAAGAAAAGTATTCCAAAGAGTTGCTTAAAAGGTTTTGAATGAATGAAGCAAAAGAAATCAGCACACCCATGAGTACATCCATAAAGCTTGACCAAGATGAAAAGGGTAAGAAGGTAGATGAACGAAAATATAGAAGTATGATTGGAAGTCTACTATATCTTACTGCTAGTCAACCAGATATCATGTTCTCAGTATGTCTTTGTGCTCGATTTCAATCTTGTCCGAAGGAATCTCATTTAAGTGCAGTCAAACGCATACTTCGATATCTTATTGAGATGTATGATTATGGATTATGGTATCCACGTACTAACACCTTTGATCTTATAGGATATACTGATGCAGATTATGCAGGGTGTAAAGTTGAAAGAAAAAGTACTAGTGGCCATTGTCAATTTCTTGGACACTCACTGGTATCATGGCACAGTAAAAAACAAGCCTGCATTTCATTATCCACCACTGAGGCTGAATATATTGCAGCAGGAAGTTGTTGTGCTCAAATCTTACGGATGAAGAATACTCTGCAAGATTTCAATTTAAATTTTAATTGTGTACTATAATGTGTGATAATATAAGTGCTATCAATCTAAGAAAAAACCCAGTGCAGCATTCGAGAACAAAGCACATTGAAGTTAAACATCACTTCATCCGAGATCACGTACTCAAAGGAGATGTGTATGTTGAATATATTTCAACGGATGAACAACTTGCAGATATCTTTACTAAACCTCTAGCTAAGGACAGGTTCAACAATTTGAGAAGAGGTTTGGGCATTACAAGAATTTGATAACTAATCTTTTTGTGTAAGTTCTTCTTGTGCAGGAATTGTGAAGAAAAAGATTTTGGAAACACAACTCTACATCCAAAATACCTTGTTCCTGTTTTGGACGAAGTGCTGGAATCTAATTTCTACATCCAAAATGCATTTCAGGGAAACACTCTTTTGGACATTGATTTTGGACCTTGTCTTGTTCCAAAATCAATGGTTAATATTTCTTTATTCCAAATTCTAAGTTTTAAAAAAATTGGTTTGTGCATTTTTCAAAACATCTCAGAAACACTTATGTTTCCAAGGCATTTTGTTCTCTCATTCTTCTAAACATTCAAGGCTATCTGATTTTCTCTTTTCGAAACCCTTGAAACCATCATTCCTCCAAAACAACTCCTCCGTGTTCTTTCTCTTTGAAAACTCAAAAAGCCCTGAAAAAGCTTGAATCTTTCACTGGCAAAAACTAAATCTTCCATTCCAAATCCGAAAAAGGAGCAAAAGCCCACTCCAATGAAACGGAAAAAGGTTTCGGGTTCAAAAGGCAAAGCCAAAGAAGCTTATCCATAGCCTCACTTCTTGGCTTCTCACTATGATTCGTCTGAATCATCTTCCGAACAACCAAGTTCTGCAAATTAGGTATCCCTATTTCTTGACTCTAAATGCGAATCTGAGTACAATGATTGGCTTTCAAGAAACAGAACTGTGATCTCTGGCTATCGGGTTAATCATTCTACCTTCTTAAATCTATCTAATATTCTGGACATATTTGATAACATTGGGTGGGGAAGTTTGTTGTCAGTCGATGAGAAAATATATACTCCGCTGGTCTGGGAATTCTATGCTAATTTGAGAAAAGGAAAGTTGGAAGAAACTGAGGGAGGCTTTATGATTAGATGGTATGTATCCAGAGTTAAAGGCAGAGAAACAGAATTTGATCATAGGCTGTTTAACAGAATTTGTGATGTTAAAGATGTCGGCCTTCAATACTTTGAGATGAATAAATTTCCTGAGGGGAAAGAAATTTTTTATCTGAAAATTTTGAAAAACTGTTCACTGGAGGGAAAAGCTTTGAAAGTTCTGGAAATAGAAATTCAAAATGGCTGAATGGGACGGATAGAATCTTGCACCACATGGTATCAACCATGATTGTTCCCAGTTCTGGTCACAAAACTTCTATCAGTATTTTGCAAATGGTGGTAATGCTTGGGTTGGTTGAATAGAGGTAGATAAATTTTGGTTTTTTTTGCCACCAAGCTTATGTTGCAATCTCGTAACACCTCAAGCAAAGCTCTTCCTTTTGGAAATCTGTTGACAAAAGTCTTTCAGTTTTTTAAAGTTGATTTAAATTCTATTCCATGTGATCCCTTAAAAACAAATGTCTACAGCTATGACTCTTTTGAAAAGATGGGATATGTTAGGGAAGGAAATTCATGGAAATTTTTGAGAGAATCTACTAGAAAAGAGAAGGAAATTTTGATAAAGATCAAGGAAGAAGGAAAGTCAGGAACCAAAAGAAAGATTGATGAGAAAGGAACTATTCCGGACTCCAGTCTATCTGAAAATATTCTAAGTGCAATCAGTTCTTTTGTAGAGAAGTTGGAATCTCTTAGCTCAGAAATCAAACTGTTAGGAAACAGACTATCTGTTATTGAGCAATCTGCTAAAACTTCTGAACATGAAAAAGATGAAGATAAATCTGAACTGCCTGTGGACAAAAAGGATTCCTCTCCTGAACCTTCTCCTGCAACTTCTCCTGAACCATCTCTTCCACCTTCTCCTGTTCAGAAAACAGAAACTCCTCCTCCTTCTCCCAAACCTAAAGGAAAAAGGCAGAAACATGTGGTTGTGAAGCGAAAATCCAGCAGGATTGCTAGTCAGTTTTCCAAGAAAGGTGTTGGAGCAAAATCTGAGATAATCAATATTGGATAAATTATTTTCTGGGATCGCAACTGGGATGATGAAAATTTTCTTTTCTGCACTCCGTTGAACAATTTATTTTCTGCCATTTATATTCCTGTCTTTGGATAATTACTGATGTTTATTTTTAAGCTTAATTATCTATCTACTAACTGTTGCTTATTTCTCCGTTTGCTATGCCTTTTTTTGATTGATAACAAAGGGGGAGAAATAGGAATGTCATAGACTGTTATGATATTGGTTGGTGCAGTAAGAATTATGGGGGAAATTTTGAGGATTATCTGATGATCTATGATGATCTATGGGGAGAAATAGAAATATTATGAAATGTTATATTATTGAGGCAGTAAGAGTATTATAGGATTGTCTGATGATCTATGACAGGGGGAGAATGAAATATATTAATCTGAAGACAATGTTGTCTACATATGTTGGTCTGAAAATTTTATAATCTGCTGTGAAAATGTTAAATTCTAATCTGTGAAAATTCTGCTGTGAAAATGTTGAATGATAGTCTGTGAAAATACTGTTGTGAAAATATTGAATGCTGATCTAAGAAAATATTATTGTCTGCATGACTGTCGACATGATGCTGTTGTCATTCACCAGGAAAAAGGAAATATGCTAGTCTGAAAATGTTATGGGTTCTACATAATAATCTAATATGAAACTGATGAACTGAATTTGAACTGTTAATGCATAGTTTTTTTTTTTTTTTTACATGCGAAGTAACTACTGAAACCGTTCTGAAACTGTTGTTGAACAGTTACAAAATTTCATGAAAATTGCATAAACTATTATGAACTGCATAAATTACTCCTGGCATGAACAATTATGCACACAGAATTCTGAATGATGATTAGATCTTTGAAACAAAATTCTGTGATAAATTTTTATGGTGCATCGACTCAGGGGGAGTTTTGGACTCAGAAACTTCATTTCCAAAACAAATACTCTTATAAGAAGTTTTTGAAAAATGTTTTGAACATCCAAAAGCCCTATCCAAAAATATTCTGAAAACACACATTCATCCAAAACTATTTTGGATACACTTTCTGGATGAATAAATCGTTATTTCTTCTATTCCCTCATATATTCGAAATTTTCATATAAGCATATATTTAGGGGGAGCATTTTAGCATTTTATCTCTATCAAACTATTCTGAATATTTATATAGAGATATTACATGCCTTAAGATTATTGAAATATGTTTACTTATAAGATCTCTATGAGACTTGTTACAATTATTTGCACTTTTGGCTCATCATGTTATTTCTATGTACATATCAAATGTGTCATGTTTGTCATCACTCAAAAAGGGGGAGATTGTTAGCCCTAAGGGCTTTTTTTTATGTTTTGATTTATGACAAACATTGATATGGTCTAACATGTCAATTTATTGTGATAGGACATGATTGACCTTTGTTCTTCTAAAGTCTTTAGATAAGAATTGTTGGCAACTCCTTCATCACTGATTTCAAGAATAGAAGATCAAATGGAAAATCAAGTATAAGGAGTTATACATCAAGAAGACTTTTTATGAAGAATATTAGACTAGGAAGTGTTCATTAAGGTATATTTATTATTTCCTATGTCCTCTTATCTTTTGATTCATTTGACTTTACCTTAAAGCTTGAAAGGAGATGTTTTTCAAAGTTTTTAAAATTTGCAGAATTTTGGATGGTACAGTTTGAATCCAAAAGGTTCATCCAAAATCCTGTAAATCGGGTTTAAAATTGTTAGTCACGGATGTGCCATTTTAGACTTAACTTTTGGATGCATCTTCGTCCAAAACTCGGATGAGTTTAAACAGAAAAATTTATAGCCGTTTTTTTTATGACCGTTGGCACTCCACTTTTTGGCTCTATAAATAGCCCTTAAAGCAAGATTACAGCAAGATTTTTGAAACATTCATCTCAAAAATACTATTGCTCAATATTTTCAAAAATCTCCTTTTATCTTAAGCTTCAAAGTGAGTTGATTGTGTGTCAAAAATAAAAGTATTTTGTGGCTTGTATCCGAGAGAATATCTGCTCAAGTAAGTGAGCTTATCTCTGTTCTATTGATTTTCATATTCTCTGTTTGTAAGTGCAAGGTTGTGTGGTAAAACCCATAGGGGTGATCCTTTTTATTTGTAAGTTTAAGGTTGTAGTGTAAAACCCATAGGGGTGAGCCTTGTTGTTTGTAAGTTCAAGGTTGTGGTGTAAAACCCATTGGGGTGAGCCTTGATGTGTTTGAGAGGTTGTGTAAAACCTAGTGTAGTGATCCTCTCTTGTATGTAGCTATTTCATTAAGTGGGGTTAATGAAATAGGGTTGAAAATCCTTAAGTGTGAGGCTTAAGGTAGTGGATGTAGATCATTGTTGATCGAACCACTATACATCTCTTGTCTCATTTTATTTCAGTGGTTCATACATTTTGTTTTTATGATCTTTCACTATCTAAATCTGAATATACATCTACGAGTACTTGGATAGCTTTCTATGCATCTATAAAGTCAGTCCAAGTATCTTGGTGATCATCCTTGTTTAGCATTTTAGACAATCGGGAAAAATTATTTTTGCTTGCCAAAAACCTTATTCACCCCCCCTCTAAGGTTTTTCAATAAACAATCTAATAATAAAGTATGAATAGATCAACATTACCAACGTCTATGAATTAAAAAGAAAAAAAGAATAGAAAAAGCAATCTTTACGAACAAAAAGATAATAGAAGAGTTTACAAAAAGTAAGACTCTAAAATCTAAATCCTACAACTTAAGGAAAACCCAACATATAGTCTATATGTTTAACTTAATTTTTTTAGATTGCACATCAATATAGGTCTCCTAAATTAACAAGTATTAATAACAAATTTATACAAGAATAGAATTATAAATGGAAAGGACAATTTCTAAGGATACTTCTAAACCCTTTTAGGCAATTGATAAACAACTATTTCTAACTCTAGTAGAGTTAAAATATAAAATAATTTATTATTAGATAATAATATACTTTAGATAATATACTTTAGAAGAACCTATTTACCAATTATGGAACAATTTTCTAGTGTATACTTTAGGAACACATGAATTTCTAGTGTATACTTTAGGGAAAAAATTAGGAAGAACAAGTGTTAACACATGGTGCACAAGTAGATAAATTTCAAACTTCTTTGTCTTGACTATCTATTGACACAATTTAAATATAGTAGACAACTTTTTAAAATTAAGAATCCGTACCACATGATGAAAATAATCAATTTACAATTTTAATTCTATCATATCACCTTCGTGAAGTCTCACATTCAATGAACTTTTTTATATTAAATTATTTTATAAAATGTTTAAGATTAATTTCAAATATTTGGAGGGATTAATTTATTTTGAATTCTCTCTCTCTTAATATAATGGGTTGGCCATGGCTCCCCCGAACCGATAGGTCGGTCCGTCCCTACGTGCTTTATACATATTCCTTTTACTACACACAAAAATTGTTTCTTCTTCTTCTTTTTTTTTTTTTTTAAATTCTTGGGAGGACGAAATATGTTCCTTAAAGCATCACTATAGATATTTATCTCAAAGGAAAGTCTACAATTGATAAATGGATTTTGTTTTAATGTGCAAATGCCTTAAATAACTCTTAATTTGAAAATTACATCTCATTTAGATTGTACAAAGATTTCTCTTATCTAAAATAAGGATTAATTATTTTACATATAGTAACTTATACAAATTAAATTTGTGCCCTAAGTAACGCTTTTAAAAATAATAATAATAACTCATAGTTCATTACTTGGGAGAGGTCAAACTACTACGCTTTGGCATTCATATAAAAGTTTGTCGGATAAAATTGAAATTTCACTAATGAAGTTGGAACAATGTCCAAATACTAAAAAGTTTGGCTAGTGATATTGTTGAAGAAATTTTTTTTTAACTGACTATACTAACCTTGGTTCAAAGGAAGAATTTTCTTTTTAAATTTTACCAACCATACATAGTCTGCCCTCTTTCATATTTCCAAATCTCTCAGTCTCTCCAGAAATCCCAAATATAACTTCTCCATTTTTGAAGGCATTCACACGAATACAAGATGAAGAGAAGAAACACCAGGTAAAATTTACTGGCAACACGAAGCTTGGGTTTTGCTTAATTTTTTAAAGTTGCGTGCATAGGTAAGAGTTGGCGAGGTAGTTGAAATTGTATGGGTTTTTCTATTGGGTTTTGCCCAACTATGTGGTATATACTTTTAATTAGATTGTTCGATAGTTCCCCCCAAGAATAATTTTTGTTTGCGTGGCTAATAAAACTCCTTCGAGGTCTGAATAGGGATGAACTTGCCTAATGATGGAGTTTGGTTTCTCCAAATGATTGGTTGATGTGGAGCCTCAATTTACTTACCTTCTATAGCTACCTTGCTCCACATCACCAAACATGTGATTTTCCTATTTACTTCCCCATTTACTTCCTCATTTTATTCCTTCGAACTTCACCTTTAACCCCAGCCGAGTAATGTTAATTTATTAGTTACTATAAATGTGTTTCCCAAATTATGGCCATTGTAGATGTTAAGTGAATATGTTTTTTATGATGAATTGAATTTCACTTGGCACTGCCCTACTAAATCTTGGTTTAGATCATTGCATACAGCAATCCTGCAATTATGTGTACATAGTAATAAGTGCTGGATAGTCTTTAGGACTAATAGCCCATTTGAGCCTGTTAAAGGAACAAATGGTGATCTGGATTGATTTAAGTTGATGCAAACAATTAGATGGATTCATATGTTGCTCCTTCTTGAGAAACTGTATTACTCGATGCAGATTCATCGTAGTCATCTTTTGTGCTACCCCATCCCAATTTTTATGTTTTGAGAATCTTATTCGTATTTAATATAGGTTGATTTGTTAGATTGTATAATGTCTATCAGAAAACATCTCTATTTTTTTTTTATGCAAATGTAAATAGTATAATATTAATCAATAAGAATATACACGGATGACTAGTTTACAGTCGAGTAGACTACAAACTAGATGTCCTCATTACATGCTTCAAAAGTTATCTTAACATCAGGGTACAATGCAAAAATTACAATGTATACATGTGTTTTAATCTTCTTCACAATATCCCCCGGATGGCAGGCTACACCCTCAAAAATTGCCTTGTTACGGGAAGTCCAGATGTAGTAAAATGTGGCCACTAGAGCAGTAGACCTAGCCTTAGAAAACCAAGAGGTACCCCGGTTGCCAAGCTTATACCACCTGAGACTAGCTTTTGCAGAATTCAAAAAATGTGGGAGACTTAACCAATTTTTCACATCTATCCAAATGGTAGCGGAAACCAAGCATTTGAAGAACAAATGATTCATCATTTCTGGTTGAGACTTACACAAATGACATGTCAAGTCATCAAGTCTGAACGCAAGAGCATCTTTGGTCTTAAGCCTACCCTTCGCACATAACCAAAGAATGAACGAGTGTTTGGGCGTTAAACCCTACCTCCATATAGTATTGGCCCAATACGCAGAGCGCGGAGAGGATCTCAGATAGTCATAAGCAAGAGAAGTGAAAAAAGTATTACAGTTGGCCCAAGAATGGATTAGATCAGCTGCATAGTGAGACTGACCTTCCCGCTCAACAATTATGTCTCTTATTGCTAGCAATTTACGAAACAAGGGAGAATGTTCCTTATGATCCTAAATTTCCCAAATAGAGCCGCCTTTCAGGTAGTAGTGGTCCACCCATTTAACCCATAAAATTTGTTTCTCCACCTGTATGTCCCAAATGATTCTAGACATAAGAGCACCATTCTAAATTTTTAAGTTCCTCAACCCAAGACCACCCTCAGACTTTGGAAGGCAAACATTATTCCAGGCAACCGGGTGGTTATTAGAGTTCCACAGGAAGTCACGAGCCTTCCTTTCCAGGTGACAGATAACAGCAGATGAAGTAGGAAGAATTGACAACCAAAAACATTCGACCCCTTGGAGCACAGAATGAATCAACTGTAGACGCCCAGTATAGGATAATGAGTGAGCAGACCATCTCCTAATGAAAGATCCAATACGATCAAGCAATGGTTTAAAGAAAGTAAGTCTAATTCTACCATTCATGATTGGTAGGCCAAGGTAGCGAAATGGAAGCTCCCCAATAGGAATGCTAGTATCAGCCAAAATTGTTTCTTGATTATTCTGATCAATCCCCGCAAGATACATACTGGATTTATCTTTATTGATTTCAAGACCTGAACAACTCTTGAATTCTTATAGGCAGTCAAGGAGAATGCGGATAGAAGAACAGTCACCCCTAGCAAACATCATGAGGTCATCAGCAAAGGTAAGGTGGGTAACCCTTAAGTCCTTACACTTGGGGTGGTACAAAAATGATGTCCCAAGTGTATGAACTTTGACAACCCTTGAGAAATATTCTAAACATATGACAAACAACAGTGGAGAGAGAGGGTCTCCTTGCCGCAGGCCCTTAGCTCCAGTAAAATAACTATGCACATTTCCATTGATAGCAACAGAGAATGAGGTAGTGGTCACACATTGCTTAATCCAATTCACAAAAATATGGGGGAATCCAAGCTCAGTAAGTCAGTCCAATAAGAAATCCCAGCTGACAGAGTCATAGGCTTTCCTGAAGGCCACATTCAATGTACATCACGGAGAAACTCTTTTGCAGCTATACATACGCATTAGTTCTTGAACTAGTAAGATATTATCAGTCATGAGCCTGTCGTGGATAAATGTGGATTGTGCCCTATCCACCAGATGGGGGACCACCCATTTAAGTCTGTCAGACAGAATTTTAGAGATGATCTTATAGACCACATTACAGCAGAAATTGGTCGATAGTCACCCACCCTATCAGCATGAGCATTCTTCGGCACCAAGGTAATAATAGAGTGATTAATCTGTTCAAGAATTTTTCCAGAACTAAAGAATTCCATAACTGCATCACATAGACTCGACCCAATCGTACTCCAAGCCTTCTTGAAAAATAATGTCGAGTAACCATCAGGCCCAGGAGCTTTGGAATCCCTAATATCCCATAGGGCAACTCTAATATCCTGGGTAGTTACATCCCTAACCAAATCCACCATCAAATCATGAGGAACTAAGGGACCAGCCTTGACAAAGTACACATTGATTCCCCTACATTCAACCCTACCATCCTCCATAGTGATAGAAGAGATAAAATTCCTCTTTTTATTACGACTGACAATGTTGAAAAAGTAATGAATATTCTTGTCAGAGAGAGCTACATACCTTCCTTTAGCAAGTTACTGGTAGAACTTCATTTTTGCCTCCGCCAACCGCCAAGCTGACCTTTTGCAATCCTTGAATTGTGTAATCAGAACTTGATCAGCCGGGTTGCCAAGTAGTATCTGTTGTGCATTTAGTAGAGCTTGGTTCACCTGTTCAACCCTTTCAGAGATGTGATAGAATTCCTATTTGTTTAGTTTTCGCAAGCAACCCTTAAGCATCTTCAGTCGACGACAAAATGTGAATTGGTGGTACCCAAAGAATTCCTGATCCCAAACCTCTTGAACAATATTATGGAACGAATCATGTTCAGCCCAAATATTAAGGAACCTGAATGGACGTACGTAACTTACATTGTTGTCCACCACAGACCAAATAACATGACTGTGATCAGATATGCTCCCAATAGGGAAAAACTCAACGGAAGCTTGTGTAAGGCATTGAAACCATGCTGCATTACCCATAACCCTATCAAGTTTGGACCACACTCTAGAATTTGTCCAAGTATACCTTGATCTGACATAAGGAAGGTCCTCAAGCCCAATATCCACACATAGAGCCGACAGGTCCCTAATTTCATACGAGGAAGGCACAGAACCTCCAAGTTTGTCATCGATATGTAAATAGTAATTGAAATCTCCCATAAGAATCCATGGATCCGAAATTGATGAAGATAATGACTGAATATCCTCCCATAAACTTCTTTTAGCCATAACCGAATTACAAGCATAGATAAATGTGAAGGAATAAGAAATATGGGTGATCTTACAACTGATACTCACAGTAATCTCTTGAGGGGCATAGTGAAGTAAATGAACATCCACCCTAGCATCATTCCATAAGATAACAACTCTACCTCCTTCTGATTCATCCAAGTTATGAATAGCTGACCAATTAGGGAATTTTTGGTGTAGAAAATTATCCACCCCAACAGCATTCAACTTTGTTTCGAATAAACCAATAATGTCCACACGATGATTAGAAATAAAATTCCGAACCCCATGATGTTTGAGGGTCATGTTGAACCCTCGTATATTCCAGCACGCTACTCTCATTGTGGGCTAACTAGTACCCCTTGGGCACTAATTAAGTTAACACTCCGTTGGGCATATTTTTTCCATATCGAAGAAATAAATTTTGTTTCCTGAGTAGTCACTTTACCAGTATTCCCTATGGTCACTAGAACCTCCTCATCACAACCTCCTAAACGGGAATGGGAGAATGAATATGTAAGTCCAGCTTGTGCATTCAATTTTTTTTTTTGCCAATGCAGCCGTCCCTTACGCCTAACCCTTGATCGGCCTCTAGTGTGAGTAAGTTGGTTGCTAGGTCCATTAGATGAGGAAGGGACATCAACTGCAGCATTTCCACTATGATCTTGGATGTCATTTGTATGCTCACTGCTTAAAATAATCTGGTCCAAATTAAGAACCGGCTGTTTCCCCTTGTCTTTGCTTACAACACTAATCTCATCAGTCCGAGCTTGAGATGATGATCTCATATTTTTATTCTGTCCAACTGGGGCTGACATCGGCCTAGTGGGAGACCTTGTACTACCCTTTCCCACCTTTCTATTCCCTTCATTTCTGTTAGCTCCCTACTATTCCTTTCTTTTCATGGTTTCCCCCATACATGCCTCAGTAACATGGCCAAATTTGTAGTAGCATGAACAGTATAAAGGCTCAAACTCAAATTTCACTGCCTGGTTTTTTTATCTTACCTGAAGGCATTCTGATTGGTACTGTCTTTACCAGAGGCTTGGCCACATCGACTTCGACAAGGACTCTAGCATAGGATAGGAGATCAAAAGTTGCAGTAAGCATATCCGTCATGATCGGTATACCCACAGCCGATGCAATTTTGCTTAAGACAGTCATGTTCCAGGAACCGATAGGTAAGGAAGGAAACGTGATCCATATAGGTATGATGTTCACCTCAGCAAGAGAAAAATCAAAGTCATAGGGCATTATTTTAAGCATCAAAGATCGCCCAAATATAGCATAAGCCCCCCCCCCCCCCCGGGAGGACCTGCTGTCTATCATCATCAGTTTGGAAACGGAATATAAGCCATCCAATAGCATGGGAATGCACTTTGGATTGAACTCCCCATTATTTTGTGAGGTCCATTATTGCTTTCATGCCCGAGAACCTACCAGCAAACATCCCCACAAGACAGAAACCAAGCTTATCCGTAGCTTCTGCGAAGTCCCTTTCTTCCAACTCAATGACATTACCCAAGCAAGGAAAATGCTTGAGGCGCATTCCATTCTGCTGTTCTCGGTTTCCTCTCACAATATTTGCCTAAGAACGAGGGGGTTAAGTGGTCTGCAATGATATGGTGGGTGGCAGGTGTTTGTTACCCACTAAGGGGACGTTAGGTGTAGATAGTATATCTGGGACGTTTTGAGGTGGTTGAGGAGCAATTTGAAGGTCAATGGATATAGATTGAATAGCTGACCGAGGAGAAGGTGGAGTTCTGGTGTTATCGAATGGCTTATCCATGCACATACCAAGGGAGACAGCTATGGAATTTGCAGCAGAAGTTGCCCCCTCAAGAATACCTAACTTCCGACTTCTGGTCTGGACCAAGAGGTCTAGCCCTTAACACGATAAAGGACCAGATAGAGCCAAAAGGGTTGGTGAAATAAAGCTGATTTCAAGAAATAGAATAATAATTCCCCAGGTTAGGTAATACAGCACACTGACATACATAGAAAGGAGGGCGGGCAGTAGATTAATTGGTCTGAGGAGAGGCGGGTTAGGTCGCTTCGAAACCTAGTAGGAACCTGATGGGGGAAATCACTGCAGAAAATCGGAAAATCGGTTGACAAACAGGTTTAAATGTGTGAAGACGGTATATGCCGATCAAAAGCTGATATAAGGAGGAATTTCAGGAGCATGAAGACCAAGCTAGACCGGTGACAAAGGATTAACTAAGACTGGAAGAAAGAGCATCCCAACGCTCTATACACAGACAACAATTAGCTAGAAGATGAAGACCGAGAAGACATAACAATTGGAGGATGAAAGCAACGAACTAACCAACTCAACAAACGGATAAACTGGGCGGATAACAATGATAACAGACAGAAGTCACCCCAATAACAATGACAAACACATAAACAGAAAGAACCTAACCATTATGGAATCCGTTTACATGCTTAACTGCTTGAATATAGGCCATGGATACCAGGGAAGAGAGGTGAACTCACAGGAGTTGAGAGCTTCTCTCTCTACACTTCTCTCTTCTTTCTAAAATGTACGTAAAATCTTAAATGTACAAAACATCTCTATTCGCGTTGAAGTTTCTTATTTGTATTAGTCATTCTAGGTCGTTTCATTAGTTAGGCATTCCATTCAAAATATGCTAGTTAGCTTTTCTAGGCTCAGCATTCTCAATGCAGGACTTGCTTATCGTTCCAAAACTCGATTCATATGTTACATGTTATACCTCTCATTCATTTATTTCCTTTAGGGTCTGGCAATAGTACATGTAGAATAAATGAATTTGAGAACAAAATTGAAATGAGATTACCATTTTTGGGTTGATAGTTTCACCTGGGTTTGTACACTAATGGCCTATGAATGTTCTCTTTTACAGGCAACCTTTGAGTGTCTCTTGAAGACTTGCAGATAAGGAGACGAACTTTTCAGAGAAAAGCACAGACTGCTCATCCCTTTCCTTGGCATGGGTTATGGCACTGATCTATGTTGAATATGTATAGTATTAACAAGCATTTACAAGGTTTTGATATTTCCTTTAGGGTCTGGTAATATCAAATACAAGGTTTTGATATGTATAGTATTAACAAGTATTTAATTTTTTTTGAAATAATGTAACATTATTTCAATTTGGAAGAAGCAATGCATTCTCTAATTCGATAAATACTACTTATGGTATATATTTATATATTTCTTCACCACCTTTTTTTTCATAATGTATTTATAATAAAAATTAAATAAATATATTACTCCCGTACATCACACGGGCAACAACCTAATTTTATTAAATAGTGAATCTAACATCTATCTAATGTAGAAAAAAAATTGATAGTCAATCTAACTTCTATCTTTTTCTCTTTTTTTTGTTTAAAAATATAGATAGCTCATGATGACATGGACGGAAAATGAAAGAGAGAAAAAAAATAAAAAGAGTAAAATAAAGTATGTAAATATCATAATTGGTGAAGGATTCAAACTTTGAGATAATAAAAGTAAAATAAACCACAGCAAGTCCAAAATCAACAAAGGAAAAATGCTAAAAATTAATATAAATAACAAGAACAATAGAATTGGCATCAGTAGAGTCGCCATGCTTGCCATAATGTGAAGCTCTTCAGGATGCACAATTCCAATGCATTTCTGCATGCATCACCGTCAAAGTCAATTGCGCATTTTAGTCCAGATTTCGTTGCTTCCTGTCAGACCATTAATTTCACAAGCATTCTAAATCATATGAAATCACATATCATACCACCTTATACAAGGCAAAAAGGACCAGAATAATAGAATTCAACTTCCAAAGAAGCATAGCAAACCATGAGTTCAATGAGCTGCTCTATCTCTTTCTCCCCGAACAAAGGCATCTCTAATGGCTAACAATTGCCTTGTCGCCTCATTCATATCCAGGCGATCATTTGGTTATGTTTCATAGCATTTGAGTCCAATTTCAAAGACTGAAATAATGCACTTCATCCAAAATTCTTTTCTACTCCAGAAATTTGCAATGCTTTCCTCTCCCTGTTCTAGTTCCTTGTTTTCCTCTCCCTGCCTTGAACAAAGCGAAGAATCCAAAATCTCTACAACTTGCTCTAATAAATTTTTCTTCACATAGTTATGCAGATTCAAATCATTTGTAAATTTTTTATCTGTTAGTCTTTTTCCTGTGAACATCTCTAACAAAAGAATCCCATAACTGTAGACATCTCCTTCAGTTGATGGCGAGCAACCCATAGCATATTCTAAAAGTTTTCACACTCCAAGTCATTTCAAGTAAAAGAAATTTACTTTCATTTACAAGAGAAGGGAGAGAAAAAAAATCACTTTTCTGGGCAATTAACTGCAAGAAGTCGAGGAAAAAGAGATTACAGAGCTTCAAGGCTTACATGTACTAGCCACTAGTTCATATTTATCAAA
Organism: Voacanga thouarsii; assembly: GCA_026120185.1. Lineage (NCBI taxonomy): Eukaryota > Viridiplantae > Streptophyta > Magnoliopsida > Gentianales > Apocynaceae > Voacanga > Voacanga thouarsii. Next base: position 302,514 of record JANUWF010001699.1, read on the forward strand.
AGTTTTACATCTATGAAAAATTCTCAAACAATAAAAGTTCATAATCTCAAACCATTTAATATTTCAAAATTTAATATGCACAGTATTCTTTCTTGTACTTAGTATATGTATTAATGTTGTTACCTGGTGCTGCATATCCAATGGTTCCCTTTATTGCAACCGAGCTGCTTGTTCCAACTCCTGAGTAACTTCTGGTGGAATTAGGAAGAAGCCTTGCAAGTCCAAATCACCAACATGAGCAGTAAGGTCATTGTCAAGAAGAATGTTGCTCGGTTTCAAATCACAATGAGCAATGATAAACCCGCAATGACTGTGAAGATATTGCAATGCTGAAGCAACATCCATTGCAATATTCAGTCTTTGGAGAAGGTTTAGATTTCTTTGCCCTGATCCATCACGTGTCTTTGAATGCAACCACATATCGAGACTACCATTCTCCATAAAGTCATAGACTAGAGCCTTGAAATCGTGACCATTAGAATCAATACTGGAGCAATAACTTAAGATAGGAACTAGATTTCTATGACGAATGTTTCTCAAAGCATTGCACTCAGCCTTGAAACTTTTAGAAGCTCCATGTGTTTGGAGATCCAGAACTTTTATTGCCACAAGCTTGCCGTTTCGCTTTTCTAATTGTCCTTTATAAACAACCCCAAAATTTCCTATATTTTCATTGGAAAATCCTCCAGTTGCATGTCGGAGTTCTTGATAGGAAATTCTTAGGGGCTTATCTTCTCTTGAGGGCATGGAAGAAGGAACATTTTCTCTGTATCTTCTTCGATAGCAGTATAGTAATGTGGCGGAAATCAGAATGAAAGTGGATAGCAAGGGCAAAATAATGACGATCAAAAACTTCAAATTCTTCTTCCTATGGAAGTGGCAAGGAGGTAATCGGAGTTCAGGAACGCCTCCAAAGAGTTTAAAGTTCCCTACCAATATAATTTGGCTTGAATTGCCAAATACACCATTCCTTGGTACCTCTCCTTCAAGGTTGTTGAAAGAAACATTGAGATAATTCAAACTTGGCAGACTTTCCAGGTCTTTTGGAATTTCTCCAGTCAAGTTGTTTTGTGAGAGGTCCAAATGCTCGATTGCCTTTAAGTATACCAATTTTTGTGGAATTGTTCCTTGGAAAAAGTTGCTTTGCACGCAAAGGCTTTGTAAATTCAAACAATCACCAAGAGACCAAGGAATTTTTCCCTTAAATTTGTTGTAGGAAACATCAAAAGAGATGGCATTTACAAGTCTTCCCACTTCAGGAGGCAAAGACCCAGTAAATGAGTTATGTGATAAATTTAAATCTGCGGGTGAAAATGAGTTGGCAAAAATTGCAGGTGATATGGTGCCAGAGAGTTTATTTTCGGAGATGTACAACAACCGCAAACTTCGAGAGTTTCCAAGACATGGAGGTAAAGTGCCTTCAAGGTTATCGTTTTCTAAGTGGAGTGCGAATAGAGAGGTTAGGTTGCAAAGGGTAGATGGTATCTCTCCAGTTAACATATTTTCATTCATATCCAATACTTTCAAAGTTTTAAGTTTATCCAAATCCGTTGGTATGTTACCTGTGAAAAAGTTATATGACATGGACAAAAGGAAAAGATTTCTGAGTCTCATCAGGCTTGTTGGTATAGTTCCTGATATACTGTTGATTCCCATGTATAATCGTTGAAGCTGACTGGAGAGATTTCCAATAGTGTGAGGTAATTGACCTCCAAAATTATTGAAACTAAAAGACACTCCTTCTAGATCACTGCAGTTTGTCAATGAGGTAATAAACTGCAAGTCCCCAGTAGCATTATGACCTAAGAGATTTTGTTCAAGATTGAGAATTCGGAGACGAGGCAAATTTCCCACATTAGTTGGAACCTGTCCTTCAAATTTGTTCGTGGCGAGATCAAGTCCCTCAAGATTAGTGGCATTGGTAATTGAAACTGGAATGTTGCCATGGAATTGATTTCCAGAAATGTACAAAATTTGCAGACGTGGCATCTTTGGGCCTATGTCTTTTGGAAGTTTCCCCTCAAAGAAATTGTCTGATAGAGAAACCTCAGACAGTACGGAAATATTTTATGTAGTGGGTGGGATTGCACCAGAAAATTTATTCGAAGATATTGACAACATCCATAGGTTCCTCAAGAATCCAATTTCATTTGGTAATTTACCCTCCATATTATTGAATGCAAGAACAAGCACTGCAAGTGAAGATAAATTCCCCAAAAAAGAAGGTATCTCTCCGGTCAAGTTGTTTTCATGTAGATCAATTCCCAGAAGCTTCTTCAAAGAGCCTAACGCGGAAGGAATTTTTCCCACGAGTTTATTTTGAAATATTCTCATGGTCCTTAGTTCTAAGCATTGGCTGAGATTAACAGGAATTTCTCCGCTAAGAGTGTTGGTTGATAGATTAAGCATCTTTAGCCGAAATAAACGACCAATTTCTTGCGGAATTTCACCATGAAATCTATTTTCCTCTAATTGGATAGACTTTAAAAAACTAAGATTTCCAATATAAGGAGATATGGATCCGAGTAAACTTTTACCTCCAAGAGTTAAGTTAGTAACTCTTTGATGTCGGGCATCGCAGGTGACACCTTCCCAATAGCAATGGTGAAGTGAATCATTCCATGAATTCAGAATTCCTTGTGGATCATCAGATATTTGAAGCTTGATATTCAGCAAAGCGAGGCGATCAGTCTCGTTCTTGAGATAATCTCCAGCTGTTGCGTGCTGTGGCATCAATGTTATGATGGCACTGAAAAACAGCACAAGAACTTCAGCTGCTGACCAAAAATCGAGGCCCATGTTGGCACTCAGAAAGTAATTTTCTTCTGCAATTTGGTGGGCTGTTTATGCTCTGGAAATGAAACAGATGACTGTTTTAATTCTTTCTGTCCGTAGAAAGTGTCATACATTCCGAATGTGTATTTATTCATTACAAGAGAGGACAATGCGGAAGAAAAGTGTAAGCCCATCATTGTTCCATGCCGGTTAGGACGAAAACAGAACAGCTTTCCCATCATTGTACCGTGCCAGTTAGGTCGAAGACTTGATTATCCGCGTTTTTTTTTCTTTTTAAAAAAAAAATTAAAGGTTTTTGTATTGAGAGAGATGGCTTTTTTTATATGAGTGTTTTTTAATTAATTTTTTTAACATGTGCTCTGGGTATACGTTAATTTAGAAAAAAAAAATGAAAGTCTATGGTAACCAATCAATATGTGAAATCAATTTAATCTCATAAGATTAAAATTAGATTGAATAATTGTTACACATTTTTGTGAAGATTTATTTAAAGACTACACAAATTTTAAAAAAAAATGAACTATAAAATCAATTCAAGTTAAAGCAAATACAATAATGTTTCTACAAAAAAAATATATACATGTACGGTTGATTGATCAATGAAATTCATCTAAAAAGAATATGTAATTTTTGGTTATAAAAAAATATGTAATTGTTTCAATCAAATCCTTTAAATATTACTTTACTCAATTTAGTCCTTATAAATATAAAAACTGTATTATAAGGATTAAATTAAGTAAAGTAATCATTGAGGGATTTCATTGAGATAATTACATACTTTTAAGGACCAATTTAAAAATTATCCTTAAAAAAAATAGGAACTACTACCACTGAAGAAGATAAATAATCACAAATAATTGGGAGATAAAAGAGGAATGAATTTTATTTATGAGAGAGAAGAGGTAGAGAGAGAAGCTCTCAACTTCCTTGAGTCCTCTTCCCGATTCTCAATCTCCTTGCTACTAATGGACGATTCTTCTGCTGATCCGTTGTATTTCTTTTCGTTATGCTAATCTAGGGTTGCATTTGGATGTTGGTTCCTGCATGAGGTTTTGCTTGTGATGCTGTTATCTGATGATTCTGCTGTCCATATTCTCTATTCTACTGCTCTCTTTCTGGTTCATATATCGTCATCCTTGTAAGTGTGTTGTTCCAAGTGAAGTATTGGTTACTCTTTTTAGCAGATAGGTGTGAGCTGCTTACGAAACTGTTATATTATCCAGCTTTTACCTGTCATATTCATATTGGTTAGGTTCTTCATCCTGTTCTATCTTCTATATCAGCTTTCTGGTTTGTTTGATCTGCATAAACCACCATTATCTTGCTAAAACCAGTTTGTCTCCCTTTGTTATCATATTTCCTCGGTATGGTCTAGCTCTTGGATTCCACGTTCAAAGTCCAACATCCCGATACCACCTCCTGTCTAGCCTATAGAATTTTGGTACACACCTGCATGTTTTACTGTCAGATTTCTTGTCTACCTACCCAGGGAATAAAATTACCTACCTCCCATTCCCTTCCTTTTGTCGTTTCTTACTCAACCTGCCAGCTTTTCGGTCAGAAGGCCTGGACCTAATGGTCCAGACTAGAGGCCGAAAGAAAGTTAGGAATTCTGGGGTGTCGTCTTCTCCCACACCCCAGACACCTTTAGATGCCACCCAGTCTGAGTCTGTTCTCTCAGTTGTCCTCAAATTGGATAGGCCAAACACTAAACCCTCCTCTATATCCCAACCGGAGTCTCTGATGCATTCTGATCACAATCATCCTTTATCAACTGCCCCTACTGATCAAGCCCCTCATGTGCTTGTGCCAGAACCCAACCAACCCTCGTGTATGTTGTCCCCCGATACTGGGTGTATTGCCCCTACTACTGTCCAGGTCCCCTCTGCGTATACTGCCCCTCGTGAGGGCGACTCTATCGACTATCCGCAGGCTACACAGCGCAATCCTAAATCGCTGCAATCTGATAATCCGGCTCGCTCTTGGGCAAATATTGTTAAAGGAAACCGTGATGTTTGCAATGGACTACAACTGAGACACATCCCTAACTCGGGTGAGTTCATAAACATTGATGTTCTGGATTTCGAGGATACTAAAGTGAAGCTGGGGTATTGTCTTACTGGGATGTTTGCTGGAAGGTTCCCGGGTATGAAAGCAGTTTTGGAACTTACGAAGCAGTGGGGTGTTCAGACAAAGGTTCACTCATATGCCTCGGGTTGGATTATATTTCGGTTCAATACTGATGCTGATAGACAGTTGGTTCTTCGTGGGGGGCCTTATGCAGTGTTTGGTAGGTCATTAATGCTCAAGATAATGTCATCTGAATTTGACTTCTCTTTGGATGAGGTCAGTATAATGCCCCTCTGGGTAACATTCCCAGCTCTGCCCCTCAGCTGCTGGAACAAGACAGCACTAAGTAAAATCGCATCTACTATTGGTATCCCTATTATGTCTGATATGCTCACTGTAAGGCTAGATCGTTTGTCCTATGCTAGAGTCCTGGTGGAGGTTGATGTTTCTAAGCCACTAGTGAAGGTGGTTCCGATCCGCTTACCATCTGGAAAAATAAAATAGCAGCCTGTGCAGTTTGAGTATGAACCTGCATTCTGTAATCACTGCTGTAAGTTTGGACACTATATGGAGGCTTGCATGGGTGATAAGATGAAAAAGAAAGAACAGGGGTTGAACTCCAAAAGTAATAGAACCAACAATCGGGAAATGGACAGGTCACCTAAAAAGACAAGAACTAGGTCTGCTCCTGCTAGAAACAACCATGGCATGCATTCATCTTCACTAACGGGGACAAGATCTAAATGCATTGATAAAGGGAAGGCTTCGGTTCAGTTTGTTGGATAGGAATTAATGGAGAACAATATGTATGTTGCTTCCACTAGTGCACAGGGTCGGGTCCAAGAGGCTACAAAGGACATGCATGAGCAAGCTACGGTTCCTGTGCATAATGCTCCAATGGACAAGCCGAAGCCCCCGGGAGTTGATGCGCAGCCTGACATGAATGTGCCTATTGGCCATACTGATCATATTAGAGAGAGAAGAGGGCGCTCAAAGGTTAGACGGTTGGGACGTGTTCAATCCCGATCAAATTCACGTAGGCATGTTCAATTTCGAAAGAAAACAATGGCATCCCCCACTGGGAATGACCATAGGTTTGACAATATCCCCAAGTTGGTTCTTAATGCTAGGAGGGCAACTAAACACGCAACAAGGTTCATACGATCCGTATGGAAGATATATGCTAATCGTAGTGCTAACTTGATTGGTGCCCAACGGGCACTAGTGAGTCCCCAATGAGAGTTGCATGTTGGAATATTCGAGGGTTCAACATGACCCTCAAACATCACAGGGTTCGGGAGTTTATCTCTAAACATCGTGTTGACATTATAGGATTACTGGAGACAAAATTAACTGTGGATGGACTTGAAAATATCATGCTTAGCAAGTTCACGAATTGGTCGGTCATACATAATTTGGCTGACACGGAAGGGGGCAGGGTTGTCATCCTGTGGAATGCTGCTAAGGTGGATGTTCAGTTATTCCACTGTTCGCATCAGGATATTACTGTCCGTATCACATGTAAGGTTACTCATACTTCTTACTATTATAGTTTTATCTATGCGTATAACTCCATTGTAGCCCGTAGGGCATTGTGGGAAGATATTGAGTACTTTTCTTCTGCTCTGTCTAAACCATGGATTCTTATGGGGGATTTCAATGATTACCTACATATTGATGACAAGATTGGTGGCATTCCATCATCAACTTATGAAATGAAGGACTTTGTAGAAATTTGCACTAATACGAGCCTGGAAGACCTTCCTTCCGTTGGGCGGTGCTTTACTTGGACAAATTCTAGGGTTTGGTCTAAACTGGATAGGGTGATGGGTAATAATGCGTGGTTCTAGTGTAATGTCCAAGCATCTGTTGAATTCTTCTGTATTGGTTATCTGTCTGATCATTGCCCCTGCCTTTGGTCCATTGTTGACAATCATGGTGATTCTAAGCATCCATTCAGGTTTCTTAACTTCTGGGCTGATCATTCTTCATTTCAGGATTTGGTTAAAGGTGTGTGGGTTCGTCCCTACTTGGGATACCACCAATTTACTCTCTGTCGTCGGTTGAAAGAGTTTAAGAGGGACCTGCGTAGATTAAATAGATCTGAATTCTCACATTTATCTGCACGAGTTGAACATGCAAACAAGGATGTACAGAGTGTCCAACAGCAATTAATTGATAACCCTCAGGACCTGGACCTTATCTTTAAGTTCAAAGAGTGCAAAATGTTTGCGTGGCACCTTGCAGATGCAGAATTGAAGTTCCACCGGCAACTAGCTAAAGGCAAGTATGTGGCTAATGCTGACAAGAATACTCGATACTTCTTCAATATTGTCAAACGGAACAAAAAGAGGAGCTGTATCGCTTCTATTCTCAAGGAGGATGGTTCTATGACTGACAGTTTAATGGCTCTTGCTAATGAATTTGTGGAATACTACCGTAATCTACTAAGGACTAGGGTTAACTGCCAGAGAATAAATGTGGACTATGTCCGTGCAGGCCAAATGGTTCCTCATGACCTGAAGAAGGACTTGGTCAGGCCAGTTTCCGATCAAGATATTAAATTGGCTCTGTGGGATATCGGGGATTGCAAATCACCGAGACCGGATGGGTACTCTGCGTTATTTTTTAAGCAGGCATGGGGCACGATTGGAAGGAGCCTATGTGATGCGGTTAAGGAATTCTTCTTGTCTGGCAGAATCCTCAAGCAGATCAACCATTCTGTGATCACTCTTGTTCCTAAGTCTGCTCATGCGAAAAGAGTGGGGGACTATAGACCGATTTCTTGTTGTAACGTTGTGTACAAGATTATTTCAAAATTATTGGCAGACAGACTCAAAATTGTCTTACCGCATATTGTGGACATCTCGCAGACTGCCTTCATCAAGGACAGACTCATGGCTGACAACATCCTTCTTGTTCAGGAGCTTCTGCGTACGTATAGGAGGAAAAGAGTTTCACCTCGTTGTACAGTCAAGGTGGACCTTAGGAAGGCATATGACTCAGTGAACTGGGCTTTCTTGCTGGAATTACTTACTGAATTGGGATTCCCACAGCTATTTGTGGACTGGATTCAGCAGTGTGTGACCACTACCTCATTTTCTATTGCTGTTAATGGGACAGAGCATGCGTTCTTTAAAGGTGAAAAAGGTCTTCGGCAGGGGGATCCTATCTCTCCACTCTTATTTGTTATATGCTTGGAATATTTCTCTCGAACTGTGAAAGTACGTACACTTGGGACTTTGTTCCACTATCATCCCAAGTGTGAGGCCTTGAGAATTACCCATCTTTCATTTGCTGATGATCGTATGCTGTTTGCTAGGGGTGATCGTTCCTCTGTTCGCATCCTCCTGGAATGCCTGGATGAATTTAATAGGTGCTCGGGTCTTCAACTCAATAAGGGAAAGTCCAATATCTTTATGGCTGGTTTATGTAACACGGACCAGGAGGGTCTTCTGGCTGATACAGGTATACCCATTGGGGAATTTCTTTTTCGCTACTTGGGCCTACCTATCATGCATGGCAAAGTCCGGATATCTCTCTACAGACCTTTGCTTGACAAAATTGGTTCTTACATTGGCCGTTGGCATGCGCATTCACTTTCTTATGCTGGTCGCCTACTACTTATCCAAACTGTCCTTTAGGGAGTTGAATGTTTCTAGCTGTCCATCCTTCCCACTCTGGCTGCGGTGATTTCTCAGTTGGATAGGATGGCCCGTGATTTCCTATGGGACTCAAAAAAGTCATTGGTTGCCTGGAAGGATATCTGCCTACCTAAGATTGCAGGTGGACTTGTTTTGCATCATCTACAGACTTGGAATGCGGCGCTCTTAACCAGATTCCTCTGGGATATACAGTCAGAGAAACAATCCTTGTGGGTTCAATGGTTAGATCACTACTACATAAAAGGCAAATCTGTTTGGGAGATTAAACACCATAGAGAGCATTCTCCATTTTTTCGTAAAGTGCTAGCAATTTGGGACTTGATACTGGTGCGAGAAAATGATGCCCTTTCTGCCTCGGTACTTCTACATAGGTGGGCTACATCTAGCTCTTCCTTCACTACTTTGGCTTATGACTACCTGCACTTGTCTTCCTCGAAGGTCTTCTGGGCTAAAACTATTTGGAAGCAGGCACTTACTCCCAAGCACTCATTCATGGTCTGGCTGTGTGCTAGGGAGCATTTGAAGACCAAGGATGCACTTGTATTCCTCGAAGGTCTTCTGGGCTAAAACTATTTGGAAGCAGGCACTTACTCCCAAGCACTCATTCATGGTCTGGCTGTGTGCTAGGGAGCATTTGAAGACCAAGGATGCACTTGTATTCCGATTGGCTGATTTGTCTTGTCCACTGTGTAAAACACATAGGGAGACGACTAACCATTTATTTTTCAAATGCCCAGTATCTGCATTAATATGGACAGAAATTAGACTGTGGCTGGGCTTGCCACAAGCATTGAATACAGCGGGCTCTTGTCTTAGGTGGTACAAGCATGCAAACTGCAGCTCTTCATGGATTGTAAAGGCTAAGGCTACTGCTATGGTTGCCATGTTCTATTACATCTGGACTGCACGTAACAAGGCGTTATTTGAGGGTACCGTATGTCAACCTCTGGATATTTTTAAAAAACACATGTGTACACTGTTATTTTCACATTGTACCCTAATGTCCTGACTAGTTTGGGGAACAGTATTCAGCTATGCTAGTTAATAGTCATCTTGACTATAAACTAGTAAACATTCATGTAAATTCTTTTTTATCAATATAAATCTTTTACATTGCGATCAAAAAAATAATTGGGAGATTTATTTTTTTAATCAAGGATTTTTAGGATGAAAAGGATTTTTATATATTAATATTTATTTGATAATTAAATTGAGTATTTAAAATTAATTAATTAATTAATTACTTATTTATTGAGTATGCTTGATAACGATAAATATTAAGTGTTTAATTATTTCAGTATATTTGATAACTGATTTTTTATATCACTTAATTGATTAAAATATACTGAAATCTTACTATAAATTTTAAATAAAACAAAAGTTAGTTAAATTTGAAATACAAGTAGATTAGATGTTTATTTAATTATTGTTAATCTTTTATTTAATATAAATTATAATAAATATAGTATAAAAATAGGGCAAAGTAATGACATAGAATACAGTCATTCGAAAAACAAATATCTACACTGATCCAACTGCCAACATATTAAATATTTTGGTAATATTGATCCCTCTTCTTTGTTTTTAAATTTTAGGTCCTTTATCTTTTTTATTTTGGCAAATGTAATCCTTTTGATCAATTTTTGGCTAGTCAACCACCGGTCAAATGATCAACTCCATCATTGACTATTTTTAAAAGGGCAAATATGTCATTTTACTATTCACAAAAGGATAAAAAAGTTTCAAGTTACGTATCCATTTGGTCATCAAGCCATGTATCCATTTTCTATTTACTACTACAATAATTTATTCCAAAAAAATCACTTCGACTCTTCTTCTTCTTCTTCTTCTTCTTCTTCTTTGTCGAAGGAAATAAAAACTGTAGCTTTGCTCTCTTCTTGATCCAACAATGGCATTTGAAAACTCTAATCAGACCGGATATCGAATCGAAAAATTTCCTGTTTCACAGTTCAATGGTCCAACCGTAATTGAACCGTAATTGAGTCGGTAATATTATAATTTAAAATTTAAAAATATAATTATTTTTAAAAATAAAATTGATCAATAATATAGTGTAATTCAAGTTCATAAATATATAAATAATGCAATTAGAAAAAAATGTGATATTTTCTCTATTACTATAGACTATTTAGTCTATTTTGTAACTTATTTCTTTCTTATGAATATATTATCTTATTTAATATTAAAAAACGATTTAATTCTGTTGGACCAACCGGTCTAAACTGGTTTGAACAAAATAAGAAGACTTTTTAAAAATTCAGTTCAAATGGAAAGACCGGACCAATTTGAAGACTAGTTCACAATTCTATCAGTCCGATCCGATCAAAAAAATAGTGATACCAATACATGTAAGTTACCATGTACCACTAGTTAGAAATGCCGAATTAAGAAAAGGAGTTGATTAATAAATTACCTTAATTACATATAAAATATATCCAAAGTAATGCATGCCCTATTTTAAAAATACTTGAAATTGACTGCGAATTACCTTAGATTACACTTGCTAAGCACTCAAACAATAGAGACGCTCCATTTTAAACACAAACACACATACTCAAACAACCTGAAACAATGAACAACATAGATATTACCATTATATTCTTCAATATTGATTCTAAGGATTTATAAATTACTAACTTCGTTTTGTTGATATTAACTCTGATCTCAGTGAGTAGGTTTGTATTTAGCCTTAACCCCATTAAGGTTATATATCTAATTTTAGCCTCGCAAAAAGGTCTTTAAGATTTATAATGTATACTGAAACACAACACACACACACACACACACACACACACACACACTTTAACATATGCCTTTCTCAATATAATTATATACATATAACCAAAATATGATTTCTCAAAACAAGAACTTTTATTAAGCAAGACTTTAATTTAGCAAATTAAAATATCATAACCGCTTATTTAAAGTTTAAATTTTCAACTAAGATATTTATTAGTAGATTTCTCCTCTTTCCCCATAAACAATTAAACTGAAACATAAAATAGTTAATAGTGTTGAGAGAGAAGTGTTGAGAGAGAAGCTCTCAAACTCCGGTGAGTTCACTTCCCGTTCTCGATCTCCATGGCTGATCTTCAAGTTGCAGTGAATGTTAACATAACCCATGCTGGCAGGTTTCCTGGAATGAAAGCAGTCATGGATCTTACCAAGCACTGGGGTGTTTAGTCTAAAGTGCATAATCATGCTTCTGGGTAGCTGATTTTTCGATTCAAAACAGATGATGATAGGCAACATGTGCTTCGTGGGGGCCCTTATGCTGTCTTTGGTCGTTCCCTTATACTCAAAGTGATGCCGGTGGAATTCGATTTCTCCCTTGAAGATGTGAGCATAATGCCGATATGGGTTACTTTTCCAGCCTTGCCTTTGGGATGCTGGAATATGAGAGCTCTAAGTAAAATTGCCTCTACTGTAGGCATTCTGGTAATGACTGATATGCTTACTGCTACTTTTGATCATGTTTCATATGCTAGAGTACTAGTTGAAGTGGATATGTCAAAACCTCTAGTGAAGGTGGTGCCTATTCGTTTGCCATCCGGTAAGATCAAGCAGCAGCCAGTCCGCTCTGAATTTAAGCCATCCTATTGTACTTACTACTGTAAATTTGGGCATGTCACAGAGGTATGCATGGGGGGAAAATGAAAAGAAAGGAACAGATGCTAGCACCCAAGACGGACGGAATTATCATTGGCCAAAGGGTAAAGAAAAACAAACGGGTAAGGCCACTTTCTTCACCTGCTGGACAGAACAACAACCTGCGGTCACCCTCACCTGGTTTGAATAGCAATTCACACAATGATAAGGGGAAACAACCTGCTACTGGGTTGGAGCAGGACAATAGCCACATCATGCACAACACACTGTCTGTGCCTGTGAGCAATGAGCAGGGCATGGACAAGGATGCTACCAATGACATTCAAGGACTATGAGGGGCTACTGAACTTGATGTTCCATCTTCATCTGCCGAACCAAGTTACCAAAGAAGAGGTTGGTCCAGAGTACGACGTCGGGGACACCAACATAGGCATTCAAAATCACACTTAAATGTACATTTTGAAAAAAATATTTCTGCCTCTCCTACTAGGACTGAAGGATGTGTTAACAATCTCCCAAATGACATAGGAAATACCGGTAAGGCAACTACTCAAGCAACAAAATTCATTTATTCGGTATGGAAGAAATATGCACAACGCAGTGTTGACTTGATTGGTGCCCAACGGGCAATGATTAGTCCTCAGTGAGAGTAGCATCCTAGAATATTCGAGGGTTAAACAAGACCCTCAAACAGCACAGGGTTCAGAAGTTTTCTTCTAAACATCGTATTGACGTTATTGGTCTTCTGGAAACAAAACTGAATGTTGTTGGGCTGGAAAATATTTTGCAAACAAAATTCTCTAACTGGTCGGCTATTCATAACTTTGTGGAATCGGATGGTGGAAGAATTGTCATCTTCTGGAATGGTGCAAGGGTGGATGTCCTATTATTTCATTGCACTCCTCAGGCTATGACTATTCGAATCACTTGTAAGATTACGCATGCTACATTTTTCTTCACTTTTGTTTATGCTTACAATTCTGTTGTGGCTCGTAGAAATTTATGGGAAGATATTCAATTCTTATCTTCAAGGCTGTCGGAGCCATGGATCCTTATGGGAGATTTCAATTCTTATTTACATGTGGATGATAAACTTGGAGGGTCATTGCCTTCAACATATAATATTCGGGACTTTGCATTATTATGTACTGATACTGGCTTGGAGGACCTACCTTATGTTGGCCCTCGGTTCACTTGGACAAACTCTACGGTGTGGTCCAAACTTGATAGAGTTATGGGAAATGATGCTTGGTTTCAATGCTCTACCCAGGCTTCAGTGGAGTTTTTCCCTATTGGCTACATTTCTGATCATAGCCCTGCTATTTGGTCATTGGTTGATAATACTCTGGATTCAGTACGACCGTTCAGGTTCCTTAATTTTTGGGCTAACCATGTTTCATTCCAAAATATTGTCAAAGGGGTCTGGGATTAGCAACATAGGGGGTTCCACCAGTTCACCCTCTGTCATCGATTGAAAATGCTAAAGTGTGACCTGAGGAAGCTTAACAAACTGGAGTTCTCTCACCTGTCGGATCGTGTTGAACATGCGAACCAGCCTGTACTCAATGCCCAACATCTTTTACTGCCAAACCCTAAGGATCAGAATCTTATTACACACTTCAAGGAGTGTAAAAGATTGGCATGGTGTATTGCGGAGGTAGAAATGAAGTTCTACCAGCAACTTGCTAAAGGAAGGTATATAGCAGGCGCTGATAGGAACACTCGTTATTTCTTCAACATTGTCAAAAGGAATAAAAAGAGGGGATTCATTGCTTCGATTCGCAAGGATGATGGTAGCATGACCATTAGCCCTAGGGATCTTGCTGATGAATTTGTGAACTATTACCATGTTCTTCTTGGGACGAAGGTGGACTGCCAGGGAATCAATATAGACTACGTTAGGGCTGGTCCTTTGGTACCTCATGACCTGAAGATGGACTTGGTTAGGGATGTCACTATCCAAGATATCAAATCAGCCCTATGGGACATTGGTGATTGCAAAGTCCCCAGCCCTGATGGATACTTAGCCTTATTTTTCAAGAAAGCTTGGGATACGGTGGGAGAAAGTCTTTTTGATGCTGTTTCAGAATTCTTCACATCTGCAAAAATTCTTAAGCAGATTAACCATTCCATTATTATCCTAGTTCTGAAAACTAATCATGCTAAGAGGGTGTGTGACTACCATCCCATTTCTTGTTGTAATGTGGTGTACAAGATTATATCCAAGATTCTGGCCGACAAACTGAAGCTGGTTGTACCTATCCTTGTGGACACTTCTCAGTTGGCATTCATTCAAGACAGACTGATGATTGATAATATCTTGATGGTTCAGGAACTTATGCGTATATATAGTAGAACAAGACTTTCTCCTCAATGTACAATTAAAGTGGACCTAAGGAAGGCTTATGACTCAGTTAATTAGGATTTCTTAATGGATCTTCTTTCGGAGCTTAGGTTCCCTCCTCTTTTTGTGAATTGGATCGAGTAATGTCTCACCACTACCTCGTACTTTATAGCTATCAATGGGACTGTCCATGGATTCTTTACTGGAGCAAAAGGTCTACGCCAAGGGGACCCGATATCCCCGTTGCTATTTGTCATTTGCTTGGAATATTTCTCACAGATTGTCAAAGTTCACACACTTGGCGGCATTTTCAAGTATCATCCCAAGTGTAAGAGGCTAAGGATTACTCACCTTACTTTTGCGGATGACCTTATGTTGTTTGCTAAGGGTGATTGTTCCTCTATACGCATTCTCCTTGACTGCCTGGAAGAATTTAAAAGGAGCTCGGGCCTTGAAATCAATAAGGATAAGTCCAATATTTATCTTGCTGGAATCCATTTGAATGATCAGGAGAATATTCTGCAAACTACCGGCATACCTATTGGGGAATTCCCGTTCCGCTACCTTGGCCTACCAATCATGAATGGTAAAGTTCGGCTTACTTTCTACAAACCATTGCTTGACCGCATTGGTTCATACATTGGCCGATGGTGTGCTCGTTCTCTCTCTATGCTGGGCACCTCCAACTGATCCAATCTGTTCTCCAAGTGGTTGAGTGTTTCTGGTTATCTATCCTCCCTATGCCAACGGCTATCATTTGTCAGTTGGATATGATAGCTAGGGATTTTCTTTGGGACTCAAAGAACTCCCTGATTGCATGGAAGAATATTTGTCTCCCGAAAAATGAGGGTGGTCTTGGTTTGCGTGACTTGCACACTTGGAATGGAGCGTTACTGTCTAGAATCATTTGGGACATCCAATCGGAGAAAAATTCCTTGTGGGTCAAATGGGTGACACTATTATTTAAAAGGCAGATCTGTTTAGGAGATCGACCTTTACAGGGACCACTCACCTGTATTTCGTAGACTGCTAGCAATTAGAGATATGATACTGAAGTATGAACGAGATATTAACTGTACGGCTGATCTGCTTCATTCTTAGGCCATGTATACTAGTTCTTTCACAGGCTGTGCTTATAACTATTTGAGATCAACTGCACAGAAGGTGTATTGGACCAATACCATATGGGAACAAGGACTAACACCCAAACACTCTTTCATTCTTTGGTTGTGTGCTAAGGGTAGGCTTAAGACCAAGGATACACTTGTGTTCAGGCTTGATGACTTGTCCTGTCCTTTGTGTAAGGTACATCCGGAAACGTCTAATCATCTATTTTTCAAATGCTCAATTTCATCTACTATTTGGACGGAAGTTAAAAAGTGGCTTGGTTTACCAAATAATCTGGATTCGGCCAAAGCCTGTCTTACGTGGTTTTGGCGCACCAACCGTGGTACTTCGTGGTTTACTAAGGCTAAGTCTACTGCTTTGGCAGCCACTTTCTACTACATCTGGTTTTCTCGGAATAAGGCCATTTTTGAGAATGCGGTGTGCCAACCATTGGAGATTATCAAGAAGATTAAAACACATGTGTACAATGTTATCTTTACTTTGTACCCTAATGTTGTGCCTACCTTTTCGGACTGTATTGAGATCCACTAGCTTGTAGTCTCCTTGACTGTAAACTAGTAATCCATGTATATTCTTTTTGATAAATATTAATATATTTACATTTACATTTAAAAAAAATTAAACTGAAGTCATTATCTTTCATTAAACCCTACATAATCGCCCTTTAGAAAACTCTGATATTTTATTCCTTACATTTGAAATTGAATGTCCATATTTATATTTTTGGATGTCTAAAAATGAATTTTTACTTTCTTAAAATAATTTTTTTCTCCAAACTTTCACAACTAATTAACCTCATCTATTTAAAAGATACAAGCTACACTAATACATAGGCTATACTACTAATGTCTCTAATTACAAATAAGGATAATGTAATAACTGATCTATAGATTGATATTTTCTTAAATTTGTATAACAAGTCAAAATAAAGCATTTAATTTAGATGGAGGTCGTATCGCAACTTTTTTATTTTAGAAGAAATAAAAAAAATACTGCTTTGATTAGAACTTTTACTTTATTTACCTTACAAACTAACTTGCATATATTTCTCAAAATATGAAAGTACGAAGAAGGGAGGGAGGAGAACTTTAGAATTTGAGTAAAATAAGATTTTTTTTTTTTTCAAAAATAGCTGTTAAAGTGATTTGCCTTTTGTCTTTGATTTGAAAAGGACAAAAAAAAAAAAAAGAACAAAAATAAGGATACAAACATCACTCATTGATAAATATTAGGTGATATAAATAAAGTGGTCATGGAGAAATTATTGATTATATAAGTATTGAGCACATCTGTGTAATATATGGTGGAAAAAAATATTCTTTATGAAGCAATTGCCATTGCTCCCATATCTCCACAAGTGGATCATTCCTGATTGATTTCTTATGATTTGTCCAACAGCCAACAATTTCAGCTTAAGGAACATGATATTCATGGCAACCATCCGTATAATAGAACGCGAATAATGAAGTCTTCGACCTAACTGGCACGGTACAACGATGGGAAAGCTGTTCTGTTTTCGACCTAACTGGCACGGCACAATGATGGGCTTAGAGTTTTCTTCTGCATTATCCTTTCTTTTAATGAATAAATAGACGTTCTGAATATATGACGCTTTCTGCGGACAAAAAGAATTAAAAAAGTAATTTGTTTCATTTCCAAGAGCATAAACAGTCGGTCAAATTGTGAAAGAAAACTACTTTCTGAGAGCAAACATGGGCCTTGAATTTTGGTCAGCAGCTGAAGTTCTTGTGCTGTTTTTCGGTGCCATCATAACATTGATGCCACAGGACGCAACAGCTGGAAATTATCTCAAGAACGAGATTGATCGCCTTGCCTTGCTGAATATCAAGCTTCAAATATCTGATGATCCACAAGGAGTTCTGAATTCATGGAATGATTAACTTCACCATTGCTATTGGGAAGGTGTCACTTGTGATGCCAAGCATCAAAGAGTTACTAACTTAACTCTTGGGGGTAAAAGTTTACTCGGATTTATATCTCCTTATATTGGAAATCTTAGTTTTCTAAAGTCTGTCCAATTAGGGGAAAATAGATTTCAGGGTGAAATTCCACAAGAAATTGGTCGTTTATTTCGGCTAAAGATGCTTAATCTATCAAGCAACACTCTTAGCGAAGAAATTCCTGTTAATCTGAGCCAATGCTTAGAACTAAGGACCATGAGAATATTTCAAAATAAATTCGTGGGAAAAATTCCTTCCGCGTTAGGCTCTTTGAAGAAGCTTCTGGGAATTGATCTACATGAAAGCAACTTGACCGGAAAGATACCTTCTTTTTTTGGGAATTTATCTTCACTTGCAATGCTTGTTCTTGCATTCAATAATGTGGAGGGTAAATTACCAAATGAAATTGGATTCTTGAGGAATGTATGGATGTTGTCAATATCTTCGAATAAATTTTTTAGTGTAATCCCACTCTCTATATACAATATTTTCGTACTCTCTGAGGTTTCTCTATCAGACAATTTCTTTGAGGGGAAACTTCCAAAGGACATAGGCCCCAAGATGCCAAATCTGCAATTTTTGTACATTTCTGGAAATCAATTCTATGGCAACATTCTAGTTTCAATTACCAGTGCCACTAATCTTGAGGGATTTGATCTCGCCAAGAACAAATTTAAAGGACAGGTTCCAACTAATATGGGAAATTTGCCTCGTCTCTGAATTCTAAATCTTAAAGACAATCGCTTAGGTCATAATGCTACTAGGGACTTGCAGTTTATTACTGTTAGAAACCGGATACCTACGAGTACAGACATGCAACTCAACTGAATTGAACAAGCACCGCTTATACCCGACTAGGGCTCTAACAAATGTAATTATCAAATATCAATAATGCCGGTAAGGCCAAACAGTCCAAGTATAAAGTAACTAAACAGAATTCAAAACTTAATCAATAAGTCAGTAATGGACCTGAGAGACTTGCTCGCAGTTCTACCAGAACATACTTGCACTACAAGAAAGGCCGGTATTAGCGAGGGAATAATCCCTCGCTAAATCTGCGAGGGATTAGCAAGGGAATAATGAGTTCAG
The DNA here is from genome assembly GCA_026120185.1 of Voacanga thouarsii. NCBI lineage: Eukaryota > Viridiplantae > Streptophyta > Magnoliopsida > Gentianales > Apocynaceae > Voacanga > Voacanga thouarsii. Next base: position 321,197 of record JANUWF010001699.1, read on the forward strand.
TACACGGATTGACTTTCCGTCGCTAATCCCTAGTTGATTTAGCGATGGATCAGCGTTAAACTTAAACCCTTTCAAATTGGCGAGAGATAAGAAATCCCATTCTAATCCCTCACTAATTTGATAGGGATTTGCGACGAAAATTTTATTTTTACTTAATATTGGTTGTAAATTTTTAGCTTCGGATTTGCGACCCGCCTTAAGCTAATCCGACACTAATTTGCGAGGGAATAGCGACCGAAATATCCGTCGCAATTCGTTGCGTGATTTGCAACGGATTAGAGTTGTATTGGCGAGGGATTTAATAATCCCTCGCTAATCCGTCACTGAAAATTTCATCACTAATCCCTCACTAATTTCCAAGGGATTTGCGAGAGATTCCCCATTTTGCGAATTTTCAAACTTTTTCCTCACGATACTTTTGTGTGTGGTAAATTTTTTTATGTACTATCCTTACAAATACTTAATTCTTTATTATTTGTTGAATTATAACTATTGTATTTGCATTCAATATGTGTGTGTGTGTGTGTGTGTGTGTGTGTGTGTGTACTTACCATCGGCAAGTTACGATGTATAGATTATAATTAAATGATATGCATACATTATACCTATGTACAAATTCATCGTGTATAGTATATATATAATACATTATCACTTTATATGGATATATACTATATATATATATATATATATATATATATTTGATGCATCAATCATTTGGTCGATGTATAATTATGCAAATATGAACACACATTTAATTACTATATCTAGTTTACGTGTATAATTGAAGTTCTATATATTACGTTTTATTACATTTGATTAGGGTAATAAATACAATTTTGGGATATGAAAACACGTCAATACTAATGTAACTTTTCATATATTAGTAAGCGTAACATGATCGATGTTAATTAAACCTAAACAAATACCATGATGATTATTTAGAATTCTTCACTGGCGAAATATTTCATACTCTTAATCCGTAGCTAAGTGTTGATAGAAATAACTATATTTTCCCAGTAGAATATTAAAAAAAGTGAGGAAAATGTTATATCCGTCGCTAAACCGTCGCTATTTAGCGACGGATTAGCGACGGAAGTTAACAGCGAGGGATTTGAGATGCATTAGCGAGGGATACAAAACTTATCACTGCGAAAATTTTGAGCAGAATCTAAAATTCAAAAAATCCGTCGCTAATCCCTTTCTAAATAAACGCAATTAGCGAGGGATCAGAAAGGAACTAAAAAATCATTGAGATTGTCCCTCGCTAATCCGTCGTTGAAATGTCCGTCGCAAATTGCATGCTAATTTGCGATTGATTAGCGAGGGATTTTATTTATTTATTTATTAAACCATCACAAATCCCTCGCTAATAGAGAAGGATTAGTGAGGGAAATTCCCTCGCAAAGGCCAATGACTATTACACCCCATTTCCGTCTTCCCTTTCGTTGTGCTCTTCCCATTTTTCTGTCTTCTCCGGCTATCCCTCTCTAATTCCTTCCTATCCCGCTGGCGACCTTACCTTCTCATTGCCTTTCCTACCACCGAAAGACTTACCGGACGAAAGCAGCATTTCCCCCACACCATTGAGCAACACCATGGTCAACTGCCGCCCTTCGCCTTTTGGACGACTGCCGCCGGTGACAGAGGAAGCTGTGGACTTCAGCAAGCTGTGGACTGCATAGGTAACGGAACATTATATCAGAATAAGCTATTTATTTTAAGATCTGCCTTGGGGTTTCTCTCTGTTATTAAGATCTATTTTCTATCCAATTTACATATTTATATTGATTTCAATTTAGCTTCTTGTCTCTAAAACGATAGGATTGCCATTCTCGAACCGCTGCAGTTGTCCCGGAGCTGACTTCATGGACTCTTTGATAACTTTTTAGTGGTCCTTGATTTCTTCTCATTTCCCCTAAACTTTTTCGTTATTATTCATTTGATTTTTTTTTTCCAGATTTTCTGTTTCTTTTCTATATTGAAGCGTCCTTTTGGTTGAAAAGCCGTTGACTTGGGAGGTTGTATTCATCACTTCTATTTATTAGACTTGCATTCTTTTTCGTGTTTTAGAATCCATTTTGCATATTATGTTGCTTCAGTTTCTATGGATGTACTAGAAGAGTATACCTGCAGCTTTGTGTATTAGCTCTTTGGGTTGCTGGAATATTTCCATTATTCTTCTGATAAAATGTCAGGCCCTCTTGTTATTTTTCCTTTTCCCATTGCTATTTATCCATAAAAGATTGGTTTTTTTGTTGCGTTGCAGCAACTCATTGATGGCTTGTCTCTGTTTTGCCACTGATTAGCTATTTATATATGTTTTGTTGCTTAATGACTTATTCATAATAAATTAGGTTTAGTTTTATTATCAACCAGACTGTTATCTTTTGTATGATCACTTTTCAACCCGAATAAGTTGCCTAGCTTGCTGAAGTGTAATTATAATAGTTGTGTGATGCATCATTGGATAGCTTATTTTGTGAACATGCTATGTTTAAAATTTGAAGGCAGTGTTATCATCGATTGGCCAGAATGTTCCATTATATCAGCAAGCTGTGGACTACATAGGTAACTCAAGATTTGGCATTTATATCAGAATGTTGCTATTTATCTTAGGACTATTTTTGCTAATTTTAATGAGTTCTCAAAAGATTTTAGCCATTACATTTATGATTTTGATGAAGAAGATAGTTTTATTGATGCATGGAACATTATACTTGATAAATATGATCTTGTGGAAAATGATTAGTTGAAAAGAATGTCTGGTATAAAGAGAAAAATAGGCATTGGTATATGGCTAAGAATCCATTTGTGCAGACATAACTATTACCCAACATAATGAAAGTATAAAGAGTGTATTGGAAAAGCATGTAAGTTACAAAAATAAGCTGCTTGAATTTTTTTAACATTTCGATAGAGTGGTTAAGGATCAATGCTATGAGGAGTTTGGGTGATCCTCAGTGTTTACTTGTTCAAGATTTAATTTTTGTAGGTTTTTTAGTTTTTCTTTAGCTTTTTTTGGTCAAGTTTGAACTGTTAGATTGCTCCTGTTGTAGATTTTAACGCTTTTTCTTTGTGATTTCTACTATAATAATAAAGTTGATTGAATCATCTTTTCTGACAGTTTACTTGCATTTTATATTAACTGAGGTGCTTTGCTTTGTCGCTTTGCTCATCAAGGAAAAAGGTAAATAAATTTATACATTTCAAATCAAAATTTCAATATGTATACCTTATATGAAATGGATCCCCGTAATGACTTTGTTCATCATGATATTGCTATGAGATTATTGCATTCATTTTGCATTAACAACAAGAAGGGGGGGAGGAAGACCTTATCTTGAATTTAATTCTAGATTTTTGTACTAAATGATGGTTTTTTATGTTAGACCGGTGATCCGAAACTTGCTTGTTTGACCTAGTATTGGTTTTAAGTTGTGCAAATGCTTTACCTTGTTTTAGTCAAAATACTAGCTTCAAGGATTGGAATTTTGAAAAGAAAATGCAAAAAACTATTATGAAATTCAAAATGTATAAGGATGTGCCATTTCTAGCTTAATTTGATTTTCATCTCAGGTGTTCTCTTACAAAACGGTAAAAAGTATTATTGTAGAAATAATGGAGTATTGTCAAGCTATTAGATACTCTGGCACAAATTATTTTTGGCTGTTTGGCCTTGGCATTGCTCATGATTTGTAATTTGTACTATAGTAACCATATGTTTCAAAAACTGTGTTACGCTTATAATTTGTACTATAGTAACCTTAAGCTATTGTTACTCACAGGTTAAACCTTTAGTTCTTCATTGATTTGCCCAGACGGACGAGCTTTTCTTAGGTAAGAAAACACTTGGTAAGCATCTTTAGAATCCCGTGAGTGATGGGTGATCATTCCCCATGAGTGATGGGTGATTACCCCTAAATTTAGTATTGTATATTAAATGTTTTGAGGTTATTTGTGTTTTATGAGTTTTTTACAATGAAGGGAAACTTTGTCATTTTTTTTTTTTAAATTGAGGTGGCTTAATGCCAAGTAATTGTTTAATGACTCTGTCCATATGTTCATTTCTTGTTTTAGCTTTCTTGTGTAGAATACTTTATTGTCTTGAATTTTTTACAATGAATGTTGTGTGAATTGTGGTGGCCTTGTGCCTGGAAAACGTTCAAGTTATAGGGGAAACTCTGTCAAATTTTTTTTTAAAAAAAAATAGAGGTGGCATGCCAAGAGATTCTTAATGATTCTTACCTAGTGTATTTTCATATGTTCTTTTCATTGTGAAGTTGATCTATGCATGGTGAGCCACATTTTGATGTATATTACTCTACTTGATAAAGAGAACTATACCTTCTTCTCCTGACAATCCAATGAATGATAATTGTTGACCAACCAATAATTGTTAAGGAGTTTGTTTGATGGGGATAAAAGTAGAGGAATGTTGGTTTTGTGTTGGAGCTGAATTGTGTCTCAATTTTGAGTTGAGTGTTTGTTGATGGCTTGATTAATCTTGAGTCCTTGAGAATTGTATAAGGTGTTAAGATTATTGTGGTGTAACTTTTGCATGAATTAAGTGAAGCAAACTCAACTTAGTGGTCTTTTTAGACATTCATAGGAAGTGCATGTATAGCTCAAACAAGTGTACCACTCATACTCCATTTCCCTTTTGCATTGCACTATTTGTCCTTTGTAACCTACTCCTTGAATATTTTTGTGGTCTTTCATCACGTTCTTCCAAATACCCAATGCTCTCATAGTAATCAAAATGAACTAACTCTCTTGCCTTTTCTACGCTCCCAATTTCACATTCAAGTTCTTCCCAATGTCTTCCTAATGCAAAGGATTTAGTTCCATTAGCTAAAGCCAACTAAATTCAAAAGGTTCAAGAAAAGGGAAGTTCCTAAGAAGGAATGAGCTATCACTAAATAGATAACAAGGATAAGATTCAGTCAATCAAGAATTTGAAGTAATGAGTTGTCACACAAATTCTAGGATTTCCCAAGAAGATGTTTAGTAACAATAATAGTCAAGCACCACAAGGATTCAAATAAATGAGGATACTAAGGAATATGACTTAAGATTGGCATTGTTCAATTCAATCCCAAGTATCTGAGGGGCAGAAAATAGAGGAAGCATGCACCAACGAAAAAAATGTTGGATTGTATGCCCTCTTAGACTAGGTTTCTGTTGTAAAATCGAATATTTTAATAAAAGAATTTATTTTTAGAAATTGTTTGTGAATTTACTTTTTGTTGTGCACAATTTTTGTTTGGAACAGACCCATTGTGTTTAAATAAGTAGTCCATGTGAATGGTGGTCTTTCACAGTAAAGTATGGATCACGGGTTATTTAACACATAAACTTTTGTTCTTAACCTATTAATGAGATTGGGAATCTCATCATGTTTAGGTTATTATGTTATGAATTCCAAATGGGGAATGGCTTACCTTTAGCCAGTGAGTAGTCCACTCACTTCATGACATAAGCGTATTTCGAATACGTAGAACAGGACCTGTAATAGTGGTGTCTAAAAGTACTATATGATAGAAACTTAGACTACTACCGCTACAGCATGGACTAGTACTCTATGACTTGAGTATGAGTTGGTGGTCTGGCGAAGCTAGTAGCATATACTTTGTTTTGCTATAGTTGATGTTCTATCGTAAGGCCAATATACTTGCATGTTGGGTATGTGTGACTAGCTAGTTAAGACAGACTTATACAAGATAGTTTCTGTACTATATCGCCCCTTGTGGTTGTCCGAATGGTCTAAAATGTCTAGGGCCTTGGGAAACATGACTTGGATGTTTGCTTTAGGGTAGCTCCCTTGGAGAGCGAAAACACTCCAGGAAGTCGTGGATCATTGGACTAGAAGCCTAAGGATGGTAAATGTCATTTAGATGGGTGTTAGTACACTTCTTCCTCTCTAAATGTACGGCGATGTGTAGAGGAGTATTTTAGTCATTTCATCTGTAGGTCGGAGACTTTGCTAATGCAGCATTGTCATTGGGGTCAATATTTCCTTATGGTGATATTAGGAAATATTTAAAATGCAAAATACAGCTATTTATATAGCAGGAGTATTTTGGTTATTTTAGCAGCCAATGCGATGTGTCTTTTTGGTCCTCGGAATAGCCCGTAAGTCCTAACTAATTTTGGGTTGAGGAATTGGTCTCAGTTCAAGAGGATTTGATTTTATTCAGGATGTCTAATTTATTATTAGACTGGAATAAAATAAATAAATAAAATAAAATAAGAGTTGAGAGAAATTAATTATCTAGTTTAATTAGTTAATTAATTATTCAGGGCCTAGGTCCAGTATGAGTAATTAAGAAATTAACATGGCTTAAACTAGGGGAAATAATTAATGTTTAATTATTTATTGAGTTATTTATATATGCCCAAGAAATAAATAATTAAAGATTAATTATTTTTTGTTCATTTGGGCTCATTAATTATTTATTGGGTCATTTATTTATGCCCAGGAAATAAATAATTAATGTTTATTATTTTGGGCCTTTTGGGTCCAAGAGAAATAATAAATATTTTTCCAGCCCGATAGCTTAGACCTTAGGGTTTTTTCCAGATACAGTTAAGAAGAGTTTAGGGTTAAGCCAAACTCATTCTCAAGGATAACATCTGGGTGTTTGAAATTTGATATCCTAGGGATATGTTTATTAGATATTTGAGTCCCAGTTTTGGTTAACCAATAAAACAAGTCTCTGGAGAAAGAAAACCCTAATCTCCCTAAGCCTAAGTGAATAACTCACACAATTCTCTCTCTTTGAACATCTCCTTTCTTCTCTGGTTTCTCCTTGGAGCTTTGCTAATCAATAGCAAGAGAACGAAGGAGATTTGAGACCGTTCATCTTCACTGTTGTGTTCACCGACTAGAGGTTAGGCAGAGGAATATTCTGAGAGCTGAAAAGCTTGGCGTTAATGCAAACAAGGCGAAGTAGGAGGCTAGCGGGTTTTCAACCGGAAGCTTCTTCAAGTGGGCAAAGCGAAGCGATTCCAGCCATTCAAGCCATTTCTACTCAACCTAGAAGGCTTAAGGAGCGCAAAGGTATGATCTTCACGCTTCCGTGTGGCCTCTAAGGCTTGCGAATTTTTTTTCTCTATGTTTCTCACCGTCACTGCATGCTCTCTCTGTTTTTCGTCCCCTCAATGTGGTATCAGAGACAATGGTTCTTTGATCAATATAGGGAGCATGGTAGTTAATAAAAATGGAGAAGATGATTATACCTGTGATCCTTCGCTGTTTGGTATGGGATAGGATCTCTGTGAGCTTTATCGTTGAAGCATAGACATCACTGTAAAAATTTTTGGCTTTGAAGTTTGATCGGGTAAACCCAATTTTAATAGGTATAGGCGGTTGTGGTTTTGTTTTGGATGAGTTTTTATAAGTAAAAATGTCCAAAGAAGCCAAAGAAGACTGAAAAAGTCGAACTAGAGAAGCCTCTACAATTCGCGCGCGAAAAGAAGAAAAAACGAAGAAGATGATACTGTTCCTAAGCCGCGACCGAGCCAGGCCACACTGTGCATGTGTCTGGAGCCGTGTCAATTGAGCCGCTGGAGCCGCGCCGTACTGTAGCAATTGAAGCCGGTTCCAATTTGAAAGTTGCAATTGAATTGCAATTGCTTCGCGGGTCGTGGAGCGGAAAACGGATAAATACGCGGGTCGGTAGCAGAGGAGAACCGGGCACGGGAGAGGGCACTCGGGCGGACAGGTCGCGGCTTGGCGGGTTGAAGCTGCAGGTGATCTGGTGCGGATGGTGCATCGCGGCCGCGGTGGACCTCAGGCCATGCGGGCGCGGATCCGGTGCGGCCAGTGCAATGGATCGCCGGCTATTTTTGCTTCTTTTTTTTTTTCGTTTTGGGTCTCATACCAGGCGAAGTTAATATTTTTGCAATATTTATATTCTTGGAATATATTTGCATGAAAAATATTAGTAAGGGATTTTAGGATTAAACAAGATCATTAATTAATTAATGTGTTTAATTCTATTATTTGGGCACTTAGGTATAAAAAATAGAAAAGCATGAAAACGTTTATTGTTTTGAGTATGCTATTTTTTTTTATGTACCTATGTGTGCCTTTTCTCAAAGACCAAAGTCTTTGAGAACATTTTTGACAAGAAAAATATTTTTCTTCAAAAATTAAATGGTTATTTTAATTTGTACAAAAATTAATCCTTGAATATTTTCTCAAAGGATTTAATCCTTGACATGGAAAATATATTGGATTTAGATATTTTTTGTAAATTAAAATGGAGAGCCATTTTGTTTTGTTTTGGACTAGAAAAATGATTTTGTTAAATAAACTTAAGACCAAAGTTTCTAGAAAGTTTTAATTGGAAAAATTTTGAAATCATTAAGTTTTAACTTAAATAAAATTAGTCCATGGAGAAATCTCTCAAAGGATATAAGCCTTGACATAGAGATTTTAATGGACTTGGATATTTTATTTTTGAGTTAAGAAAAACTTAACGGAAATTTGAAAAGGATATTTTTTTAGAGAAGCCTTTATTTTAAAAGACTAAGTGGGAGAGGGGTTCCAACGGCCCCACGGCTTCCATCACGGTCCTCATTGGAGATCGTGGGTCCCCTCGCGTCACCCTGGGAGTGAACCCGTATAGGATGGGGATACCATAAGGATCTAGATCTAATGGAAGGATGTAACTAATAACTCGGGGGACAAACTATGATCGGCCAGCCCACGTTGGAGGTTATAGTGCGAGGTATGTCCATAGGAAATGAGAGAAAACGGCCATCCCACGATGGAATTATCCTCTAGATCATTACCTAGAAGGGAAATTAATTTGTTGTGGTAAATACACTTAGCTTAGAAAACTGTTAATCTGCCCAATAAGTTATGTCAATTTTCCTAAGAGCCAAATTATTTTCAGTGCACAAATTTTATTTTATTTTCACAAACTTAATTTTTTCTTTTATTTTTCAATTTTCAGAAATGGTGGGAGGTTCTTTTAGTCCATTGGACGTTATTCTCAGGGAGAATAAGTTAACGGGTCCAAACTATGTGGACTGAAAAAGGAACCTGGACATAATACTCACAGCTGAGGAGTATAAGTATGTCTTTTACGAGACCTGCTCTGTTATCGGAGAAAGTTCCACCGCCGAAGAGCAAGAGGCTGAGAAGGCGTGGAAGAAGTTGACGAAATGGCACGTTGCTATATGTTAGCCTCCATGTCTAATGTGCTCCAGTCAAAACACGAACACATGGCTTCTACATATGACATCAGTCAATTATTAGCTACTATGTTCGCAAACAAGAGCCGACCCGCAAGGCAGGAGGCTCTTCAAACTATTGTTAACACTAAGATGGCTGAGAGAACATCAGTCCGAGAGCATATGCTCAAGATGATTGCTGCTTTTGAGGAGGTGAAAATCTTAGGGGCTGTCATTGACCCCGAGAGCTAAGTGGACATGGTTCTCGAATCTCTACCGGGCTCCTTCACTCAATTAAAGTTAAACTATAACATGAACAAGTTGAACATGAGTTTTACTGAATTTATGAAGGAGCTCCAGATGGCGGAGAAGGTCATGAAGCCGCAGTCAAAGGCCACGATTGCTAAGGCTTCTTCCTCAAGAACTGGGCCTAAACCCAGAAAGTTCAAGAGGAAGAAGGGGAATGCAGCAGCGCAGCCCAAGGACAAACCAAAAGACAAGGGCTTCAAATGTGGGAAGAAGGGACACTGGAAAAAGGAGTGTCCAGTTCTTCAAACCAAGAAAAACCCCACAGGTAATGTTTTCTATCTAGAGTCCATATCAATGGTAGGATCAGCTTCTACTTGGATTGTTGATTCAGGAGCCACTGATCATATCTGTAACTCCTTGTAGGGGTTTAGAAAGATAAGAAGACTCAAGAAGGGCGAACATGGGCTTCGAGTGGGTATTGGAGCACAAGTCTGGGCCCTTGCAGTGGGAGAGCTAGATCTTATTTTTTATTGTAATAAGATAGTGGTTTTAAAAGATATTTTATATGTACCTGGTTTTCGTCAGAATTTGATTTTAGTTGCAAAACTTATTAATCAAGGATATTCTGTATCTTTCCATTCTGGTATTTCTATCAGTAGAGATGGAGAAATTTTATGTACTGGGCACATGTATGGAAATCTGTTCTTTTTAAACCCCATTAACAACCAATCAAATAACGCTCAATCTGAACCTTTAACTAAGAAGAAAAAGACCAATATCAATGATTCATACCTTTGGCATCTAAGGTTGGGTCATATTAACTCAACTAGGATTCAGAGGCTAATCCATGATGGGCCTTTGGGCTCATTAAGATTGGAAAGTTGGCCTCAGTGTGAATCCTGCCTGATGGGAAAGATGACCAAAAGGTCATTTACACCAAAGGCGGATAGAGCCAAGGAGGTGTTGAGACTTGTTCACACTGATGTGTGTGGTCCGTTGTCTACACTAGCTAGAGGAGGTTTTGAGTACTTCATCACTTTCACGGATGATTGTACGAGGTATGGTTACATTTACCTGATGAGACGCAAGTTTGACTCTTTTGACAAGTTCAAGAAGTTTAAGGCTGAAGTGGAGCGTTGGATAGGTAAATTAATCAAAACCCTACGATCGGATCGTGGTGGAGAGTACCTCCTAGGTGAATTCAAGGACTACATGGTACATAATGGGATAGTATCCCAGCTCTCTATGCCAGGAACACCCCAACAGAACGGAGTAGTTGAGAGAAGGAACAGGACATTGATGGAAATGGTCCAAAGCATGATGTCTCATGCTATTCTTCCAGTGTCTTTTTGGGGAGATGCCCTGGAGACAGCGATATATATTCTGAACTTGGTGCCTTCTAAGTCAGTACCTAGGACTCCCTGTGAGATGTGGACTAGGTGTAAACCAAGTCTGAATCATCTCAGGCTTTGGGAATGTCCAGCTTATATACTGGTCAAGGGAGACAAGTTGGAATCAAGATCAGAATTATGCTATTTTGTTGGCTATCCAAAAGGGACAAAAGAAGGTTACTTATATCATCCTAAGGAGCAGAATGTGCTAGTCAGTACCAATGCTAGGTACTTGGAAGATGATCAAAGTACTTCCACTAAAAGTTTTACGAGGTTGGAACTTAAGGAGAAGTTATCTACGGAATCAACTTCTTCTGCCCCGATTCTGGAACAAGAAGAGGCACAGCCTCAAGTGCCTGTGCAAATGGAGCCTCGTCGTAGTGGGAAAGTGTTTAAGGTTCCAGATAGATAGACAGGAGAAGCCTTTGAGCTGGTCTCCGACCATCAAGAGCAAGACCCCACTAGATACGAGGAGGATATTGCTGATGCCGATGCAAATCTGTGGCATGAAGCAATGAAAGCCGAGATTGAGTCCATGTACCTCAATCAGGTTTGGGATCTTGTAGCTTCACCTGAAGGGATAAAATCCATTGGGTTCAAGTGGGTGTACAAGAGAAAGATGGGAGCGGATGGGAAGGTGAAAACCTTCAAAGCTAGGCTTGTGGCGAAAAGGTATACTTAGAAAGAGGGAATCGACTATGAGGAAACCTTTTCCCCGGTAGCCATGCTTAAATCCATCCGTATCTTTTTGCCATCGCATGTCACTATGACTACGAGATATGGCAAATAGATGTCAAGACGGCATTCTTAAATGGCCATCTTAGCAAAAACATCTATATGTCCCAACCAGAAGGCTTCATTGCTGAAGGCCAAGAACATATGGTTTGCAAACTTAAAAAGTCCATTTATGGACTTAAGCAGGCATCGAGAGCATGGAACATTCGTTTTGATGAGACTGTAAAGTTTTATGGTTTTATTCAAAACGAAAATGAACTATGGGTGTACAGGAAACTTGAAGGCATTAATGTGGTTTTTCTTGTCCTGTATGTGGATGACATTCTACTAATTAGAAATGATGTAGGGACATTGTCATTTACAAAGGTTTAGCTGTCTAGTCAATTCAGTATGAAGGACTTGGGAGAAGCCAGCTACATTCTCGGGATTAGGCTTCTTAGAAATAGGAAGCAGAGAATGTTAGGGTTATCTCAAGCAATATACATTGACAATATGCTGGCCAAGTATAGCATGGAGTCATGCAAGGGAGCTCTAATCCCTTGCAGACATGGGTTGTCATTTTGTTCAAAGGACTGTCCTAAGTCTCAAGAAGAAAATGACAGAATGAGTAGGATTCTCTATGCTTCGGCTGCGGGAAGTCTTATGTACACCATGTTGTGTACTAGGCCAGATATCTGCTTTGTCGTGGGCTTAGTTAGCATATGTCAGTCAAACCCAAGGGAGGTTCATTGGCAAGCTGTAAAGCATATTCTCAAGTACTTCAAGGGAAAAAGAGATTATATGCTGGTTTACAGGGCTAATGATCTGGTTCCTATAGGATACACAGACTCAGACTTCCAGGTGGATAAGAATGAGAGAAAATCTACTAGTGGATATGTTTTCACCATGTCTAGAGGAGCAATTTCATGGAGGAGTATCAAGCAGTTTGTGTTGCTGACTCAACTATGGAAGCTGAGTATGTGGCAGCTTCGGAGGCATCCAAGGAAGTAGTCTAGCTCCGGAAGTTTCTTTCAGAACTTGGAGTCATACCACATATGGACAGACCGATTGTGATGTATTGCGACAACACTGGAGCAGTATTGCAATCTAAGGAGTCTCGGAACCACAAGAAGGGGAAACACATCGAGAGGAAGTATTACCTGATCCGGGATTTCATCCAAAGACGGGAAGTCGTGGTGGAACATATTACCTCAGAAAACAATCTAGCAGATCCATTCACCAAGCCTTTAGCTGAGAGAGTCATCAAGAGACACTTAGACGCCATAGGGGTGGGCACCTATGGACTTACCTAATCTTAGAGTGCAAGTGGGAGATTGTTGGATTGTATGCCCTCTTAGACTAGATTTCTAATGTAAAATCGAATATTTTAATAAAAAAAAATTATTTTCAGAAATTATTTGTGAATTTACTTTTTGTTTGTGCACAATTTTCGTTTGGAACAGACCCATTATGTTTAACTAAGTGGTCCATGTGAATGGTGGTCTTTCACAGCAAAGTATGGATCACGGGTTATTTAACACATAAACTTTTGTTCTTAACCTATTGATGAGACTGGGAATCTCATCATATTTAGGTTATTATTTTGTGAATTCCAAATGGGGAATGACTTACCTTTAGCCAGTGAGTAATCCACTCACTCCATGACATAAGCGTATTTCGAATACGTAGGACAGGACCTGTAGTAGTGGTTTCTAAAAGTATTATATGATAGAAACCTAGACTACTACCACTACAGCGTGGACTAGTACTCTACGACTTAAGTATGAGTTGGTGATCTGGCGAAGCTGGTAGCATATACTTTATTTTGCTATAGTTGAGGTTCTATCGTAGGGCCAATATACTTGCATGTTAGGTATGTATGACTAGTTAGTTAAGACAGACTTGTATAAGATAGTTTTTGCACTATATCGCCCCTTGTGGTTTTCCGAATGATCTAAAATGTCCAGGGCCCTAGGAAATATGACTCGGATGTTTGCTTTAGGATAGCTCCTTTGGAAAGCGAAAACACTCCAGGAAGTCGTGGATCATTGGACTAGAAGCCTAAGGATGGTAGATGTCATTTAGTGGGATGTTAGTATACTTCTTCTCTCTAAATGTACGGCGATGTGTAGAGGAGTATTTTAGTCATTTCACCTGTAGGTCGAAGGCTTTGCTAATGCAGCATTGTCATTGGGGTCAATATTTTCTTATAGTGAAATTAGAAAATATTTAAAATGTAAAATACAGCTATTTATATAGCAAGGGTATTTTGGTCATTTTAGCAGCTAAGGTGATGTGTCTTTTTGGTCCTCGGAATAGCCCGTAAGTCCTAACTAATTTTGGGTTGAGGAATTGGTCTCAGTTCAAGAGGATTTTATTTTATTTGATTTTATTCAGGATGTCTAATTTATTATTAGACTGGAATAAAATAAATAAATAAATAAAATAAGATAGGAGTTGAGAGAAATTAATTATCTAGTTTAATTGGTTAATTAATTATTTATTTCTCGGGCTTATATAAATAACCCAATAAATAATTAAATATCAATTATTTCCCCTAGTTTAAGCCTAGGCTAATTTCCTAATTATTCATACTGGACCTAGGCCCTGAATAATTAATTAACCAATTAAACCAGATAATTAATTTCTCTCAACTCCTATTTTTATTTTATTTATTTATTTTATTCCAGTCTAATAATAAATTAGACATCCTGAATAAAATCAAATAAAATAAAATCCTCTTGAACTGAGACCAATTCCTCAACCCAAAATTAGTTAGGACTTACGGGCTATTCCAAGGACCAAAAAGACACATCGCCTTGGTTGCTAAAATGACCAAAATACTCATGCTATATAAATAGCAGTATTTTGTATTTTAAATATTTCTTAATATCACCATAAAGAAATATTAACCCCAAGGACAATGCTGCATTAGCAAAGTCTCCGACCTACAGGTGAAATGACTAAAATATCCATCTACACATTGCCGTACATTTAGAGAGGAAAAAGTGTACTAACACCCCTCTAAATGAAACCTATCATCCTTAGGCTTCTAATCCAATGATCCATGACTTCCTAGAGTGTTTTCGCTATCCAAGGGAGCTACCCTAAAGCAAACATCCGAGTTATATTTCCCAGTGCCCTGGATATTTTAGACCATTCGGACAACCACAAGGGGCGATATAGTGCAGAAATAATAATATACAAGTTTGTCTTAACTAACTAGTCATACATACCTAACATTCAAGTATATTGGCCCTACGATAGAACCTCAACTATAGCATATCAAAGCATATGCTTCAAGTTTCGTTAGACCACCAACTCATACTCAAGTCGTAGAGTACTAGTCTACACTGTAGCGATAGTAGTTTAGGTTTCTATCATATAGTACTTTTAGAAACCACTACTACGGTCCTATCCTATGTATTCGAAATACGCTTATGTCATGGAGTGAGTGGACTACTCACTGGCTAAAGGTAAGCCATTCCCCATTTGGAATTCATAACATAATAACCTAAACATGATGAGATTCCCAGTCTCATCAATAGGTTAAGAATAAAAGTTTATGTGTTAAATAACCCGTGATCCATACCTTACTGTGAAAGACTACCATTCACATGGACCACTTATTTAAACACAATGGGTCTGTTCCAAACAAAAATTGTGCACAAACAAAAAGTAAATTCACAAACAATTTCTAAAAATAAATTATTTTATTAAAATATTCGATTTTACAACAGAAACATAGTCTAAGAGGGTATACAATCCAACAATCTCCCACATGTAATCTAAGACTAGGTCAGTCAATAGGTGCCCACCCCTATGGCGTTTAAGTTTCTCTTGAAGACTCTCTTAGCCAAAGGCTTGGTGAATGGATCTGCTAGATTGTTTTCAAAGGCAATATGTTCCACCACGACTACCCGTCTCTGGATGAAATCCCAGATCAGGTGGTACTTCCTCTCGATGTGTTTCCCCTTCTTGTGGTTCCAAGGTTCCTTAGATTGCGATACTGCTCCAGTGTTGTCGCAATACATCACAATCGGCCTGTCCATATGTGGTACGACTCCAAGTTCTAAAAGGAACTTTCGGAGCTAGACTACTTCCTTGGATGCCTCCGAAGCTGCCACATACTCAGCTTCCATAGTTGAGTCAGCAACACAAACTGCTTGATACTCCTCCATGAAATTGCTCCTCTAGACAAGGTGAAGACATATCCACTAATAGATTTTCTCTCATCCTTATCCGCCTGGAAGTCTGAGTCTGTGTATCCTATAGGAACCAGATCATTAGCCTTGTAAACCAGCATATTATCTCTCGTTCCCTTGAGGTACTTGAGAATATGCTTTACAACTTACCAATGAACCTCCCCTGGGTTTGATTGATATCTGCTAACTAAGCCCACGGCAAAGCAGATATCTGGCCTAATACATAGCATGACATACATGAGATTTCCCGCAACCGAAGCGTAAAGAATCCTACTCATTCTGTCATTTTCTTCTTGAGACTTAGGACAGTCCTTTGAAGAAAATGACAACCCATGTCTGTAAGGGATTAGAGCTCCCTTGCATGAGTCCATGCTGTACTTGGCCAGCATCTTGTCAATGTATATTGCTTGAGAAAACCCTAACATTCTCTGCTTCCTATTTCTGAGAAGCCTAATCCCTAGAATGTAGTTGGCTTCTCCCAAGTCCTTCATACTGAATTGACTAGACAGCCAAACCTTTGTAGATGACAATGCCCCTATATCATTTCTAATGAGTAGAATGTCATCCACATACAGGACAAGAAAAACCACATTAATGCCTTCAAGTTTCCTGTACACGCATGGTTCATCTTCATTTTGAATAAAATCATAAGACTTTACAGTCTCATCAAAACGAATATTCTATACTCTCGATGCTTGCTTAAGTCCATAAATGGACTTCTTAAGCTTGCAAACCATATGTTCCTGGCCTTCAGTAATGAAGCCTTCTAGTTGGGACATATAGATGTCTTCATTGAGATGGCCATTTAAGAATGCCATCTTGACATCCATTTGCCATATCTCGTAGTCATAGTGACATGCAATGGCAAAGAGGATACGGATGGATTTAAGCATAGCTACCAGGGAAAAGGTTTCCTCATAGTCCATTCCCTCTTTCTGAGTATACCCTTTCACCAAAAGCCTAGCTTTGAAGGTTTCTACCTTCCCATCCACTCCCATCTTTCTCTTCTACACCCACTTGCACCCAATGGGTTTTATCCCTTCAGGTGAAGCTACAAGATCCCAAACTTGATTGAGGTACATAAACTCAATTTCGGCTGTCAATTATTCATGCCACAAATTTGCATCGGCATCAGTAATAGCCTCCTCGTATCTAGTAGGGCCTTATTCCTGATGGTCGAAGACCAGCTCAAAGGCTTCTCCAGTCCATCTATCCGGAACCCTAGACACTCTTCCACTACGACGAGGCTCCACTTGCACAGGCTCTTGAGGCTGTGCCTTTTCTTGTTCCACAATCGGGTCAGAAGAAGTTGATTCCGTAGATAACTTCTCCTCAAGTTCCAACCTTTTGAACCTTTAGTGGAAGTACTTTGATCATCTTCCAAGTATACAGCATTGGTACTGACTAGTACCTTCTACTCCTTAGGATGATAAAAGTAACCTCCCTTTGTCCCTTTTGGATAGCCAACAAAATAGCATAATTCTGATCTCGGTTCCAACTTGTCTCCCTTGATCAGTACATAAGCTGGACAACCCCAAATCCTAAGATGATTCAGACTTGGCTTACGTCCAGTCCACATCTCATAGGAAGTCCTAGGTACTGACTTGGAAGGCACCAAGTTCAGAATATATGCCGCTGTCCCCAAGGCATATCCCCAAAAAGGACACTGAAAGAGTAGCATGAGACATCATGCTTCGGACCATTTCCATCAATGTCCTGTTCCTTCCTTTAGCTACTCCATTCTGCTAGGGTGTTCCCGGCGCAGAGAGTTGGGATACTATTCCATGATGTACTATGTAGTCCTTGAATTCACCTAGGAGGTACTCTCCACCACGATTCGATCGTAAGGTTTTGATTAATTTACCTGTCCGACGCTCCACTTTAGTCTTAAACTCCTAAACTTGTCAAAAGAGTCAAACTTGTGTCTCATCAGGTAAATGTAACCATACCTTGTACAATCATCCGTGAAAGTGATGAAGTACTCAAAACCTCCTCTAGCTAGTGTAGACAATAGACCACACACATCAGTGTGAACAAGACTCAACACCTCCTTGGCTCTATCCGCCTTTGGTGTAAATGACCTTTTGGTCATCTTTCCCATCAGGCAGAATTCACACTGAGGCGAACTTTCTAATCTCAATGAGCCTAAAGGCCCATCATGGATTAGCCTCTGAATCTTGGTTGAGTTAATATGACCCAACCTTAAATGCCAAAGGTATGAATCATTGATATTGGTTTTTCTCTTCTTAGTTAAAGGTTCAGACTGAGCGTTATTTGATTGGTTGTTAATAGGGTTTAAAAAGAACAGATTTCCATACATGTGCCCAGTGCATAAAATTTCTCAATCTCTACTGATAGAAATACCTGAATGGAAAGATACAGAATATCCTTGATTTATAAGTTTTGCAACTGAAATCAAATTCTGACGAAATCTAGGTACATATAAAATATCTTTTAAAACTACTATTTTATTACAATAAAAAATAAGATCCAGCACTCCCACTACAAGGGCCCAGACTTGTGCTCTATTACCCATGCGTAGCCTATGTTCGCTCTTCTTGAGTCTTCTAATCTTTCTAAACCCCTGCAAGGAGTTACAGATATGATCAGTGGCTCCTGAATCAACAATCTAAGTGGAAGTTGATCTTACCATTGATATAAACTCTAGATAGAAAACATTACCTATGGGATTTTTCTTGGCTTGAAGATCTGGACACTCCTTTTTTCAGTGTCCCTTCTTCCCATATTTGAAGCACTTGTCCTTTGGTTTGTCCTTGGGCTGGTTCTTGGGCTGGGCTGCTGCATTCCCCTTCTTCCTCTTGAACTTTTTGGGTTTAGGCCCAGTTCTTGAGGAAGAAGCTTTAGCAATCATGGCATTTGACTGCGGCTTCATGACCTTCTCCGCCATCTGGAGCTCCTTCATCAGTTCAGTTAAACTCATGTTCAATTTGTTTATGTTATAGTTCAACTTGAATTGAGTGAAGCAGCCCGGTAGAGATTCGAGAACTATGTCCACTTGGCTCTCAGGGTCAATGTAGCCCCTCAGATTTCTGCCTCCTCGAAAACAGCAATCATCTTGAGCATATGCTCTCGGACTGATGCTCCATCAGCCATCTTACTGTTTATAATAGTTCGAAGAGCCTTCTACCTTGCGGGTTGGCTCTTGTCCGCGAACATAGTAGCTAATGACTAACTAATGTCATATGCAGAAGCCATGTGCTCGTGTTTTTACTGGAGCACATTAGACATAGAGGCTAACATATAGCAACGTGCCATTTCATCAGCCTTCTTCCATGCCTTCTTAGCCTCTCGCTCTTCGACGGTGGAACCTTCCCCGATAACAGGGCAGTCTCGTAAAGGACATACTTATACTCTTCGGCTGTGAGTATTATGTCCAGGTTCCTTTTCTAGTCCACGTAGTTTGGACCCGTTAACTTATTCTCCCTGAAAATAACGACCAATGGACTAAAAGAACCTCCCACCATTTCTGAAAATCGAAAAATAAAAGAAAGAGTTTAGTTTGTGAAAAACAAAATAAAATTTGTGCACTGCTAATAATTTGGCTCTTAGGAAAACTGACATAGCTTCTTGGGAAGATTAACAGTTTCCTAAGCTAAGTGTATTAACCACCACAAATTAATTTCCCTTCTAGGTAATGATTTAGAGGATAACTCCATCGTGGGATGGCCGCTTCCTCTCATTTCCTATGGACATACCTCGCACTATGACCTCCAACGTGGGCTGGCTGATCATAGCACATGCTCCGAGTTATTAATTGCATTCTTCCATTAGATCTAGATCCTTATGGTATCCCTATCCTATACGGGTTCACTCCCAGGGTGATACGAGGGGACCCACGATCTCCAATGAGGACCGTGATGGAAGCCGTGGGGCCATTGGAACCCCTCTCCCACTTAGTCTTTTAAAAAAAAGGTTTTTCTGAAAAATATCCTTTTGAAATTTCCATTAAGTTTTTCCTTAACTCAAAAATAAAATATCCAAGCCCATTAAAATCTCTATGTCAAGGCTTATACCCTTTGAGAGATTTCACCATGGACTAATTTTATTTAAGTTAAAACTTAACGATTTCAAAAATTTTCCAATTAAAACTTTCTAGAAACTTTGGTCTTAAGCTTATTTGGCAAAACAATTTTTCTAGTGCAAAATAAAACAAAATGGCTCTCCATTTTAATTTACAAAAATATCTAAATCCAATATATTTTCTATGTCAAGGATTAAATCCTTTGAGAAAATATTCAATGATTAATTTTTGTACAAATTAAAATAACCATTTAATTTTTGAAGAAAAATATTTTTCTTGTCAAGAATGTTCCTAAAGACTTTGTTCTTTCAAGAAAAACACACCTAGGTACACAAAAAAATAGCATGCTCGAAAATAGTAAACGTTTTCATGCTTTTCTATTTTTTAAACCTAAGTGCCCAAATAATAAAATTAAACATATTAATTAATTAATGATCTTGTTTAATCCTAACATCCCTTACTAATATTTTTTCATGCAAATATATTCCAAGAATATAAAATATTGCAAAAATATTAACTTCACTTGGTATGGGACCCAAAACGAAAAAGAAAAAAATAAAGAAAATTAACTAGCGGTCCACTGCACCGGATCCGCACCTGCAGTCCATCGAGGCTGCGGTGCACCGCGCCGCACTGGATCACTTTTGCTGTAGCCCGTGGATTAGCCCATGACCCGCTTGCCCTCTGCTGCCGACCCGCGTGTTAACCCGGGCTTCCCCCCGATAACCCACCGCTCGACCCGCGCAATCCAATTGCAATTCTTCAATTTGAAACAGCTCAAAACAAACAAAAATCGGTTCGGCTCGTAGCAAATAGCCAGACGGCTCCTGGCACATAATGGCAGCGGCTCTGCTCGACTGCACGGCTTATGAATAGTGTTTCTTCTTCGTTTTTTTTATCTCTTTTGCACGAAAGGTGCAGAGACCTCTGCTCTTCGATTTTTGCTTACTTCGTTGGCTTCTTTGGACATTTTTACTTACAAAAACTCATCTAAAACAAAAACACAACTGCCTATACCCATTTAAATTAGGTTTACACGATCAAACATTAAAGCCAAAATTTATTACAAAGAGTCCTATGCTTCAACGGTGAAGCTCACAGTCATCCTATCCCAAACCAAAACAGCGAAGGATCACAGGTATAATCATCTTCTCCATTTTTATTAACTACCATGCTCCCTATATTGATCAAAGAACCATTGCTCTGATACCATATTGAGGGGCAGAAAACAGAGGAAGCATGCACCAACAAAAAAAAAAAAACCAGAGGAAAAAAAAAACGCAAGCCTTAAAGGCCACACGGAAGCGTAAAGATCATACATTTACGCGCTCTAAGCCTACTAGGTTGAGTAGGAGTGGCTTGAACGACAGGAATCACTTCGCCTTGCCCTCTTGAAGAAGCTTCCGGTTGAAAACCTGCTAGCCTCCTACTTCGCCTTGTTTGCATGAACGCCAAGCCTTTCAGCTCTCAGAATATACCACAGCCCAACCTCTAGTCGGTGAACACAACGGTGAAGAGGAACGGTCTCAAATCTCCTTGGTTCTCTTGCTATTGATTAGCAAAGCTCCAAGAAGAAGACACAGAGAATGAAGAAGACGTCTGAGAGAGAGAGCTACCTGAGTTTTACTTAGGCTAGGGAGACAAGGCTTTTTTCATTTTTTAGAGACTTGTTTTTTTTTTTTTTTTGTCAGTCAAAACTAGGTTTCTTATTATCTGATAAACATATCCTCAGGATATCATATTTCAAACACCCGGATATTATCCTGAGAATAAGTTTGGCTTAACCCTAAATCTTCTTAACCGTATCTGGAAAAAATCCTATAGTCCAAGCTATTGCACCGAAATAATATTTATTATTTCTCTTGGACCCAAAAGGCCCAAAAAAATAAACATTAATTATTTATTCCCTGTGCTTATATAAATAACCCAATAAATAATTAATAAGCCCAAATGAACCAAATTAATTAGTCTTTAATTATTTATTTCTTGGGCTTATATAAATAACCCAATAAATAATTAAGCATTAATTATTTCCCCTAGTTTAAGCACAGCTTAATTTCCTAATTATTCATACTGGACCTAGGCCCTGAATAATTAATTAACCAATTAAACCAGATAATTAATTTCTCTCAACTCCTATTTTTATTTTATTTATTTATTTTATTCCAGTCTAATAATAAATTAGACATCCTAAATAAAACAAAATAAAATGAAATCCTATTGAATTGAGACCAATTCCTCAACCCAAAATTAGTTAGGACTTACGGGCTATTCAAAGGACCAAAAAGACACATTGGCTTGCTGCTAAAATGACCAAAATACATCTACTATATAAATAGCTGTATTTTGTATTTTAAATATTTTCTAATATCACCATAAAGAAATATTGACCCCAGGGACAATGCTGCATTAGCAAAGTCTCCGACCTACAGGTGAAACGACTAAAATACCCCTCTACACATCACCGTACATTTAGAGAGGAAGAAGTGTACTAACACCCTTCTAAATGACATCTACCATCCTTAGGCTTCTAGTCCAATGATCCACGACTTCCTGGAGTGTTTCCGCTTTCCAAGGGAGCTACCTTAAAGCAAACATCCGAGTCATGTTTCCCGAGGCCCTGGACATTTTAGACCATTCGGACAACCACAAGGGGCGATATAGTGCAAAAACTATCTTGTACAAATCTGTCTTAAATAACTAGTTACATATACCCAATACACAAGTATATTGGTTCTACTATAGAACCTAAACTATAGCATATCAAAGCATATGCTTCCAGCTTCGTCAGACCACCAACTCATACTCAAGTCGTAGAGTACTAGTTCACGCTGTAGCGGTAGTAGTCGAGGTTTCTATCATATAGTACTTTTAAAAACCACTACTACAGGTCATGTCCTACGTATTCGAAATATGCTTCTGTCATGAAGTGAGTAGACTACTCACTGGCTAAAGGTAAGCCATTCCCCATTTAGAATTCATAACATAATAACCTAAACCTGATGAGATTCCCAGTCTCATCAATAGGTTAAGAACAAATGTTTATGTGTTAAATAACCCGTGATCCATACCTTACTATGAAAGACCACCATTAACATGGACCACTTATTTAAACACAATGGGTCTATTCCAAATGAAAATTGTGCACAAACAAGAAGTAAATTCACAAATAATTTCTGAAAATAAATTATTTTATTGAAATATTCGACTTTACAACAGAAACCTAGTATAAGAGGGTACACAATCCAACAGTATCTCAAGAAGATGTCAATCTAAATATTTAATCTACCAAAAATAAGAAGTATATCAATTAAGTTCAATGGAAGTGATAAATGTAAACTAAGAACCCTTACAAGAATTTGTAAAGACACTTAAGCATTTCATCAAACACTTGGTAGGCAACTAGTTTAAATGAGGTTTTTCAAATGTTAGGATGCTATCACAACCTCAAGAATTCAATTTGATGATCAATTAACTCACTAAAGGTAATGAAATCCCAAGAAATTTAAAAACTCCAAGAGATAATTTAGTATAATCCAAGATGCAACAATTTGTTTTCCAAGCTATTAGGCAATTCACAAGAAAGTTTAATTCCACAAAAATCAAGTTAACAAGCAAGAAAATCTATAGGGATTCAATAAACAAGGCTTTGGTTATCATATAAGAACATTCCTAAGGCATAAGACTACACATCAAGCTCTTGGAGTGCAATCTCGTAACTAAAGGTATTTCAAAATTTTAAACCACATAACCATTCCAATACTCAAAATTCATAAGAAATTCCATTCGCAATGATAGACATAACATCAAAAAGCAATTTCACAGCAAATACAAGCCCAAAACTAGAATTTAATAATGCAAAAAATCAGCTCAAATTTAAGAAACGGGATTTTTCTGTGATCAAACCTTTGCAGCAAAGACACCTAGGAAACCTCAAAATTTATGTAATTTCAAACTTCAAATAGCTACCTAAACTTCAACTAAACATGTAGGTTCAATTTCACAAGACCTAAGAAATTCCCTAATTATTCTAGGGCCTCGATGTTCGTTTCTTGTTTTAGCTTTCTTGTGTAGAATACTTTGTTGTCTTGAATTTTTTACAAAGAATGTTGTGTGAATTGTGGTGGCCTTGCGCTTGGAAAACGTTCAAGTTATAGGGGAAACTCTATCAATTTTTTTTTTTTTAAATAGAGGTGGCATGCTAAGAGATTCTTATTGATTCTTACCTAGTGTATTTCCATATGTTCTTTTCATTGTGAAGTTGATCTATGCATGGTGAGCCATATTTTGATGTATATTACTCTACTTGATAAAGAGAACAATTTTGCTTGTTTTAGCTTCCTTGTGTAGAACATTTTATTTTATTGATTAATGACTCTGGGATTGTGTGTTTTTTACAATGAATGTTGGGTGAATTGAGGTGGCTTTGTGCCTGGAAAATATTCAAGTTATAGGGGAAACTCTGCTAGATTTTTTTTAAAGGATTTAGAATGCACAACTCGATAGCTGATAGTATTTCTTCTGTATCATTATTCAATCTTTCTTCCATAATTCATAGAGAGTATACTAGGGTCCTCGACCTTCACAATCTACCATCGTTCTTTATTTGAATTATACACATGCTAATAAGCTACATGGTTATGGCCTAAATGTAGATGGATGATCGTGGTTGGATGCACAGAAGACACGTATAGGAGATTAAAAGAATTACATCTGAGTTTGAACAAGGGGTCAAGCGATTCATTGCATATTGTTTGTCAATTGGTCCAGCCTCAGTTATAAGGTGTCCATGTGGAAAGTGTAAAAACAAGGCGTACCTTTCTCCAGATGAAGTGGAGCTGCACTTGTACAGATTTGGGTTTGTTGCTAATTACCGAAAATGGACTAGTCATAGTGAGGGTATTAATCCGTCGCCAACTACATCAATAACCGGCACTTGTACGACTGCAGTCGAGTCAAGCTCTAACAATCCGTATCGAGATATGGTGATCGATGCAGTTGGACATCAATTTCCAACTAGACCTTCATCATCGGAGAATGTTGAGGAACCACCAAACCTAGATGTGCATAAATTTTATGACATGCTGAAAGCTTCAGAAACTCTGATATGGGATGGATGCAAGAATCATAGTACGTTATCAGTTGTTTCTCGACTTTGGAATATTAAATCTGAAAACAACGTATCAGAGAAATGCTTTAATCAGGTGATGCAATTGATGAATGAGGTATTACCAAATAGTAATAAGCTCTCGGATGACTTCTATCAAACAAAGAAGTCGGTATCTGGTCTAGGGCTACTTGTTCAGAAGATAGATGTCTACCCAAATGGATGCATACTCTACTGGAAGGACGACGGTGCTAGGAAGGACTGCAAATTCTGTGGCCATGGCAGATATCTGGTGAAAAGGAAAGTAGGAAAGGAAAAACAATAGAAAGACATTCCTTTCAAGAAAATGTATTACTTCCCATTAATACCCAGACTACAGAGACTATTTGCATCCTCCACAACAGTGGAGCACATGAGATGGCATGCAGAGAGTCAACCGGAAGAGGACGTTATGAGCCATCCACGCGATGGTGAAGCTTGGAAACACTTCGACCGTAGTCATCCTGAATTTGCAGCTGAAGTTCATAATATTCGTCTTGGGTTATGCACAGATGGATTTTCACCATTTGGAATGTTGGGAAAACAATACTCTTGTTGGCCTGTTATTGTTACTTCATATAATTTACCTCCGTCGAAGTGCATGAGGGATCCATTTATGTTTTTGACTGTCATTGTCCCGGGCCCTAGGAATCCGAAGCATAAAATTGATGTCTATCTACAACCTTTGGTAGATGAATTAAGGATGATGTGGATTAGTGGTGTCTCTACATATGATATTTCAAAGAAATAGAACTTCTGTCTACGAGCAGTATTTCTTTGGACAATAAACGACTTCCCGGCATATGGGATGCTAAGTGGTTGGAGCACAGCTGGTAGATTAGCATGTCTATATTGCATGGAGCAGACAAAATCATTTCACTTGCAAAATGGAGGTAAACATTCTTGGTTTGACTGCTACCGGCACTTCTTGCCTTTAGATCATCCATACAGAAGAGATGCTAGGTCTTTCAGGAAGGATAAAGGTCGCGAGACAGCACACCCTTTACAACGCGCTTCTGGAGATGGTATGTGGGATAGAGTGTGGCAGTTACCAAAAATAACCGAGATAGCTGTGGAGCTTGGTAGGGATGATGGCAGAGACATCTACTATAATTGGGCTAAAAGGAGTATCTTTTGGGATTTGCCGTATTGGAGAACACACTTAATCTATCATAACATAGATGTGATGCACAATGAAAAAAAAATGTGTTCGATAATGTCTTTAACACAGTCATGAATGTAAAGGGAAAAACAAAGGATAATATGAAAGCACGACGTGATCTGTTGGTATATTGTGATAGACCTGAATTACACGTGATTGGCTTCGGTGACGGGAGGACATTAATGCCAAAGGCTAAATACTCTATTACACCCGAACAAAAGAGACTTCTACTAGAGTGGGTTAGAGATTCGCGACTTCTGGATGGATATGCTTCGAATTTAAGCAGGTGTGTTGATTTGAATGAGCTGAAAATGTCGGGTATGAAAAGCCATGACTGCCATGTGTTTATGGAAAGATTGCTTCCAACTGCATTTAAAGAATTACTCCCGGTATCAATTTGGAACGTTTTAGCTAAAGTCAGTCTCTTTTATTGTGACTTATGTTCGCCTAAACTTTCCATAACCCATATGAAGCAACTGGAAGATAATATTGCCTTACTTATGTGTAAGTTGGAGAAGATCTTCCCACCCAACTTCTTTGACGTGATGGAGCACCTTATGGTCCACCTGCCATATGTGGCCAGGGTTGGTGGCCCTGTTCAATATAGATGAATGTATCCATTCGAGCGATAATATTGTGTATTATTATATCTATATATACATCTACTATGTGAATCAGTTCTAACTATAAAAAATGCATTAGGTTCATATATCGTTTGAAGACTAAAGTTAAAAATAAGGCGACAGTGGAGGGATCAATTTGCAATGCTTACTTAGTTGAAGAGGCATCTACATTCTTCTCCTATTATTTTGAGCCACATGTGCAGACTCGACATACAGCTATGGCTAGGAATGATGAGGGCGTTCATGATACAAACTCAAGTGACACTGTGTGTTCTATATGCGCTGTTCCAGGGAGCGTTTTGGGAAGTATTCACAATAGGTATCTTACCCCGAATGAATTTAAGGCTGCCACAAATTACATATACCTACTGTGAAGAAGTTCAACCATACATTACGTAAGTATACCGCTATTGCCTTACATTGCTAGATTTTATACAACAATACTTTGAACGAGTATCCTTATGTGTTCGTTTTGGTCGTTTTAGGAAATTAAAAAATGACTTGCAGTTGTATAAGCCGAGTATAACAGACCCTGAAGTTGATAGGAGAATAGAGTTGGAGTTTGCAGATGGTTTAGGACTTATGTGAGTTG
Source organism: Voacanga thouarsii (assembly GCA_026120185.1). Lineage (NCBI taxonomy): Eukaryota > Viridiplantae > Streptophyta > Magnoliopsida > Gentianales > Apocynaceae > Voacanga > Voacanga thouarsii. The sequence goes on from JANUWF010001699.1 coordinate 348,504, forward strand.
AACACATCTAAAATGAGACTTTAAAATAAATTACATTGATATCGAAGGTGCATTAACACTTTGTTTTTTGCTAGGTTCATGATCTACAAAATTAAGTGACTGAACAACACTTGAAAAGCTTGGCCTGGGGACCTTCGAGACAAGTGAAATACTTTCATGGCTACTTTATAAATGGTTTTAGGTTCCATACACATGATCGGTCATTCGTAAAAAAAATAATTAACAGCGGAGTTTGTGTTAAAGGCGATGGAGATAGTGCCGAAGATTATTGTGGAGTGTTGAAGGAGATTGTCGAACTTCAGTTCCCTGGGAGTCCTTGTTTAAAAGTTGTCCTATTCAAGTGTGATTGGTTTGATCCAACACTAAATTGGGGGGTTAAAATTCATCCTCACTACAAACTTGTTGACATCAACTGCAAGAGGAATTACCCAAAATATGACCCCTTTGTGTTAGCTCAACAAGCAACACAAGTATATTTCCTATCCTACTCGGGGAGCAAAAGTCCAAAATTTGATTAGGTAGCTATTTGTAAAATGAAAGCTCGACATGTTATTGATGCACCCGTTGTCGAGGCACCATATTAGGAGGAAGTAGATGATGTATAGGCAATCAATGTATGTGTTGAGGATGACAACTTTGGAAGATTAGCAGATGAGTTCGGTATTGGAGATACAATCGATTTTATAGATTCAGGTTTAATGATAGAGGAAGCACAACCGAACAACGAAAATGATGACGAGGAAGAAGAACGGGAGATAGGATCCTCTACAGACGACGATGTGGAAGGCTACTCATCTGATAATGACAGAAGTCCATAGACTAGGTTCAAGTTTAACTAATGTATAGATATAATTAGTAGTTCTGCTATTGTTACATTACAAGCGTTTTACTTTACTTTATACTTTTAAATTTATTATCTTTTTCTTCTCCCAAAATATGAAAATTTTTATGTCTTTAAATAATTCTAGATACATATGGCTTCCGATGCCTCACCCGACGATTGGTCAGTGACTTGTGAGTCGTCGAAGGCGGATGAGACACCTTCCCCGAGCATCACCCCACGTATACCTGCTCCACAGCCATTGCCTCCGGAGAGGCCCGATTAGAATAGGCCCCTACCCCGATCCCAGGTTCTTCAGGGTCCACAGTTGGCGCTCCATCTACTGACGACACGCGACTGCTGATTGAGCCAGTTGGTGACTCGTAAGTCGGCTACATAATTACTTATTGTACGATTTTCTAAATTTTCAAAATTATAACTTGTCTAATATTACAAAATCTATTTTCTTGGAACAGGTTCACACATTCGATTCGATGTGTGAGGGAGATTGTTGAGATTTTTAGGCGACACTACACTGGAGCCTATGCTACCTTCTCACAAGTTCCGATTGATGTTCGGAACATATAGTTCAATCTTTGGAGTGTGAGTTCGATTTGTAATTATTACTTGTAGTCTTTTTATTATTTTTAATATGTTTTCTTATTGGTAATTACTTGTAACGGCTACTTTGATTTTGCAGTCTTTCTTCTATTAGCGCCCCGAGCATGCCGCACAGACCCGGGCTTATTGGGAGAAGAAGTGTAAGGCTAGACTTTTGGATGCATTGTCCAAGGCTCAGAAGAAGCATGGGGGTAGCTGCCCCAAGTGGATTTCCCTAGACCATTGGGCTACTTTATCAGAGCATTGGGGGTCCGATAGGTGGCAGCGTATCTCTTCTGCTGCTAAGCGGAACAGATCCACTGGTCAGGCATCCCACATAGGAGGATCTATTTCTTTTACTGAGCATGAGGAGCGGATGGTAAGTGTAAAATTTTTTACTGTTTGGTATATCCGCTATTTCATATTTAATCAATCATAAAAGCTGACATCTAGTCATTTCTTGTTACAATGATAGCGGAGATAGCTAGGTCCTGACTTCAACTACGTCGACCTCTTCAGACGCACCCATACGTTCCAGGACGGGTCGAGGAAGGGCCAATATGTCAGTGATCGATCGCGCTACACGCTGGTAAGACTACACAATCTTATACGTTTTTAAGTTTAATATTATTTATATTTTGATCACTAATTTTAAATATTTTATGCGTGTTTCCTTGCCCCAAATTCAACAGGATACTGTCACTGCTATTATTGAGCGTCACACGCAGTCGGGTTCCTAGACTGATTCTACGAGCACGGTCGCACTGAGTCGGGTGCCCGACGAGAAGACGCTGTTCGTTTAGGTGGATGACAGAGCGTGCAAGAAGGGACGCGTATATAGATTGGGCTCTGAGTCTGCGAGGCTGAGGTGGAGGTTACAACAGCCAGCTTCATCTGAGTCATTGACTTCTTCTACCTCGTTGGATGTGAGCCAGCTACAGATAGAGTTACACACTGAGAGGAGGAGGCGGGAGAGAGTTGAGCATCAGGTACAAGTATATCGGAACCACAACCAGAGCTTGACTGAGTATCTAACGCTTATGTCTCAGAATTTGAATCTACTTCCGCCACCGCCGATGCCAGCTGTTCAGGACGATGATGCTGAGGATGAGGAGGACTTCGTCATTAGTCCTCCAGATTCACATCCAGATCATCAGCCAAGCCCTTTCGATCCACCCCCACCCCCTCCGTCGGCTCCAGCATCCACACTGATTCCTACTTTGTAGTTAGGATGTATACACTACAATTTCATGTATTATTCATATGTTTTCATTATTATATTTATTTAGGATATTTAGACAACACTTTTATGTATTATTCACATTTTTCATTATTATATCTATTAATAATGACTATTTGGTGGTTTTTTTAATTTAATTAAATTTTGCATTATTTTGATAGATGAATTTTCTTCAATTACAGGGCATTTTTTAAACATTTAAAAAAATATTTTAAAATTATACAATACTAGTGAGGGATCAGCAAGGGGTTCAAGGAAATTAAATTGAGTATCCGTCGCTAATCCCTCGCAAATTACCATTAGATTAGCGACAGATAACTTAAATCGTAACAGAAAAAGAAATATTCCGTCGCTAATCCCTCGCAAATTAGCTTGGGATTAGCGACGGAAAACTTATATCAAAACATTAAAAAGAAATTTTTCGTCACTAATCTCTCGCAAATTAGCTTGGGATTAGAGACAGAACACTTAAATCGAAACATTAAAAAGAAATTTTCCGTCTCTAATCCCTCGCAAATTAGCTTGGGATTAGCGACAGACAACTTATATCAAAACATTAAAAAGAAAATTTCCGTCGCTAATTCGTCGCAAATTAGCTTGGGATTAGCGACGAAAATTTCCAACTTTTATTAATTACTAAAATAATCCGTTGCTGATCCTTTTCTAAATAGAAAGGGATCAGCGACGGAAAATAAAAATCCCTCACAGATCCGTTTCAAAAATCCATTGCTGAAGTCGTTAACTGTTGAAAAAGTACCTTGCTAATCCGTTGCAAATTTTTGCCTTTGTGAGTAGGAAATTAGCGGGGAAATTTTCCCTCGCTAATTTGATTCGGTGTTAGGCTCTTTGAAGAAGCTTCTGGGAATTGATCTTCGTGAAAACAACTTGACCGGAGAGATACCTTATTTTTTTGGGAATTTATCTTAACTTGCAATGCTTGTTCTTGCATTCAATAATGTGGACGGTAAATTACCAAATGAAATTAGATTCTTGAGGAACGTATGGATGTTGTCAATATCTTCGAATAAATTTTCTGGTTTAATCCCACTCTCTATATACAATATTTTTGTACTCTCTGAGGTTTCTCTATCAGACAATTTCTTTGAGGGGAAACTTCCAAAAGACATAGGCCCCAAGATGCCAAATCTGCAATTTTTGTACATTTTTGGAAATCAATTCTTTGGCAACATTCCAGTTTCAATTACCAATGCCACTAATCTTGAGGGACTTGATCTCGCCACGAACAAATTTGAAGGACAGGTTCCAACTAATATGGGAAATTTACCTCGTCTCTGAATTCTAAATCTTGGAGACAATCGCTTAGGTCATAATGCTACTAGGGACTTGAAGTTTATTACTGTTAGAAATAGGGTACCTACGAGTACAAACAGACAACTCAACTGAATTGAACAAGCACCGCTTATACCCGACCAGGGCTCTAACAAATGTAATTATTAAATATCAGTAATGTCAGCAAGGCCAAATAGTCCAAGTATAAAGTAACTAAACAGAATTCAAAACTTAATAAACAAGCCAATAATGGACCTGTGAGACTTGCTTGCAGTTCTGCCAGAACGTATTCGGTGCCTACTCCAGTAGATGTACCCGGCACCGATTTTCCTCTGGACAAGCTGTGATACAATGTACAGTAACGCTGACCGAATCACCAGTTCAATACTGGTTTACCTTCAAGAAGTTATTCACCTCACTTCGATGCGATGGGTACATCGACTCTCCTTGCAGGATAAGACGGTCTTAGATCGCTGTCGACGCACAGCAATTGCAATCACCTCGAAAATCACCTCAATTCACCGATCCCGTTTAGTCAAAATACTGTGGATCGTGGTAGGGAGAACGGAAGAGGCGATTTCTCTGTCAAGGAAGCAAAAAGCATGAAAAAGGTTAACCCTAGCCACCACTCTATTCGTTTCCTTTTAATCTCGCTTCTAGGGAAAAATCAAAATCTAATCCGAATTAGGAGACCCTAATTCCAATCATATTTTATGTTTCCTTTTTCTTTTCAAGTCAGAGTTAATTTGGGCCAAATAAAAAATAGAGCAACGTGAAAACATGAGCCAAGCCCTAGTCGGGCCAGGCTGGCGGGCGGCGCGCGCATGTGGCATACTCCATACATTGGGCTTTTCTATTAAGTCTATAGAAAAACCTTTTAGTATATAAAGGCTTCCACACTCCTTAATTTTTTCCATATTGGACTTATATCTAACACGAGTTCCCAAATGGTTAAACACCTAACTTTAACAACATTTAATTATGGATTCCCACCATGAAAATGGCTTCTACCATAATCAAAATAATCTTTAACATGTCAAGAACAACTCCCATTAATTATTTTAGGCTAACTAATCATGAGTTAAAAGTTATTAACTCCCAAAGTTATCATTTTCAACAATCCCCCACAAATCCATAGTTACAGACTATCCAGGATTTACATAATCTGCTTTTGATAATGGTACCTTCCGGTTTGAACCACTACCTAAGTTATCCAACTTATGCCCACACAGGAACAGATGGACTTAAGTCTTGAATGTGATGGCGTCCATTGGTAACAACAGATTATCGGCTATGGAAACAATCTTTAGGGTTGACACGTTATGGCCATGTGTCCTGATCCTATCTCATGAGTGTATTCAAAGAAAATCCAATTCCTTTTAGTTGTGGCCACACAACAACACTCACATAGTTGGCGATCTCCAAGGATATACTGCTAGTATCCTGTCTAAAAGACTTGATCCCATTCAGGGTCAAAACTCTTACTCATTGCAGTAAACGCACCACCGGCTTTCAAGGAAAGGACCTAGATACAAAGGTATCAGAATTGGTGCTAGATTCACTCAAACAGTTTGTTTATACCATATTGAACTGCCTTGTGGGATCTCCACATGGTTAGTTGAGTTGCCATTGTAGGTGAATCATTTTTGGGTTTTCAATCCCATTCCCAACCTAAATTTAAAGAATAAGAATGTTTCCAGTCCCTTAGTTAGGGGTTCTGCAATATTATCTTTGGATCTAACAAAATCAATAGACACCACCCTTTTAGACACTAACTCCCTTATAGACTTAAGTCTAACTTGGATGTGTCTTTTAGTCTTCTGATTATACTTGGTACTCTTTATCTTTACAATTGTGGTTTGACTATCACAATGCATATATATAGTAGTAATGGGTTTGCTGATCATTGGCAAAGAGGACAATAGTCCATACAGCCATTTAGCTTCCGTTCCAGTAGTATCCAAGGCACATAACTCAGCCTCAAAAGTTGACCGAGGTTATCAAAGTCTGTTTACAAGACTTTCAGTCAACTGCCCCGCCACCTAATGTAAAGACATATCCAGTGCAACCATTGCTACCAGAGTTCTTGGCTATCCAACTTGCATCACTATACCCTTCAAGTATAGCAGGGAATTTTCCATAATGCAGCCCAAGGGACACTATTCCCTTTAAGTACCTTAGTACTCTATTCAAGGCCTCCCAGTGAGTCTGATTTGGACAACTTGTATATCTTGCTAGCTTAGATACAGAAAATGAAATATCTGGTCTTGAGCCATTTGCAAGATATTGCAAGCTACCAATAATTTGAGAATATCTTAATTGAGACACAGGAACACCACTTTCATTCTTGAACAAAGCTACAAAAGGGTCACTTGGAGTTTTAGTAATTCTACAATTTTGATAACCATATTTCTCAAGAATAGTCTCAACATAGTGAGTTTGATAAATGGTTATCCCCTCAATTGAGCGAATCAACTTTAGGCCAAGAATCACATTTGTTACTCTCATATCTTTCATTTCAAATTTACTTTTCAAGAATGATTTAGTCTCATTAATTATCTCAACATTGGACCCAAATAGCAAAATGTCATCCACATACATGCATAGTATAATACATGCATTACTTTTAACCTTACAGTAACCACACTTATCATTCTCATTTATGATGAAGCCAAATGATAGAATAGTTTTATCAAAATTTTCATGTCATTGTTTGGGTGCTTGTTTTAGACCATATAGGGATTTAACAAGTTTACAAACTTTCCATTCATTTGGCTACAAATCCCTCAAGCTGATCCATATATATCTCTTCTTTAAGATCACCATGAAGAAAAGTTGTCTTCATATCCATTTGGTGGATGGTGAGACCATATATGGAAGCCAATGGAATTAGCACTCGGATTGTAGTCAAACGAGCAACAGGAGAGTAGGCATCAAAATAGTCTATTCCCTCTTTCTATCTAAACCATTTGGCAACTAATCTGGCTTTATACTTATCTATGGTCCCATCTAGTTTAAGTTTCTTCTTAAATATCCATTTGCATCCAATTGTAGTGCACCCAGGAAGGAGATCTACCAGTTCCCATGTCCCATTGGAGATAATGGAATCCATCTCACTTTTGACAACTTCTTTCCAATGCCTTGCTTCCAAGGAAGTTATGGCTGCTTGAAAGGTTAAAGGTTCGTCATCAACATTGTAAGTGACAAAGTCACTTCCAAAGTCCTTGACTCCCTTAGCTCTCTTACTCCTTCTAGGTTCTTCCAATTCCTTAGTTTGAGTATTAAAACTATTTGGACCTGCCCCCACATATTTCATCATTTCCACATGATCAGGAATAGAATCAGATGTTAAGGCTAAATTTAAAATAGAAACATCTTAAGGCAAACCAATTTTCATGAGAAACACATCTTCAAAGAATGTAGCATCACGGTATTGAATAATAGTGTTAACATCTATGCCAGGTATTTCAGATTTAATTACCAAAAACCTCATGGCATATCTTTTCTCCACATAGCCAATAAAGATGGCATCAATAGTCTTTGGTCCTAACTTCTTCCTTTTGTGCTTAGGGATTAGAACTTTTGCAAGACAACCCCACACACGGAAATATTTTAAGTTAGGTTTCCTACCTTTCTAGATTTCAAACAGAGTTACCTCTTTATGTTTATGAGGGACTCTATTTAGAATATGGAAAGTCGTATTCAAAGCTTCACCCCACATATACTTAGGCAATACAGAATTCAAAAGTAAACTGTTGATCATATCTTTAAACGTTCTATTTTTTCGTTCAGCAATCCCATTAGACTGGGGATCGAATAAGGGGGTGTCGCCTTATGAATTATGTCATTACTTTGGCAATATTTAACAAATGAATTAGACCTATACTTTCCACCTCTATCAGATCTTAACTTTTTAAGTTTCTTGCCAATTTAAGTTTCAACTTCATTTTTAAATATGAGAAACTTTTCAAGTGTTTCATCTTTATGTTTAAGTAAATAAACATATCAATATTTACTGCAATCGTTAATAAAAGTAATGAAGTATTTCTTATGATCCTTAGTCAACAAATCATTGAATCTACAAATGTTTGTATGAACTAAATCAAATATTTCTGAATCTATTTCAATTAAATGATAGGGTTTCCCGGTTGTTTTAGCTTCCACACACACTTAATATTTATTCTTCTTATCAATTGAATGTTTAGGGATCAAGTCTAAATTCATCATTCTTTTAACATAATCTAAATTTAAATGTCCAACTCTACCATGCCAAATATCAGTGGATTCAATAATGTGCATCATAGGATAAACAGAATTCTCAATAGAAGAAGTTTTATTCAAATCAGAAGTAAATGGTTCAACTCTTAATTTAAACAAACCATCTGACAAATAACCTTTACCAACAAAAGAATTGTAGTGCATAATCACTACTTTGTTACATTTGAAAGTGAATTCATAACCCTCTCTAACTAAACATGAACCACTAAGAATATTCCTACGAACTGTTGGAACATGCTGCACCCTATGAAGAGAAAGAATATGCCCTGAAGGAAACTTCAAGTCCACGCATCCAATCCCCAACACATTAGCTGCAGTTGAGTTCCCCATCTTCACAGTTTTTCCTTTAATAGGCTGGTAAGATGCAAAAAGCAATTTATCAGCACAAACGTGCACATTTGCTCCAGTATCAACCAATCATTCAAGTGGCTTATAAATAGTAAAGACTTCTAGGTTAATAGAAACATACTTTTCATCATCATTGGAAGTAATGATGCCAGTCCCAACCTCAATGGTACAAACCTCAACAAGGTATGTACTCAAATCAGCTTCCACTTGACTAGTATCCTCTATCACCACATTGACTTGGGCTTCAAAATTTGATCCTTGTTCGACTTTGGGCTTTTTAGACAGACAGTCCTTAGCCTAATATCCAACCTGACCACAATTCCAGTAAGGTTTGTTCGCTTTCGATTTCTTCTTAGCCTTGCCTTTTATCTTGTTAATGTTCTTAGAGTTTGAATTAACCCCCATATTCCTCTGATTATTGCTCTTCTTCCCAATAGTCACCACATGGACATTAGACTCCACAGGTACAATATGCCTATTCTTTCTATGTTGTTCCTAAATGGATATTGATTTCATTAGATCGTTTAGAGAAATCTTCTCCGTCTTGTGTTTGAGAGACATACCAAAGTCCTCCCAAAACTTAGAAAATTTCTCTATCACTGACATCACTTGGAACTTCTCAGGACGTTCCATATCCAATTCACGAAGAGAGTGAATAATCAATTGCAACTCTTGAGTCTGTCCAGTCACAGACTTGCCCTCAACCATCTGAAACTTCAGGAATTTGGAGACATAATACCTTTCTAGACCTTGATCCTCGGTATTATATTTCCTATCCAATTCATCCCATAGCATCTTTACTGTGTATGACTTAGAACAGTAGACATCAAAGAGAGCATTTGTCAATGCTGACAGGATTGCCCCTCGCCTATATTGTTCATTTCATCCCATGCAGCAATCTCAGCTAATCTAGGATGCCTATCAGTTGGTATAGGCTTGTCTACCTGCATTGCTGACAATAAGCCCCTCATGGTCAACCAAATTTTCATGCATTGTTGCCAACGCTTGAAATTCAGCCCTGGACCAAATTTATCCGGTAGACCATTCAAGTTAACTAAAGGCTTATACGTAGCAGATGTAGTACTTGATGAATTGGTCATTGCATACAAACAGATAATTGCAGAATAACTTGTCAAAGACTGTTAGAAACAGGGTACCTACGAGCACAGACAGGTAACTCGACTGAATTGAACAAGCACCACCTATACCCGACCAGGGCTCTAATAAATGCAATTATCAAATATCAATAATGCCGGCAAGGCCAAACAATCCAAGCATAAAGTAACTAAAAAGAATTCAAAACTTAACAAATAAGTCAGTAATGGACATGAGAGACTTACTTGCAGTTCTGTCAGAATGTACTTGGTGCCGATTCTAGTAGATGTACCCGGCACCGACTCTCCTCTAGACAAGCTGTGATACGACGTACAGTAACGCTGACCGAATCACCAATTCAATACTGGATTGTCTTCAAGAAGTCATTCGCCCCACTCCAGTGCAATGGGTACAACGACTCTTCTTGCAGGATGAGACGGTCTCAGATCGCTGTTGACACACACCAACTACGATCACCTTGAAAATCTCCTCAATTCACCGATCCTATTTAGTCAAAATACTATGAATCGTGGTAGGGAGAATGGAAGAGGTGATTTCTCTATCAAGGAAGCAAAAAGCACGAAAAAGGTTAACCCTAGCCGCCGCTCTATTCATTTCCTTTTAATCTCACTTCTAGGAAAAAATCAAAATCCAATCTGAATTAGGAGACTCTTATTCCAATTAGATTTTATGTTTTCTTTTTTTTTTTAAGTCAGAGTTAATTTGGGCCAAATAAAAAATAGAGGAACGTGAAAATATGAGCCAAGCCCAAGCTCGAGTCGGGCCGGACGGGCGGCGCGCGCGTGTGGCATCCTTCATACCTTGGGCTTTTCTATCAAGTCTATAGAAAAGCCTTTTAGTATATAAAAGCTTCCACACTCCTCAATTTTTTCCATGTGGGACTCATGTCTAACATGAGTTCTTAAATGGTTAAACACCCAACTTTAATAACATTTAATTATGGATTTCCACCATGAAAATGGCTTTTACTATAATCAAAACAATCTCTAACATGTCAAGAACAACTCTCATTAATTCTTTTAGGCTAATTAATCATGATTTAAAAGTTATTAACTCCTAAAATTGCCATTTTCAACAATTACCTCATTGACAAACTGCAGTGATCTAGAAGAAGTGTCTTTCAGTTACAATAATTTTGGAGGTCAATTACCTCACACTATTGGAAATGTCTCCAGTCAGCTTCAACAATTATACATGGGAATCAACAATATAACATGAACTATACCAACAAGCCTGATGAGACTCAGAAATCTTTTCCTTTTATCCATGTCATATAACTTTTTCACAGGTAACATACCAACGGGTTTTGATAAACTTCGAACTTTGCAAGTATTGAATATGAATGAAAATATGTTAATTGGAGAGATACCATGTACCCTTTGCAACCTAGCCTCTCTGTTTACACTCTGCTCAGAAAACAGTAACCTTGAAGGCACTTTACCTCCATGTCTTGGAAACTCTCGAAGTTTGTGGTTGTTCGACATCTCCGAAAATAAACTCTCTGGCACCATATCACTTGCAATTTTTGCCAACTCATTTTCACCTACAGATTTAAATTTATCACATAACTCATTTACTGGTTCTTTGCCTCATGAAGTGGGAAGACTTGTAAATGCCATCTCTTTTGATATTTCATACAAGATTTTTTTAAGACAAATTCCATGGTCTCTTGGCAATTGGTTGAATTTACAAAGCCTTTGCATGCAAAGCAACTTTTTCCAAGGAACAATTCCACAAAAATTGGTATCCTTAAAGGCAATCGAACATTTGGACCTCTCACAAAACAACTTGACTGGAGAAATTCCAAAAGACCTGGAAAGGCTGCCAAGTTTGAATTATCTCATTGTTTCTTTCAACAACATTGAAGGAGAGGTACCAAGGAATGGTGTATTTAGCAATTCTGTTGGGAATATACCTTCTTAGACTAGTTTTCTAATGTAAATATCAAATATATTAATAAAAGAATTTATTTGTTGGAAATTGTTTGTGAAATAATTTTCTTTATTTGTGTACATTTTCTTTTGGAACAGACCCATTGTATGTAAATAAGTGATCCATGTGAATGGAGATTTTCACAGTAAGGTATGGATCATGGATTATTTAAACACATAAACAGTTGTTCATAACTGATTGATGAGAATGGGAATCTCATAATGTTTAGGTTATTATGTTATGAATTCCAAATGGGGAATGACTTACCTTTAGCTAGTGAGTAGTCTACTCACTTCATGACATAAGCGTATTTTAAATACGTAGAACAGGACCTGTAGTAGTGGTTCTAAAAAGTACTATATGGTAGAAAACTAGATTACTACCGCTACAGCGTGGACTAGTACTCTATGACTTGAGTATGAGTTGGTAGTCTGGCGAAGCTGGAAGCATATGCTTTGATATGCTATAGTTGATGTTCTGTCGGAGGGCCAATATACATGTATGTTGGGTATGTGTGACTAATTAGTTAAGACAGACTTGTACAAGATAGTTTCTACACTATATTGCCCCTTGAAGTTATCCGAATGATCTAAATATCCAGGGCCCTGGGAAACGTGATTTGGATATTTGCTTTAGGGTAGCTCTCTTGGAAAGCGAAAACACTCCAAGAAGTCGTGGATCATTGGATTAGAAGTCTAAGGATGGTAGATGTCATTTAGAGAGGTGTTAGTACACTTCTTCCTCTCTAAATGTACGGCGATGTGTAGAGGGGTATTTTAATCATTTCACTTGTAGGTCGAAGAATTTGCTAATGCAACATTGTCCTTTGGGTCAATATTTTCTTATGGTGATATTAGAAAATATTTAAAATGCATAATACATCTATTTATATAGTAGGGGTATTTTGGTTATTTTAGTAGCCAAGGCGATATGTCTTTTTGGTCATCAGAATAGCCCGTAAGTCCTAATTAATTTTTGGGTTGAGAAAATGATATCAGTTGAGAGAGTTTTATTTTATTCAGAAAGTCTAATTATTATTGGACTGGAATAAAATAAATGGAGAAAAATTTATTATCTAGTTTAATTAGTTAATTAATTATTCAGGGCCTGGGTCCAGTTTGAATAATTAGAAAATTAACTATGACTTAAACTAGAGAAAAATAATTATTACTTAATTATTTATTGGGTTATTTATTTAATTAAATCCCAAAAAATAAATAATTAAGGTTTAATTATTTTTTGGTTCATTTGAGTTCATTTATTATTTATTTTGTTATTTATTTAATCCCAAGGAAAATAATTAATGTTTATTATTTTGGACTTTTCGGGTCCAAGAAAAATAATAAATATTATTTTGGCCTAATAGTCTAGACCATAAGATTTTTCTAGACATAGTTTAGAAGAGTCTAGGGTGAAGTTAAAATTTATTTTGTAAATAATATTCGGGTATTAAATCCCGGGAATATTATTTTTATCAAAATAATTATTTTTGGTTTCATGACTCTTGGCTTTCTGTATGGAAAAAGAAAATAAAAAGAAAAATAAAAAAATAAAAATGTTTTTTTCCGATGACTGTTGGCTTTCTCTCTCTCGTACTCTCTCATGCTTTTTCTTCTTCTGGCTTTTGGTTTTGAAACCAAAGGAAGCCAACCGAGTGGACATTTGTCTCTTTTGGTTTTCTGGCTTCTGGGTTTGATTCATGAAGCCACTGCTATAAAAGCCAACCGAAAGGTGAAGGAAAGTGAGAGATATCTGAGTGGCTTTTCTCTTCCAATTCGTTGCTCACCAAACAGAGATTAGGCTGGGAATATTCCGTGAATTGAAAAGCTAAGCATTAAATCTTCACTGGAAAAGGAAGAAATGAAGCTACAGTGCACTAGACAGTGGAAGCTTCACTGGTGTTCACTGGATGTGGAAGGAAGAAGCTGTTCTTGAGATTCAAGCCATTCAACCATGTTCTTCAAGCTTTAAAGCTCCAACAGGTATGTTTTCATGCCACCATGCTGTGCCAATACTCTGATATAATGTTCTTGGCCTTCCATTTTTACTGTCCCGGTTGCATGCTCTGTGAATGTCAATCCCTCAAATTCAAGCCAAATTATATTGTTTGGGAACTTTAAACTCTGCGGAGGCATTCGTGAACTCTGGTTACCTGCTTGCCACTTCCATAGGAAGAAGAATTCGAAGTTTTTGTTAGGGAGAAACCCCAGAAACAAACCAAAAATACTCTCCTGACAAACTAAACGAGGCAATAACAAATAAACAGAACAAAGAAGGTGGCAAAGCCGACCAAGGAATAACAAAATGGAGAAAATATAAAGAGCGGGAAATATAAAGGCGGCTTAGATGGCCAACAAATAAAATTAGGCGGTTTTGCCGACCATAAAAGAAATTAAGCACAAAAAAGAAATAAATGAAAGTAACAAAATAATGACACCAAATTTACGTGGTTCGGTCAAGAGACCTACGTCCACCGGAAAAAGAGGAGCAAATCTTTTACTATGAAGAAAAACAATATACAAAGCTTTGGGAAAGTATTCCCAAGCTAAATCGTAAGTATAAAATTACAAAGAACCCTAAATTTTTTCAAAATCTTCAAATGCTTATGAATGGTGTGTCCTAAGAACCAAATCAAAGCCTATATTTATAAGGCTTCACATGTGAGGGATTGTTCTCCACTTTCGATGTGGGACTATGCAAGGCAACCTAACAAATCTCTACATTTACTTGCATCACAAACTCAAATATACCAATTTTGCTCCACCTTCTCGACAAAAGTCCAAAGACCACAAATTACAAATAGTAAACGCCAATTAAGTCCAGACTCTACTTGAACTTGAAAACAGGAAGAGGTTTCGTAAGCATGTCAGCGGATTGTCTTTGGTGTTAATCTTCTGAACAAAGACTTTCTTCTCAGCAATGATATCTCGAATGAAGTGAAACTTCACATCAATATGCTTCATCCTCTCATGATATATTTGATATCTAGTCAAATGTAATGCACTTTGACTGTCACAGTAAATTGTAGTTACACTTTTATGCAGACTGAACTCGCCAAATAAACATTTTAACCACAAGGCTTCTTTGATTGTCTCGGTCAGAGCCATATATTCTGCCTCTGTAATAGACAACGCCACTACATGCTGTAAGTTACCTTTCCAACTAACTGCACACCTTCCAATGCAAAATACATAGCCAGTAAGTGATCTTCACCTGTCAAGATTTTCGGCATAGTTAGAGTCCACAAAACCAACTAAAGCATTGTTATTTCTTCCAAACTCCAAACAAGTATTTGAAGTACCTCGCAAGTATCTGAGAATCCATTTTACGGCTTGCCAATGTTCTTTTCCTGGACAAGACATATATCTACTTACCACACTGACTGCTTGTGAAATATATGGACGAGTACAAACTATTGCATACATTATACTGCTGACTGCACTAGAATATGGAACTTGTGCCATATAATCTTCCTCTTCACTTGACTGTGGTGACTGAGCAGTTGAAAGTTTTAAATAACTCGCAAAAGGAGTACTTACAGGTTTTGCATTTTTCATGCCAAATCACTCTAGAACTTTCTCAATGTAATTGTCTTGAGTCAGGTACAATTTCCCAAGAGCTCGATTTCTCTTGATCTCCATGCCAAGAATATTTTTAGCTGCTCCCAACTCTTTCATCTCAAATTCACTCTTTAACTGTCTTTTCAAGACATCGATTTCTATCGGATTCTTGGTAGCAATTAGCTTGTCATCAACATAGAAAAGCAGATAAATGAAAGAACCATCATGTAATTTTCGAAAGTGAACACAACTGTCATACATACTCCTTGAATAACCATGACTTAACATAAAGGAATCAAATCTCTTGTACCACTATCTTGGAGACTGCTTCAATTCATACAAGAATTTATTCAAAAGACAAAGATGGTCTTCTTTTCCTTCAATTTCAAATCAATCAGGCTGCTTCATGTAAATTTATTCCTCAAGATTATCATGCAAGAAGGCTGTCTTAACATCAAGCTGCTCTAGTTCCAAATCATACATAGCAACTAAAGCAAGCAAAACACGGATAGAGCTATGTTTAACAACAAGTGAAAATACTTCATTAAAATCAACACCTTGTACCTGACTATAGCCCTTCGTAACCAATCTTGCTTTGTACCTTCCATCTTCAGCCCCGAGAGTCCCTTCATTTTTCTTGAAGACCCATTTGCAACCAACAATTTTCTTTCTTAAAGGCGGCTTCACAAGGACCCAAGTTTCATTCTTGTGAAGGGACTCAATTTATTCATTCATTGCAATCAACCACTTAGCTGAATCTTCACATGAAATAGCTTCGTTGTAGGTAGACGGTTCACTAAATCCACCTGTTTCTTCTGCAATTGATAAAGCATACGCAACTAAATTTGCATACCTTTGCAGTGGTCGAATCTCTCTCTTTGGTCTATTTCTAGCTATGGAATATTCTTCTTCTGTATCTTCTTCATCATTGTGGACTGAATTTTGCTGAACAGAAGAAGTTAAATTAGAAGGACCAGAAATGGCAATTTCAAGCTCCACCTGCTCTTGCGTACCCTCTTCATCCACATGTGAAGAACTCGAAGACTCCCTTTTGGAATTTAACATAAACAATTCATCAAATGTAACATCTCTGTTAATTACAAATTTTAGTGATTTGGGATCTGGACACCACAATCTGTATCCTTTCACCCCAGATGCATACCCAAGAAAAATACCCTTCTTAGCTCTAGGCTCCAATTTTCTATCATTTACATGCATATATGTTGGACACCTTAAAACTTTCAAATCAGAGTAATTAGCAGGCGTACTTGACCAAAATTTTTCAGGAGTTTTAAAATCAAGAGTTGCAGAAGGAGCACGGTTGACAATGTAACAAGCTGTAGAAATTGCTTTTGCCCAAAAATCCTTTGTCAACCCTGAATT
The DNA here is from genome assembly GCA_026120185.1 of Voacanga thouarsii. NCBI lineage: Eukaryota > Viridiplantae > Streptophyta > Magnoliopsida > Gentianales > Apocynaceae > Voacanga > Voacanga thouarsii. The sequence continues at coordinate 365,071 of JANUWF010001699.1, forward strand.
TGAAATCATAGACCGAGCTCTTTCCAAAAGAGTTTGGTTCATACGTTCTACAACACCATTTTGTTGAGGCGTCATTCTTACTGTACGATGCCAAATAATTCCTTCATCTTTACAAAATTCATCAAATTCTTTTTCATAGAATTCCATACCATTATCTGTCCTTAACCTCTTGATCTGTTTACCTGTCTGCTTCTCAATCAAAACTTTCCACTGTTTGAAAGTTGGGTAAATATCACTTTTATTATTCAAAAAATAAACCCAGACTTTCCTTGAATAATCATCAATAAAAATCAATAAATACTTGGCACCACCCTTAGACGGGACATGAGATGGACCCCAAATATCTGAATGAATATAATCCAGAGTACCTTTAGTCTGGTGAATAGCTGGTGAGTTGAAGCTGACTGTTTTCTACTTTTCGAAAATACAATGCTCACAGAAGTCCAATGTACCGGTATTTTGTCCATCCAAAAGGCCTCTCTTGCTCAACATATGTAGGCCTTTCTCACTCATGTGCCCTAACTGCATATGCCATAATTTGGTAATGTCAGAATCAGACAAAGTTGATGTAGAAGCTGCAACAGAACTTGTGACAGTAGTTCCCTGCAAAGTATACAAATTACCAGACCTACAACCTTTCATGACAACAAAAGCTCCTTTATAGATTTTCATAACTCCACCTTCAACTGCATATTGACACCCAAGAGCTTCAAGGGTACCTAAAGAGATGAGATTCTTTTTCAAATTAGGAACATGTCTGACATCAGTGAGAGTTCTCACAACACCATCATGCATTTTAATTCAAACTATGCCCTTACCCACAACATTACAAGCGGCATTATTGCCAATCAATACAACTCCACCGTTATAAGTTTCATAAGTGGAAAACAAATCCATATTGGGACATATATGGTAAGAACAACCCGAATCTAAAATCTATTCATTTTCAGACTTTGTCCTGCTATTAGTTACAAAGAAAATATTTCCTTCATTCTCATCTGCTACAACACTAGCTTTAGCAACATCAGTATATTTTCCTTTATGCTTATCCTTATTTTTCAATTTAAAACATTCAGACTTAATGTGTTTTTTTTATGATAATAATTGCAAATCAAATTTCTATATCTAGATTTGGATCTGAATTTTGATTTACTATTGCCACAATTTCTATTTTCGGATCTATCCCTGACTACCAGATCTTCAGCCTAAGTTCCACTAATCTCCTAAATTAAATATCTGTCAATCCTTTCTTTTGATTTCAAGACAGATTTAATTTCCTGATACAAGATAGTTTCCTTTCCATACATCATAGTATCTCGAAAATGCTTAAAGGATTGGGGAAGAGAACACAATAATAAAATGGCTTGATCCTCATCATTTATTTTCACATCAATATTACGCAAATTCATAATGAGAGAATCAAATGCATCAAGATGTGAAATAATAGATGTACCTTCAGCCATCCGAAGAGTAAACAAAGTTTGTTTCAGGTAGAGCCGATTCTCCACTGTTTTCTTCATATACAAAGCCTTTAACTTTTCCCACATAGCTCTGATAGAAGTCTAGTAGCAACTTCTCTTAAAACCTCATTAGAGAGATTTAGAATAATACCTGATCTTGCCCTTTTATCCAGAAATGCCGAAGTTGACACCCCGGTTGAATTTCTCGACCTTAGTCTTTGTTATCTTCATTGTTGCCACAGAGTATTAAATCCAACCAAAGCTCTGATACCAGTTTGTTAGGGAGAAATTCCAGAAACAAACAAAAAATACTCTCCTGGCAAACTAAACAAGACAATAACAAATAAATAGAACAAAGAAGATGGCAAAGCCAACCAAATTACAAAGGAGGCAAAGCCGACCAAGGAATAACAAAATGGAGAAAATATAAAGAGCGGGAAATATAAAGGCGGCTTAGTTGGCCAACAAATAAAATTAGGTGGTTTAACCGACCATAAAAGAAATTAAGCACAGAAAAGAAATAAATGAAAGTAATAAAATAACGACACCAAATTTACGTGGTTCGGTCAAGAGACCTACGTCCACGGGCGAAAGAGAAGCAAATCTTTCACTATGAAGAAAAATAATATACAATGTTTTGGGAAAGTATTCCTAAATTTAATCACAAGTATAAAATTACAAAGAAGTCTAAATTTCTTTAAAGGCTTCAAATGCTTATGAATGGTGTGTCCTAAGAACCAAATCAAACCCTTTACTTATAAGGCTTAACATGTGAGGGATAGTTCTCAACTTTCGATGTGGGACTATGCAAGGCAACCTAACAGTTTTTTATCGTCATTATTATGTCCTTGCTATCCACTTTCATTCTGATTTCCACCACATTACTATACTGCTATCGAAGAAGAAACCGAGAAAATGTTGCTTTTCCCAAGCCCTCAAGAGAAGATAAGCTCCTGAGAATTTCCTATCATAAACTTCGACATGCAACTGGAAGATTTTCGAACAAAGATATAGTCGGATCAGGAAATTTTGGAGTTGTTTATAAAGGATAGTTAGAAAAGCGAAATGGCAAGCTTGTGGCAGTAAAAGTTATGGATCTTCAAACACATGTAGCTTCTAAAACTTTCAAGGCTGAGTGCACTGCATTGAGAAACATTCGTCATAGAAATCTAGTTCCTATCTTAACTTATTGCTCTGGTATTGATTCTAATGGTCACGATTTCAAGGCTCTAGTCTATGACTTTATGGAGAATTGAAGTCTTGATATGTGGTTGCATTCAAAGACACATGATGGAACAGGGCAAAGAAATCTAAAACTTCTCCAAAGACTGAATATTGCAATTGATGTCGCTTCAGCATTGCAATATCTTCACAGTCATTGTTAGGGAACTAGGGTACCTACGAGCTGCCATATTCTGAACAGAGTCCCTCATAAACATAAAGAGGTAACTCCATTTGAAATTTGGAAAGGTAGGAAACCTAACTTAAAATACTTCCGTGTGTGGGGTTGTCTTGCAAAAGTTCTAATCCCTGAACATAAAAGGAAGAAGTTAGGACCAAAGACTGTTGATTCCATCTTTATTGGTTATGTGGAAATAAGCTATGCTAGGTTTTTGGTAATTAAGTCCGAAATACCTGGTATAGATTGTAACACTATCATTCAATACCGTGATGCTACATTCTTTGAGAATGTGTTTCCCATGAAAACTGGTTTGCCTCAAGATGTTTCTACTTTAGATTCAGCTTTAACGTCTGATTCCATTCCTGATCATGGAAAGGATGAAAGATGTGGGGGCGAATAGCTTCTTGAAGATTGTTAGTGAACTAGGGTACCTACGAGCACAGATAGGCAACTCAACTGAATTGAACAAGCACCGCCTATACCCGACCAGGGCTCTAACAATTGCAATTATCAAATATCAACAATGCCGGCAAGGCCACACAGTCCAAACGTAATGTAACTAGACAGAATTCACACTTAATAAACAAATCAATAGTATACCTGATTGACTTGCTCGCGGTTCTACCAAACTGTACCTAGCGCTGGCGCTCCTCTGGACAAGCTGCGCCGCAACGTACTGTACTGTTGACCGAATCACCAGTCTAATACTGGTTTGCCTTCAAGAAGCTATTCGCCCCACTCCGGTGCGATGGGTACAGCAACTCTTCTTGCAGGATAAGACGGTCTCAGATCACTGTTGACGCACACCAACTGTGATCACCTCGAAAATCCCCTCAGTTCGCCGGTCCCGATAAGGCAAAATTATGGATCGTGGAGAGAGAATCGAAGCGGCGAATTTTCTTGCAAGAAGCAAAAAAACATGAAAAGGGATTCTCCCTAATGGCGGCTCTGTTCCCCCTTTTAATGTCGCCTTAGGAAAATTAAAACCCAATTCGGATTAGGAAGTCCTAATTCCTTTACCAGATTTTATGTTTCCTATTCCTTTTCAAGTTAGAGTTAATTAATTGGGCCAAATAAAAGTAGAAGATCGTGAAAACATGGCCCAAGCCCAACTTTAACAATATTTAATTATGGATTCCTACCATGAAAATGGCTTCTACCACAATCAAAACAATCTCTAACATGTCAAGAACCATTCCCATTAATTGTTTTAGGCTAACTAATCATGAGTTAAAAATTATTAACTCCCAAAGTTGCCATTTTCAACAGTCATTGCGGGTTTATCATTGCTCATTGTGATTTGAAATCGAGCAACATTCTTCTTGACAATGACCTTACTGCTCATGTTGGTGATTTTGAACTTGCAAGGCTTCTTCATAATTCCACCAAAAGTTACTCAGGAGCTGGAGCAAGCAGTTCGGTTGCAATCAAAGGAACCATTGGATATGCAGCTCCAGGTAACAACATTAATACATATACTAAGTATAAGAAAGAATTCTTTGGATATTAAATTTTGAAAGATTAAATGGTTTGAGATTACGAACTTTTACTGTTTGAGAATTTTTCATAGATGTAAAACTTTGATAAATATGAACCTAGTGGCTAGTACATGTAAGCCTAGAAGTTCTGCAATCTCTTTTTCCTCGACTTCTTGCAGTTAATTGCCCAAAAAAGTGATTTTTTTTTTCTCTCCCTTCTCTTGTAAATGAAAGTTATAAATTTCTTTTACTTGAAATGACTTGGAGTGTGAAAACTTTTAGAATATGCTATGGGTTGCTCGCCATCAGTTGAAGGGGATGTCTACAGTTGTGGGATTTTTGTTGTTAGAGATGTTCACAGGAAAAAAATTGACAGATAAAAATTTTACAAATGATTTGAATTTACATCACTATGTGAAGAAAATTTTATTAGAGCAAGTTGTAGAAATTTTGGATTCTTCGCTTTTTTCAAGGCTTGGAGAGGAAAACAAGGAACTGGAACAGGGAGAAGAAAGCATTGCAAATTTCTGGAGTAGAAAAGAATTTTGGATGAAGTGCATTATTTCAGTCTTTGAAATTGGACTCAAATGCTCTGAAACATTACCGAGTGATCGCCTGGATATGAATGAGGCCACAAGGCAATTGTTAGCCATTAGAGATACCTTTGTTCGGGGAGAAAGAGATAGAGCAGCTCGTTGAACTCATGGTATGCTATGTTTCTTTGGAAGTTGAATTCTACTATTCTGGTCCTTTTTGCCTTATATAAGGTGGTATTATTATATGTGATTTCATATTATTTAGAATGCTTGTGGAATTAATGGTCTGACAGGAAGCAACGAAATTTGGACTAAAATGCGCAATTGACCTTGACGGTGATGCATGCAGAAATGCATTGGAATCGTGCATCCTGAAGAGCTTCACATTATGGCAAGCATGGCGGCTCTACTGATGCCAATTCTATTGTTCTTGTTATTTATGTTAATTTTCAGCAATTTTCTTTTGTTGATTTTGGACTTGCTGTGGTTTATTTTACTTTTATTCTTTCCAAGTTTGAATCCTTCATCAGTTATAATGTTTTTAGACTTTATTTTACTCTTTTTATTTTTTTTCCTCTCTTTCATTTTTCGTCCATGTCATCATGAGCTATTTATATTTTTAAATAAAAAAACAGAAAAAGATAGATGATAGATTGACTATTGATTTTTTTTCTACATTGGATAGATGTTAGATTCACTATTTAATAAAATTTTTGCAAAAGTTCCCAATTTCTATTTGCAAGTCTAAAAAAGTAGAAACAAATGTTATTCAACATTTTAGGGTAGACTTTCAAAATATTTAAAAAAAGAAATAAAAAAGGAAAGCAGTTTAAACGATATTTTACTTTTTTTAACTGATATTATTAAACAAAATATCTAGTAAAAGATTTTAAAAGTCAATGTACAAATAATAATAATAATAATAATAATAATAATAATAATAATAATAATAATAATCAGATTTTATTTTTTTGAAAAAAAAGGATAATAGTAATCGGATTTTAAAAGATATTGAAAATTCTCAATATTTTCAGCTTCTACATAAAATTGACAAGAATTTCTACATTCCATGAGATGTGACTGCCCAAACCAAGACACGATTCTATTCAATTGTTCCAGAAATTTTAGGGTAAACTAGGTCTATATAGATTATATATATTGACAAGTTATATTATATATAGTATAAATTATATGATATAACTTATTAATTTATACGGTTTACGAATTCACGGTCTACGCATTTCCCCAACTCATCCTCATGGAAAAATCCCTGGCTTCGATCTACTACAATTCCAATAGTGTAGAACAGATGCCGATTGACATATGGGTGATGATGGAGTTCGGTGTTAAAGAATCTTGGACGAAGAAATATTCCATAGGTCCATGTAGATATTGAATGTCGACAGGAAGAACAATGAGCTGCTCCTGCAAAGCACGGATGGAGAATTGGTTTCTTAAGATTTGTCCAGCAGTGAACAGCTTCAGCCTAAGAAATATGGCAATTCTGTTTCCTAAATGCCCACAGTCCTTTGCAAAGATGCTGTTTGCCAAGTGCCCACATTTCGTTGTGCGCAGTTTGATTAAGAAATTATCCAAGATGCTGTTTTCTTTACTACAGCTTTGCTTACCTGTGATTTCTGAGTCCATTTTTAAGTGGTTTACTTCCCCTTCATGTATTTGCCTTGGGAAAATCATAGGAATGCTTGGTTTTTAAACTTTTTCCATGGTCCCTTCTAAGTTACTACATTGGTATTCTGCGAAACATATTGGGGAGAGACTCAGAACCTTAAATTTAAATTTGAGAGATAAAGTCATAAGAAAGAAATAGACAGAGGAGTGTTATGAAGTTTAAAAAAGTTTTAGGATGGTGGAAGATAAAATTGTATACAGATTGAAAAAAAATTAAATCTTAATTTTTTTCAAAGAAAATAAGTAGTTTTGAAAAGATTGAAGCAGGTGTGTGTGGCATATGCTATACATGACCAAGTTAATCGGAGAAAACTGGTTCAAGATCACCGGATCAAATAACTCGTCAGTTTGACATATTTTTATATCTTTATTAATTGTGTACTTCTTGAGAAAACATTTAAAATTTTTAATTTTTTAAAATATATAAGATGAAAATAAAAATATGAATCGAATTTAATAACTACCTTTTGAATAAAGATGTATTAACCGATTTTGACATAGTTAATAATAACTCTTCCCTTTGATAAAAAATTTTGTCAATAATAATTCTTCCGTTTGATAAAATTTTTTGTCACAATTGTTACGAGATATGGCCATTTTGTTTTTGAAAATTGTGGAAAATACATTTTTTTTTAATTCTTATTTTCTCATCCAACATGATGGTTCAACATGCATCTTTTATCATTAGTAGGGTGGTGCTCGTGCGTTGCACAGGGTATTGATCATATTATTTTTTATTATTGTAAAAATAATTTTTATTGAAATATTATTAGAAATAGAATATTATTTTTGAGTGCTCGATATTTTTATAGTTCTGAGCTATGGTAAATTTTTTTTCTTCCATTTTTTGAATTAAACTTTGTGAAATTGCAAACGGGAATTTTTAGGTTTTGGGAGTCTTGCTTTGTAGTAATAGATAATTTATGGTATATTTAAATCTTAATTGTTTTAAATAAATTTATTTAAATATAATGAAATTAAGGTGAAATTTAAATAAGCGAATTAATTTTTAAGAAACGATAATTAATTAAAATTTAATAATTACAATAACGAAGGCAAAATTCCACCTTAATTTAAAAAAAAAATTGTAAAACGCAAATTGGGCTAAATGATTAAGTCATGATCTAAATGGACTAAATATGCATGTTTAAATATTAAACTGCATGAATGAACAGAAATTGTTTATTTAGAATTGAATATGATAATAAATAAATAAATAGTAGGAGTGTATGTATTAAATTTATAAATATGTGCGACAACTAAATGGTTAGATTATCCATTATAATCATAGAAGTTATATTGCATACATAATTAGTTTGTTGTTACTTATTTAAAATGAGCTGTTCTCATCTTTTTTATTCTCTCAAAGGTTATTTTGAAGAATTTTCAATTCATTTTTGTTATCAACTTTGTTAAAGCAGCTTAGAAAATCTTTGCTCGAGGGCACATTGTTTTAATAATATTTTTGGATTGAAAGACTTAGAATCAAAAGAGATAAGAAGAAACAAATTTAGGTGTTTAGATTGATTTTTGTCAAATGAAAGGAAAACATAAAGGAATTAAATGAAGACTTGTGTTTAATTAAAATTTTTTAATTTGATTTCTATTCAAATGTGGAAGAAAAACAGATTAATTTTTAGAATTCCCGTCCAAACCATCGACTTATCCAAATCAATTATATTGGATTGATAGTATTATATTTAAAAATATTTTTTAAAAAATTTAAAAAATTAAAAGATATATTAATTATATTTTTTGTTAAAAAATGTAGAACAATATTTTTAAAAAATCACAAATAAATATACATTTTTTAAAAATACTAATCAATGTAAATATTTTTTAAAAAATTAAAATTTCCATTATTTATTTTAACTAATAATTTTAAAAAATTATAAATAAATATATAATTTTTAAAAAAATAATAATGAATGTAAATTTTTTTAATATTAAAATTTTCATTATTTATTTTAAATAAAATTGTAATATTAATATTTGAATCTACAAAATTTATATAAAATTTAAATTATACTTACGTCTTAAAAAATTAAATATAATTTTAATTAAATACTAAGTTCAAATACTTACACACACATATATATCTTCTCACCAATGGTTATTGATGATAAAGGATAAGGATAAGGAGTCCTTGAATCAAATAGCATTAATGGCATTAATCAACCAAAAATTTCACGTGGGGAAAGAAAAAAAAAACAACAATATCCATTATGACAACAAAGGAGAAACATCCACAGATGTTTTACTTTATTAATATCCATATGACAATCTCTTCTCTTTCTAGGAATCTTGATTCTTGGAGAGGATAGTGAGAGCTTATTTCTTCTCCCGAGGATGCCATTCCTTGCCTAGTTTGTGGAGGTTTCCATCTCCCGGAGGCTTCTCTAATCTTTCCTTGACAGATTTGGCATCTGAGTCACTATTGGCAGCTACTTCAATACCATCTTGTGCTTTGTCTGAGGTTTGGCTAACAAAGCCTTAGCGGGTTTTCACCTCTACTAATCTTGTGAACTCCTCAGCTGTGGAGGGTGCTCTGATATCCTCTTGGCTGTGTTCTTTATTGTCATGAATCTTCTTCTTCCCTTCACTATATCTCTGAAAACAATCATGAAATTAAAGTTGTCTTTTTCCACAGAAACTTATTACATTTTGTTTGCTGTAGAACACTGTAGGATAAAGGGGAAGAGGAGGAGGAGGAGGAAGAAGAGATCATACCTTAATGGACATAGGGATGTAAGTTGTATTAAGGACATGGGGATGTAAGCTGTAAGGCATTTCATACGGTATGCATGTGAGGAGTTGTAGAAGTGAAGAAGATGGCTTCCTCCCATACTTTACAGTTTTCTTTGCTCTCTGTCTCTGTGTTACAGAAGCAAAAGCTTTTCCATAGGTGGTGGAGGGAGCAGGGGCTCCAAGAAGAGGTCCATAAGCTTTCGGGAAGAAGGTAAGGCTATACATATTCCCGTGGTGCAGCTAGACGGCAATGGTGCGGGGGAGTGGTTCGCAGCCCTTGAGGAGAAGCTTTTCTGAAGTTCATCATATTGTGCTCAGTATTTCGGGATTGTTGAAATCCGTTGTGATGATTGTGAGGAGCTATTGACAATAAATAATAGATTATCAAACTTTGAACGTAGTTAATCTTATCGAATAATGAAAAGACATGTTGAAATTCAGATAATCTTCATCTCAATGTATTTGGATTCAATGAACTCTTTCATCTCAATCTATCTAGATTCAATGAATTCATTAAATTCAATTCAGATAGATAACCTTCATATTTATATAAAAAAAAGAAGTATTTAAAAAAATCTCAACAATTCAAAGTACCTATGTGTCAACATAAGAAGTGACATGTGTTGTTGTGAAGTGCTTCCGCAGCTACTTTATATATATATATATATATATATATATATATATATATATATTTGAAAGGAAAATTTCCATATCTTGTAATTATTTTATAAATATATTTGTAGGAATAGCCATATGAAAAAAATTTAATCAGTTATCTATGATTTAGTAAATGATGCTTCTAATTAACAATTTGCGTTACTAGCTTATTACATACTACTGTATAACATAATTATTTGAAGACAATTTGATTACCTTTATCGTACATGATGATGTGCAGAATCACCCCCAAATGTTTGATGGATACGTGGAGAAAGATATCGAGAATGAGAAATTTTATTTTAATTTTTTAGAATTAGCTACTTTATTATCAACCAAATGCATTCAGACAACAAAAGTTCCTTCTTCAACATCGAAGTATACCTAAACTTTTTGGCGAGTAATACTACCAGAGCTATTCTCTTCGTGCTAGAGAAAATTTCTGTCAAAGAACTAAATTATCCCTTCTGGTAAAAAAAGAAACCTCTAAAAGAAATATTTTTATTATTTAAATGAACACAAACCCTATTCTCTATCACTCTCCACTTCTTTCTTGTTCGGGCTATCTCCTCCTCCTCCTTCAGTTCTTTGTCTTCTCAGTCTCTAAGATTTCTCAGCAGTGCTTCAATCGTACTACATAATTTCTCTTCATATATCTAATCCAATTCTCAATCATTTCCTTCTTTTCTCGTAATTTTTTTCCCCTAATTGACTCCTTGTAACGGGAAATCTTGGACATAATTCCTTATTAAAGAAATAAGGATTTTTATCCTTCTGAAGCATCCTTCAGCATCCTTGAACCCTTTCTCTTGTTGGGCACGTCTTGGACATGGCGGATACACGGGTGGGGCAATAAATGGAGGAGTTATTCATTAGACTTCATGACTGAGAACAACATAGTGAAATCAAGAGAATCTTGGCAGAGAAGTGAATATTTTGAGAGAAATTTGTGGAGGCCTAAACATAATTGTGAAGTAGTTCTTTTTTTCCAAGTCAACTTTTAGAAATTAAATCCTCAATACTTTGTTAAAAAAAACATTGAAAGTGGTGTTCCTTCTCTTGATATTGTATTGGTGTGAATGCCTTAAAAAATGGAGAAGTTATATTTTGGATTTCTAGAGAGACTGAGAGATTTGGAAGTATGAAAGAGGGCAGACTATGAATGGTACTTTAAGACCCCCTAGAAAATAATTTATTTTGTTAAGACCCCCTAGAAAAGAGTTGTACTTTATTACATTTGTTTAGCCTTTTCATTTGTTCTTTTGAACTTTAAAAACAAATTTTCAAGAAATAACACACTTGTTTGATTTTGTATTCTAATAACCATTTAGACAATACACGTTTCCACCTGTGTATTGTTAGATTATATACACCGTGATAATTGATGTATATAATTTTTTAATAAGAATTGTCTAAATGGAAATTGCTAGGTTAGGTGGATATACATTTAGATGTTCATATAGCCACCACCTAAACAATTATATCCATAACTTTGTTCTACTACATTCCACAACCAGTTTCCTATCCCTACAATATTGCACCAGTATAGTACAAAGTACTATCCATTTCCATTACACGGATGGTTTCTCATTCTCCTTATATCCTCTAGATCAAAAGACATTCGCTTGAATTCTTTTATCATCAATAGAAACATTCTCCCTTTCTAATTAATCTTTAAGCCTAGACATAATAACAGTAATAACATTATCATTGACAAAAATAGAAGATAGATTAAATAATAAAATAAAATGAAAATGGGTGCCTGAAATATATATTAGCGATAATATTTAAAACCTTCATGTGTCATTCAGCAGATTAGTGGCCATGGAATGGATCTATCCACAAAGGCACGACATCATCTGAAAGGCACTACAAGAATAATCAAACAAACACATTTTTATACGCACAAACACCTTAAAAATCAAAGTGATCAAAACATGACATAAACTTCATATCAGTTATCCAACATATGGAAACAAAGGCAGCATTCAGCTCTAGTTGTTAAAGCACTATGAGGTTTGCATCACATAAGTTGTTGGAATTTGTATACATATGAAGAAAATATATAATTCATACCAACACTATACTTTTTACCAATATTCTCACTACAACCTCGTCAACTATTTTATTTACTTTTAAGTTTCTCTCGAATTTCTTTTTGTCTAATAAAACTTCACAAACACTATAAATAATATAAAGTCTTTCTAAAGCTATTGAATTGATCAGTAATGGAAAGATATCAATGACAAGATGCAATTTGCAAGGTAATTTTCAAAAAAAAAAAAAAGGACTGTATTCCCGAATTAATCATAAAAAATCACATTACAGTAACAAAATTTCATTCAGTATACTGAATGTACAAAAGATTCCAAGGCAGAATTTTTACGCATTCGACTTTCTCTGATAAACTCGATTGAAGCTAGTAAAGTGCAAATTTTGCACCCTTCTTACTGCTGTAAGCAGAATTTTTGTTTCATAAGTTTAAAACATAACATCGTCATTTTAAAGGCACCGCTCATGCTAAAATCACCGATTTTTTCAATAAACTATTGTCAAGGAAATAAAATGCATTAAATTTAACTACCTTTATTTGGAGATTGTGCCAGACTAGGTATGTTGGAGTTACACAATTTAACATTCACATTACTTCACCAAACCTTCTGATAAATACCTGAAATCAAATCAAAACTAATTAATACACTAATTTATTACAAATGATTAAATCAAAGAGCTCAAATGGACATAGCTAGCTAATTCAAAAATCAATCTATTACAAATTAAGCACTGAAAAAAAATACCTATATATACATAAATCCACATATATAAATAGGGAAATAAATGGAATCACCTATGTCACTGAGAAGGCGTTGGGTTTCCCTAAAATGAATAACAAAACACAAAACAAAATTTTTAAAAATTAAACAAAAAATGGAATACTTTGTACTTTTTTTTTAATTTTGATCATATGAACAAAGAGATACAGGTAATCTGCATGTATATTTGAGATCTATGGGATGGAAATTCAAGAAAAAAGAACCACGAATGACAGAAGAACACAATACCTTAATGCTTTGCTTAGGTAAATTGCGCAATTTGCCATGAATTTTTTTGGTATCATTGAGAATTTTGACGCTTGTCTGCAACCCAGAGGTATTATGCTATAGAACAATGCCCCTGACATATAGAAAGAGGTAACGAACGATAGATTATACATAATAAAGATAAACTAGGAAACATTTAATTGTCTGAGGTGCCGACTTTGGTTATTTTCTCTTTTATATCCAGCTCAATTCCAAAAGAGTAAACATGAATGTTAAAAAAGCTAAGTACAAAAGAAAGAATGCAAGCATGTACGAGTGAGTCAAACCATAATAAGACCTTACTTGAACTCCTGTGAGAGTTCCCATCTAATCGAATACATAAAACAATAGAAGAAGATTAATATTGAAAAAAAGCAAGTGTGCAACAATCATCGTTAAACATAGACATGGAAATGGCCCCAAGTAAATAGCTTACCTTCAAAATCACGTAAGAATCTTTTGTGGAAAATTTCCCATATGAAGACTTTGTTACACTAAAATTCTTGATTCACCATTTCTCAATTCCACTAATACAATCAAGAAGTATAAAAAAAATTCCTCATTGACAGAATTATAGATCCGAAACAATAGAAAACTGTAAACACTTGAACAATAATATCAATTGTTTTAGTGATTTCTTTATTTTCCTCATCAACATCCCCATATAAACTTCTATTCAAGCCACTTGAAAGTAAAAATCCATTATGAAATTTGATTTATCCAAACAAAATGAAAACAAATTTGTCCTGATATTCAAGGTAGACAACAATGTTGGTTCCTAGAAACGATATGCCTTCTGTCGAGCCCCTTGGAATGCTGGATCCAAATCTCTCATTGAAACAACCATACTGCTTGTAACTTCCTTAAGTGGAAATAGAAGTTCCACCTGAAATTTTAAAAAGTAGTGTTGAGAGTGTAGAAGCATAGAGCAGTAGAAAAAAGAACATAAAGAAATATGAAGTTGAGTACACAGGATTAAAAAACTAAAGAAAAACAAAATCTGAAATCTCATAAGATTGCAAACTAATATAACTCATAAAGTGATAAAAATCAACTAAAAGCAAAACCTAGACATTAATAAAATTCTAGGCCAAGAAGATAGAAAAGCTAAATGGAAGTTCAAGGCAAACATTGTAAGCAAGACCTAGAATACTGAACAACTTGAACTTTATTGAAGTTTAACTTTGAAATAAGTATGATGGATATCCCTCCAAAATATAAAAATAGCAAACATTACAGATTTGATCATATCAAATCCATGGTTTTCCAAGCCCTTTTACACATATCCCAACATAGTTTCTTATAGATTAGGCACAAATTCACTAGTTTAAAATCTTACTCAATAAAAGTGTATTCTTCCACTGGATGAATTGAAAAATGAGATCTCAACGTAGGAAGGAGGCATTATCATTTGAAGCATAGATTACAGACTACATAAATGTGGCATTTTCCACCCAAATTTCTCAAAGCCACCCCCCCTCCCCACAAACAACAAGAAAAGAATTGAAGTTATTAAACCCGTTCCTTCCGCAAGTGGTAGCCAAATTTTCCAAGAAAAACCTTTCAAATAGATTATTGGTGGCCCTAAGTTAGTCCATGATCCAAATTCTTACAACTCTTGTGGAAGAAGGACTATTCGCTGTTATATATAAATTTGCATAGAATGGATTGTAGCTCAAAGACAATGCTTGATACATTTATCCAAAAAATAGGGTGTTGTGTCTAAAATCTCCGTCCATTTCTGTGTATACTACCGGTAATTCTCTCTGTTCTTTTACTCGTAGTCCTCGGCTGTCTCTTCTTTCATCACTGAACCTGCCTACTGCAAGTCCTCCACTGGGCAACCTCCAAATCATTAGGCCCACAAACCATCGATATTCATCCTAAAAAATATTATAAATAAAATTCCTATCTTTTGTTCTCAAGTTCATTTTTGGATTCACCAAAAATTTCTACCTTTTAGGCGTGCTTTGTATTTCTGAAAAGCAATTTCATTTCCAATTCAGGCAAGAAATTGGATTAAATATATGCATAATCACAATAATGGTTTGAATAAAATAGCTAAGCAATTAACATCTTTTTCTTACGCTTCTTCAAGTCTTGTTCATTTATTAGTACTCCATAATTTGTGACGGCAGAGGAGGATAGTGGTGGCGGAGCCGACGGAGGAGAGCGCTTATCTCAGCCTGCACTTCTGCCATCAAAACGGGGTCACCCACCGGGATATCAAGCCGCAAAATTTCCTTCTTGATCAGAACGGAAACCTTAAAATTTCCGACTTTGGTCTCTCCGTCTTGCCTGAACAGCTGGAAAACGGACTTCTTCATACGGCGTGCAGCACAGCAGCATACGCTGCCCCTGAGATTGTGTATCGTAAAGGGTACGATGGTGCAAAAATCCCTTCAAATTTCTTTTTAAAAAACTAAAAAAAAAACTTTCATTAATATTAAAAAAAAACCCTTCAAATTTCTTTTTAAAAAATTCTTTTAGATTTAATGTTTAAAAAAACCCTTCAAATTTCCTTTTCTTAAAAAATCCTTGTAAATTTAATGTTAAAATCTATATTCATCTGACTTTATATCACCTCTTTATTTTCTTTTTTAAAAAAATTTAAAATTTACTTTTGCTAAGTGTCAGCCACGTGTCTCAATGGCAACTCTTCATAGCTACTTATATATATATATATATATATATATATATATATATATATATTTGTTTTTAGAAAAAGTAAAAGAAAAATGTAAACATATCTATAACTATTTTTTTATCATTATAACAGTTATTTCTTGAAAAATTCACCAATTTAATCCTTAACTTTTATTTTTTGAAAACGTAAAAGTTATGTGAGTTTTTGTACTTATAGGGTATTTTTTGATAGGTTAAGTTTCTTTAATAGAAACAAGCGCTCAAACGTCGCAGGTGACTCCTTCCCAGTGATGATGGGAATCATTCCATGATTTCAGCTATCCTTGTGGATAATCGGATATTTGAAGCTTGATATTCAGCAATGCAAGACTGTCGGTCTCGTTCTTGGGATAGCTTGTAGCTATAGCACCCTTTGCCATCAAAGTCACAGTTGCAATGACGAACATCTTAACTTTAGCTGCTAACCATAATTGAAGATCCATGTTTGCAATTTGAAATGAAATGTGTCCTGTAAAAGGCTTGAAATTTCTACCATAAAAAACTTTACTCTGCACTTGGACAGCAACCCAATTAAAAAAAAAAAATCTATATAAATTTCAATCCAACTATTCTTAATTTTCAAAGAATTATAATTTATTTACAAAATATAACATTATAACTCCTGCTTGGTCCCAAATAATCCCATATTTTTAATATAAATTTCTTCTTAACTTAAATAATTTTTATTCAGTGAATTACTGCTCAAGTACCGGCCTTCACTTACCAAATTGGGATTAATTAGCTCGACTTAGTAAACGGGTGTTTACTAAGTCAAGAATTAAGCTAATTAATTTAAAATTTGACTGACTTGTCAAATCAGTCAACTCTAATTTTGATAAGCTAATAAAATTGAAAAAAAATTAGTACATATGAATATTAAAAAATTGCAAAACAAGCACAACCTTTCTGTGGTTAAGCGATAGTGTTGACGATGACAATGCCTTTCTTTTTATCTTTCCCTTGTCTCAGAATTCCTAGTGTGAAATGCCCACATAAAAAACACTATTGCCATCCTCAGAACCTTATAATCATCAGTTGAAGGATCAAAACCAAATCCTTCGCCACATTTGAACCAATTGTATCTAGGCATTTTTGAACCTCTAACGAGGAAGTGTTTTGAATTGGCGAACTGCCGGATTACACAAAAGACATAACTGGTTAGACGAAAACTCAGCGAATCATCAACCCGAAACGACTTATGTTAATGAGGATCAACTCAGGATCTTTGGAAAATCTCAAATGCATTCTTATGAAAAAAGGGTAATTACTAACCCATTCCCACCAAGTTTTACAAACGCATTTAATCACATCAATGATTTCATGGACAATTTGAGAAGATCTCCATGCAAAGTTCTTTTAGGAGATTCGTCATGTCACGTTTCTCGTGGACGTAACTTAACTGCACAAATGTCAAATAGGTTTTTGTGAGCTAGTTCACAAGTCAGCGCCGCCCCCCCTAACTCATATTCTCCTGTCACTATTTATATGAGATAAAAACAATTTTTTTTAAAAGGTAAGTTGTTCCATTTAGAGTAAGGTCATTATAATTGAGTCCATTTATCAATTAATAATTTTTTTAAACCAAACACGCATTAATTATTTAGATACGATACTATATGTAAGGTAATAGCCAAATCCCTTTCTTGATTAAGTATATTTGGTGGAGATTCATATAAATTTCGATGGCTTCTATGTGTAAAAGAATTTTTTAAATTTAGATGTGTTGATATTTGTAAGGTAATTTATAAATTTTTTCTCTTATTTTGATATTTCTAACTGAGGTATAAATTAATTTGGACGTGTTGGCATGATAACTATTTCTTATCTCATATTGGAATTTTTCTAAAAGAGGTACATTAATTGGAATACACAGGCATATGTCACGTAATTTGTAGTCAAGTTTCCACTTATAATTAATTTAATTAGGATATACGTTAATATGGATGCATTGGCATAATAATTAGTTCTTATCTCTTTTTTGTGATCCGTTTGCAATCTTTTATGATCTAATTTTATGTGCTTTTTAAATTGAGAGCTAATTATGTATTAGACATATTTAGCAAATATGTTAACAATTACAAAAATAAACTTTTTCTAACATATATCTCACAAATAACGTATTAATTTGAATACATAAGTTGACATAGCAAGTGAGGTAATCATAAATTTGGATAAAATCTTAAAAAAAAAAAAAGTGTGCAATCCGAGGACTTCTCAAGGTGTTACCCAGATGGAATATGGTATAGTAGTTGATACCTCCACCCTACGCGCGGAGATTTTACCCGGCGATTAAATAAAATTTATCACATATCTATAAACAAATAAAATTTATAAATAAATTATTAGTTAGAGAGTATAAAACAAAGATTAATGTACATACATTACAACTGCTGTTGATAGAGTATCTACATTTAAATATAAAAAAATCAACAACTGACCCTGTACTTTTATGAATTTTTCTATAATTGTTGTCACTAACCTAGAGATATAATCCAAAAATGAATAAGTATAAGTTTCTTCGATTTAATAATCCATCTAAAAAATAATAAATTAATTATCTTCTATATGTGTTTATTTGTATAGAGTGGAAAAAAGAGATTATACAAAATTCAAATTTGTGAGAAAAACTATTCTTAAGTTATATTATTTCGATTAAAAAAAATCAATATATAATTTTTGCATTTGTATGAGTTGTGATTTTTTTTTTTTTATCAAATATCTCCTGTAGCAATAAATATTAAACAAAAAAAAGAGAGAGATTAATATAATGTTGTGCTAAAAAGTTATAAATAAAATAATTATCGAAGTTGCTCATAAAATTAGATAAAAGTACTTAAAATTGTACACTTACAGTTAAGATGAGAATTGCAATCACAAACAAAACAGTATTATAAGACAGACAAAGCACATATAAAGTAGTATTATAAGTTGCTTTTCTATGCTTTCGTTCCTTCTCAAGATTTGTTTACGTGCAATCACAGATAAAGTAGTATTATAAAATAGAAATAATTAGTTTTAGTTCTTTTCTTTCTTTCTTACCTCCATCAAAATTGAAGGATAATGATAAGAAAAACCTATATTGTAAATGATTATTATCACTTGGTATCCAAACTTTCTCAAAAAATAAATAAATAAGTAAATAAAATCCACATAAATGTATCCCCGCAAAAAGAGGGAAAAAAGCCAAAAAGATAATAAAAAATTACCTTAGAATGCATCTTGATCATCAATCTTGTTGTATCCAAAAATGAAAAGAACAAAGAGTTACTACATATATGAAAGAGGTTCCTCAAAATTATATTAGATAAAATAAAAAAAGTTGATAATCCAAAATAAGAAGAGAATAAGTTGAATATGAATAGACAAATTAAATATTTATGTATGATATCTTGATACCTTGTATGTTAATCATCAACTACTACAACTGCATTCATAAATGTGACTATTGTATTAGTAACAGTAAGGTTATACTTCTTCTATGTTGTCCTTCAAAGATGAGTTAAGTGATTATGAACACCAGGAAAGAGAAACCGCTTGAAAAAATCTGGCATCCCTCTCATTTTCATGTCTATCAGCCTTCAGTTCATGGAGTTGGTTTTCTAAGTCATCAATTTTTGTCTTCTACCTATCATTCTTGCATCCATAGACGAAAAATATATCTTATCATCAATAATGAAAACTCAAAATCCTAATTTCAATTAAATAAAGAATACGTACAGGAAAATAGTAAGCTAATGCATCTAGATGTCATTCTGTGAATAAATCAAAGAATGAAAATTTTTTCAAACAGTAATAATGTGTAATAAATTAAAGAATGAAACTTGTAGGCCTATATTATTATGAAATAATAATGTGTCTCTTCGTTTTTTTTATTGACTCTTAAATTATATTGAAGAGATTATTTAAGATATTAACAGCATCCATAAAAGAATACAAAAAGGTTTTACTAAATTTTACAATTAATTGGAGAAGATGGAAAAAAAAATTGCTTTGAAAATTTACTTGAATAATTTAATCCCCTCTTCGCTTTTAGTTTTTTCAAAAAGAATAATAATGTATAATAAATTAAAGAATGAAACTTGTAAGCATGTATTATTATGAAATAATAATGTATCTTTTATTTTTTTATATGATTCTTTAATTATTTTTCATAAATTATCTTTCTCATTTATGTTATAATAATGGTTATAATAATACTCATATATCTTTTTATACAATATTGTTAAATGTTTAATTTATCCATGATGACCAAATTAATTTCAACTATAAAAAGAGTTAGGTGGAAGTATTGATGAAATTAACATCATTCATAATAGAATACAAAAATGTTTTAATAGATCTACATCATTAATTAGAGAAAATAAAAAAGTAAAAAAAATAAAATTTACTTTGAAAATTTACTTGGATAATTTAATCCCCTCTTCACTTAACCACAAAAAAAAATTGATAATAAAAAACAAGAAAAGAAACAAAATGGTAACAGACAGAAAAGAAACTCAGATAAAAAATGACAAAAATTTAAAACTTCTAAAAAAATAATAACAACCATCTAATATGAATTGATAGAATAGAGGAGCTAACTAATTAACAATAAGAAGATATACTCATAAATAAATTAAGAAATCAAAGAATCACAATAACTCAAAAATAGTAGAAATATTTGTTACCACGATTGTAGGTTGATAAATATTTACATAATATTTTATATAATTACTGTCCACTATTTTTCCTCTTTCTGGAGTTATTCTAATTATATTTATTCTAGTTATGTTTTTGTCATAAAATTATATTAAATTGGTGCATTTGTCTTATTTGAGTATTGTTGACCTATGATTTTTTTTTATGGTATTTTACTTTTTTAATGTTATAAATATGTATTTGCATTTTTTACGTATCTGATTTCTTTTCTTGAGTTTTGTTGTTATTTTGCTTCCTCATCTGTTCTTGTTTTGTGGACAATTCTTTTGGCTTTTAAGGTCTTGATGGTATCTTTATTTTTGAGTAATTTTCATTATTAATTTTTCTCATCAGAAAATGTGTGTGCGTGTGTTCTATAATCTTTGTTGAACTAAGTAAGTCTTTTTTTTTTTTTTTTGGTTATGTGGTATTTTATTTTTTATTTATATATTTTATATATGTTAAAATGTTGACTTTTTTGCCAGTTACTCAAAAGCAACCCATTGGTATTCTAATTATATTTGTAATAGAATTTTTATTTTACAGGCTGTCCAAATTCTCTATGCATTTTGACAAATTCATTAATATGATTGATTTTTTGGTATTATTGTTTATGAGCTATTAATATGGTTATTAATAATTATAAATAATTTTCATAATTTTTGGTTAAAAATAATATTATACATGTTGAATGACTATTTTACCCATGATGATCAAACTAATCTCAACCATTGAAAAGTTTAGGTGGAAGGATTTTAAAATCTATACCTTCATTAAGGAAGTTGAAAAGATTTTTTTAAAAAAAAAATTCTTAAAAAAAATAATATGGACAATTCAATCCCCTCTTGACATTTATGAGTTATTAATATGGTTATTAATAGTGAATAATAGAATAACTAAGTGTATAGTTACTACTATAGCTATTAATAGTTATAAATAGCTTTCATATTTTTTTGATTAAAAATAATATTATATATATTCAATGACTATTTTACCCATAACGACCAAATTAATCTCAACCATTAAAAAGTTTAGGTGGAATGATTCTAAAATCTACACCATTTATTAAAGAAGTTGAAAAGTTTTTTTTTTAATATTAAAAAAATAATATGGACAATTCAATCATCTCTTGATATTTAGAATATACATTTAGATTAGTATTGGTAAGATCACACCCATTCATTTATTAAATTACCATATTATCCTTATATCATATGCAGATAATCTTTTTACAACTTAATTTACTTGTAACTTTGCATCCGTAAATAAAAAACACAATTTCATTGACTTGAACTAAACGTTCATTCAATAAAACTAAATTTTGAATAAAAGATAGAATGAATGTCCAGGCACTTAAAAAGTTTCTGTACTTTTGATACTGTAAAAAAAAAAAAAAAAACTTTTGCTGTCCCAATGTATTTATTTAAACATGATACTTGATAACTAATTTGCTAAACTCTGAAAAATTAAAACAAATTTTCTCGTCTTAATAGCTTTTTCCAAATTATTATATAAGACAAAATATAAAATAATTTTCAAGTAATTACATTACATATAATAAAGTAATAATTTAATTGATTACAAATATTCGTTACTGAACCGTATAAACTAAATTTGATTCATATTTTTTGTCACTAATAAAATGTATAAAAAATAATTTGCATTATATGAAAAAGTGCCTTTCAAATAATAATAAAAAGTGTCAAATTATTTTTTTTCCCTAAGTAAGTGAAATATATTCATAGTAGAAATTATACATAGGGCAAAAGCTATAGATAACGGGTAAAAACCATAGCGATAGAGTACAAAAAAAAATAAAGATAATAATACAAACAAGAAAACAAACACACAACAGCACACCACAAGCCTTCTGGTTGCCGTCCACAAGTACCAAAGTATGGACTCTAAACTCCACTAGATCCGTAAACAACAATGGAGAAAAATCATGGGCGTATCAATAATCTTCACTATTACTTGGGAAAAAGGAAAGATCCGAAGAAAGGGTCCAACACGGGTTAGGTTTAATAGAAGGAGAAATGATCAACGCCGAAGACAAAGATTTGCAAGAACTTCTTGCCATTAGGCTGTGAACTGCCACTGCAGAAGCAAGTAAAAAAGCTAGATGTGGTTTGAGGAACAAAAGAGGGACATGCCCACCAAAACCACAAAAAGGCAAGAGCTTTGGTCAGAATCATGCTAGGCCTTGCAAAATGCAGGGAAGAAGACAAAGATTGCTACAGAGGGAGCGAGAAAGGTCGAGAGAGAAAGGTGCACAACAAAACCCACCCTCTTTCAATCGTGCTTAAAAAGTATCAAACCATTAACATAAAGAACAAAGGAAGAATGAAATGATAACTCATTCGGGTACATTAGAGATAGTGAATTCAATCGTACTAAAAAAAATGTATTAAAATAAAATTAAAATTAAAAAAGATGGGCCGGATTTCTCAAATTTGTAACATATTGACTTGATTAAAAACAGCCCAATAAACACCTAGCGAGAGCCATGCATATGGTTGGGCTCGTAGAGGCCCAAAATTTGTCCAACTTGAAGTCAATAGCATCTAAAGAATTTAACATGGTGAGAAGGCTTTTTAAGAATAAATATTTCATTTTAAGTTTAAAGCTATCAGAATCTTAACTGTTATTTTTACCAACAATTGTTTTAAACCAAAGCATAAAAGTGCATTTCTAAAGTGCTTAACGCATAGGGGCGAGAACATAACACCAATATTCATCGTTGCTGATGGCATTTAATTTTTAAACTCCACGACAGTATAATCAAAGGAACCAAAGTAGACTAACGAAATTGCCTTACTCATACAAAAAAAAAAAAAAAAACTTTATTCGAAATTGGTTTATTAAATGGAAAATACTAGTAGTTCAACACTGAAACTATTATTCAACATTTTTTATCATGCAAAATACTTTTAAATTTTCGTTGTACTGCTGTAAAATCTTATTTCTTAAATAGATTATTAAATGGAATTTGTAATAGATATTATCAAATTCCTTATCGACGATGATAACAAGTTTATTATTCTTTTGAACTTTAACTTAAGCATGACAAATTTGTCATATATTTGAACTTTATTAATACCATAATTACTAAAGAATCAACTCAAAAAGTTTAACTCTTACAAATTTGAACTCGACATGGCTCTGATAGATTTGGACATTCTAGATTTGATCCATCTGACTCTTGGAATAATTTGTTGGTTTTAATATCTCTTGTTAGCAAATAATAAGAATTTTGGTAATAAACAATCTAAATAAAGTATGAATAGATCAACATGACCAATGTCTACGAATTAGGGGGAAAAAAAGAGCAATCTTTACTAATAAAAGATAATAGAAGAGTATACACAAGTGAGAACTTTAAAATACTCTAAAATACAAAATCCAAAAATAAAGGAAAACCCAACAAATAGACTATATTTTTAACTCAATTTTTTTTTGGCTACACATCAAGACTCCTTAATATATGACTCCAAAATTAATAAGTATTAATAACAAATTTATATGAGAATAAAATTATAAATGGAAAGGATAATTTCTAACGAAATACTTCTAAACCATTTAGGCAGTTGATGAACAACTATTTCTAAAATATAAAGCAACTCTTTTTTAGATAATTATATACTTTAGAAAAACCTATTTACCAATTATGGAAAAAAATTCTAATTATATCTTAGAAACACACATTAATTTGAATAAATAGATACATATATAAATAGATACGTATATATATATATCTTTGTGTGTGGGGGGTACTGGGTTGGTGGGGTAGGTAATTCTTATCTCATATTTGGAAAATATTTGTACGTGCTTTATACACGTTCCTTTTACTTTTAAATAAAAATTGTTTCCTCTTTTTTTTTTTTTTTAAGTTCTCGGGAGGACGAAATACGTTCCTGAAAGCATCACTATAGATATTTACGTCAAGGGAAATCTGCAATTGATGAATGGATTTTGTTTTAATTTGCAAATACCTTAAATAACTTTTAATTTTAAAATTACATTTCATTTACATTGTACAAAGATTTCTCAAATCTAAAATGAGGATTAATTGTTTTACGTATACTAACTTTTCCAAATTAAATTTGTGCCCTAATTCTCACGAATCTGGGACCGCGCAAGTTACATACGGCAACTTGTACAATGATTTCACAATCCAAATAAAAATAAATGTGAAAATTCTCACCGATCTGGGGCACGCACGTTATGTATAGTAACTTGCACGGCGATTTCACAGTCTAGATAAAAAAAAATTGTGAAAATTCAATGTGCAAAAAAGTGGCCACCTGTAAAAAAGAATTTTAATATAATGACGTTATTTTTATATTTATATAATTGTGTGAAATATTTATGTAATCGTATAAAATATTTATGAAATCATATAAATTTATTCAAATTACTGCACAAGTTTCGCACCCCAACTTGTGCGGCGCGGATCCAATTCTCACATTAGCAAAAATCATAGTTCATTACTTGGGAGGTCAAACCACTAGGCTTAGGCATTCACTTAAAAATTTGTTGGATAAAACTAAAGTTTGACTAATAAAGTTGGGACAATGTCCAAATACTAAAAAGTTTAGGTATACATCTGATGCTGATGAAATTTTTGTTCTCTGGATGTATTTGATTGTGATATTTGATTTGATAATTAAGTAGCTAATTCTAAAAAATTAAAGCACAGCAAGTCCAAACTAAAAATATCATAACTCGCGAAAGATTCAAACTTTGACAGAATAAAAGTAAATGGCATCAGTAGAGCCGCCATGCTTGCCACAATGTGAAGCTCTTCAGGATGCACGGTCCCACTGCATTCCTGCATGCATCACCGTCAAAGTCAATTGCGCATTTTAGTCCAGATTTAGTTGCTTCCTGTCAAACCAAACATTAATTTCAGAAGCATTCTAAATCATATGAAATCATATAAAATACCACCTTTTAAAAGGCAAAAAAGAACAGAATACTAGAATTCAACTTCCTAAGAAACATTACATACCATAAGTTGCATGAGCTGCTCTATCTCTTTCTCCCCGAACAAAGGCATCTCTAATGGCTAACAATTGCCTTGTGGCCTCATTCATATCCAGGCGATCATTTGGTAATGTTTCAGAGCATTTGAGTCCAATTTCAAAGACTGAAATAATGCACTTCATCCAAAATTCTTTTCTACTCCAGAAATTTGCAATGCTTTCCTCTCCCTGTTCCAGTTCCTTGTTCTCCTTTCCCTGCCTTGAACAAAGCGAAGAATCCAAAATCTCTACAACTCGTTCTAATAAATTTTTCTTCACATAGTTATACAGATTTAAATCATTTGTAAAATTTTTATCTGTCGGTCTTTTTCCTATAAATATCTCTAACAAAAGAATCCCATAATTGTAGACATCTCCTTGAACTGATGGCGAGCAACCCATAGCATATTCTAAAATTTTTCACATTCCAAGTCATTTAAAGCAAAAGAAATTTATAACTTTCATTTACAAGAGACGGGAGAGAAAAAAAATCACTTTTCTGGGCAATTAACTGCAAGAAGTCAAGGAAAAAGTGATTACAGAACTTTTAGGCTTACATGTACTAGGTTCATATGTATCAAAAGTTTAACATCTATAAAAAATTCTCTAACCGCAAAAGTTCGTAATCTCAAACCATTTAATCTTTCAAAATTTAATATCCACAGAATTCTTTCTTATACTTAATATATGTATTAATGTCATTACCTGGTGCTGCAAATCCAATGCTTCCTTTGACTGTAACCGAGCTGCTTGTTCTAGCTCCTGAGTAACTTTTGGTGGAATTAGGAAGAAGCCTTGCAAGTCCAAAATCACCAACATGAGCAGTAAGGTCATTGTCAAGAAGAATGTTGCTCAGTTTCAAATCACAATGAGCAATGATAAACCCGCAATGACTGTGAAGATATTGCAATGTTGAAGCAACATCAATTGCAATATTCAGTCTTTGGAGAAGGTTTAGATTTCTTTGCCCAGTTCTATCATGTGTTTTTGAATGCAACCACATTTCGAGACTACCATTCTCCATAAAGTCATAGGCTAGAGCCTTGAAATCGTGACCATTGGAATCAACACTGGAGCAATAACTAAAGACAGGAACTAGATTTCTATGACGAATGTTTCTCAAAGCATTGCACTCAGACTTGAAACTTTTAGAAGCTCCATGTGTTTGGAGATCCAGAACTTTTACTGCCACAAGCTTGCCATTTCGCTTTTTTTACTGTCCTTTATAAACAACCCCAAAATTTCCCGATCCAACTATATTTTCGTTGGAAAATCCTCCAGTTGCATGTCGGAGTTCTTGATAGGAAATTCTCAGGAGCTTATCTTCTCTTGAGGGCATGGGAGAAGGAACATTTTCTCTGTATCTTCTTCGATAGCAGTATAGTAATGTGGCGGAAATCAGAATGAAAGTGGATAGCAAGGGCAAAATAATTCCCTACAAATATAATTTGGCTTGAATTGCCAAATACACCCTTCCTTGGTATCTCTCCTTCAAGGTTGTTGAAAGAAATGTTGAGATAATTCAAACTTGGCAGCCTTTCCAGGTCTTTTGGAATTTCTCCACTCAAGTTGTTTTGTGAGAGGTCCAAATGCTCGATTGCCTTCGAGGATACCAAGTTTTGTGGAATTGTTCCTTGGAAAAAGTTGCTTTGCATGCTAAGGTACTGTAAATTCGAACAATCACCAAGAGACCCAGGAATTTCTCCCCAAAAATTGTTATAGGAAACATCAAAAGAGATGGTATTTACAAGGCTTCCTACTTCAGGAGGCAAAGAACCAGTAAATGAGTTATGTGATAAATTTAGAGCTATGGGTGAAAAGGAGTTGGCAAAAATTGCTGGTGATATGGTGCCAGAGAGTTTATTTTCGGAGATGTCCAATGACTGCAGACTTCGAGAGTTTGCAAGACATGGTGGTAAAGTGCCTTCAAGGTTATTGGTTTGTAAAAAGAGTTTGTACAGAGAGGATAGATTGCAAATGGTAGACGGTATCTCTCCATTCAACATATTTTTATCTAGACCCAACAACTGCAAACTTTGAAGTTAATCAAAATCCCTTGGTATGCTACCTACGAAGAAGTTATCTTCCACGTATAACGTATAAAGATTTACAAGTCTCATCAGGCTTACTGGGATGGCTCCTGATATATTGTTGGAGGACACATCTATGCTTCGTACTTGAAGTGATAGATTTCCAATGCTGTGAGGTAACTCACCTCCAAAAAAGTTGAGTTCAATCTCAAGTATCTTTAGATTACTGCAGTTAGTCAATGAGGAAATAAAGTGCAAGTCCACAGTAGCATTATGACCTAAGAGATTTCCTCCAAGATTTAGCCATTGGAGACGAGGCAAATATCCCAGATTAGTTGGAACCTATCCTTGGAAATTGTTCAAGGGAAGATCAAGTGCTTCAAGGCTAGTAGCATTGGTAATTGAAACTGGAATGTTGCCATCGAATTGATTTCCACCAATGGCCAAAATTTGCAGATTTGGCATCTTGAGGCCTATGTCATTCGGAAGTTTCCCCTCAAAGAAATTTTCCGATAGAGAAACCTTCGACAGTGTGGACATATTGTATATAGAGGGTGGGATTGCACCAGAAAATTTATTCGTATTTACTGAAAATCCCCATAGGTTTCTCAAGAATCCAATTTCCTTTGGCAAATTACCCTCCATATTATTGAATGGAAGAATAAGCCTTACGAGTGAAGATAAGTTCCCAAAAGAAGATGGTATCTCTCCGGTCAAGTTGTTTTGAGAAAAGTTAAGGATCAGAAGCTTCTTCAGAGAGCCTAACTTGGAAGGAATTTTTCCCACGAATTTATTTTGAAATATACTCATTGCCCTTAATTCTAAGCATTGGCTCAAATTAACAGGAATTTCTCCACTAAGAGTGTTGATTGATAGATTAAGCTTCTTTAGTCGAAATAAACGACCAATTTCTTGCGGAATTTCACCATGAAATCTATTTTCCTCTAATTGGATAAACTTTAGAAACTAAGATTTCCAATATAAGGAGACATAGATCCGAGTAAATTTTTGCCTCCAAGAGTTTAAGTTAGTAACTCTTTGATGTCGAGCATCACAGGTGACACCTTCCCAGTGGCAATGGTGAAGTGAATGATTCCATGAATTCAGAACTCCATGTGGATCATCAGATATTTGAAGCTTGATATTCAGCAAAGCGAGGCGATCAGTCTCGTTCTTGAGATAATTTTCAGCTGTTGCATCCTGTGGCATCAATGTTATGATGGCACTGAAGAACAGCACAAGAACTTCTGCTGCTGACGAAAATTTGAGGCCCATGTTCGCTCTCAGAAAGTAGTTATCTTTTGCAATATGGAGGACTGTTTATGCTCTGGAACTGAAACAAAATACTAAAGTTTTAGTTATTTTGGTCCGCCGAAAGAGTCATGTATTTATCAGCCTCTGGATGCTGCAATTATTACATTCGGCTTGACTATTCCATAGTAATTCTAGTCTACTTTTCCCATTTTTAAAAAATTAAAGGTTTTTTTTTAATATAGGAGAGATGGGATTTTTTGTTATGAGTGTGTTTTTTCTTTAATTAGTTTTTCTTACACATGCTTGGGATTTACGTTCATTTAGATAAAATAAAATATTTATGGTAGCTAATCAATATGTCAAATCAATTTAGTCTTCATAAGATTAAATTTAGATTAAATCATTGTTTCACATTTTTATGAAGATTTATTAAAAGGACTACACAATATTTTTCTTTTACATTTTTGAGTCATTTCTATTTATGAATCTCAACGATATGCTTTATCACTTTGGAAAATATAAAAGAATATTGAATATTGCTTTTAGTGTCTCATGCATTAAACATAGTTCGAAATTTTGACAGCTATAAACTCTTTTGAACTTAGAGTTCCATACTTACACACACACACACATATATATATGAAATAATTCCATGTATAGAGAGAAGTGCAGAGAGAGAAGCTCTCAACACCTGTGAGTTCTCCTCTCTTCCCTGGTATCCATGGCCTATATTCAAGCAGTTAAGCATGTAAATGGATTCCATAATGGTTAGTTTCTTTTTGTTTATGTGTTTGTCATTGTTATTGGGGTGACTTCTGTCTGTTCTCATTGTTATCCGCCAAGTTTATCTGTTTGTTGAGTTGGTTAGTTCGTTGATTTCATCCTCCAATTGTTATGTCTTCTTGGTCTTCATCTTCTTGCTAAGTGACGTCTGTATATAGAGTGTTGGGGTTCTCTTTCTTCCACTCTCGGTTAATCCTTTGTCACCAGTCCAGATTGGTCTTCATGCTCCTGAAATTCTCCCTTATATCAGTTTTTGATCGGCATATACCGTCTTCACACAGCTTAAACCTGTTTGTCAACCTATTTTCCGGTTTTCTACAGTGATTCCCCCCATCAAGTTCCTACCAGGTTTTGAAGCTACCTAACCCGCCTCTCTTCAGACCAATTAGTCTTCTACCCGCCCTCCTTTCTATGTATGTCAGTGTGTTGTATTACCTAACCCGGGGAAGTATTATTCTATTTTATTGGAATCAGCTTTGTTTCACCAACCCTTTTGGCTCTATCTGGTCCTTTATCGTGCTAAGGGCTGGACCACATGGTCCAGACCAGAAGTAGGAAGTTAGGTATTCATGAGGGGACAACTTCTGCTACAAATTCCATTGTTGTCTCCCCTGGTATGTGCATGGATAAGCCTGCCGATAACACCCCAACCCCTCTTTCTCCTCGGCCAGCTATTCAATCCATATCCATAGACCTTCAAATTGCTCCTCAACCTCCCGATCAAGCTGGTCCGGATCCCCCCCTAGTGGGGACACATTCTCAGATCGCCCCAGAAATACCACATGCTCCTAATGTCCCCTTAGTGGGTAACAAACACCTGCCACCCACAATATCATTGTAGACCACTCAACCCCCTCGTACTTGGGCAAATATTGTGAGGGGAAACCGAGAACAGCAGAATGGAATGCATCTCAAGCATATTCCTTGCTCGGGTAATGTCATTGATTTGGAAGAAACAGACTCTGTGGAAGCTACGAGTAAGCTTGGTTTCTGTCTTGTGGGGACGTTTGCTGGTAGATTCCCGAGAATGAAAGCCGTAATGGACCTTACAAAACAATGGGGAGTTCAATCTAAAGTGCATTCCCATGCTTCTGAATGGCTTATATTTCGTTTCCAAACTGATGATGATAGACAGCAGGTCCTCGGGGGGGGGGGGCTTATGCTATATTTGGGCGATTTTTTATGCTTAAAATAATGCCCTATGACTTTGATTTTTCTCTTGCGGAGGTGAGCATAATGCCTATCTGGATCACTTTTCCTGCCTTACCTCTCGGTTGCTAGAACATGACTGCCTTAAGCAAAATTGCATCGGCGGTGGGTATACCGATCATGACGAATATACTTACTACAACTTTTGACCACCTATCCTATGCTAGAGTCCTTGTCGAAGTCGATGTGGCCAAGCCTCTGGTTAAGATGGTACCAATCAGAATGCCTTCAGGTAAGATAAAAAACCAGGCTGTGAAATTTGATTTTGAGCCTTTGTATTGTTCTTGCTGCTGCAAATTTGGCTATGCTACTGAGGCATGTATGGGGGAAAACATGAAAAGAAAGGAGCAACAGGGAACTAACAGAAATGAAGGGAACAGAAAGGGGGGAAAGGGTAGTACAAGGTCTCCCACTAGGCCAATGTTAGCCCCGGTTAGACAGAATAAAAATATGAGATCATCATCACATGCTCGGACTGATGAGATTGGTGTTGTAACCAAAGACAAGGGGAAACAGCTGGTTCTTAATTTGGACCAGAATATGTTAAGCAGTGAGCATACAAATGACATCCAAGATTATAGTGGAAATGCTGCAGTTGACATTCCTTCCTCATCTAATGGACCTAGCAACCAACTTACTCACACTAGAGGCCGATCAAGGGTTCGGCGTAGGGGACGACTGCATTGGCAGAAAAAATTGAATACTCAAGCTGGACTTACACAATCATGCTCCCCTTCCTGTTTAGGAGGTTGTGATGAGGAGGTTCCAGTGAGCATGGGGAATACTGGTAAAGTGACTACTCAGGTAACAAAATTTATCTCTTCTGTATGGAAAAAATATACCCAGCGGAGTGTTGACTTGATTAGTGCCCAAGAGGCACTAGTTAGTCCACAATGAGAGTAGCGTGCTGGAATATTCGAGAGTTTAACATGACCCTCAAGCAACATGGGGTTTGGAATTTTATTTCGGCTCATCGTGTTGACATTATTGGATTGTTGGAAACAAAGTTGAATGCTGATGGGGTGGATAACATTCTACAACGAAATTTCTCTAATTGGTCGGCCTTTCATAACTTGAATGAATCAAATGGAGGCAGAGTGGTTATCCTATGGAATGATACTAGAGTGGATGTTTCTTTACTTCACTGCACGTCTCAAGCGATCACTGTGAGTATCAGATGTAAGATCTCACACGCTACCTATTCTTTCTCCTTTATCTATGCTTCCAATTCGGTTACGTCTAGAAGAGTTTTATGGGAGGATATTCTGTCCTTATCTTCATCAATCTTGGGTTCGTGGATTCTAATGGGCGACTTTAATACCTATTTACATATTGAGGACAAACAAGGAGGCTCTGTGCCATCCTCTTATGAGATTAGGGACTTTGTTTCCCTATGTGCGGACATTGGGCTGGAGGACCTACCTTATGTCGGATCAAGGTATACATGGACAAATTCTAGAGTGTGGTCCAAACTTGATAGGGTTATGGGTAATGATGCATGGTTTCAATGCCCTACACAGGCTTCTATTGAGTTTCTCCCTATTGGGTAACTGTCTGATCATAGTCCTACTATTTGGTCAGTGGTAGATAACATTGATAGACTTGTGTGTCCATTTAGGTTCCTTAATATTTGGGCTGAACATGATTTGTTCCATAATATTGTTCAAGAGGTTTGGAATCAGGAGCTCTTGGGTTTCCACCAGTTCTCTCTTTGTAGACGGTTAAAGATGCTTAAGGGATACCTGCGGAAGCTAAACAAACAGGAATTCTCTTACCTTTCCGAACGGGTGGAAAAGGCTAATCAAGCAGTTCTTAATGCTCAACAGCTATTACTTGGCAACCCGATAGATCAAACCCTTATTGCACAATTCAAGGATTGCAAAAGATCCGCCTAGCACTTGGCGGAGGCAGAAATGAAGTTCTACCAGCAACTTGCTAAAGGAAGGTATGTAGCTCTCTCTGACAAGAATACCCGCTAATTCTACAACATTGTCAAACGTAATAAAAAGCGAAACTTCATCTCTTCTGTCACTTTGGAGGATGATGCACGGACCAATAGCCCAATGGCTCTTGCGGATGAATTTGTTAACTACTACCAGAAGCTACTTAGGTCTGAGGGTGATTGTAGGAGCATCAATGTGGACTTTGTCAGGGCTGGTCCCCTTGTGCCTCATGATATGATAGTAGGCTTGGTTAGGGATGTGACTACCCAGGATATCAGATTGGCTCTATGGGACATTGGGGATTCCAAAGCACCGGGACCGGATGGTTACTCGGCATTATTTTTTAAGAAAGCATGGAGTACGATTGGGCAGAGTCTGTGTGATGTAGTTATAGAATTCTTCAGTTCGGGAAAAATTCTTAAACAGATTAATCACTCTATCATTACCCTGGTGCCGAAGAATGATCACGCTGATAGGGTGGGTGACTACTGACTTATTTCCTGCTGTAATGTGGCTTATAAGATCATATCCAAAATACTGGCTGATAGACTCAAATTGGTGGTCCCAGTCCCTCATCTGGTGGACGGAGCACAATCCGCTTTCATTCATGACAGACTCATGACTGATAATATCTTACTAGTCTAAGAACTGCTGCGAATGTATAGTCGTAAAAGAGTTTCTCCAAGATGTACATTGAAAGTGGACCTCAGGAAAGCCTATGACTCTGTCAATTGGGATTTCTTATTGGACTTACTTACTGAGCTTGGTTTCCCTCATCTATTCGTGATATGGATTAAGTAGTGTGTGACCACTACCTCCTTCTCTGTTGCTATCAATGGAAATGTGCATGGCTACTTTACTGGTGCGAAGGGTCTAGGGCAAGATGATCTTCTCTCTCCACTGTTATTTGTTATCTGTTTAGAATGTTTCTCTAGGGTGGTCAAAGTGCATACACTTGGGACATCATTCAAGTACCATCCTAACTGTAAGGACTTAAGGGTTACCCACCTTGCCTTTGCGGATGACCTCATGTTATTTGCTAGGGAGACTGTCCTTCTATCCGTATCCTCCTTGACTACTTAGAAGAATTTAAAAGATGCTTAGGTCTTGAAATCAATAAGGATAAATCCTATATTTATCTTGCGGGGATGGCTACGGATAATCAAGAAGCTATGATGGTAGATACGGGCATACCTATTGGAGAAATTCCATTTCGCTACCTTGGACTGCCAATCATGAACGGTAAAATTAGACTAACTCTCTTCAAACCATTGCTTGATCGTATTGGTTCTTATATTGGGAGATAGTCTGCTCGTTCTCTCTTTTTTGCTGGGCGTCTGCAGTTGATTCAATCTGTGCTCCAAAGGATCGAATATTTTTGGCTGTCAATTCTTCCTACTTCTTCTACTGTTATCTCTTAGTTAGAAAGGATGGCTTGGGACTTCCTGTGGAACTCAAATTACCATCCGGTTGCCTGGAACAATGTTTGCCTCCCCAAGACTGACGGTGGCCTTGGTTTGAGGAACTTAAAAATTTGGAATGGAGCTCTTCTGTCTACAATCATTTGGGACGTACACGCCGAGAAGCAATCTTTGTGGGTCAAATGGGTGAACCACTACTCCTTGAAAGGTGGCTCCATTTGGGAAATTGAAGCTCATAAGGAACATTCCCCTTTGTTTAGGAAATTGCTGACAATAAGAGATATGTTCAAGGAGTGTGAAGATAACTCTCACGGTTTTGCTGTTCTTCTTCAGTCATGGGGCAATTGTACTACTTCTTTCACCTCTCTTGCTTATTACTATCTTAGATCTTCTTCACAATCTGTTTATTAGGCCAACACTATATGGAAGCAGGGTTTAACGCCCAAACACTCATTCATTCTTTGGTTATGTGCGAAGGGCAGG
Source organism: Voacanga thouarsii (assembly GCA_026120185.1). Taxonomy (NCBI): domain Eukaryota; kingdom Viridiplantae; phylum Streptophyta; class Magnoliopsida; order Gentianales; family Apocynaceae; genus Voacanga; species Voacanga thouarsii. Next base: position 399,630 of record JANUWF010001699.1, read on the forward strand.
CTTAAGACCAAAGATGCACTTGTGTTCAGACTTGATGACTTGACATGCCCTTTATGTAAGTCTCAGCCTAAAATAATGAATCATTTGTTTTTCAAATGCGCGGTCTTTGCTATTATCTGGACAGAAGTGAAAACTTGGTTAGGACTTCCGCAGTCTTTGAATTCAGCAATGGCTTGTCTTAGGTGGTATAAGCATGGCAACAGGGGTACCTCATGGGTTTCTAAGGCCAAGTCTACTACTTTGTCGGCCACTTTTTATTTCATTTGGACTGCCTGAAACAAGGCCATTTTTGAGGGTGTAGTCTGGCAACCGGAAGCTATAGTGAAGAAGATTAAAACACATGTGTACACTGTAATTTTTGCTTTGTACCCTCATGTTAAGACTAGGTTTGAGACATGTACTGAGATCCTCTAGGTTGTAGTCTCCCTGACTGCAAACTAGTATTTCATGTAAACTCTTATTCATTAATATTATACCATTTACATTTGCATAAAAAAAAGGAAATTTTGACAAAAAATATATATTATACGCTCCCTACTTTGATACTATATATTATGAACATGTAGCACACAGATCTTCTATATAATCTTTTTTTTTAATTATTATTCTTTAATTTGTTTTTAGATGTAAAAGAAAATTGTAAATATATCTATAATTATATATATATATATATATATATATATATTTGTCATTATAATATTTATTTCTTGAATAATTCATCAATTTAGTTCCTTAAATTTTATTTTTTAAAAATGTAGAAGTTATGAGAGATTTTGTACGTACAGGGTATTTTTTTGATAGGTTAAGTTTCTTTAGTAGAAACAAGCAACCAATCTCTTGCAAAATTTCACTATAAATTTAAGATGTCTAATATAAGAAGATATAAATCTGGACAAATTTTTGCATTTTAGAGTCAAGTTTTTAACTCTCTGATTTCAAACATCGCAAGTGACTCCTTCCCAGTATCAATGATGATGGGAATCATTCCATGATTTCAGCAATCTTTGTAAATCATCGGATATTTGAAGCAATGCAAGACTGTCGGTCCCGTTCTTGGGATAGCTTGCGGCTCTTACTCTGCACTTGGTCAGCAACCCAATTATAAAAAAAAAAAATCCATATAAATTTCAATCTAAATGAATTCCAATTTTCAACAACTATTCTTAATTTTTGAGAATTATTATTTATTTACAAAATATTACATTTTACTCCTCCTTGATCCCAAATGACCCCATATTTTTTAATATAAATTTCTTCTTAATTTAAATCATTTTTTATTCAATGAATTTGTCACGCCCCAAAGCCGAGGATGACATGGCAACACTCCAAAAAGAAATGTCGAACCCTTACATACCATAAATAACCAAAATATAACATTCTAATAATACTTAAAGAATATCCTTACATCGTTTTTAAATCCAAAACAAAACATACATAAAACTGAACAAAAATGAAAAACAACTAATCACTCTAAATCCTCTTCAAACCATTCATCCAACTCATTCTCATCTAACTGAAAACCTGCAAAATGTTAAATAAGGGGTGAGCTCACTAGCTCAGTAAGGAAATCTGGCCTACCCAGAATTGAGCATGTTACATATACATATATATATTTACAAAACGTTTGATCATAAGAGTTTAGAAATTTAAAGTACAACAAAACTCGTGGGGTCTTAAAATATCTCCCTGGTGGGTTAGTCGCACCATGTGAAGATCTCAGAGTATCACCCAAAAAAGAAGGAGGAGGAAAAGAGGAACAATGAATCTCTTAACCTTACTCATTATTGAACCAAAAGAGGCATATTTGGCGCATAAATACCGAACTACTGTGATTTATTCAGTGACAATAATGGTGATCGAAACAAGCGAGAAAGCCATCGCTTCAGTAGAGAAAAACCGGCATCGGAGTAAAAAATAGAGTGTACCTGGTGCCGAGTGTATTTTGAAATGCGCAGGCGCAATTTTCAAAACACCCAAAATCCAACCTATAACTTTTCAGACCAAAAACGCAGTTTTTACCACCCACTTTAATAATAAAAAATACCATTTTGTGCACCAAAAATCATGTATACATACTTAAAAATGCTTAAACAAAGCTTAATTCACGAAAATGATTCATGCTTGGGGACTTGATTTGACATAACTGATCAATCTTCCAATTATTATATCCCATTGGAAGAAGGGTCTTAGCTTATCCTAGGTATTGTATCCCCCTAGTAGGGCCTTTTAGCTTATAAAGTTGGGAAATTCCCTACCAAAACGAAACCCACAAGCATTCACATCACATGAATCAGAAAATCAGCACATAAGCATAAAACTTAGCTTAAACTCATAACTTTCAATGAACATAACCATTGGTACAGAAATAACAATTATCATATCATGCTCAATACTATTTTCATATAATCAAAATACCACTTTCATAAAGAAATCAACAGATATCATTGATTTTAAAGAAAACAGTAATCAGTACAAAAAACAGGAAAACCCAATTTCCTTACCTACTGAATTCAGCCTCTTGGAACCTCCTAAAGCTTCCACTCAAGCCTCCAAACACTTATTCACCTTCAATTAAAACCCAAACAATACAATTAATCCTCCAATTAATTTTTTCCAATTTAGAACCCTAATACTCTAACTTCGATTCAAGAACAATTTATCGCAATCCTAGGTTACAAACACCATAAAATACAAGGGAAAAGCTAACTTACCAAGAGTTGATACCAAAGGCTCAAGTCCCTTCTCAGATTCTCCCTTCTCTTCACTCTTCTCCTCTTCTAGAATAGTTTTAGAAATAATGTAACCGTTCAGAATATGCCTGAGCCTATAATGAAAAATTAATAAAAGCCCCCTAACTAAATAATTGCACCTAACCCCTCAACTTATAATATTTAACTGTTTTAGCCTTATGGACCCTAACCCACTAATTAAAATAAAAAACCACAGCCCAATAAGCCCATGAAAGAAGAGAAGTCGGTGGGCTCACAGAATTACTGCTCAAGTATCGGCCTTCACTTACCAAATTGGAATTGATTAGCTCGACTTAGTAAACACCCGTTTGCTAAGTCAAGAATTAAGTTAAGGTGTGCTGCCAGGAAATCAATATGGACTATGTTCGTGGTGGGCCAACGGTTCCTCATGACCTAAAGGATGACTTGATTAAGGATGTCACTATCCAGGATATTAAATTGGCCCTGTGGGATATTGGTGACTGCAAAGCTCCAGGTCTAGATGATTATTCTGCCCTTTTTTTCAAGAAAGCTTGGGATACAGTTGAACCGAATTTATGTGATGCTGTGACGGAATTCTTCACATCTGGCAGATTATTAAAACAAATCAACCATTCTATTATTACTTTGGTTCCCAAGTCTAAACATGCAGAGAGGGTGGGTGATATTTGGCCAATTTCTTGCTGCAACGTGGTGTGTACAAGATTATCTCAAAAATTTTGGCAGAAAGACTTAAGTTGGTTGTTTCGCATCTTGTAGACATCTCCCAGACTGCTTTCATCCATGGCAGACTTATGACTAATAATATCCTCTTGGTTCAGGAGCTTATGCGTGAGTATAGTAGGACAAGAGTCTCTCCAAGATGTACGATTAAAGTGGACCTTAAGAAGGCTTATGACTCAGTTAATGGGGACTTTCTACTGGAATTACTTACAGAATTTAGGTTCCCTCATATCTTCGTGAACTGGATTGAGCAATGTGTGACCACTACTTCTTTTTCTCACTACTAGAAACTAGGCAATCAGCCACGGAAACTGGCGTAGGAGATCAGCCACGGATCAGCCACAAAAATTTTTAAAAAATTGATTATATATTGATAAAAGATTTTCGTGGCTGATTCGTAGGTGATCAGCCACGAAAATATTTTTTCAATATATAATCAATATTTGATAAAAAATGTCGTGGCTGATTCGTGGGTAAATCAGACACGAATCAGCCACGGATATTTTCATGGCTGATCAGTTACGAATCAGCCACGAAAAATTTTTATTAATATATAATCAATTTTTTAAAATTTTTTTGTGGCTGATTTGTAGGTGATCAGCTACGAAAATATCCGTGGCTGATTCACCCACGAATCAGCCACGAAAAGCTTTTATCAAATATTAATTATATATTGATAAAAGATTTTGTGGTCGATTCGATGGGTGAATCAGCCACGAACATTTTCGTGGCTGTTCACCCACGAATCAGCCACGAAAATCTTTTATCAATATATAATCAATTTTAAAAAAAAATTTCGTGGCTGATCCGTGGCTGATCAGTCACAAATTAGCCACGGATTTTTTTCGTGGTTGATCTCCTACGAATCAGCCACGAAAATCTTTTATCAATATATATTTATAAATAAATATTTAAAAATATTTATATATAAATTAATATTTATTTACATATAACTATTTATATATAAATACATAAAAAAAATATTTTATATATACATATAAATATAAATATTATTAAATATAAATATTTATAAATATAGATATATAGATAAATATTTATAAATATTTATCTATATAAATAAATATTATATATATACATATGTATATATATATACATACATACATACACACATATATTAATACATGCATATATTATATGTGTGTGTGTGTGTGTGAAAATTATTTGATAAAAATGATAAAATAATTAACAGTATATAATTTTAATTATATAAATATACAAAATAATTTATTATATTGAATAATATGGTTTCATAGTAAATTGAATATAATTGTTGTATTTTGTAATAGTATAAAGATTTAAAAAAAAATACAAAATGAATGTTAGGAATGGTTTAAATGAAAAAAAAAAAAAAGAGACATATCCAAGCAATTGGACATAGCCCAATTTGTTAAGTCTCAACTTCTCATATGGGAGGTCATGGGTTCAACTCTCAAATGACTCAAAACATTCTTCAATTAATTTGAAGGTTACAATCAAGTGTGCTGCTATGATCATGTGTGCTTGGTCCACGAAGTGTGTTGTGGACCACGAATTTTCAATAATTATTATTTATTAAATTAGCCACGGAATTTATTTCCGTGGCTGATGACTTTTTTTAATTAAAATAAAAATTAATTATTATTTATTAAATCAGCCACAGAATTTATTAATCAACCACGAAATATTCCCTGGCTAATCACCCACGGAAATAATTTCCGTGGCTGATTAATCAGCCACGACGATTTTAGCCACGAAAAAATTTCCGTGGCTGTTCCGTGGCTGAGATCAATCAGCCACGAAATTTGGTCGATCAGCCACGGAATTTGCCGTGGGTGATCGGCCATTTTCCAGTAGTGTCTGTTGCTATAAACGGGACTGTGCAGGGCTTCTTTAGAGGTGTTAAAGGTCTGCGACAAGGGGATCCGATCACTCCTTTGCTGTTCGTCATTTGCTTGGAATATTTCTCACAAGTTGTTAAAGTGCACACACTTAGGACTCCATTCAGATATCATCCCAAGTGTGAGGCATTAAGGATTACTCACCTTGCTTTTGCAGATGACTTGATGTTGTTTGCTAGGGGAGAATGTTCTTATGTTCGAACTCTCCTTGACTGCCTGGAAGTATTTAAGAGGTGCTCGAGCCTTGACATTAACAAGGACAAGTCAAATATTTATCTTGCTGAGATTCGGAGGTCTGCACAGGAGAGTATCCTGGATAACACGAGCATTCCTATTGGGGAACTTCCTTTTCGCTACCATGGCTTACCAATCAGTAATGGTAAAATAAGTCTAACCTTCTACAAACCATTGCTTGATAGAATTGGCTCTTACATTAGGATCTAGTCTGCACATTCTCTTTCGTATGCAAGGCGACTCCAAGTGATCCAGTTTGTTCTTCAAGGCGTTGAGTATTTCTGGTTATCCATTCTTCCTACTTCGTCAGCTGTTATTTGCCAGCTAGATAGGATAGCTAGGGATTTTCTGTGGAACTCAAAAAATGCATTGGTTGCCTGGAAAGATATTTGTCTTCCCAAGACTGAAGGCGGACTTGGTTTGCGAAATTTACAGGCTTGGAATGGGGCATTATTTTTCAGGTGCTCCATTTTTGCTACTATTTGGAGGGAAATTAAAAGGTGGCTAGGATTACCACAAACAATGAATACGTCCAGCGCATGCCTTAAGTGGTACAAGCGTGCCAACCGTGGGTCTTCGTGGTTAGCTAAGGCAAAGGCCACTGCTATGGCAGCCACATTCTACTACATCTGGAAGGCTCGTAACAAGGTTGTTTTTGAGGGGGAAGTTTGCCAAGCATTGGATATTGTCAAGAGGATTAAAAAAACATGTGTACACTGTTATTTTTACTTTGTACCCTAATGTTTTGACTAGTTCTGAGAATTGTAGTCATATCACCTAGCAATTAGTCTCCTTGATTATGGACTAGTGAGCAACCATGCAAATATCTTTTGATCAATATTAATCATTTTACATTTTGATAAAAAAAAATAAATAAGTTAATTAATTCCAATTTTGACTGACTTGACTTGACTTCACTAAGTCAAGCCAAGACAGTCAACTCCAATTTTGATAAGCTAATAAAATTGAAAAAAATTGGAACATATGAATATTAAAAAAATTGCAAAACATGCACAACTTTTCTGTGTTTAAGCTATAGTGTTGATGATGACAATGCCTTTCTTTTTATCTTTCCCTTGTCTCAGAAAGCCTGGTGTGAAGTGCCCACATAAAACCCTATTGCCATCCTCACAACCTTATAATCATCAGTTGACGGATCAAAACCAAATCCTTTGCCACATTTGAACCAATTGTATCCAGGCATTTTTGAGTAAGGTCATTATAGTTGAGTCCATTTCTTAATTAATAATTTTTGAGTAAGGTCATTATAGTTGAGTCCATTTCTTAATTAATAAAATTTTTTAAACAAAACATGCATTAATTATTTTGATACGGTACTATATGTATGGTAATAGCCAAATCCCTTTCTCGATTAAGTATATTTGGTGGAGATACATATAAATTTTGATGGCTTGTATGTGTAAAGGAATTTTTAAAACTTAAATATTTGTAAGGTAATTTATAAAGTTTTTCTCTTATTTTAGTATTTCTAACTGAGGTATAAATTAATTTGGACATGTTGGCATGATAACTATTTCTTATCTCATATGGGAATTTTTCTAAAAGAGATACATTAATTTGAATACACAGCATATGTCACGTAATTTGTAGTCAAGTTTCCCCTTATAATTAATTTAATTAGGATATACGTTAATATGGATGCATTGGCATAATAATTAGTTCTTATCTCATATTTGTGATCCGTTTGCAATCTTTATATGATCTAATTTTATGTGTTTTTTAAATTGAGAGCTAATTTAGGTATTAGACATTTTTGGAAAATATATTAACAATTACAAAAATTAATTTTTTCCAACATATGTCTCACAAATAACATATTAATTTGAATACATAAGTTGACGTGAATTTATATGTCTCATGGATAGGAGTAACAATTAAATTTATCATAAACTTGGAGAAATTTTGTACCAGTTCTAATCTACACTGCATATAATTATAAATACTCATAAATTTGGATAAAACTTAAAAAAAAAAGTGTGCATTATAAATACTCATTACTAATTACATTAAATATGATAAAGTAATAATTTAATTAATTATAAATACTCATTCCTAAACCATATGGACTAAATTCAATTCATATTTCTTGTCCCTAATGAAATATATAAAAATAATTTACATTATATGAAAAATTACCTTTCAAATAATAATAAAAAGTGTCAAACCATTAACATAAAGGATAAAGTAAGAATGAAATGATAACTCATCCGGTTTCATTAGAGATTATAAAATTAAAATTAAAAAAGATAAACTGGACTTTCTCAAGTTTAAAACATATCGACTTAAACCAAATATAAATTTATCCTTCTATTCAAACCTCAAATTAACTAAAAGCTAATATTAAGTAGACATATATGAATTTTGTTATAAAAATCATGAAGGTATGTGGTTATACTAGAATCACTTCATGACACCCAAATATATAAATATTTTGTTTTTTTTAAAGCTTCTTAAGCCACCAACGTCACCAACCTTCTCACACCCAAAAGCAAAACATACGAACAAACCCTTTTTTTAATTTTTTTTCACTTCATGGTACTTTCATCATCAACGGTACACGAAGTGACGTATCACTTAGAAGCCCACGCAACCAGAATATAATAATAAAAAAAAAAAAAAAAAGCTTTTCCCTTCAGTTAGAATCCAAACATATTCCCCTTTCTTCTTCTTTTTTTTTTTTTATCCCAAAGAAAATCTTTTTCGTTTTCCTTTTAATAACAGGAAAACACCCAAAATCTGATAAATAATTAGCATATGAACCATCCAGTCATACACTTGAAACAATATAACGAACAACCATCAATACTTACAAGAATATATTTTACTTGCACAAATATAAATTCATATAACCATTACATTATTATTATTAAATTAACTTATTTAGTTAAGAAAATTCAAAAAGACTTAATCCAACCTTAACAGTTCAAAAAAATTGAAACTTCGTCTTAAACAAATTCTAAAAATACAAGTTTAATCTTATTATTGTTCTAAAAATGTTTAACTTACCTTAGAGGCATTACATTCAAAGAAACATAAACAGATTCATCAAATACATTCACAAGGGACCATATATCTATAATGTACAGAACCCAAACACTCAAATAGAAACCATGTATTAATCAATCATTAAGATATATACTTTGAGAAAATACCATACTTTATTTAGGAATTTTTAATCGAAGATAACACTTTTATTATATTATTCGTATAAGAAAATAGAAGTGATTTTTTTCCATTTACCTCTTAATATTAACGTTTGAAGACTATAACAATCCTACGGTATTTTTCCCTTCAATCCTTAGTTAAACTCTCTCTTTCTATATCTGTTGACGGTTACTAAAAAACAATTATGTTTTTCATAGACTTTAGTGTCTTAATAAATTATAGGGTTAGGATTTTTTTTCCCCTTCTTAATAATTACACTTAAATCTCTACTTATTTAAAATATAACAACAAAGGATTCTAATTCTTATTTGATGATTCTACACCCAAAATCTTAATAAAATATAAAATATTTCTCTAAATAAAATATTTTTTAAAAAGAACGGGTTTTACAAAAATCGACAAACGAAAAATGCTGAAAAATTAACAAAAATAGCAAGAACAATAGAATTGGCTTCATTAGAGCCGACCATGGTTGCCACAATATGAAGCTTTTCAGGATGCATGATTCCAATGCATTTCTCTATCCGTGACCATTTTTTTTTTTTATCAAAATGTAAAATGATTAATATTGATAAAAAGATATTTACATGGTTGCTCACTAGTCCATAGTCAAAGAGACTAATTGCTAGCGGATATGTCAATAAATCTCAAAACTAGTCAAAACATTAGGGTGCAAAGTAAAAATAACAGTGTACACATGTGTTTTAATCATCTTGACAATATTTAATGCTTGGCAAACTTCCCCTAAAAAACAGCTTTGTTACGAGCCTTCCAAATGAAGTAGAAAGTGACTGCCATAGCAGTAGTCTTTGCCTTAGCTACCCATCAAACCAAAAATTAATTTCAAAAGCATTCTAAATCATATGAAATCCACATATAAAATGCCAACTTATATAAGGCAAAAAGGAAAGTTGTGTATGGATGAAAAAAGGAAGGAATATCTCATCCATAATGATATACTCCTTACCCGTGGCCTTGGAGAGTTGTGTATGATCTCTTGTTTATAAGAACACGATGAAGAATTGTGCGCATTCTTCAACGAATAGTTGTGTGCTATATCCAGATATTCTCTTAGAGAGCTATGTGTGATTTCTATGATTTATAAATATATAAGAAAATTATTAACATATATGTTCCTACAAGTGATATATGATTAGAAAAGTCACCCTGTTAATAAATTCTGTGTAAGAGTTCTTATTTTCACAAAACCTTTTTTTGTGCATTTTGTAAAATAAAATTCATGCTTCATGAAAATGAATTGAAATGTCATGAAAACACATAGAACTCACTAAGATTTCATCTCATACATATTTTCTTCATGATTTCAGCCTGCAGGACTTATTTGCAGTGCTAAGAGGTTATTTTATTATAATCCTATTATATTATGAATTTTTGTTTCTTATAAAAAATATTTAGTATGTTGGCAGTTGCATCACTATAGATATTTGTTTTTCGAATGACTGTATTCTATGGCATTACTTTGCCCTAGAGAATTTGGTATTTCCTTTAATCTTGATCCCAGAGATGTGCTAGAGAACTTAATCATTCTATTTTATGGGTTTAGACTATTTATAGATTTGTATGCTTATGGATAATTATATTCTACTTAAATTATTTATGCTATAACGATCCTTGATAAGAAAAAAAAAAAAGAACAACATTTCTACTATTGCTAGTGTATAGAGGGGTAGTATAATATTATTAGTCTAATACTCTATATAATATCATATATATGTTTTTTCTAGCTCAATAAAAAATAACATTGGAATATTCTAACACACTTAAATTTTTTTTTTTTAAATCTGAGGCTGCATTTGATAAAGTTTAAATCTGAAAATTAAATTTTAAATATTTAAGTAATAAATTCTAACAATTGAAATTTGAATATTAAATATTTGAAATTTGAACTTTGAATATAAAGACTAAATTAATTATAATTTATTTTTATACTATATTTATTACAATTTATATTAAATAAAAAGATTAATAATAATTAAATAAGCATCTAACATGATAATTAAATAAGTATCTAACATACTTGTATTTCAAATTTAACTAACTTTTGTTTTATTTAAAATTTATAGTAGGATTTCAATATATTTTAATCAATTAAGTGATATAAAAAATCAGTTATCAAATTACTGAAATAATTAAACACTTAATATTTATCATTATCAAACATACTCAATAAGTATTTAAATAAATAAATAATTTTAAATACTTAATTTAATTATCAAATAAATCTTAATATATAAAAAGTCTTTTCATCCTAAAAATATTTGATTAAAAAAATAAATCTCCCAATTATTTGGGATTATTTTTCTTCTTCAGTGGTAGTAGTTCCTATTTTTTTAAGAGTAATTTTTAAATTGATCCTTAAAAGTATGTAATTATCTCAATGAAATCCCTTAAAAATTACTTTACTTAATTTAATCCTTATAATGCACTTTTTTATATTTATAAGGATTAAATTGAGTAAAGTAATACTTGACGGATTTGATTGAAACAATTGCATATTTTTTATAACCAATTTAAAAATTACATATTCTTTTTAGATGAAATTCATTTATTAATCAACCGTACTTGTGTATATTTTTTTATAGATACATTATCAGATTTGCTTTAATTTGAATTGATTTTATAGTTCATATATTTTTTTTTAACTTGTGTAGTCTTTAAATAAATCTTCATAAAAATGTGTAACAATTATTCAATCTAATTTTAATCTTATGAAGATTAAATTGATTTCAGATATTGATTAGAAAAATTAATTAAATAACACTCATATAAAAAAAAAGCCATCTCTTTTCAATAAAAAACCTTAAAATTTTTTTTTTAAAAGACGCGGATAATCAAGTCTCGACCTAACTGGAACGATACAATGATGGGAAAGCTGTTCTGTTTTCGACCTAACTGGCACGGTGCAACGATGGGCTTACAGTTTTCTTCTGCATTATCCTCTCTTTTAATGAATAAATAGACGTTCTGAATATATGACGCTTTCTGCGGACAAAAAGAATTAAAACAGTAACCTTTTTACAAACCAATAAACTTGAAGGCACTTTACCTCCATGTCTTGGAAAATATCGAGGTTTGCAGTTATTGGACATCTCCGAAAATAAACTCTCTGGCACCATATCACCTGCAATTTTTACCAACTCCTTTTCACCCATAGCTCTAAATTTATCGCATAACTCATTTACCGGTTCTTTGCCTCCTGAAGTAGGAAGACTTGTAAATACCATCTCTTTTGATGTTTCGTATAACAAATTTTCGGGACAAATTCCTTGGTCTCTTGGCAATTGTTCGAATTTACAGAGCCTTTGCGTGCAAAAAAACTTTTTCCAAGGAACAATTCCACAAAAATTGGTATCCTTAAAGGCAATCGAGAATTCTGACCTCTCACAAAACAACTTGACTGGAGAAATTCCAAAAGGCCTGGAAAGGCTGCCAAGTTTGAATTATCTCAATGTTTCTTTCAACAACCTTGAAGGAGAGGTACCAAGGAATGGTGTATTTGGCAACTCAAGCCAAATTATATTGTTTGGGAACTTTAAACTCTTTGGAGGCATTCGTGAATTCCGGTTACCTTCTTGCCACTTCCATAGGAAGAAGAATTCGAAGTTTTTTATCGTCATTATTGTTTCCTTGCTATCCACTTTCATTCTGATTTCCGCCACGTTACTATACTGCTATCGAAGAAGATGCCGAGAAAATGTTCCTTCTCCCATGCCCTCAAGAGAAGATAAGCTCCTGAGAATTTCCTATATCAAGAACTCCAACATGCAACTGGAGGATTTTCTAACGAAAATATAGTCGGATCAGGAAATTTTGAGGTTGTTTATAAAGGACAGTTAGAAAAGCAAAATGGCAAGCTGGTGGCAATAAAAGTTCTGGATCTTCAAACACATGGAGCTTCTAAAAGTTTCAAGGCTGAGTGCACTGCATGGAGAAACATTCGCCATAGAAATCTAGTTCCTATCTTAAGTTATTGCTCCAGTATGGATTCTAATGGTCACGATTTCAAGGCTCTAGTCTATGACTTTATGGAGAATGGCAGTCTTGATATGTGGTTGCATTCAAAGGCACATGATGGAAAAAGACAAAGAAATCTCAACCTTCTCCAAAGACTGAATATTGCAATTGATGTCGCTTCAGCATTGCAATATCTTCACAGTCATTGCGGGTTTATCATTGCTCATTGTGATTTGAAACCGAGCAACATTCTTCTTGACAATGACCTTACTGCTCATGGTGGTGATTTTGGAATTGCAAGGCTTCTTCCTAATTCCACCAAAAGTTACTCAGGATCTAGAACAAGCAGCTCGGTTACAATCAAAGGAAGCATTGGATATGCAGCTCCAGGTAACAACATTAATACATATATTAAGTATAAGAAAGAATTCTGTGGATATTAAATTTTGAAAGATTAAATGATTTGAGATTATGTACTTTTGCTGTTAGAGAATTTTTGATAGATGTAAAACTTTTGATAAATATGAACCTAGTACATGTAAGCCTAAAAGTTCTGTAATCTCTTTTTCCTTGATTTCTTGCAGTTAATTGCCCAGAAAAGTGATTGTTTCCCTCTCCCTTCTCTTGTAAATGAAAGTTATAAATTTCTTTAACTTTAAACGACTTGGAGTGTGAAAACTTTTAGAATATGCTATGGGTTGCTTGCCATCAGATCGAGGAGATATCTACAGCTATGAGATTCTTTTGTTAGAGATGTTTACAAGAAAAAGACCGACAGATAAAAATTTTACAAATGATTTGAATCTACATAATTATGTGAAGGAAACAATAATGAATACTCCATTTTTAAATATTCAATAATTATGTGAAGGATTGTTCACATAAATATTCAATAATTATTGTATTCAACATATGGATTTGAATACTCCATTTTTACATATTCAAACACTTCTGATGGTGGCATTCAACAGAATGATTCAAGTGTTCAATTGCCAGATGTTAACACTTTTCCAGAAGAGTGTTTTGCTGCTGATATTCTCAATCCCATATCTGAAGCAAATGAGAGATCATCAAGTCAGTTTCTCTTTGATTTAAACAAAGAGCCACGTGTAGAAGATGCTGTCAGCACAGAAAATAGTATGGAAATAGCTAAACCAATCCTAAACACAGGTACTAGATTTTTCTTTTGATCTTTCTATTTTTTTTATGTGTAAGGTGTGCTACTATCATTATTTTTTTCTATTTTCAACTGATATGATTGCAAAATACTCTAAATTTTCACTAGTAATAATACTATAACATCTAGCCTAGATATGTTTTTCTATTTTCTTCATGTATAGTCTATACCAATTAAGCTTAGAAGCCTAGATATGTTATCATCATCTTTATCACAAAGCTTCACTATGATTTCTCCCATTTTACCTACTGCATCTATAATTGTAGATATCTATTGAGAAATTGCTATTTGAATTCATAAAGAACGTAGATATTGGTCTGGTTGCTTAATGCTGCTGCACTTCACACTAGATCTTTTTCTTTCAATAGTCCATTTTTGTGTTTGAAGAGTAATATTCCTTGCGGATCTTAGTAACTCTAACAACAAAGCTCGAATGCTAGATAATGTAGCCAAAAAGACAACATTTAGAATACAACAAGGAATGTGAGAAAAACAGCAAATTTCTGAATCCTAAGTTTGTCAGGTGAGCAGCTTACACTTAAAAATGTGCTACTATCTACCATGGAGAGGGAAGGGGATAAGTGATGAAGACTCTAGTTGATGCTGACTTGGATACGATTAGATTATGAAAGTGATGAAGATTTGATAAATTTCTATTCATCATTGTAGCTGGAGCCACTTGGATGGACAGATCATATGCTCTTTGTCTACCACTGGCCATGCTCAAAGGAGATTAATACTTTAAATGACTGTTGAAAACTTTACTCCAAAATTTCACAAAAATTTTTCTGCTCAGATCTGTCATGCTTCTATTTTATTTAGATATTTTATTAATTTGGTGCTTTACATTTTGTAACAGAAGTGCATATGGGAGATGGTATGAGTAATGACATTGCACATATGGAATTCAGAGAATCAAGACAAAAACTGAAAGCGGTAAGCAATCAAGAACGCAATAATTTATCATGTCTTGTTGGAAACCAGTATTGATGGGAAATTGAAAATAGGTGCAAAGAAGAAAATGGCTTCATTATATTCAATCTCCACAAAGACTGTCAACTGTATTTGGGAACAAGGAAAAAAAGGTGATGCGCATCATAAGAAGACAGCAAATTGTGGACGCAAAAGAGTACAGATTGACCTAGTTCATTTTGGCAACATTCCTTTAGCTAAGCGGACAACTATTTGATCTTTAGCTTGTTCTTTGAACAAAAGTAAGAGTCTATGGTGATGCTTTATTTTGTCATTTTTACAGTATTTCTTGACACAAAAAACCATCATCCAAAAGGTCTATTGTGACGGTATAAGTGTGACATATTTTCCATTGTTTCATGATGACCAATTCCGTCATTCAAACAACCTATTGTGACCAATAACTGTGTCATATTAACGATCGCTTACTAACGTATAAATTTGTAATAGAAACTTGCCTATTGTAACCAAAAGTGTTGTCATAATAATATGAGTTTACTGACACAATTTTTTGTCACTTAAAAGACCTATTATGATGCCTTTTTGCATCATAATAGACGATCTGTGATGACGCTAAATAGCGTCACTGCACCTATTGTGACAGCCATATGCACGACACCCTTTGAAAGCGTCAGCAGTACAAAAGCGTCACTATAGCTCTATTTAATGACGCTTTTTAGCGTCATTATAACCCTTTTTTCTAGTAGTGTCCCCATCAGAGCTAGCCGCGTTATTGGCAAATTTCCATTATACTCAGAATCCCAACTTGAAAAATCAGCTGGTCAATCAAGATATACGTACAATCAGTAATCAAGCAAAATATAACAGCTGAGAAGAAGCGACTCTGTGAGAAAAAGGATTAGACAAGAAAAGAAAAGAAGAACGAAGAAGGAGAAGAGCTGACGAGAAGAAATGAGGGTAAAGAAAGATTGGAAAGGAAGAGTCGGTCTTCTGGTTAACTGATAATATGGATTTTTATGTGGAAATTAACTATCACGTTCTTCGCTCTCTTGCCTCTTATTCCGATTTTTCAGAATCCCATCTTTCTCTCTCTCTCTTTCACACAACACATACACCCTTCCCAATCTTCCTATCCATCTCTCTCTTTCTGCAATTTCTCCCCTAAAAATTCATTCTCGAAATCTTTCTTTTTTAAAATGGATTTGAATGACCCAACTTAAGGAAATGACTAACAATTTCTACCTTTTTTTTATCTCTTTTTTCTATTTGGATTGATGTACAAGAAATGCAGCAGAAAATAACATTTTACTCAGTCTAAATCTAGAGCTTTCTTTGGAAGATGAAAAATTTTAACTTTCAGGAGATAAATGAAACCCATATTCTAAATTTTTTTCTAAACCCTTTTCAAAACGTAGATTCGAAAAACTCGAGGATTTGGAACCTGTTGTACTGACCCCAGATTTTGAACTCCCTTTTAAGTCCAATTTTTCTACTGAAATTTTCTCCATATACAAAGTCTGAAGCTTTCTTCATCTTCATCATCTTCGTCTTCACTAGAAAGTGATTTAGACTATGATTTTTCTTTACTCAAATGCTTGAACATAGAAGAAGAGGCATAAGGTGTATGGGTTGAAGAACATTTGGGATTAACTTAGATTGAAGTGACTTCAGGCTACGTCACTTCATCTTCGTCAGAAAGTGACTTAGTCTGAGATTTGTATTTATTCGAATGCTTGAACATAGAAGAAGAGGCAGAATGTTTATGGGCTGAAGAACATTTGGGATTTGATTCTGTCGAAGAGAAAGATTTGAGCTTCAGAAACTGAGTTTCCACATGAGTCAAAGGAACTGAATCACTAAACCGAGTTTCCAAACTCACAATTATGAAAAGAATAAAGCATATTCTTTGCTTATCAATAGTAGTAGTATCAGAGATTTTTTAAGTTGACATATGACATGCACGCAAGACTTTAGCCTTTGTTTATTTTTTTAATCAATACCCATGTGACTCAATGGTTCAGATTAAACAAAGCAAAGGACAATGTAGATTAAAAGGAAGAAATTCACATTGCAAGAACATCTATGGTCTTATTCGCTCAATAGCATCAAAACTCCAAAATAATGCAATCGAAACTCATTTGAAACACCCATTTTACACTTCCCAAAAAAGAAAAAACCTTAATAAAATCTGGGAAGATAAATTTTTAACATCCTCCTAACTACTTGTCGGAATTCTTTTTCAGCACCAATTAGTCATTCTTCATCTTCTTCCTCTTCTGGAAATTTACTCAAATCAAATCCCCAATCTGCAGGAACATTTAAGTCAAACAAGAGGACTTTCTTCTTATTCCTTGAAAAACCTCACTTGAGTTGGCCAAATTCATAACATCAGAATAGTAATTTGATTTTTCATCTATCTCCATTTCCTTTGGAACAGTTTGTAAATTGCACTTCATTGTTTTTTATTGAGCATTATAATCAGACTTTCCTTTGAATTCAATTTCCTTAGAATTGAGACTCATGGCTGACTTTCTATTGAATTCCATTTTCTTCGAAGTGAAAATCATGGCTTCCTTCTTTGCTTGAGCGTTTAAATGTATCCATGGACAAGAGGCTTCTCAAGAACAACGAGAAGTTGAACAGATACCAAAGAAGATTCAATTCTTCAAGAACTGCTGTCAACAACTCAATTTACAAGACTAATTCATTTAAGAGTAATTCACGTTTAACAATACAATACTTGCTATATTAAATAAGGGTATTTGTGGAAAAATAATAATTAATATTGTCTTGATTTACTAACTAGACAGATATATTAGGATAAAAATCTCTGTTAAAGTGAACAGATAAAAGAGAATGGAGGGAGTATGAAAAAGAATGTTAATATGAAGAGGAAGGTAAAGAGATGCAGGACTTTAATTGAAGATAAACTTATTAGATATGGTGCACCTAAAGATAATGCACAGAACAACGAACCTACCTATTCAGATATATTATTTAATAAGGAGTGAAATTTGAAGAGATTAGAATTTTGAGTTGAAGATAAAGTTGTTAACAATTAATGTGCAGTGCATCTAGAGTTCATTTTCAAAGTGCCACGTGGCAACGCAGGACAATGTCAGGTGGCTCTCTCACAGCCTTTTGCAACTACTTATATATATATATATATATATATATATATATATATATATATATCTTGAAGAGCTTCACATTATGCCAATTCTATTGTTCTTATTCTTTATGTTAACTAGATCGATTCCCCGTGCATTGTACGGGTTTGTGTAATATATTAATTCAAACTCAAAAGTGCCATTAAACCTAAGAGATAACATCGATCTAAAGCACAAATAGAGAGTATCTTTTCTCAAGTATCAAAATTGTATTTTTTTTTTTCCAATTTTAATAATTGGAAGTAGGTGTAAATTTACAATATTACCGCAACCATTTTTAGTTTTTCCCTGCAGAAAGCGGTTCCTCTTATCTTAAACTATAGAAAGAAAAATTAGACCAAAAAGTATGCCTAAAGGTGGAAGCTTTACCGGTACGCTAAGTTCGCTCTCAGGCAGTAACCCAAAATCTTCGTCTTTGACGGAATCCCCAACCACTAACTACTTTTTCCAGATCTGTAGTCTTGGCAGAGACTATTTAATATGAAGAAGAATGTTAATATGAAGAGGAATGTAAAGAGATGCAGGACTTTAATTGAAGATAAATTTATTAGATACAGTGCACCTGAAGATAATGCACAGAACAACGAACCTGTCTGTTCAGATATGTTATTTAATAGGGAGTGAAATTTGAAGAGATTAGGAGTTTGAGTTGAAGATAAAGTTGTTAACAATTAATGTACAGTGCATCTGGAGTTCATTTTCAAAGTGCCACGTGGCAACGCAGGATAATGTCAGGTGGCTTTCTCACAACCTTCTACAACTGCTTTTTTATATATATAGATTTTCAGAATTTTTCCTTTGTTGAGTTTGGACTTGTTGTGGTTTATTTTTACTTTTATTCTCTCAAAGTTTGAATCCTTCACCAGTTATGATATTTTTAGACTTTATTTTACTCTTTTTATTTTTTTCCTCTCTTTCATTCTTCATCCATGTCATCATAAGCTATCTATATTTTTAGATGAAAAAAGAAAGAAAAAGATAGATGTTAGTTTGACTATCATTTTTTTTTCTACATTAGATAGATGTTAGATTCACTATTTAATAAAATTTTTACAAAAGTTCCCAATTTCTATTTGCAAGTCTAAAAAAGTAGAAACAAACGTTATAAAACACTTTGGGTAGCTTTTAAAATTTTTTTTTTAAAAAGGAAAGCAGTTTAAATGGTACTTTACTTTTTTTAACTAATATTATTAAACAAAATATCTCCGTAAAAGATTTTAAAAGCGAATGTACCAAATAATAATAATAATAATAATAATAATAATAATAATAATCAGATTTCTTTTTTGAAAAAAAAAGGATAATAGTAATTAGATTTTAAAAGATATTGAAAATTCTCAATATTTTTAGCTTCTACATAAAATTGACAAGAATTTCCACATTCCATGAGATACAACTGTCCAAATCAAGACACGATTCTACTCAATTGAACGGGAAATTCTAAGGTGAATCATGTTCACATAGATTATATATAAATTGTATCGTGTATAATATAAATTATACGATATGACTTGTTAATACATACAGTTTACGGATCCATGTTCTACCTATGAATTTCCCTAACTCATCGTCATGGAAAAATTCCTGGCTTCGATCTACTACAATTCCAATAGTTTAGAACATATGCCTATTGACATATGGGTGATGATGGAGTACGGTGTTAAAGAATCTTGGACGAAGAAATATTCCATAGGCCCATGTAGATATTGAATGTCCAATATTCGACAGGAGGAACAATGAGCTGCTCCTGCAAAGCGCGGATGGAGAATTAGATTCTTATGCCTCCAGGGGTATATATAGACAGTCAAGAAAGTGGCGAGGTGATTGGGGTGAAGACACCCCGACAATAAGGGTTCGACTATGTGTAATAGTAATTCTTTGCTGAAATATTGCAAAGGATCGTTGTTAGGATTAGTCCGTTAATCCTCTTCCTCGTCTCTTAAATTACATTCCGCCTGGTCAAAGGGCCTTTGATCAGTTGCCTTCAGGGAGTTCCCCTTATCCAAGAATTGGCTTCTTATGATTTGTCCAGCAGTGAATAGCTTCAGCCTAGGAAATATGGCAATTCTGTTTTCTAAATGGCCACATTTTTTTCAAGGATGCTGTTTGCCAAGTGCCTACATTTCCTTGTGCGCAGTTTGATTAATAATTTGTTTTTTTAAACCACCCAATGGGTGGGAAATTTTATAGAGATAGAAGAGGGGAATACAAGGAGGGGTATTAGCCTAACCTCGGAATAATTATAAACAAAATCTAATAGAAGGGACTTGCATCTTGTCAATATGGTATAATCCGTGAAAGTGTCTAAGTAACTCTGAAGAGTTAGAAAAAATAAATCGCCCGTTTTGAGTCAATGCATAGTTTGTTAATTATTCTGCAATCTGATTCCCCTCAGTTTGATTAATAAATGATATAGTTGCTTTACTACAGTTTTGCTTACCTGTGATTTCTGAGTCCTTTTTTAAGTGGTTTACTTCCCCTTCATGTATTTACCTTGGGAAAATCATAGGAATGCTTGGTTTCAAACTTTTCCATGGTCCCTTCTTAGTTACGACATTGGTATTCTGGGAAACATATTGGGGATAGACTCAGAATCTTAAATTTAAATTTGAGAGATAAAGTCATAAGAAAGAAAAAGATAGAGGAGTGTTATGAAGTTTAAAAAAGTTTTAGGATGGTGGAAGATAAAATTGTACACAGTTTTTTTTTAATAAATAAATCTTAATTTTTTCAAATAAATTAAGTAGTTTTGAAAAGATTGAAGGAGGTGTGTGTGGTATCTATCTTTATAACACATGCTATACATGGTTAATAGGAGAAAATTGGTTCAAGTTCACCGGATCAAATAACTCGTCAATTCGACATAATTTTATATCTTTATTAATTGTGTACTTCTTGAGAAAACATTTAAAATATGAATCGAATTTAATAACTAACTTTTGGATAAAGATGTATTAACCGATTTTGTCATAGTTAATAATAAATCTTCCCTTTGATAAAAAAAATTGTCAATTATAATTCTTTCGTTTGATAAAATTTTTTGTCACAATTGTTACGTGATATGACCATTTTGTTTTTGAAAATTGTAGAAAATACAATTTTTAATTCTTATTTTATCATCCAACATGATGGTTCAACATCTTTTATTATTTGAAAGGAAAACTTCCATATCGTGTACTTATTTTTTAAATATATTCGTAGGAATAGCCATATGAAGAAAATTTAATCAGTTATCTATCTATGATTTAGTAAATGATGCTTGTAATTAACTATTTGCGTTACCAGCTTATTACATACTATAACGTAATTTTTTGAAGACAATTTGATTACCTTTATCTTACATAATGGTGTGGACAATCCCCCTTCCCACCAAAACCAACAACACCCCCCCCCCCCAAGTGTTGGATGGATACGTGGAGAAAGATATCGAGAAAGAGAATTTTAATTTTAATTTTTTAGAATTAGCTAATTTATTATCAAATCAAGTGCATTTAGACAACAAAAGTTTCTTCTAATTAAGCATCGAAATATACCTAAACTTTTTGGCTAGCAATACTACCAGAGATATTCTCTTCGTGCCAGAGAAAATTTCTATGAAATGACTAAATTATCCCTTATGGTAAAAAAAAAAACCTCTAAAACAAATATTTTTATTATTTATTATTTAAATGAACACAAATCCTATTCTCTATCACTCCCCAGTTCTTCCTTGTTCGGGCTATCCCTTCCTCCTCCTTCAGTTCTCTGTCTTCTCAGTCTCTAAGATTTCTCAGCAGTGCTTCAATCGCACTACATAATTTCTCTTCATATATCTGATCCAATTCTCAATCATTTCCTTCTTTTCTTGTAATTTTTCCCCCCTAATTGACTTCCTTGTAACGGGAAATCTTGGACATAATTCCTCATTAAAGAAATAAGGATTTTTATCCTTCTAAAGCATCCTTCGGCATCTCTGAACCCTTTCTCCTGTTGGGCACGTCTTGGACATGGCGGATACACGGGTGGGGCAATAAATGGAGGAGTTCTTCACTGGACTTCATGGCTGAGAACAACATAATGAAATCAAGAGAATCTTGGCAGAGAAGTGAATATTTTGAGAGAAATTTGTGGAGGCCTAAAAATACTTGTGAAGCAGTTCTATTTTTCCAATTCAAGTTTTAGAAATTAAATCCTCAATACTTTGTTAAAAAAAACACTGAAAATGGTGTTCCTTCTCTTGATCTTGTATTGGCGTGAATGCCTTCAAAAATGGAGAAGTTATATTTGGGATTTCTGGGAGATTGGGAGATTTGGAAGTACGAAAGAGGGCAGACTATGAATGGTTGGTAAAATTTAAAAGAAAAATAATTAAAAAAGGAAATTCACCTTTGGTGACAAAACTTTTCCTGGCTAAAGGCCTTGCCAGCGTCGCCACTTCCTCGCAAGAAAAATGGCTCTCTTTGTGGACCGGACGCACGAGATTACACCATTTAAGCAAAATTTCACTCCACCCGTGATTCGAACGCCACTCAACCACTGGGCTAAGTGACTTGTTTGATTTTATTTATTTTTTAATTTAAATTATTCTAAACATTCATTTTGTATTTTTTTAAAAATATAATTATTATAACAAATAATAATCATAGTATTTTTAATATTAAACGATATTACTCAATACAATAAATTATTTTGTATATTTATATACTATTAATTATATCATCTTTTTAATAAAAAATTTGTACATATACATATATATACATACATATATATATATATATATATTATTAAGAAAAGTATTATGACCAAATTTGAAGATAATAGGATATACTTTAGCACGTAATCTAATAAAATATCTACAAAAATATTAAAAACCTAACGAATTTACAAAGTTAGGCACTTCAAATTAACGATTTAACTGTTAGCTTTATTGAAATTATTAAGAAAAGTGTTACAACTAAATTTGAAAGTAATTGGATATATACTTTGGTACGCAATCCAACAAAATATTTATAAAGATGCCGAAAACATAACGCATTTACAAAGATAGGCACTTTAAATTAATGATTTATCATTAGATTTGTTGATATTGTTAAGAAAAGTATTATGACCAAATTTGAAGGTAATCAGATATACTTCGGCACGTAATCTTGTATAATATCGGTAAAAATGCCTATAACTTAATGCATTTACAAATATAGATGTATCAAATTAACAATCCAACCATTATATTTGTTAAAATTAGTAAAAAAAAGTATTATGACAAAATTTAAAGGTAATCAGATATATTTTTGCTATATAATCTAGCATGTTCTCATATTTGATCATATTGTATATATTTCAAAATTTAGAGATTAATTTGTAAAATTTTAGGGTCATATTATAAATATTTCAAAATTTAATGTCCAATTTATAAATTCATAAGGTCATTATGTATGTATAAAAAATTACCCAATTTACAAAATTTATGGGGTCATGTTCTAAATATTTAAAAATTTGGGGATGTATATTAGTTAGGAATGGAAATTTTGTTGCTAAAAGTATAGTTAATTGTAATAGAAGTTAATATTTTTAATTAGAAAATATATTTTCGTTGTTGATGATGCATCATTAGCGAGGAAATTTAAAATTTTCTCTCTAATGCATTTATTTCCTAGCTAAAGTCATCACTTTTAGTTAGGAAATAAAAATTTTGTTGAGTAGCGACAAAAACTAAAGAAAAATTTTTCTCGCTAAAGGGTACTTTTAGCGATAAAATTTTTTTCTTAACTAAAATTTTATCACCAATGTATCATTTTCTTGTAGTAATTCTTCCTTTGAACACAAGATTAGTTTAGTCAGTTAAAAAAAATTTGCTTTGGCAATATCGCCAGCCAAACTTTTTAGTATTTGGACATTGTTCCAACTTCATTAGCCAAATTTCAATTTTATCCAACAAACTTTTAAGTGAATGCCATAGCGTAGTAGTTTGACCTCTCCCAAGTAATGAACTATGAGTTTTTTTTTTTTTTTTAATATGTTACTTAGGGCACAAATTTAATTTGGATAAGTTAGTATATGTAAAATAATTAATCCTCATTTTAGATAAGAGAAATCTTTGTACAATCTAAATGAGATGTAATTTTCAAATTAAGAGTCATTTAAGGTATTTGCACATTAACACAAAATCCATTTACCAATTGCAGATTTTCCCTTGAGATAAATATCTATAGTGATGCTTTAAGGAATGTATTTCGTCCTCCCAAGAATTTAAGAAAAAAAAAAAAGAAGAAACAATTTTTGTTTAAAGTAAAAGGAACTTGTGCAAAGCACGCAGGGGCGGACCTACCTATACATTTAGGGGAGCCATGGCCACCCCAAGAATATTAAAAAAAATTTATATATATATATAGAATTTAAAATAAATTGACCTCTCCAAATATTTAAAATTAATCTTACGTAAACATTATATAAAATAATATAATATAAAAAGTTCAATGAAGGTGATGTGATACAATTAAGATTGCAAATCGATTGTTTTCATCATGTGGTATGAATTCCCAATTTTGAAAAGTTATTTATCATATTTGAATTGTATTAATAGATAGTCAAAACATAGAAGTATGAAAATTTTTCACCTGTGTATCATGTGTTAACACTTGTTCTTACTCTTTCAATTTCTATAGTTATCACGGAATAGTCTTGTTCAGTTATGAATATGGTAAAGAACAAGTTTCGATGCAAGATGAAAGATGCTTTTCTATCAGATTATTTGATAGTATATTGAAAAGAAAATTGTAGAAAAAGTTAATATAAATTCACTTATAAATTATTTTCGTGATTTAAAAGAGTTAGGATCTATATTTAGATTCATTATATTTTCTATATTATATTTTAGAACTATTTTGATATAATTTCATATTATTATTTTCATAAATTATTGAATATATCAAATTTATTAACCTTCCAGTGATTTAGTTCTGCGATTGCCCTTGAAAGCATGTACAAATATTTTCTAAATATGAGATAAGAATTAATTACCACCCCCCAAAACACACACACACACACACACACACACACACATATATATATATATATCCAAATTAACATGTGTTCCTAAAGTATACACTAGAAATTTTTTCCATAATTGGTAAATAGGTTCTTCTAAAGTATATAATTATCGTTAAAAAAAGTTATTTTACGTTTTAACTCTACTAGAGTTAGAAATAGTTGTTTATCAATTGCCTAAACGGTTTAGAAGTATCTTTAGAAATTGTCCTTTCCATTTATAATTCTATTCTCGTATAAATTAAGTTAAACATATAGACTATATGTTCGGTTTTCCTTAAGTTATAGGATTTGGATTTTAGAGTATTTTAGAGTCTCACTTTTGTATACTTTTCTATTTGTAAAATGGAAATACCCACTCATTTACGTTAAGATGGATTCTATTATATGGAGTTTGTTTTGTACAACATAACTATCAATAATAACAAAGAGTTGTAAATTACAACTGACTCTATTTTTACTAACAAGCGGTGGTTATTTACAGCTATTAAAGATTGACTCTTATCCTTTTCTAACACCCCTTGGCAAGATCAACATGGAGGGCCGATGTTGAGCTTGTCTCTAAGTGGAACAAATCGAGTATTATTTAAAGTTTGGTGAAGATGTCAGTGATTTGTAACTCTCTTGGTACATACCGAATTTGCAGCTGGCCATTTGCAATTCGCTCTCGCACAAAATGGAAGTCTAGCTCCAAGTGTTTAGTTCGAGAATGATATAATGGATTGGCAGTGAGATAAATGGTGCTGACATTGTCACAGAAAAGGACTGGCGGACTGGATTTCTTGACACCCATTTCGGTTAAGACATTTTGTATCCACTGTAACTCAGCTGTGGTATGGGCAACAGCCCGATATTCAGCTTCAGTACTACTCCGAGAAATAGTATGTTGTTTCTTAGACCCCCAGGACATAAGAACTCCACCAAAAAACACTGCTGAACCTGTCGTGGAGCGCCTTGTGTCAAGGCAACCAGCCCAATCTGCATCCGCATAAGCAATCAAATAAGTGTTAGAAGAGGCTCGGAGATGAAGACCAGAACTCATTGTTCCTTTGAGATAGCGAAGGATGCGCTTTGCAGCTTGAAGATGGGAAGTAGTGGGTTTGTGCATGAATTGACATATGCTATTAACGACAAATGCAATTTCTAGTCGTGTTATAGTAAGATATTGAAAAGCACCTGCCAAGCTTCGAAATTCAGTGGCATTAGATAGAGGTTGACCATCATGTGCGGATAGTTTAGAACCAAACACAGGTGTCGTAACCGACTTGCAATCAGTCATGGACATCTTAGCAAGAAGATCGAGTTGCATACTTAGACTGATTTAAAAATATTCCTTCAGAGGAACGAGTAACCTGAATTCCCACATAATAGTGAAGATCACCTATATCAGACATTGAGAATTGTTGCTTCAGAGTGGCAATGAACTGTTGAAGTGCCATAGAATCAAAACCAATTAGAACAATATCATCAACATATATGAGTAGAATGAGAGTGACCTGCCCATAATGATAAACAAACATCGAGCTGTTCGATTTATAGCTAGAGAAGCCACAAGAGAACAAAAATTTACTGAAGCGCTGAAACCAAGCTTGAGGAGCTTGTTTAAGGCCGTACAAGGCTTTTTGGAGACGACAAACATGATCTGGATGAGTGGAATCTTTAAAACCAGGTGGTTGAAGCATGTATACCTCTTCATCAAGAGTGCCATTAAGGAAGGCATTTTTCACATCTAACTGCTTGATTGGCCAATTTTGTGTCAAGGCATGAGTAAAAAGTAAACAAATGGTAGCATGGCAAACTACAGGATTGATTGTAGCCTTTTGCAACAAGATGAGCTTTATACTTGTCAAGAGATCCGTCGGCGTTTTGTTTGAGTCAAAAGACCCATTTGCATCCAACGATATTCATATCAGAACATCATGGCACCAATGTCCGTGTATCATTTGCTACTAATACATTGAATTCATCCACCATCGCTTGTTTCCAATTAGAATCAGCCATTGCATCCTTTACTGTAGATGGTTCACGTATTGCCAAGAGATTGTATTTTGGATTTGGTTTAGAGATGCCATCTTTAGCTCTGGTTGAGAAGAGGAGAAGGATGGTAACCTAATCTGATACCATATAAAATGGAAATACCCACTCATTTACGTTGAGATGGGTTCTATTATATAGAGTTTGTTTTGTACAAGATAACTACAAATAATAACAAAGAGTTGTAAGTTACAACTGACTCTATCTTTTACTAACAAACCGTGGTTATTTACAGCTATTAAAGATTGACTCTTATCCTTTTCTAACACTATTATCTTTTGGTTGTAGAGATTGCTCTTTCTTTCTTTCTTTCTTTTTTTTTTTAATTCATAGATGTTGTTCATGTTGATCTATTCATACTTTATTATTAGATTTTTTATTACCAAAATTTTTATTACTTCCTAACAAGAGATATTAAAACCAACAAATTATATCAAAGTTAGATCAATTAAATTTAAATTGTCCAGATCTAATTCAAATTTGTAAGATTTAAGCTTTTCGTGTTGATTCTTTACTAATTATGGTATTAATAAATTTTGAATATATGACAGGTTTGTGATCACTTAAGTTCGAGCTTAGAAAACTAGTAAACATGTATGGACAATGAATTTAATGATATCTATTAGAAATTCCATTTAATAATCTAATCAAGAAATAAGATTTTATAGAAGTACTACAAAATTTTAGAATTATTTTGCATGGTAAAGAATATTGAGAACCAACCCAATTTTTAATAATGCCTTTTTCCCCCCTCTTTTTTGTGTGCATGACCGAAGGCAATTTGTTAGTCGACTTTGCTTTCTTTGATTATATTTGTTGTGGAGTTTAAAAATTAAATGTCATTAGCTACAATAAATATTGATATTATGTTCTCGTCCATTTGTGTTAAGTACTTTAGAAATACACTTTTATGCTTCGGGTTAAAAAAAAAAAAAAAGCAATAACAGTTCTGATTCTGATAATTTGAAATTTAAAATGAAACATTTATTTGCTGAAACTACGTTGTTTTGGAAACTTTTGAATCTCTCATGTGTCAATTTGTAGGCATAAGTGCAAGTTTTAGAAGTTAATGATAATTTTCTTATTTTGCAAATTTCTTAATATAAAAAAAATTTGCAAGATTTTATTATTAGAAGTTTTGTTATATTGTCATTGTGTGATTGAGAAATTAAGTCACTGTATAGGTGCATAACCTTATTGTGGAGATTAATATTATTTTGTTGGAAAAAAAAAACCCTTCGGTCATTTTTTTTCCAAAAATTTTGTTTGAAGATAAGTTCAAATCTTGCTTAGATAAGGCTTGTTAATCTCTAAGTTTAACTTTATGGCTTAATGGAGAGAATTTAGAGAAAATTTTGTCATATCTTGAAAATCCGTTTGAAGAGTTAGAATTCAAATTACGATAGAGAATTGAAATTTTGATTTTTTGCATTTTTTTTATGATCAAAATGTAAATGATTAATATTGATCAAAAGATATTTACAGAATGGCTTACTAGTTAACAATCAAGAGGACTATGAACTAGTAGTGGTCAATACAAGTCCCAAAATTTGTTGTCTGAACATCAGGATATAAAGTAAAAATAACAGTGTATACGTGTTTTGATTCTTTTAGCAATTTTCAACAATTGGCAAGCTACACCCTCAAACAGTGCTCTGTTACGGGCATTCCAGATGTAATATAGAGTGCAAAGCAAAACAGCAGCCTTAGCCTTAGCAATCCACGACGTACCATGATTGGTAAGCTTATACCACCGAAGGCAAGAGTTCATCGAATTCATTGCATGTGGTAAGCCCAGCTAAACTTTAACTTCCTTCCAAATAGTCACTGAAACCGAACACTTGAAAAATAAGTGGTTAGTCGTTTCCGGTAGTGCCTTACACAGTGGACAAGACAAGTTATCCAACCGAAAAACAAGTGCATCCTTGGTCTTTAGCCGTTCCCTAACACATAACCAGGCCATGAATGAATGCTTGGGGGTTAGGCCCTGTTTCCATATAGTATTAGCCCAATAGACTTTTGATGAAATAAACCTAATGTAGTCATAAGCTTGAGAGGTGAACGAAGAGGTACCTATTGCCTAAGTGTGAAGAAGAACAGTAGCACTGTGAGAATCCCGTTCCCGTTCGGGGATCATATCTCTAATTTCCAGCAGCCTACCAAATAGTGGGGAATGGTCTCTGCGATGTTCGATCTCCCAAACAGATCTACCCTTGGTGTAGTAGTGGTCCACCCATTTAACCCACAAGGATTGTTTTTCTGCATGTATGTCCCAAATGATTCTAGTCAAGAGCGCAGCATTCCAAGTCTGTAAATGTCGTAATCCAAGCCCTCCCTCATTTTTGGGAAGGCAAATATCCTTCCAAGCAACCATTGACTTTTTGGAGTCCCACAAGAAATCCCGAGCCATCCTCTCCAATTGACTAATCACAATAGATGGAGTAGGAAGGATGGACAACCAAAAACACTCAACCCCTTGAAGTACAAATTGGATAAGTTGGATGTGCCCAGCAAAAGAAAGAGAGCGTGCAGACCAACGGCCAATATAAGAGCCAATTCTATCCAACAAGGGTCTGTAGCAAGAAAAGCGGATTCTACTAATCGTGATTGGTAAGCCAAGGTAGCGAAATGGGAAGTGGCCAATGGGAATGCCCGTATCAGCCAGAATACCCTCCTGATCAGTGCTACTAAAATCAGCTAGATAAATATTAGATTTATCCCTGTTAACAGCTAGAACAGAGCAACAATTAAATTCCTCCAGACAATCAAGGAGAATCCGAACAGAAGAACGGTCACCCTTGGCAAACAACATAATGTCATCAGCAAATGCAAGGTGTGTGATCCTTAAAGCCTCGCACTAGGGATGGTAGTGGAATGTAGTCCCAAGTGTGTGCACTTTGACGACACGAGAAAGATATTCTAAGCAAATGACAAATAGCATAGGAGTAATCGGATCCCCTTATCGTAGACCCTTTGCACCTCTAAAGAAATCCTGCACCTTCCCATTGATAGCAATTGAGAATGATGTAGTAGTAACACATTGCTCAGTCCAGTCCACGAAAAGATGCGGGAACCCCAGTTCATTTAGTAAATCTAGTAAGAAAGTCTAGCTAACAGAGTCATATGCCTTCCTTAGGTCTACCTTAACCATACACCGAGGAGAAACTCTTGTCCTACTATATGCCCGCATAAGCTCCTGAACCATTAGGATGTTGTCCGCCATGAGCCTGTCATGAATGAACGCTGATTGGGAGATGTCCACAAGAAAAGGTAGAACACTATTAAGCTTGTCCGCAAGAATTTTCGAAATGATCTTGTACACCACATTGTAGTAGGAAATAGGTCTATAGTCCCCCACCCTCTCCACATGATCAAACTTATGAACCAGAGTAATAACTGAATGGTTAATCTGCTCGAGCATTCTACCATATACAAAGAATTCCATAACCACATTACAGAGACTTAGAGCAACTGTAACCCAAGCTTTCTTGAAGAATAAGGCAGAGTAACCATCTTGCTCCGGTGCTTTGCAGTCACCAATATCCCACAGGGCCATTTTAATATCCTAATCTGTGACCTCCCTAACCAAGTCAGCCTTCATATCATGAGGGACCATACGCCCAACACGAACATAATCCACATTGATGCGCTGGCACTGTGCCCTAGTCCCCAGTAGTTTACGATAGTATTCAACAAATTCCTCAGCTAAAGCCTTTGGAGTTGGAAATACTAGTTTTCAAGTTACCCAAATGACCTCGAAGGACTTTAAAAATTATCTTTTCTATTTATAATTCTATTCTAACATAAATTTGTTACCAGTAGTACTTTTAGAGTTTTATATAAAGTATATTTATGAAATGTATTGATGTGTAATTTTTGAAAATTGGTTTAGAGATGTAAATTATTTTTTGGGTTTTTGTTAATTGTGAATTTTGGGTGTCCCTATTTTCTATTTCTGCTGTTATTTTTTTATTAGTAAAAATTGCTCTTTCATTGTTCCTAAGAATCATGTTAAATTCTCGTATCTTATTTATTTCAACTTTTCATACTTTATTATTAGATAGTTTATTTGTTCTTGTTTACAAACTATATGAAATCCAGACATTATCTTAATATACTCTTAATTTAAAAATCTCATCTAAATTACATTGTATAAAACTTGCTCAAATATTCCAGCAAAACAAAATTTTCCAAATATGAGATAAAAAGTAGTTATCATACCAATACATGTAAGTTACCATGTACCACTGGTTCGAAATGCCCAATTAAGAAAAGGAGTTGATTAATAAATTACCTTAATTACATATAAAATATATCCAAAGTTACTGCGTGCCCTATTTTAAAAATACTTGAAGTTGACTGCGAATTACCTTAGATTACGCTTGTTAACCACTCAAACAATAGAGTCGCTACATTTTAAACATAAACACATACTCAAACAACTTGAAACAATGAACATCATAGATATTACCATTATATTATTCATTATTGATTCCAAGGATTTATAAATTAATAACTTCGTTTTATTGATATTAATTCTGATCTGAGTGAGTAGATTTGTATTTAGCCTTAACCCCATTAAGGTTATATATCTAACTTTAGCCTCGCAAAAAGGTTTTTAAGATTTATATTGTACACTGAAACACAATATATATATATATATATATATATATACTTTAACATATGCCATGCTCAATATAATTTTACACATATAACCACAATAAGATTTCTCAAAACATGCACTTTTATTAAGCAAGACTTTAATTTAGTAAATTAAAATATCAAAACCACTTATTTAAAGTTTAATTTTTCAACTAAGATATTTATTAGTAGACTTCTCCTCTTTCCCCATAAACTATTAAACTGAAGTCATTATCTTTCATTAAACCCTGGCATAGTCGCCCTTTAGAAAACTCTGATATTTTATTCCTTTCATTTGTAAATGAATGTTCATATTTATATTTTGGATGTCTAAAAATGAATTTTTACTTTCTTAAAATAGTTTTTTTCTCCAAACTTTCACAACTAACCTCATCTATTTAAAAGATACAAGCTACACTAATACATAGGCTCTACTACTAATGTCTCTAATTACAAATAAGGATAATGTAATAACTGATCTATAGAATGATATTTTCTTAAATTTGTATATCAAGTCAAAATAAAGCATTTAATTTAGACGGAGGTCGTATGGCAACTTTTTTATTTTAGAAGAAATAAAAAAAAAATACTGCTTTAGTTAAAACTTTTACTTTATTTACCTTACAATCTAACTTGCATATATTTCTCAAAACATGAAAGTAGAAAGAAGGGAGGGGGAAGAACTTTTGAATTAGAGTAAACTAAGATTTTTTTTTTTTTTTCAAGAATAGCTGTTAAAGTGATTTGCCTTTTGTCTATGATTTGAAAAGGACAAAAAAAAAAAAAAGAAGAACAAATATAAGGACATAAACATCACTCATTGATAAATATTAGGTGATATAAATAAAGTGGTCATGGAGAAATTATTGATTATATAAGTATTGAACACATCCGTGTAATACATGGTGGAAAAAAATTTTCTTTATGAAGCAATTGCCATTGCTCCCATATCTCCACAAGTGGATTATTCCTTATTGATTTCTTACGATTTGTCCAACAGCCAACAATTTCAGCTTAAGGAACATGATATTCATGGCAACCATCCGTATAATAGAACGCGGATAATCAAGTCTTCGACCTAACTGGCACGGCACAACGATGGGCTTACAGCTTTCTTCCGCATTATCCTCTCTTTTAATGAATAAGTACACGTTCTGAATGTATGACGCTTTCTACGGACAAAAATAATTAAAACAGTCATTTGTTTCATTTCCAGAGCATAAACAGTCCACCAAATTGCAAAAGATAACTACTTTCTGAGAGCGAACATGGGCCTCGAATTTTGGTCAGCAGCTGAAGTTCTTGTGCTGTTTTTCAGTGCCATCATAACATTGATGCCACAGGACGCAACAGCTGGAAATTATCTCGAGAACGAAACTGATCGCCTTGCTTTGCTGAATATCAAGCTTCAAATATCTGATGATCCATATGGAGTTCTGAATTCATGGAATGATTCACTTCACCATTGCTATTGGGAAGGTGTCACCTGTGATGCCCGGCATCAAAGAGTTACTAACTTAACTCTTGGAGGTAAAAGTTTACTCGGATTTATATCTCCTTATATTGGAAATCTTAGTTTTCTAAAGTCTATCCAATTAGGGGAAAATAGATTTCAGGGTGAAATTCCACAAGAAATTGGTCGTTTATTTCTTAGCAACACTCTTAGCGGAGAAATTCCTGTTAATCTGAGCCAATGCTTAGAACTAAGGACCATGAGAATATTTCAAAATAAACTTGTGGGAAAAATTCCTTTCGAGTTAGGCTCTCTGAAGAAGCTTCTGGGAATTTACCTACATCAAAACAACTTGACTGGAGAGATACCTTCTTCTTTTGGGAATTTATCCTCACTTGCAGTTCTTGGTCTTGGATTCAATAATATGGAGGGTAATTTGCCAAATGAAATTGGATTCTAGAGAAACCTATGGGGATTGTCTGTAAGTGCGAATAAATTTTCCGGTGCAATCCCACCATCTATATACAATATTTCCACACTGTCTAAGGTTTCTCTGACAGAAAATTTCTTTGAGGGAAAACTTCCAAATGATTTAGGCCTCAAAATGCCAAATCTGACATTGCTGTACATTGGTGCGAATCAATTCGATGGCAACATTCCAGTTTCAATGACTAATGCCACTAATCTTGACGGACTTGATATCTCCCGAAACAAATTTGAAGGACAGGTTGCAACTAATCTGGGAAATTTGCCAAGTCTCCAGGTGCTAAATATTCAGGAAAATCTTTTGGGTCGTAATACTACAGGGGACTTGCATTTTGTCACATCATTGACGAACTGCAGTAGTTTACGAGTACTTGACTTTGATAGTAACCTCTTTGGAGGAAAACTACCCCAAAAAATTGGAAATCTCTCAGTTCATCTTCAAAAATTATACATGGGATACAACAGTTTATCAGGAACAATCCCTGAAAGCCTAATGAGACTTGCAAATCTTTATGCGTTATCCATGGAACATAACTTTTTCACAGGTACCATACCAAGGGACTTTGATAAACTTCAAAGTTTGCAACTATTGGATCTAGGCAAAAATCTGCTGATTGGAGAGATCCCATATAACTTTTGCAATATAACATCTCTATCCGAACTATACATGGAACGCAATAACCTTGAAGGCACATTACCTCCTTGCCTTGGAAACTCTCGAAGTTTGAAAACATTGGACATCTCTGAAAACAAACTCTCTGGCATCATATCCCCTGAAATTTTTGGCAACTCCTTTGCACCCTTAGATCTGGATTTATCACATAATTCATTTAGTGGCTCTTTGCCTACTGAAGTTGGAAGACTTGCGAATATCATCAGTTTTGATGTTTCTTATAATAGTTTTTCGGGAAACATTCCTGATACTCTTGGGGATTGTTCGAATTTGAAGAACCTTAGCATGCAGAGCAACTTTTTCCAAGGAACGATTCCACAAAAAATGGTATCCTTGAAGGCAATCGAGCTTTTGGACCTCTCGCAAAACAACTTGACTGGAGAAATTCCAAAAGACCTGGAGAGGCTGCCCAGTTTGAATTATCTCAACCTTTCTTTCAACAACCTTGAAGGGGAGGTACCAAGGAATGGTGTGTTTGTCAATTCAAGCCAAATTATATTGATTGGGAACTTTAAACTCTGTGGAGGCATTCCTGGACTACGGTTACCTTCTTGCCACTTCCATAGGAAGAAGAATTTGAAGCTTTTGATCGTCATTATTGTATCCTTGCTATCCACTTTCATTCTGATTTCCACCACATTACCATACTGCTATCGACGAAGATACCAGGAAAATGTTTCTTTTCCCAAGCCCTCAAGAGAAGATAAGCTCCTGAGAATTTCCTATCATGATCTCCGACATGCAACTGGAGGATTTTCCAACGAAAATATAGTTGGATCAGGATATTTTGGGATAGTTTATAAGGGACAGCTGGAAAAGCAAAATGGCAAGCTTGTAGCAGTAAAAGTTCTGGATCTTCAAACCCATGGAGCATCTAAAAGTTTCAAGGCTGAGTGCAATGCATTGAGAAACATTCGTCATAGAAATCTAGTTCCTATCTTAAGTTATTGCTCCAGTATTGATTCTAATGGTCACGATTTCTAGGCTCTAGTCTATGACTTTATGGAGAATGGTAGTCTCGATATGTGGTTGTATTCAAAGACACATGATGGAACAAGGCAAAGAAATCTAAACCTTCTCCAAAGACTGAATATTGCAATTGATGTCGCTTCAGCATTGCAATATCTTCACAGTCATTGTGGGTTTATCATTGCCCATTGTGATTTGAAACCGAGCAACATTCTTCTTGACGATGACCTTACTGCTCATATTGGTGATTTTGGACTTGCAAGGCTTCTTCATAATTCCACCAAAAGTCACTCAGGAGCTGGTACAAGCAGCTCGGTTGCAATCAAGGGAACCATTGGATATGCAGCTCCAGGTAACAACATTAATACATACACTAATTATCAGAAAGAGAACTATGGATATTAAATTTTGAAAGATTAAATCATTAGAGATTATGAACTTTTTCTGTTTGAGAATTTTTGTTAGATGTAAAACTTTTGATAAATATGAACCCAGTACATCTAATCTAAAAGTTGTGTAATCTCTTTTTCCTCGATTTCTTGCAGTTAATTGCCAGAAAAGTGATTTTTTCCGTCCCCCTTCTCTTGTAAATGAAAGTTATATATTTCTTTTATCTTGAAATGACTTGGAGTGTTAAAACTTTTAGAATATGCGATGGGTGGCAAGCCATCAACTCAAGGAGACGTCTACAGTTATGGGATTCTTTTGTTAGAGATGTTTACAGGAAAAAAACCAACAGATGATTGTTTTATAAATGATTTGAATTTGCGTAACTATGTGAAAAAGAATTTATTAGAACGAATTATAGAGATTTTGGATCCTTCGGTCTGTTCAAGGCAGGAAGAGGAAAACAAGGAATTGGAATTAAATGATGATGGGATTATAGAGCTTGAAAAATCTAACGGAAGCATTGCAAATTTCTGGAGTAGAAAAGAATTTTGGATGAACTGCATTATTTCAGTCTTTAAAATTGGACTCAAATGCTCTGAAACATTACCAAATGATCGCCTGGTTATGAATGAGGCCACAAGGCAATTGTTAGCCATTAGAGATGCCTTTGTTCTGGGACAAAGAGATAGAGCAGCTCATGCAACTCATGGTATGTCATGTTTCTTAGGAAGTTGAATTCTACTATTCTGGTCCTTTTCGCCTTATATAAGTTGGCATTTTATATGTGGATTTCGTATGATTTAGAATGCTTGTGAAATTAATGTTTGGTTTGACAGGAAGCAACAAAATCTGGACTAAAATGAGTAATTGACCTTGACGGTGATGGATACAGAAATGCATTGGAATCATGCATCCTGAAGAGCTTCACATTATGGCAACCATGGCCGGCTCTACTGATGCCAATTCTATTGTTCTTGCTGTTTTTGTTAATTTTTCTGCATTTTTCCATTGTTGATTTTGGACTTGCTGTGGTTTATTTTACTTTTATTCTCTCAAAGTTTGAATCATTCACGAGTTATGGTATTTTTAGACTTTATTTGGCTCTTTTTCGTTTTTTATTCATGTCATGGTGAGCTACTTAAATTTTTAAATATAAAAAAAACAGAAAAAAATAGATGTTAGATTTATTATAATTGTTTTCTACATTAAATAGACGTTAGATTCATCATTATTTAACAAAATTTTCACAGAAGTTCCCTATTTCTATTTGCAAGTTTGAAAGAGGAGAAATAAAAGTTACAACAGTTTAGAGTAGACTTTCAAAATAATTAAAAAGAGAAAAAAGGAAATTAAAAAAGCAAAGCAGTTTAAACAATATTTTACTTTTTTAACTAATATTATTAAACAAATCTCCCATAAAAGATTTTACTCTAATAGTAAAAGATGTTCTTTTTTGAAAAAAGTAATAGTAATTAGATTTTAAAAGATATTAAAAATTGTCAATATTTTCAGTTTCTACATAGAACTGACCAGAATTTCAGCTTATTGAAATTGACAGAATACCATATTTCTTAGGCTGAAGGTGTTTACTGTTGGACAAATCATACGAGACCAATTCTCCATCCTTGCTTAGCAGGAGCAGCTCATTGTTCTTCCTATGGAATACTGCACATTTAATTTCTACATGGACCTATGGAATATTCCTCTGTCCAAGATTCTTTAACACCTTACTCCATCATCACACGCATGTCAATCGGCAAATGTTCTAAACTATTGGAATTGTAGTAGATCAAAGCCAGGGATTTTTTATATTTTACAAAATGCTCAAAACAGATTCTGTGAAGATAAGAACTCTTGCACATAATTTATTAACAGGTAAGCTTTCAAATCACATATCACTTTTGGGAACATATATTTAATAGTTTTCTTATATACTTGTAACTCATAGAGATCACACAAAACAATCCAAGAGAATATCTGGATATTGCACACAACTTTACTATTACGATGGTTGTCAAGGTTGGGTAAGACAAGTATCTTCGACAAGTATTTTTGATATACTGAAGTTGATTTTAGAAGATGTTATTTTTGACAATATTTGACGTGGTATTAACTTAGTTGGATTAGAAAAGGGATCCTGCAAATCCCGCGAATCTAGCATGAATCTTTGAGAAGATCTAATGAAGATTTTATGTGCAAAGATGATCAATCCAAGTAGAACTAGAACTGCAAAGACCTAGGAAACTTGAGAAGAAATTTGTTAAGTAGATTCTTAATTCCACAAGAAAACTACCACTCTACTTACAAGAATAAAAGTCGACCTAGCTATTCCAAAGATGTATTAAAAAACTGCACGGAAAAAGAAGCGAGTATTCTCTAGAGCGTTAGTCGAGTAATAGAGTGAGGAATTCATATTTCTATTCTAAATGTGTTTAATGCATACATCGTTGACGGAGTGTTTTGCTATTCATTGTTAGAGTATGCTTTGAAGATTCAAATTGATTGCTATAGCAATTATACCATTCAAAGGAATTTGAATCCAAAATTTATTCAAATCAAATACCTTTCTAGCGGAAAGAATTTCTTGGAGTCAAACGAAGTACCGTTGAGCTGAAGCAAAAAAGGTTGAAAGGAGTTTAATGGAGGTAGTTGGGTCCAACAAAGATCTTTTAGAAGTTTCACAAAAGAACACTGGTATGGTATTATGTTAAAGTCCACTAAAGATCACTTGGTGATCGAGATAAGTATATTTAGTATAACTTTTGTTCAAGTATAGTATTTTATTTTTTTATTGGTCTAGGACCCAAAGACGTAGACTTGTTAATAGTCGAACTACATTAACAATTTACTGTATTTGTTGAACTTTTATTTCTACTTGTTAAACTAACACAATTATAATAGGAAAATTTAACAATAACACAGGAGGTTAACAATCCAAACCACACAATTGGTATCAGAGAGGATCACTATATTGGAAAAACTATTAATTTAACATATGCTATCATAGAAATTAGTTTGAAAAAACTATGTCTGGACTGGTAGAAGAAAGAGTCTCTGTTACTCGACCCTCATTATTGAAAGGTACAAACTATACTATTGGAAAACTAGAATAGAATTCATCATCAAAACTCTCGATACTACTAGGAAAGTGGTTCAGAAATGATGGAAACCTCTGAGAAAGGCAAGTATTAGTCTGGAGAAGCGGAATTGAAATCAATTTATGACTAGATAGATGAATAGTGTCATGTTGACAATGCAAATGATAAAGCTTTGAATGCAATTTTTGTTTGCAATTAGACTAAAAGAATTCAAGTTGATTTCAACTTGTCAATTTGCAAAAGATGCATGGGAGAAATTACAAACAATATTTGAAAGAACAAGTACTGTTAAGATGTCAAAATCACAAATGTTAATAACACGGTTTGAGGAATTGAGGATTGATGAACATGAAATTGTTGATGTTTTTGGTAACAAGTTAAGAAACATTTCTAATCAAACTTTTCGACTTGGAGAGCAATATTCAAAAGAAAAGTTAATTCATAAGACATGGAGATCTTTACTACCAAGACTCCATGCTAAAGTTGATGCTATTAAAGAATGCAGGGATCTCTTTCAGATGCGATTAGATGAATTAATGAGCTCTTCGCAAATATATGAGATGAGTCTTCAATCACACTCAAAGTCCAAAGAGAAAGGAGTTGCTTTAAAAACAAAAGAGGATTTTGATAAGAATAAAATTGATGACAAAGTTTGTTTATTGACAAGAAGATTCAACAAAATATTGAGAAAGAAAAAATAGATGAACAAATCCTTTAACAAGCCATTCAACAAAAACCAGAAGCACAACAGAAAAGCAACACCAAACAAAAAATCTCAAACAACAAGTATGCACTAAAAGGATCAAAATGTTTATAATATGGTAGAATTGGTTATATTTAAATTGACTGTAGAAATCTAAAGAAAAGCTGAAGAATAAGTCCTACAATACAACCTTGAATGATTGTGAGAACAATCCAAATTATCCTATCGAAAATAAAACTAATAGTGATGATGAGTTTGGTCAAGCAAGCAATGTCATATTTAATGTTGTTATTACAGAAGATACTGTGGAAAATCATATTAATTGTCTCTTACAGGTCATAGATATAAGGCTTTTCTTAAAATATTTAAAAATCTTTAACATGATTGGAAGTCTATCAAATCTGAGTTTGATAAAGGCAAGAAGTCCCCAAAAATGAAATGCATATAGATCAAAAAGTTGTGGTTCATATGTATTTAGAAGCTACCATAGAGGATGTATGGTATCTTGACAGTGGTTGCTCAAAATATATGACAGGTAAGAAAGAATTTCTTGTAAACTATAAAGGAAAAAAAAAAAGTGTATTGTTACATTTGGTAATGACTCAAAAAACAAAGTTGTTAGAATCAACATGTTAAACATTGAAGGTATGTCTAAATTTAGAACTTTATATGTTGATAGTTTGAAGGAAAACTTGATCTATATAAGTTAGTTATGTAATCATACTATGGTTTTTAATTTTATAATATCAAAGATAAGTATCTTGTTGTTGATAATACTAGAACTTGTGTTATTTTTGGGAATAGAACATTTGTGAATTACTATTAGATATACACATCCAATAGTTATGACTATATGTTGGCTAAATTTGATGAAGTTAAGCTATGTCATCAAAAGTTAAGACATATTACTTCTAAACAATTGGAGATACTGAGTTCAACAAGAACTATTCACAAATTACCAAAGCTTGGTAAATCTGTTAAAAGAATTTGTAGTTCTTGTCGAAGTGGAAAGCAGATTAAAATGCCACATAAAAAGGTTAATGAATTGTCATAACAACAGTCCTTGAACTTGTTTACATAGATTTGTTCGGACCAACACAAACAGAGAACATAGGTGGAAAAAGATATGTCATAGTATGTGTTGATGATTATTCTAAATTTACTTTGGTAAATTTTCTAAGTCAAAAGTTTGATGCATTTGAAGTATTTCCAAAGTTATGTGTAATGCTGCAAACTCAGAAATGAGCTAAATTGAAAAGATTGAGAAGTGATCATGGTAAAGAGTTTGACAACAAACTGTTTGAACCATTCTGTGTTGAGAATGGCATTCAGCAGGAGTTTCTAACACCCTAACAAAATGGTGTTGTTGAATGAAAAAATAGAATCATACAAGAAATGGATATGAAAAGTGCTTTCTTGAATGGGTCCTTGCAAAAAGAGGCATACGTTGAACAACCCAAGGGATTTCTTAATCCAGAATTTCCTGATCATATTTATTGGTTAAAGAAAGCCCTTTATGAATTGAAGTAAGTGCCAATAGCATGATATGAAAGGCTGAGAAAGCATTTGTTGAGACTGGGCTACAAGCAAAAGGGAGCTGATAAGACAATATTTGTTAAAAAGTTGGGAACAAACTTTATTGTTGCAAAAGTCTATGTTGATGACATAGTATTCAGATCAATATTAAAACAGATGTTGAAAAAGTTCGTTAAACTTATGCAAATAGAGTTTGAGATAGGTATGGTTGGTAATCTAACATTCTGTCTTGGATTGTAGACCAAACAAATGAAAAATGGGATATTTATCTCACAGGGGCAACAACTTGGTTAAGAAGTTTAATATGGAAGATTCAAAGTCTATCAGAACACCTATCAATGCTAGTTAGAAGTTGTCAAAGAATGAAAAATGGCAAGATATAGATTAACATCTGTATAGATGTATGATTGAAGGATTGTTGCATCTGACTGCTAGTTTTCCAAATATTTCTTACATCATTGGAGCTTGTGCACTTCAATCATGTCCCAAAGAATCGCACTTAAAGATTGTCAAGTGAATCCTTAAATATGTTTGTCATACTTCTGAATATGGAATCTACTTTAGCAAGGATTCAAATAGTTATCTTGCTAGCTTTAGTGATACTGATGGGGTGGAGGATGTTTCTATCTAGGAAATAATCTTGTATTATGGTACAACAAGAAATAGAATTGCTTTTCTTTTTCAACTGTTGAAGTAGAATACATAGTTACCAAAAGTTGTTGTACTCAGCTGTTATGAATGAAGCAGATGCTGGAAGACTATAGGACTAGACAGAAAGAACTAATTGTGTACTGTGACAATATAAGTGCAATTGATATATCAAAGAATTCAGTTCAACATAGCAGAACAAAGTATATTGATATAAGACATCACTTCATTAGAGAACTTATCGAACAACAAATTGTATGGATTGAATATGTTTCAACTCGAAAGCAACTTACTGATATCTTTACAAAATCTCTTGATACTACGTGGTTTAAAGAATTATAGAAAGCATTGTGACTCTACTTACTTTGCATAAATATTATGGTGTCAAACTTATATATAACATTTTTTTTTTGTTTTTTACAACAGTAGAAAAATAAATAAAAAAAATGATTATTCAGAATATGTTGCAGACATACAAAAAGTATGATATGATTTGAACTCTAAAGAAATGCCAGAATGAGTGAATATATACCAATCACATATCACAAGAACCAGTATCTTATTATGTTGGAACATAGAATTATTTGTTTTCTTTTATGAAGAAGAATAGTACCCTTATTTACTGATGAAGGCACCTCACAACAAGCATTGATCGCTACTTCATTAGATTAGGAAAAAGCACCATTAGTGTCCTTTACAGAATAAAGTGTTGCATAAATAGAGGAAAAGGAGATTGTGGCAATAGAAAATGGTAACATGACTGAGAAAATGAAACTAAAGACACTTTGACCTATGACAAGAGTAAGAAGAGTAAGGAAAAAATTAAGGTAGATATTGACGAGTTTGAGTAAAAACAAGTTCAACAACCAAGAAGAGGAAGACTAGAGCCTTAGTTAGGGAAAAAGGA
Organism: Voacanga thouarsii; assembly: GCA_026120185.1. Taxonomy (NCBI): domain Eukaryota; kingdom Viridiplantae; phylum Streptophyta; class Magnoliopsida; order Gentianales; family Apocynaceae; genus Voacanga; species Voacanga thouarsii. The sequence goes on from JANUWF010001699.1 coordinate 442,216, forward strand.
AAAGAACTGGCTATAAAGAAATCTAGAAGACAAGCTATGACTCCTAAGTATCACATTTTTTGTGATGATACAAGTGGAGACCAATTTGGCATTATTTCGGACAGAGAAATATTGGTGGAACATTAGATCGACCTGCCTAAGCTTGTTAGCTTAGATCTTGAAGGTATTCTTTAGAATGTAAAATTGTTGGATTCATTTAAGTTCAAGACAAAGTATAATGATACTTGATGTCGTGCGTGTAGTGTGTAGGGAATATCTCAACAAAGTCACACAAATAGTCAAGTTTTAATTAAAATGCCACAATTATTTGCATACACATACTTTAGATAAGTATATCTATCATGTAGTATAGAATCCTGATAGTAAGTATCGAATCCACTGAAAATGTAGGAAGTATTGTTTGGCTAATAAATTGACAAAATAAAATAAAAATAACTCTTACACCAATTCCTCACATTAGATAAGTCACCCGTGGTCACAAAATTAATCCAATAGTAAGAAAAAAAAAAGTCATACAATCAAATGAAATTTCCCAAAATTAACCAAATACATAATGTTGATCTAGTCAATTAAACACCCAAATTAGTATTGCAATGATGGCCTTCAATTAAAACCCACTAGCTCTTAAGTTATGAGTTTTTTATCTTTAGCCCAAATTGAGGGTATCTATACCTCCCAAATTAGATCCAAAGAGCATTAGGCTCAAGCAATCCCGATTCCACATCTAAAAAGTGAAAAGCCCCTATCTCTTGGCAACATTCCACTTCATCAATCATCATGTTCTTTTTTCCCAAATTCTTTCTCAAATTCATCAAGGAAAATAAATCTAGTAGATCAACTAATTTGGTATCCAACTTCTAACACAATCTCTTGAAATCATTAGAAGGGGATAAACCCAAACCAATCAATCTGCACAATACAATAAATCAATAAATTACTAAAATAGACTTCAATTAAACCAAAAGAAATCCAATAAAAAGTATAATAAGTGTTCATCCTTTTAATTACAATTCAAATCAATATAACCCAACATTTACAAAATAAGATTACAAAGAAAAATGAAGAAAAATTCATGGACAAGTGTGTTCCTCTTTTTTCTTATAACCTTCTTGAAAATGCTCTTCCCCTCCTCCAAGATGATCTTGATCCTTCTTTGGCGGCCTTTCTTAGTGTTTTTAAGAGTTCTGATAGTGTTACTCTATAGGGATTCATGCCCTAAAAGTTTACAATAGGGATATTTATAGGTTTTCTCTTTAAAATCCTAAAAATTATAAAACAAGGATTGTTCTACAATATTGAATGGCGCCGCTTATATTAGCATATCTGGTGCTACTTTAGCTATTTTTTTATATTCCAAAATATAAGGGTGCTAGTTAAGTTGATCTGAATTATGCTACTAAACTTTTGAAGTTTGATCCTTTGAAACGTTTGAAATTAAGCAGTGTTGGTCATCTCGGCTTGGGTGGCACCACTGCTTACTTTCTCTTTTTCAACTCTTTTTGTGCTTTTCATCTTATTTCTTTATCAAATCTTCACTCTAAGTATTCTACACAAAACAAGATGAAATATGAAAATGAACAATTATCTATTCAAGAATTCTTCACAATAATAACATAAATGACATGAGAAATGTACATTTTAAGCATTCATCACTCCTTCACACTTAAACTTTTGTTTGTCTTCAAACAAATTAACATTATCATCAACAAGTAATCAGCTATGAAAATTTAGAGTTATAAGCTTAGCAACAAGAATAACTCATCATGCGTGCAAATATAGTAAAAATAGTAGAGACATTATTCTTCTTAAACTTAAAAATATAATTAAATGCTTATTTTATCAAATTGGGATTATGTAAATTAACAAATTAAGTTAGGTTATGTAAATTAACAAGTTAACAAATTGGGTCATTGAAGTAAAGTTAAACAAGTTTATAGCTATTCAACATGATTCACTATACTCTCTAGGTCAAGAATACAAATAAGGTGATTTATATAAATTAAGATTAAATTGAAGGTTAATAGGGCAAAAATGATGAATTCAAAAGCATACTTATTGGGAAAAAAAGAAATACAAAGCATCATGGAAGCTGTTTACCTCTGTGTTTGAATGACCTTATTGACACTGAAGAAAATGTTTGAACCTGTATGCTTGAAGCCACTTGTTCTCCCAACACCTCCGGTTGCACTCTTGCGAGCCGTCTACTCCTTCTCATTTACGCAAAGGTTTTGAATTTTTGGAGTATTGTCTTTTCACTACCGAGAAAGCTATTGAAAATGAATCAAAGAACAATGGCCTTGGTTCCTTTTCTTTTATTTTTAAGCAATCACAGAGAGAGACCAAGAGAGTGAAATAAAAACATCATGCTTTTTGTTATCCTCTCACGCCAAACAATACGAGATTCATCCCGTGTTTTTTTATTTTATTTTATTTTACCTTTGGTCTTATTCATTGGGCCAAATAAAATTATTTACTCTTGGGTTTGAACACCCATAAATAATAAGTTTCAATTATTTATTTTTTGAGCTTCATAAAATAGCCCAATAAATAATTAACAAGCCCAAATAGGCCATTATAAAATATCAGGCCTTTTATCTAGTTTATACTTAGGTTAATTTTTTAATTATTCAATTTAGGCATTGGACCCTGAATAATTAATTAACCAATTAAACTAGATAAAATATATACTCTCTCTTGAACCTTTTATTTTATTCCAGTCCAATAATAAATTAAACTATTTTAATAAAATAAAATAAAACCCATAATTATTAAGACCAATTCTTTAATCCAAATCTTTCAAGACTAAAGAGCTATTCCGAGGACCAAAAGATACATAGCATTGGCTACTAAAATAACCAAAATATTCCTACTATATAAATAGCTGTATTTTATATTTTAAATATTTTCTAATATCACCATAAGAAAATATTGACCCCAAGGATAATACTGCATTAGCAAAGTCTTTGACCTACAGGTGTAATGACTAAAATACCCCTCTATGTATCGTCGTATATTTAGAAAGGAGTATACTAACACCTCTCTAAAAGACATCTATCATCCTTAGACCTCTAGTCCAATGATCCACGACTTTTGAAATGTTTTCACTTTCCAATGGAGCTATCCTAAAACAAACATCCAAATCATGTTCCCTAGGGCTTAGATATTTAGATCATTTAAACAGTCACAAGGGGCGATATAACACAGAAGTTATCTTGTAAAAGTCTATCTTAACTAACTAGTTACATATATCCAACATACAAGTATATCGGCTTTACGAAAGAACCTCAACTACAACATATCAATGTAAATACTTCCAACTTTGTCAAACTACCAACCCATACTCAAACAGTAGAGAATTAGTCCATAATGTAGCAGTAATAGTTTGGCTTTCTTCTAAATAGTACTTTTAGAGACCACCATTATAGGTCATATTCTACGTATTCGAAATATGCTCATATTATGAAGTGAGTAGACTACTCACTGGCTAAATGTAGTTTGGAATTTATAACACAATAACCTAAACATGATGAGATTCCCATTCTGATCAATCGGTTGAGAACAAACATTTATGTGTTAAGTAACCCGTGATTCATACCTTACTGTAAAAGACCATCATTCACATGGATTACTTACTTAAACACAATGGGTCTTCTCTAAACACAAATCGTGCACAAATAAAATGTAAATTCACAAACAAATTTTGAGAATAAATTATTTTATTAATAAAATCAATAATTACATAAGAAAACTATTCTAGAGGGCATACATTCCAACAATCTCCTACTTGTACTCTAAGACTAAGAAAGTCCGTAGGTGCCCACCCCTATGGCATCTAAGCATCTCTTGAAGACTCTCTCAGCCAGAGACTTGGTGAAGTGATCTATCAGGTTATTCTCCAAGGCTATCTGTTCCACTACAATTTCCTGTCTCTGGATAAAATTCTGGATCGAGGTGATACTTCTTCTCGATGTACTTCCCCTTCTTGTGGTTCTTAGGTTCTTTGAATTGTGAGACTACTCCAGAGTTGTTGCAATACACCACAATCGGTCTGTCCATGTATGGCACAACTCTAAGTTCTAAAAGGAACTTTCGGAGCCAGACTGCTTCCTTGGATGCCTCTGAAGCTACCACATTCTCAACTTCTATAATTGAGTCAGCAATGCAAGTTGCTTGATACTCCTCCATGAAACAACTCCTCCAGACAATGTGAAGACATATCTACTAGTAGATTTTCTTTCATCCTTATCTACCTAGAAGTCTGAGTTTGTGTATCCAGTAAGAACTAAGTCGTTTACCCTGTAAACCAACATATAATCTTTCATACCACTGAGGTATTTGAGAATATGCTTTACAGCTTGCTAATAAACCTCCCAAATGATTGATTAATATGTGCTAACTAAGCCTACAGCAAAACAGATATATGGCCTAGTGCACAGCATAGCGTACATGAGACTTCCCATAGCCGAAATGTAGGGAATCCTACTCGCCCTGTCTTTTTCCTCTTAAGACTTAGGACAGTCCTTACAACAAAAAGACAACCCATGTCTGCAAGGGAGTAGAGCTCCCTTGCATGAGTCCATGCTAAACTTGACAAGCATCTTGTCAATGTATGTCGTTCGGAATAATCCTAATATTCTCTGCTTCCTATTTCTAATAAGCTTAATCCCTAGAATGTAATTGGCTTCTCCCAAATCCTTCATACTAAATTGATTAGACAGTCAAACCTTAGTAAATAATAATGTTCCTACAACATTTCTAATTAGCAGAATGTCATCTATATATAGGACAAGAAAAACCACATTTATGCCTTCCAATTTCTTATACATGCATGGTTCATCCTCGTTTTGAATGAAACTATAAGACTTTACAGTCTCATCAAAATGAATGTTTCATGTTTTAGATGCCTGCTTAAGTTCATACATGAACTTCTTAAGCTTACAAACCATATGTTCCTAGTCTTTAGCAATAAAACCTTTCAGTTGGGACATATAGATGTTTTTGTTAAGATGGCCATTAAGAAATGCCGTCTTGACATCGATTTGTCCTATCTCGTAATCAAAATGACATGCAATGGTAAGGAGGATATGGATGGCCTTAAGCATGGATATTGGAGAAAAGGTTTTCTTATAATCGATTCTCCTTTTCTGAGTATACCCTTTCACCACAAGTCTAACTTCGAAGTTTTCCACCTTCCTATCTGCTCACCACTTCCTCTTGTATAGCCATTTACACCTAATGAGTTTTATCCCTTCAGATGAAGCTACGAGATCCCAAACTTGATTGAAGTATATAGATTTAATCTCGGCTTCCATTGCTTCATGCCATAGATTTGCATTGGCATCTGTAATAGTCTCCTCGTATTTAGTGGGATCTTATTCCTGATGGTCAAAGACCAGCTCGAAAGCCTCTCCTATCCATTTTTCTAGAACTCTAGATACCCTCCCACTACGATGAAGCTCCATTTGTACAGGTTCTTGAGGTTGTGCCTCTTCTTATTCCATAATCGGGTCTGAAGAAGTTGATTCCGAAGATAACTTCTCCTCGAGTTCCAACCTTGTTGAACTTTTAGTAGAAGTGCTTTTGTCATTCTCCAAGTATCTAGCATTAGTACTTATCAGTATTTTCTGCTCCTTGGGATGATAAAAGTAACCTCCTTTTGTCTCTTTTGGATACCCAACAAGGTAGCGTAATTCTAATCTTGATTCTAGCTTGTCTCCCTTAATCAGTATATAAGTTAGATAGCCCCATATCCTGAGATGATTTAGACTTAGTTTACGCCCAGTCCATATCTCATAGGGCGTCCTTAGTACTGACTTGGAAGGCACCAAATTCAGAATATATGCTGCTATTTTCAGAGCATATCCCTAAAAAGAGACCGGAAGAGTAGCATGAGACATCATACTTCAAACCATTTCCATTAATTTCATATTCCTTCTCTTAGCTACTCTATTCTATTCGGGTATACCCGACACAGAGAGCTATGATACTATCCCATGATGTACCATGTAATCTTTGAACTCACCAATGAAGTATTCTCCACCACGATCCGATCGTAAGGTTTTGATCAGTTTACCTGTCCGATACTCCACTTCAGCTTTAAACTCTTTGAACTTGTCAAAAGAGTCAGACTTGCACCTCATCAGGTAAACATATCCAAATATTGTACAATCATCTGTAAAAATGATGAAGTACTCAAAACCCCCTCTAACTTGTGTAGACAAAGGACCATACACATCAATATGAACAAGGCCAAATATTACCTTGGCTCTATCAGCCTTTTAGGTGAATAATCTTTTGGTCATTTTTCCCATAAGGCAGGATTCACACTGAGGCCAACTTTCCAATCTTAATGAGCACAAAGGTCCATCATTGATTAACCTCTGAATCTTGGTTGAGTTAATATGACCTAACCGTAGAAGTCAAAGATATGAGTCATTGACATTGATTTTTCTCTTTTTACTTAAAGGTTCTGATTGAGCGTTATTTATTTGATTGTTTGTAGAATTTAAAAAGAATAAGTTTCCATACGTGTGCCCTATACATAAAACTTCTATATTTCTACTGATAGTAATATCAGAATGGAAAGAAATAGAATATCCATGATTTATTAGCTTTGTAACTAAATTAAATTCTGTCTAAAACTGGATACATATAAAATATCCTTCAAAATAACTACTTTATTACAATAAAAAATAAGATCCAGCTCTTCCACTATAAGGGCCCATACTTGTACTCCATTTCCTACTCGTAGTCCATGTTCGCCTTTTTGGAGTCTTCTTATCTTCCTAAACCCCTGCAAGGAGTTACAAATATGATCAGTGACTCTAAAATCAACAATCCAAATGGAAGTTGATCTAACTATTGAAACTAACTCTAGATAGAGAACAATACCTGAAGTTTTTTTTTTTTTGCCTGAAGTTCTGGACATTCCATTTTCTAGTATCCCTTCTGCCTACACTTGAAGCACTTTTCTTTAGGCTTATTGGGCTGGTTCTTGGGCTGGACTAGTGCGTTTCCCTTCTTCTTTTTAAACTTTCTAGGCTTGTGCTTAGTTTCGAAAGAAGAAGTCCTAGCAATTATAGCCTTGGATTATGGCTTCATGACTTTCTCTGCTACCTGGAGCTCTTTTATTAACTCGATTAAACTCATGTTTAATTTATTTATGTTATAATTTAACTTGAACTGAGTAAAAGAGCCCGAAAGAAATTCAATAACCATGTCCACTTGACTCTCGGGGTTAATAACAATCCCTAAGACTTTTGCTTCCTCGAAAGCAGCAATCATCTTGAGCATATGCTCTCTGATTGATGCTCCCTCAGCCATCTTAGTGTTGATGATCATCCTATGAGTCTCCTGCCTTGCGGGTTGGCTCTTATTTGCAAACATCGTGGATAATGATTGGCTAATATTGTACGTGTGCTTGTGTTTAGATTGGAGCACATTAGCCATGGATGCCAACATGTAGCATCGAACCATCTTATTGGCCTTCTTCTATGCTTTCTCAGCCTCTCGCTCTTCTGCGGCGCAACTCTCCCTGATAACAGGACATGTGTCGAAGAGGACATACTTATACTCCTCAGCAGTGAGTATTATGTCCAAGTTTCTTTTTCAGTCTATATAATTTGGACCCGTTAGCTTATTCTCCCAAAGAATAATAGCCAAATGATTAAAAGAACTTTCACCAACCATTTCTGAAAAATCGAAAATAAAAGAAAACTCAATTTGTGAAAAACAAAATAATTTATGACTTTATCCTCATATTAAATCCGATAATAGTTAACCCTATCACTATTATCTTTAATATGATTAATTTGACTCTTAGAAAAATTGACATAACTTCTTGGGAAGATTAACAATTTCTTAAACTAAATGTATTAACCACCACAAATTAATTTCCCTTCTAGGTAATGATCTAAAAGATAACTCCTTCGTGGAATGACCATTTCTTCTTATTTTCTATAGACATTCCTTGCATTATAACCTCTAACGTGGGTTGGCCGATCATAGCACGTGTCTTGGATTATTAATTATATTCATCCATTAGTTTTAGATCCTTGTGGTATCCCCATCTTATACGGGTTCACTCCCAAGGTGACGTGAGAGGACTCACGATCTCTAAAGAGGATCGTGGTAGAAGCTGTAGGGCCGTTGGATCCCCCATCCTACTTAGTATTTTAAAATAAGGATTTTCTTGAAAAATATCATTTGAAAATTTCAATTAAATTTTCTTTTAACTCAAAAATAAAATATCTAAACCAATAAAAATTTCTATGTCAAGATTTATACCATTTGAGAAAATTTTTCATGGATTAATTTTATTTAAGTTAATAAACTTAATAATTTCAAAATTTTCCAATTAAACATTCGAGAGATTTTGATCTCAAGTTTAATTTGACAAAAATAATTTTTCTTGTTCAAAATAAATCAAAATAGTTTTCTATTTTAATTCATAAAAATATCTAAATCCAAAATATTTTCTATGTCAAGGATAAAATCTTTTGAGAAAATAACTAATAATTAATTTTTGTTCGAATTAAACTTAACCATTTAATTTAAGAAAAATATTTTTCTTTGTCAAAAATTCCCAAAGACTTTGGTCTTTGAGAAAACGCACATATAGGGTACCAAAAGAAATAAGCATGCTAGAAAACTGTAAACGTTTTCATGCTTTTTTATTCTTTTAACCTAAGTGTCCAAATAATATAATTAAACATATTAATTAATTAATGGTATTATTTAATTCTAAATTTCCTTTACTATTATTTTTCATGTAAAATATTCAAAAAATATTAACTATTGTAATAAAAATAACTTTGCCTAGAATGGAAGCAAAAATAGTTTTAAAAAATTCGCTGGTCCAGTGCACCCGTCACACTAGATCATGACTCATGGGAAAAACCCATGGACCGTGATCCGACCGCCCACGAAGCTACTCGCAACCTAGCCAAAATTGAAGACTCCAATTTGCGTAAAATGCAATATACAAATTTGCAAATTGCTTCCTCGTGAAAACTGCTTGGAGCTGAGGCCAACTCTGCCTGGCCGCGGCTCACTCGGCTCCTCTCACAGCATGCGGCTTGGCTCGGCTTGGCGGCTTAGCTGCTATAGTGACCTTTTTCTCCAAGTTTCTCTATACATTGTAGAACATCTGGGTCTCCTTTTTTATATGTGATTTCAACCAAAACTCATCCAAAACAATCCACAAACACATATGCCTTTAATTATAGGCTTACACGAACACTCTGAAAGCTTCAAAAACAACTTTTACAATTTTCCTATGTCTCAACCATGAGACTTATAGAGAAACTACCTGAAAAACCGTTGGGGGGGGGGGAGGTGAATAAGATTTTTAGCAAGCAAAAAATAATTTTTTCCGGATTGTCTAAAATGCTGAACAAGGATGATCACCAAGATGCTTGAACTGACTTTATAGATGTATATAAAGCTATCCAAGCACTCATAGATGTATATCCAGATTTAGATAGTGAAAGAACATAAAACAGTACATGAACCACTGAAATAAAATGAGACAAGAGATGTATAGTGGTTCGATCAACAATGATTTACGTCCATTACCTTAAGCCTCACACTTAAGGATTTTCAACCATATTTCATTAACCTCATTTAATGAAACATTCACATATAAGAGAGAATCACCACACTAGGTTTTACACAACCTCTTAAATACATCAAGGATCATCTCACTAGGTTTTACACCACAACCTTGAACATACACAACACAAGGCTCACCCCTATGGGTTTTACACCACAACCTTGAACATATACAACACAAGGCTCACCCCTATGGGTTTTACACCACAACCTTGAACATATAACCACAACCTTGAACATACACAACATAAGGCTCACCCATATGGGTTTTACACCATAACCTTGTACTTACACAAAACAAGGATCACCCCTATGGGTTTTATCATACAACCTTGAACATACACACAACAAGGATCACCCCTATGGGTTTTACCACACAACATTGCACTTATAACAGAGAATTGAAAATCAACAGAACAGAGATAAGCTCACTTACTTGAGCAGATGTTCTCTCGGATACAAGCCACAAAATACTTTTATCTTTGATACACAATGAACTCACTTTGAAACTAGATAAAAGGAGATTTTTGAAAAAATTGAGCAATGATGTTTCTAAAATAGATATTTCAAAAATCTTGCTTGTAATCTTGCGTTAAGAGCTATTTATAGAGTCAAAAAGTGGAGTGTCAACGGTCATAAAAAAATGGCTACAAATTTTTCTGTTTAAACTCATCCGAGTTTTGGACTCGAGTTTTAGACGAAGATGCATCCAAAAGTTAAGTCCAAAATAGCACATTCCTGACAGAAATTTTTCAACCTGGGTTTCCTGGATTTTGGATGAACCTTTTGGATTCAAACTGTTTCATCCAAAATTCTGTGAATTTCAAAAACTTTGAAAATCATCTCCATTGAAGCTTCAAGGTAAAGTCAAATGAATCAAGAGATAAGAAGGCATAGGAATTAATAAATATACCTTAATAACACTTCATAGTCTATCATTCTTCATAAAGAGCTTTCTTGATATATAACTCTTCATACTTTGAATTTCTCATTTGATCTTGTAATCTTGAAATCAGCGATGAAGAAGTTGTCAACAATACTTATCTGAAGACTTTAGAAGAATAAGGATCAAACATCCCTTATCACAGAAAATTGATAAGTTAGTCCATATCAACGTTTGTCATAAATCAAAATATAAAAGAAAGCCCTTAGGGCTAACAATCTCCCCCTTTTTGAGTGATGACAAACATAACACAATTGACATGAAATATAGAGAACATGTTGAGCAAATAAATGTAATCTTTCTATATAGGTTTCATAGAGATGTTTATGAACATAACTTGGTAAATATATCTCAATGATCCTAAAGCATGCCATATCTCTATATAAATATTCAGAGTAATTTGATAGAGATAAAATACTAAAATTCTCCCCCTTATTATATGATTATGTGAATATTTCAAATATAAGAGGAAGGAGTAGAAGTAACGATTTTCTCATCCAAAAAGTGTATCCAAAATGTTTTTGGAAGCTAGTGTGTTTTCAGAATATCATTTGGATAGGGCTTTTGGATGTCCAAAATATTTTCAATTCAGTAAAACTACTTATAATAACATTTATTTTGGATACGAAGTTTCTAAGTCCAAAACTCCCCCTGACTTAATGCACCAAAAAATCTTATCATAGAATTTTGTTTCAAGAATACAGTTATCATCGAGAAATCTGTGTTTTTGAACATCACGAACTGAGGGGTTTTTCAGAAAATTTTTAGTGAACAGTGAATCAGTGATTTTCATCACAGTTTTGCTTTCAAAGCACAACTGTTCATATCAGAAATGGTTCATGCAATTCATAACAGTTCATGCAGTTACTTGGAATTCAATAACTATTCATACAATAATCTTTTCTCTTCCACAGATAGTTTTAGTTTTTCAAAATGCTTTTAACTTCCATAGCAGTTACTTTGCAGATCAAAAAACCATACATTAACAATCCGATTTCAGATTAAGGTTATATTCAAAAATTCAATTCATCAGTCATGTAGAATCTATATCAGATTATTATGCAGAACCCATAACATTTTTGTTTATATCAACATGTAAATCACAGCCATATGCAGCCGTAACATGCAGACTTAACATTTTCTTACTATCAGTTACTGTATACCAACACTTTCATACAGCATATATGCGGACTATAACATTTTCAGACTAGCATATTTCTTTCTTCCAGTGAATGCCAACAACATCATGCCGACAATCATGCAGAACATAACATTCACAGACCAACATTCGACATTTTCATAGCATTTTCATTTTTTTGCTTTCTCTCCCATAATAACAGTCATATTCAATGTCATTTTGCTTTCTCCCCCATAATAACAGTCATATTCAATGTCATTTTCTTTCTCCCCTATGTTATCAATAAAAAAGAAGCATAGCAGAAGGAGAAATATTATGCAATTAACAGTCATCAGATAGATAATAGGCATAACAGAGAATGAAACTTAAACAAGTATTAGAAATTATCTAAAGACAAAAATGTAAATGACTAAAAATAAATTGTTCAACTGTTGCAGAAAGTAAGTTGTTCATCAGCCCATTGTGCTGCCCAAGAAAATAGTCTATGAAATATTGATTGTCTCAAACTTGGATCCAGCCCCCTTATTTGAAAACTGACCAACAATTCTGTTCGACTTTCTTTTGATAGCTACATGCTTTTGATGTTTTCTAGAGGGTTTGGGCTTGGGAGAAGGAATAGGAATATCTGTCTTCTGTATGGGAGAAGGCTGTAGAGATGGTTCAGGAGAGGGTTTAGGAACGGAAACCTTGACATCTGTAGGCGGTTCAGCTTTGTCCTCAGAAGATTGTTCATCCTTGTCATGATCAGATTTAGAGGCAGAAGGCTTAGCAGATTGCTCAATGACAGAAATTCTGTTCCCTAAGAGTTTGATTTCTGAGCTAAGAGATTCCAACTTCTCTGCAAGAGAACTGATTGCACTCAGAATATTCTCAGATAGACCGGAGTTCGGAACAGTTCCTTCCTCATCAATCTTTCTTTTGGTTCCTGACTTTCCTTCTTCATTGATCTTTATCAAATTTTCCTTCTCTTTTCCAGTAGATTCTCTTTATAATTTTTATGAATTTCCTTCCCTTACATACCCCATCTTTTCAAATGAGTCATAGCTATAAACATTTGTTCTTGAGGAATCACAAGTAACATAATTTAAATCAACATTGAAAAATTTGAAGACTTTGGTTAATAGATTTCCAAATGGAAGAGTCTTGCTGGAAGTATTTCTAGATTACAACATTAACTTAATTACCAGAAATCCAAAGTTAATCTGTCTCCCCTCTGCTAAGGCTAACATAACCACCATTGGAAGTATACTGATAGAGGTCTTATGGCCGAAACTAGGAACAACAATGGTAGACACCATATGATGCAGAATTCTGCCCAATCTATTCAGCCATTTAGAACTTCGATTTCCAGAATTCTCAAAACTTTTTCCACCAGTAAATAACTTCTCAAAATTTTTCAAAACAAAAATTTCATTTCCTTCAGGAAATTTGCTCAACTCAAAATACTGAAAACCGGCATCTAGAACATCACAGATTCTATTCAACATGCTATGGTCAAATTCAAAATCTTTTCCTTTCACTCTTGTTACTACCACCTAATCATAAATGCTCCCTCTGTTTCATCCAGTTTGCCCTTTCTCAAATTTGCATAAAATTCCCAGACTAAAAGAGTGTAAATTTTCTCATCAACTAATAACAAACTTCCCCATCTAACATGGTCAAACATATCCAGAATACTTGATAGGTTTAGAAATGCAGAGTGGTTCACTCGATAAGCAGAAATAACAGTTCGATTTCTAGAGACCTAATGATTGTATTTAGATTCACATTTTGAGTCAAGAAATTGGGGTACCTGATTTGCAGAACTCACTTGTTCTGAAGAAGATTCAAACGAATCATAATGAGAGGCCAAGAAGTAAGGCTGAGGAGAAGCTTTCTTTGCTTTCGCTTTACCCTTTGATGAACGCGAAACCTTTTTCTTTAACACCGGAGAAGATTTTTGCTCCTTCTTAGGTTTTGGAATGGTGGATTTTGTCTTGGCCATTTAAAGATTGAAGCTTTTTCAAGACTTTTTGGTTTTTACCGACGAAGAAGAACACCGAGAAATTATTTTGGAAGAAGAACAGTTTTAAGAGTTTCGAATGAGAGAAAACCAGAAAGCGTTGAATATCTAGGATAGTGTGAGAACAAAGTGCCTTGAAAACATATATTTTTCTGAGGAGTTTTGAAAACTGCGCAAACTAATTTTTTGAAACTCGAAATTTGGAATAAAAAAATATTAAGGATTGATTTTGAAACAAGACCAGGTCCGAAATCAACATCCAAAAGAGTGTTTTCCCAAAATGCATTTTGGATGTAGGAATTGGATTCTAATGCTATTTCCAAAACAGGAACTAGGTATTTCGGATGTAGAGTTTTGTTTTCAAAACCTTTATCTTCACAATTCTTGCACAAGAAGGACTTATACGAAATGGTTAGTTATCAAATTCTTGTAATGCCCAAACCTCTTCTTAAGTTGTTGAATCTATCCTCAGTTAGAGATTTTGTGAAGATATCTGCAAGTTGTTCATCTGTTGAGACATATTCAACACACACATCTCCTTTGAGTATATGGTCTCGGATGAAGTGATGTTTGACTTCAATGTGCTTTGTTCTCGAATGCTATATTGGATTTTTTGTTAGATTGATAACACTTGTATTATCACACATGATAGGTATACAATTAAAATTTAGATTAAAATCTAGCAAAGTATTCTTCATCCATAAGATTTGAGCACAACAATTTCGTACTGCAATGTATTCAGCCTCAGTGGTGGATAATGATACATATGCCTATTTTTTACTGTGCCATGAAACTAGTGAATGTCCAAGAAATTGACAATGACCACTAGTACTTTTTCTTTCAACTTTACATCCTGCATAATCTGTATCAGTATATCCTATAAGATCAAAAGTGTCAATACGTGGATACCATAATCCATAATCATGTGTGCCAATAAGATATCGAAGTATGCGTTTAACTGCATATAAATGAGATTCCTTTGGACAGGATTGAAAACGAGCACAAAGACATACTGAAAACATGATATCTGGTCGACTAGTAGTAAGATATAGTAGACTTCCAATCATACTTCTATATTTACATTCATCTACATTCTTACCCTTTTCATCTTGGTCAAATTTTATGGATGTACTCATAGGTGTGCTGATTTCTTTTGCTTCATTCATTCCGAACCTTTTGAGTAACTCTTTGGCATACTTAGCTTGGTTTATGAAGATTCTATCTTTGGTTTGCTTAATTTGCAGTACAAAAAAGAAGTTCAATTCTCCCATCATAATTATTTCAAATTCTTGCTGCATAGTCTTGGAAAACATCTTGCACAAAAAGTCATTAGTTGCGCCAAAAATAATATCATCAATATAGATTTAGACAATTAGTAAGTCACCAGAACTATCAGATTTGATGAACGAGGTATTATCAATTAAGCCTTTAGAAAATCCTTTTGAGATTAGGAAATTACTAAGCCTTTCATACCAAGCTCTTGGAGCTTGCTTTAATCCATAGAGAGCTTTAGAGAGTTTGAAAACATGATTTGGAAAAAGCTCATGAGTAAAACCAGGTGGCTGCTCAACGTACACTTCCTCTTCAATAAAGCCATTTAGGAAAGCACTTTTGACATCCATTTGATAGAGCATGAAATTTTTAAAGGATGCAAAGGCAAGTAACATTCGAATTGATTCTAATCTAGCAACAGGAGCGAATGTTTCATCATAGCCAATGCCTTCTTCTTGATTAAATCCTTGAGCTACCAATCTAGCTTTGTTTCTAATTACAGCCCCATTTTCATTAAGTTTATTTCTAAAAACCCATTTTGTTCCAATAACAGGATGATCATACGGTCTAGGAACAAGTTTCCAAACCTGATTTCTTTCGAATTGATTTAACTCTTCTTGCATAGCAATAATCCAAAATTCATCATGTAAAGCAATATCAATGCAGCTTGGTTCAATATTTGAAAGAAGAGCAAAGTTGTCAACGAAGTACTGTCTAATTTTAACTCTATGGTTTGGATCTCCAATAATTTGCTCCTTTGGATGACCAAATTTGTATTTCCAATCCTTCTGTAATTGATGATTTGCAGAATCTTCAGTTTGTTCTATCTCTTGTTCATTTTGCAATTCTTCAATCTCCTCCTCTTTTACATGAGTACCTAATAATGGAGCTTTAACCTGATCTAACTTAATTTCATTTGAATTTCCTACATCATCGTCATCTCTTTTTAAAGTATAAATATTAGATTCATCAAATACAACATGCACAAATTCTTCCAAACAAAGTGTTCTTTTATTGTATACTCTTTAAGTTTTCTTGTTGGAAGAATATCCAAGAAATATGGCCTCATCGGACTTACTATCAAATTTTCTAAGGTTATCTCTTGTATTTAGAATAAAATATTTACATCCAAAAACTTTAAAATAAGAGATAGAATGATTTTTGTCAAATATAAGTTCAAAAGGAGTTTTTCTCAAAAATGGTCTTAACATAACTCGGGTTATTATATAGCATGCTGTGTTAACAGCTTCCGCCCAAAAGTATTTTCGAAGAGCATTTTCACAAAGCATTGATCTAGATTTCTTGCAAGGTCCAATTTTTCCTTTCAACAACACCATTTTGTTGAGGAGTTTTAGCTGCTGAAAAATTATGAAAGACTATATTTTCATCACAGAAATGAGTAAATTCGCTGTTACAAAATTCTTTGTCATTGTGACTTCTAATAGAAATCAATTTGCATCCAATCGAGTTTTGGACGCACTTAATCAGTTCTAAAAATTTAATAAAGGCTTCATCTTTTTGTCCAAGAAATAACGTCCAGGTGAATTTAGAAAAATCATCAACATATGCATATTTTTTACCTCCAGGACTAGCAGTCCTCATAGGTCCAAATAAGTCCATATGAACTAATTCAAGAGGTTTTAAGGTTGAAATCATTTTCTTTGGTTCAAAAGAGGTTTTGATTTGCTTTCCAAATTGACATGCATCACAAATTTTATGTTTATCAAATTTCATTTTTGGAAGCCCCCTAACAAGTTCTTTTGAAGACAGTTTGTTTAACAAATCAAAAGATACATTACCTAATCTTCTATGCCAAAGATAACCATCATTGTCATGAATGGATAGACATCTAATTCCATTAGCTACAATGTCATTGAGATAAAACACATATAAATTTCTCATGCGTTTGGCAGTAAAGATGGTTTCGAGATTTCCACTGTCAAATATAGAGTAAGAATCCTTTTCAAAAATGACTTTGAAACCATTGTCACAAAGTTGGCTAATGTTGAGCAGATTATATTTCAAATCATCAATAAGTAAGACTTGCTTTATAAATGTTAAAGAACCTTTACCAATATTACCAATGTCGAGAATCTTCCCTTTCTTCTTGTCTCCAAACATAACAAATCCTTCATTTGTTGTCTGAATATTTTCTAACAAAGCTGCATTTCCAGTCATATGTTTTGAACAACCGCTGTCCAAGAACCACTTAGTGAAGCTTAAAGACCGTGCCTATACATAGGAAGAAGAGATGATTTTTAGTATCCACACTTTCTTGGGTCCATGAAGGTTAGTAACATTTTCTTTGATTTTTCAGAAAGTAACTCCATCTTATTCCACTTTTCTTTTAATAAGACATCTTGAAACTATATGTCCTGGTTTTTCACAATATATGCATGCTTTCTGTAAATCGTAAGATAAGGCAGGCTTAGCAAATTTAAACTTGTTCTTTTTGTCCTTATTTTCATGTTCATATCCTAAGCTACTTTGATTTTCAGCAAGAACAAATCTAGGCTTGCAACTTTTGTCTTTATCTTCATGTCTATATCCTAAGCCACTTCGATCTTCAACATAAACAAATTTGGGCATGCAAATTTTATCTTTATCCTCATGTTTATATCTTAAGCCACTTCGATTTCCAGCATAAGCAAATCTGGGCATGCATATTTTGTCTTTATCCTCATGTTTATATCTTAAGCCACTTCGATTACCAAAATGATGTTGAGTTCCGAGAAATTTTTCCAAATTACTTTTACCATTTGTAAACTTTTCAATACAATTGGTAAGATCATTTACTCTAATTTTCATATCATCAAATGTGCTAACCATGCATTCAAGAATTTGAACTTTATCACACAGGTTTTTATTTTCCAGAGATACATGATGCAAAGTGGTCATAATCACATCCTTTTCAATTGTAGCACATATATGTGTTTCAAAAGACATTTTGTTGTAATTCAACAAAGCTTCATTTTCTTTCATCAGGCAATTAACCTTCAACTTTAAATCTTTATTTTTCCTGGACAGTTTTTGTAATTCATAAAACATATCACATAACAACTCATTAGGATCAACATGCTTTTCAGTCATAGATATATGCGAATTAGACATGCATTCTGATGTTGAAAAGTTTACCTCATTTTCCAAAGCCATGAAGCAAATATTGGCAGTTTCTTCCTCAGATTCCTCATCTTCAGATTCTTCATTTGAGTCTCAAGCTCCCATCAATCCTTTATCTTTCTTGACCTTCAGGTCTTTCTTTTTCTTAGACGTTTTTCCTTCCTTGCCTTTTGCAACCGGACAGTCTGCAATGAAGTGATCCGTGCTTTTACATTCAAAGCATTAAAGTTTGAAGCCAGAGGTTTGTCCTTTCTTTCTTATAAGCTTCCTTTCTCATTTGTAGTTTCCTTTGTTGAACATCCTTCTGAATTTCTTTGCTATCATTGCCAAGTCATCACTGTCCACTTCCATACTTTTACTGCTTTCCGAAAGACTTATTTCTCCATCTTCATTTTCAGCCTTTAGAGCAATCCCTTTTCTGCCTCTATCATGATCATCAGATTCATGGACTCTTTTAAGCTTCATCTCATGAGTTAAAAGAGATCCGATCGACTCTTCAGTAGGTAAGGATTTTAAATCCTTGGATTCTTCTACAATAAGAGTTTTAGGCTGCCAGCTTTTTAGTAAAGCATCAAGAATTTTTCGGTTTTGTTCCCCAAGGGAATAAACCTTTCCGTAAGCTTTCAGACCATTTGAGATATTAATAAATCTTGGTGAACATGTCAGTGATGTTTTCATTTGGCTTCATAGTAAATAATTCATAATCATGAATAAGAAGCTCTAGTTTCGATTCTTTGACTTGGTTTGTCCCCTCATGGGTGACTTCTAGCAATCTCCACATATCATGGGCTGAATCACAACCACTAACACGGTTATATTCAGTCGCATCTAGTGCACATCACAAAATGTTCATAGCTTGAAAATTTAGAGTCATTTTCGCATTGTCTTCCACACTATACTCATCATTCTATTTTGGTATTTTTATGCCATCAATCATCTTTGATGGAATAAAAGGACCATTCTCTATTAAACTCCATAACTCGAAGTTAATAGAGCACAAATAAATTTTCATTCTATTTTTTCAGAAAGTATAGATGTTTCTATTAAACAAAGGAGGACGATTTGTTGAAGACCCTTCAACATATGGAAGAAGGGATGAGCTTGCCATGAGGATCTTTACTACAAGGTTGTTAAACCAAGAATATGTAGACCTACGCTCTGATACCAAATGAAAAGCCTTAGAGGGGGTGAATAAGGTTTTTGGCAAGCAAAAAATAATTTTTTCCGGATTGTCTAAAATGCTGAACAAGGATAATCACCAAGATGCTTGGACTGACTTTATACATGCATAGAAAGTTATCCAAGCACTCGTAGATGTATATGCAGATTTAGACAGTGAAAAAACATAAAAACAGTACATGAACCACTGAAATAAAATGAGACAAGAGATGTATAGTAGTTCGATCAACAATGATCTACGCCTACTACCTTAAGCCTCACACTTAAGGATTTTCAACCCTATTTCATTAACCTCACTTAATGAAACATTCACATACAAGAGAGAATCACCACACTAAGCTTTACACAACTTCTCAAACACATCAAGGATCACCTCACTAGGTTTTATACCACAACCTTGAACATACACAACACAAGGCTCACCCCTATAGGGTTTTACACCACAACCTTGCACTTATACAAAACAAGGATCACTCCTATAGGTTTTACTACACAACCTTGAACATACACACAACAAGGATGACCCCTATGGGTTTTACCACACAACCTTACACTTACAACAACACAAGAATCACTCCTATGGGTATTACCACACAACCTTGCACTTACAACAGAGAATTGAAAATCAATAGAACAGAGATAAGCTCACTTACTTGAGCAGATGTTCTCTCGGATACAAACCACAAAATACTTTTATCTTTGATACACAATGAACTCACTTTGAAACTAGATAAAATGAGATTTTTGAAAAAATTGAGCAATGATATTTCTAAAATAGATGTTTAAAAAATCTTACTTGTAATCTTGCTTTAAGGGCTATTTATAGAGCTAAAAAGTGGAGTGTCAATGGTCATAAAAAACCGGCTACAAATTTTTCTATTTAAACTCATCCGAGTTTTGAACTCGAGTTTTGGACGAAGATGCATCTAAAATTTAAGTCTAAAATGGCACATTCCTGACAGAAATTTTTCAACCCGATTTACAGGATTTTGGATGAACCTTTTGGATTCAAACTGTTTTATCCAAAATTCTGTGAATTTCAAAAACTTTGAAAATCATCTCCTTTGAAGCTTCAAGGTAAAGTCAAATGAATCAAGAGATAAGAAGACATAGGAATTAATAAATATACCTTAATAACACTTCCTAGTCTATCATTCTTCGTAAAGAGCTTCCTTGATGTATAACTCTTCATACTTTGAATTTCTCATTTGATCTTGTAATCTTGAAATCAGCGATGAAGAAGTTGTCAACAATTCTTATCTAAAAACTTTAGAAGAATAAGGATCAAACATGTCCTATCACAGGAAATTGATAAGTTAGTCCATATCAACGTTTGTCATAAATCAAAATATAAAAGAAAACCCTTAGGGCTAACACTACCCATACCAGAAAATACGAAGGATTACTCATTTTAATCATTTTACCGGTTTTATTCACTAATATGCAACCTATATTGCTATATAAGCTATTCTCTAATACCACTTGAAGGTTAATATGGCAAAAACGATAAAATCGGAAGCATGCTTATTGAACAAAAAAATACAGAGCATCATGGAAGTTGTTTACCTCTATGTTTGAATGACCTTATTGGTACAGAAGATGTCTGAACCTGTATGCTTGAAATCACTGGTTCTCCCAACACCTCCGGTTGCACTCTTGCGAGCCATCTACTCCTTCTCATTCACGTAAAGCTTTTGAACTTCTGGAATATCATCTTTTCACTACCGGTGAAAGCTACTAAAAATGTATCAAAGAACAATGGCCTTGGTTCCTTTTCTTTTATTTTCAAGCAATCACTGAGAGAGACTAAGAGAGTGAAACAAAAACATCATGCTTTTTGTTATCCTCTCATGCCAAATAATACGGGATCCATCCCGTGTTGTTTTTTTATTTTATTTTACCTTTGATCTTATTCATTGGGCCAAATAAAATTATTTACTCTTAGATTTGAACACCCATAAATAATAAGTCTCAATTATTTATTTTCTAGGCTTTATAAAACAACCTAATAAATAATTAACAAGCCCAAATAGGCCAATATAAAATATCAGACCTTTTATCTAGTTTATACCTAGGTTAATTTTCTAATTATTCAATCTAGGCATTGGGCCTTAAATAATTAATTAACCAATTAAACTAGATAAAATATATACTCTCTATTGAGCATTTTATTTTATTCTAATCCAATAATAAATTAGACTACTTAAATAAAATAAAATAAAACCTATAATTATCAAGATCAATTCTTTAACCCAAATCTTTCAGGACTTAAGGGCTATTCCGAGGACCAAAAGACACATCGTCTCGACTACTAAAATGACCAAAATACCTCTACTATATAAATAACTGTATTTTGCATTTTAAATATTTCCTAATATTACTATAAAGAAATATTGACCTCAAGGATAATGCTGGATTAGCAAAATCTCTGACCTATAGGTGTAATGACCAAAATATCCTTCTACGCATCGCCGTACATTTAGAGAGAATGAGTGTATTAACACCTCTCTAAAAGACAGCTGTCATCCTTTGACTTCTAGTCCAATGATCCACGACTCCTGTAATGTTTTCACTTTCCAATGGAGCTACCCTAAAGTAAACATCCAAGTCATGTTCCTAGGGCCCTGGATATTTAGATTATTTGAACAGTCACAAGGGGCGATATAGCGCAAAAGTTATCTTGTAAAAGTTTGTCTTAACTAACTAGCTACATATACCCAATATAAAAGTATGTGACTACAGTATATCAAAGTACATGCTCAAACAGTAGAGTATTAGTCCACGCTGTAGTAGTAGTAGTATGGGTTTCTTCTAAATTGTATTTTTAGAAACTACTATTTCAGGTCATGTTCTACATATTCAAAATACGCTCACACTATGAAGTGAGTGGACTACTCACTGGTTAAAGGTAAGTCATTCTGTATTTGGAATTTATAATACAATAACCTAAACATGATGAGATTCGCATTCTCATCAATCGGTTAAGAACAAACGTTTACGTGTTAAGTAACCCGTGATTCATACTTTTCTGTAAAAGACCATCATTCACATGAATCACTTACTTAAACATAATGGGTTCTTTCCAAACACAAATCGTGCACAAATAAAATGTAGATTCACAAACAAATTTTGAGAATAAATTCTTTTATTAATAAAATTGATAATTACATCAGAAAATTAGTCTAGAAGGCATACATTCCAACATAAATAACCTACTCAAGTCTTGTAGCTTTGAGATATTACAATACAAATTAAAGTAGTAAAATAGGAGATTCACATAATCAATTGTATTTATCACGCATTCTTTTTTAACATAAGACATGTATTTTGCATTCCCAATCCTTTTTTCTTCTTAGTTCCGTACGTGCAATTAGCATCTTACCTCTAGCTCCTTTTTGCCATTACAATGAATTACAAAAATCAAATGAAATGGAAATTCCACTAAACAAGAGATAGGATAAAAATCAACACTTATATTTTATCACAATGTTCTCCTCAATTCCTAAAAGATTTAGCTTCATAACATTTACTATAACATAAACAAGGTTAATCTAAATTCTCAAGACTTAGTCTATACCACATTTAATATGCAATTTTACATAATATCAACTCAACTAAAGAAGTTTTAAATTAAATTTAAAAGAAAAAAGAATAACAATAGCTCTATGAAACTAACAATCATCAACATACGTACCAAATAATTCATGAATATAAGCCTAAAACTTTTCAAAATTTTTCGAAGAAAAAACCAAGGAATAAGAGAACACCAATTGATATATAGAAATAGCAAGAATAATGTTTAAACATCTCCCTATTACTTAAACTAGACAATGCCCTTATTGGCTAAATATAAATTTCAAAGCAAGCATATCTAATAGGACTAAACAGATATAGTGGGAGAAGGTAAAACGATACTTCTCAAGTGTATGGTAGATCAATTCCTTATAGAATATGTAGAAAAGGAGAACTATTCCAAAAGATTGTCTATGAGTCCTTGCAAAGAGAGAATAAAAAAAAAACTGAATAAAGTAGATCAAATAAAATAAAATAGACAAAATAAAATAAGATGAAATATAATAAAATAAGAGTTAATAAAGTCTAACAAAAAGAAGTTTGAAGAAAAGCAGTAGGTAAAATGTACTAAAATGAACAAAAAAAAGTACTACGACAAAGAAACATCAATAAAAAAAAAATGATAGCTGCCAGCTCCAGAATGTCCACTCTGACCACCTTGTCCTCCGCTGCCTCCAAGTCTAGGGGCTTAATTCTATCCCATATGCTAGCCAAGAAACCTTCTTGCCTCTGCTGTCTGGCCTGCATATCTTCTATGATGAGCATTTGATTTTTCTATGCCATGGTTAACTACTTTAACATAAGCCCAAACTCTACAAAGAACTCTCCTTATTTTTCTAGCATCTCCATCTAATGTCCAATAACTTCTTACTGCTAATTGATCATCTGATGATACTATACTATTATCTATTGCTGCTCCACTGTACCTCTAAACTTGTCCATAGCCATCTCTAATCGTGCTAATTGAGATCCCATGTTGCCCTAGAACTCAACTTAGAAGTCGGTCACCAAATATTAGGTCTCTATTCCTGTGGCATCTCTACTACCGATGGAGGTGGATATAGACATGAGCCTGCACTCTTATTGAACTCCTGAGATGTAAGCCACTTTTTGTTAGGCTCATCATAACTGTAGCCATAACTTATCAACGTATGATTTGTGACGATCTCACTGGAAGTGGTAGAAACGAATATTTTGCCATCAATTGGAACATGAAAATGTCAAAGAATCTATGTGATGACCAAGGGCAAGATGAAAGTCTTAGAGGTGTGGCCTGATGCCACTATCTCAAGCATATAAAAGACCAACAAGGAAGCTAAAAGAATGTCCTGAGAATGAATCATCGTATGTATAGCATAAATATCAATCACTTAGGCTTCATTTATCCCACTGGCCTAAGAAGCAACATTAAATCCCAATAGATATGCAATTAAATGAAGATATAGAGGCATGTCAGTCATATGAACAACTGTAGAAGACCCAACATGGTGATAATTCAGCTGTAGCTCCACCTTAGTAGCATGAAAATCCCAATCCATTTCAGATGTGAACTTCTTTTTATATGTGCCTTTGTCTATCCAAGTTCCCTCACTCTAATACTCAATATCTGAGCTAGCGCTACCCTAGTTAAGTGGATGGAAATTTCTCTAATAGAGGTGTCTATGGTCCTAAGAATATTGCACTTCTTGTCCACAATATGTGCATAGAATTCCTTGACAAGAGCAAGATAATAAACACCCTTTATATCCAAAATAAGCCCCCATCCTAAGCATCTAAACATAGCCCCAACCTATAGAGAATTATCTAAAATTGGGTTAATGATCCTTTCAACTAGAATCTTATTATTGACTTTTTCTTTATACCACTCCTTGCATCCCTAATATACAAATTGTCTCAAAGGAGTAGCAAGCTCAGAACCTAAAGGTGGGGCTTAGGAAGAAAAGGATTCACCCCTCTTTCTTTTAATAGGAAGCTTGGTTTAAAAGCTAAAACCACATAAATCTCCTTCTATCACCAACATCAACAACTACCCATTAAAATACCACTTACCAAAACATTACTTTTCATAACTGCCCAACAATACAAATATTAGTCACAAATTCCAATTCCAATCCCAGTCACCTTAGCAAACAAAATTCAGAGCATCTAATCCACCACGAAAATAAATAATTTTAGTTCAACAAATCAATAAAAGTAAGATAAATGCCACACACACTAATCACATACTTCACCAGAAAATAAGTATTTAAGAAAAACGAATAAATAACGGTAAATTAGAGCATATACCATCAATACTTCAATATCCAAGAATTGCAAAAATACTTAGGCCTCAAAATCACCGAAATAACACAAAATTCACTTCATATATCACCCAAATTTAATAAGACATTCAAAAATTCCTATGGCTAAACATCAGTACCATCATCAATATCTATAGAATTAATCAAATCCAAAACAAAATTAAGTCTAGGGGGAAGAAAACACCAAAGTAACCATGTGCAAAAACTATTAGTAGCTTCAATGGCATGTTGTTCACAGCTTTTAGTGTCACCAAACTCAGTAAATCTCAAAAAATACTTCAAAATTTCAACCTTTCTTTAGTAGTTGTGAAGGGATTTTGAGAAAAAGATCAAAGCTTTGGTGAAGAAATGCAAAAGTCAAGGGTGGATAGTTTTTTAAACAGTAATGAAGTGTAAGATTTCACTAGAAATCAGAGTCAATTGAAAGAAATCAAAGGATAGGCAAAGTAGAATCTTAAGAGGCACTGAGTAAGGAAAAAGAAAAAGAGAGAATAGGTTAAAGGGTTTTGGGAAAGGAGAGGAGGGGTGGGGTGGGGAGGAAAATGACATAGAAATCTATCTTTAACTTCGGCTATGTGATGTTAAGTAGTGCCATTCAATGTGATATAAGCGGTGCCACTTGAACCTTTAGTTCGAGCCATATCGTTTGAAACGACAACATTTTTATTACTGCAATATGAATGGTATTGTTCAATATGAACAAAATGTTGCCATTCTTTCACAGTATTTCAATAGTTTCAACCTACTAAAAATAAGCACCACTTAGAGTGAACTAATTGGTGCTAGTTAATCCCTATTCTTGCTTTTATTTTAATTAATTACTAAAATATGCAAGCAATTACAATAAACACTAACATCTAAATGAAAGCATAATAAAGTAGAATATTAAAATAAATTGTTCGAATCATAAATAAACTAACATAATTAAAATAAAAAATAAGCAAACACAAATAAAGTAAAAATAAAAGTTGTCCAAGTTCAATAGTAAAGTAAGAAGAAATTAATTCTGCTTTTGTTTTCCCAGGAAGAGTGCCACTTTATCTGTCAGAGATTAGCTTTACTAGTTATCTAATTTGCTTCTCTAAGTTGTGAATGGACATCTCTTGATTGTACATGGAAGCTTCCACACCTTGAAAATGGGAGTCTGTAAAAAATCATGGCTTGACAACTAATTCTTCAAGAGATGGCTTTGGAGGTCGTTGCTATACTGAAGGTGCTATATGATATGGCAATGGAAATTGAGGCCTTATTTGAGCATTAGCTTGGAATCCTTATGGTCTATCTTATCCTTGTCCTTGGTTGCTTCATGAAAAGTTAGAAACCACCCAAGATTATAGATATTCTTATAGGGGTTGTTCACTTGTTTTGCATTCCCAACAAAGTCTACTTACTTAAGAACTTGATCATTTGGAGAACCTATATTTTAACACTCATGATTGGGTAACCATTTCCAAAAAAATCACAAAGCACGTCTTAGCTGTTAGGAGCACCCACATTCATCTTCTCAATTTTCTTGGTAAGAGCTTTGAGCTTGGCCTCTAAAACAGCTATGTTATCCACAAGATGAATTCTTTATATTTTTATTCATCACGATGCTCTCAATCAGCTCTAAGAGTTCTTTCGAGTTCTTGCTTCCAATAGTACCTCCTGAAGATGCATCAATAAACTGCTTAGCATCAAAATTCAACCCAATGTGAAACATTTACATTTGCAATTCAAGATCTAATCCATAGTAAGGGCATTTCCTTAACATCTCCTTCCACGTCTCCCAACAATCATAGAGACTTTTGGATTCTATTTGAGCAAAAGCAAATATATCATTCTTAAGTCTTGCAGTCCTAGCAGGGGGACATACTTAGCAAGAAATTTCTCTACTAATCTATTCCAAGTAGTTATAAAACCGAGTGAAAATGATTTTAACCATGACTTAGTCCCTCAGAGAAAATGGAAAAATCCTCAATCTAATAGCATCATTCGAGACTCCAAATGGTATCAAAAATTTTTAAGAAGTTTGTGATGTGTGCGTTGGGGTCCTCATCTGGAAATCCATTAAACTGTACAAATTATTGTACCATTTATATCATATTAGGCTTTATCTCAAAATTATTAGTATCCAATTATGGCCTAGCAATACTTGAATCTACTCTAGAAAGAGAAGGCCTAGAATAATCTACCATATTTCTTCATCCATTCCCATTTCTATTTTGAGCATCATTCACATGAACACCAATATGACTTCCAACATTATCCATATTTTCACTATCTCCCTTAAGAATACTCAATCTATCCACTTGATTAGTAAGTTGAATCAATAGATATCTTCTCTCTATTTCTTCTTTTCCAAGCTGTCTTAAAGTTCTCTTAATTTCAAGATCAAAATTTACAATGGC
This sequence comes from Voacanga thouarsii, assembly GCA_026120185.1. Classification (NCBI taxonomy): domain Eukaryota; kingdom Viridiplantae; phylum Streptophyta; class Magnoliopsida; order Gentianales; family Apocynaceae; genus Voacanga; species Voacanga thouarsii. The sequence continues at coordinate 469,745 of JANUWF010001699.1, forward strand.
ATCACAAAATCTTTTATGCAAGCACATGAGAAATTATCTATCACGTTAAGATAAAATGCAAATTATTATGAACGCAAATAAAACTATAATAGAAATGCAAAAGAATTATACCAATACAATAGAGTAAATATAAGAAATATTCAAATAAATAAATAAAAAGAATATATATAAAAATTCATAATATTTACAATAGAACATGTACAACAACCTACATACAAGTTAGTAATATTTACATATGTGCAAATATACAAGGCTAAATTAATAAAACTCAAATTTTCAAAATATTGCCATTCGATCCCGGACAACAATGCCAAAAACTTAATGTTGTGCATGTTATGTGTAGTAAATATTCTCAAAAAAGTCACATAAATAGTCAAATTTTAATTAAAATGCTACAATTATTCATGTATACATACTTTAGGTAAAGATACCTATCATGTAATATAGAATCCTAATAGTAAATACCGAATCTATGGGAAAGGTAGCGAGTACTCTTACTTTGCTCTAATATCATTTTTGGCTAATAAATTGATAAGATAAAATAAAAATGACTCTTCATGTAGAGAATACACCAATCCTTTTTTGGAATGTATGCTCGAAATATACTATGTATTTTTATATTTTGAAAAATAATAAAAATATTTTATTCATTATGAGTTGTTTGTTTATTTATATTTGTACATTAAGGTCTAAATATGTTAGTAAGTGATTTATGCGACTAGGTCGTGTTTTCACAGTAAAGTGTAAAATCATGAGCTACTAAGATATATGCAAAAATGTTCTTGATCGATTGATGAAGCTAGGCACATTGTCAAGATTTAGATCATTATACTATGGTTTCTAAATGAGAAATGATTTACTTTTAATTAGTGAGTAGTCATCTTATGCCAATAGTGTAAGCATATTTGGAATACGTAAAATTGGACTACGCAATAGTAATTTTTATAAAAGTACTATAACAAATAAAAATTAGTCTATTATTGCTACTGTGTGGTTGAGTACCCTAAAACTTAACTATAAATTAGTGGTCTGGTGAAGTTGAATTTATGTACTTTGATGTATGATAGGTAAGGACTTAGCTCAAGACCAATAGCCTTGTACGTTGGGTGTATAACTCTATTTAATTAAGACAAACCTGTATAATAGAGTTTCTACATTTCATTGCGTGAAGATATCACTCCCTTGTAATTATCCAGGATAAAATAATCTAGGGCTTTGACAACATGGCTATGTATTTATGCTTTTGGGTGGCTTCCTGAGATAAGTAGGTACATATTGAAAGTTATGAATTATCAAACTAGATATTAAAGGATAATATATGTTATTGAGAAAGCTATTAGTACATTTTTCCTATCTCAATGATGAGTGTTATGTAAAGGGATATTTTTATTATTATACATGTAGGTCAAAAACACTACACTTGCAGTATTATTTTTGAGGTTAATATTTTCATATAGTAATAAATAGAATATTTAAAATGATAAAATATAGCTATTTGTTAGTAGAGGTATTTTAATCATTTTAGTAGCCAAGAATGATGTCTTTTGATCTTCAGAGTAGATCAAATAACCTTAATAAATTTATTTACTATATCGACTTATTGAGTAAAATTAATATTAGAAGATTATTCTAGGAGTCCAATAATTATTTATTTGGGTTAGAATATATATTATGCCAATTTAATTTAATTTATTTATTTATTAATTATTTTAGATAGTTTCATGTTGGGTCTAAGTGGATCAATTAATTAATAAAAAAGCTATTTAGTCAGTCTTGGGCTGATTAAGGAAAAACCATGGCCACCAGGGTTGTTAAGATGGCAAGGGATTTTTAGAAATCCTAGCTACCGCTTCAAACTTGAAAATAAAAGAAAATAAAAGAAATAAAGGAAAAAAGCAAAGACGGTGGAAGAATTAAAAAGGAAGTTGTTGTTTTGTTTTGTTAAGATATGCATGCCACTGTATGATTCCTATTTACGTAGGAAAACACTAAGAACAAGAACAGTTTTTTTTTTCTTGAGGCCACAACTGTTCTTTGTTCTTTCTTTTCGGTTTTATTCTTAAACTAGGTCTTCCTTATTCTTCCATTATTGATTAACCTAGTTTTACTTTCATCGGTAAGTGGTTTGAGAATACTCTGGAAGATCAACAACTAGCAATCTTGGTATGCGTGTTTGATGCAAAGGAATCGATGCTTGGCCAGAATTCCTGTGGAATAAGTAATCGTAACAAATCAAAGCATTCTGTCAAACCCAATTTCTCGGGAACCTAAGCACCCTAAAAGTAAGTTCTTCTAAACTATAGCACGGAAAAAATTTTAAATTACATATTTCTACTACGTATTTTATTTTCTTGCAATCCTTCAAGTGGTATTAGAGCTATAGTTCTAATCTAGGAGTATGCTTAAGGTTAATAACCGAAAAGGTGGTTCCTTTACTAATTAAAAAAATTCAATATTTGTAATTGTTTGGATCCTTCGTAGGTTTTTATATGGGTAGATGTAATATACACCTCGTGTGTGGAGGCATAGGTATTAGTATTATTATTATTCATTTTTCCTTAGAACTCGTGTACGCCTTGTTTTGAAAGGCATAGCCGATTAATATTATATATTAATTTAATCTACTAGAATTTTTGTAACATTGTTGGTTCCTGAACAATAGTGAAATCCCATGGAAGAAAATGGAAGAAATTCAGAACGGAGGAACAATAGTCTTCAGGGAACAAACGGTGACCGGTTTGAAGAAAATATTAAAAGTCGGCTCGTGGAATCACCTAGGCTGTCCGCGACTACCTTTCATAAGAAAGGAAGCTGGTCCACGACTTAATACAATTAAGGTGGCGACTGGCTACCCAATACAAGGGAAGACGGTCCATGGCTTGAGGAAGCCATGGACCGACTATGTAGTATTAAAAAGGCGGTCCTTGGCTTCCTTAAGCAACGAACCAACTATGTGTGTGAAGGAACTAGCCGATAGCTTAAGTGGAAGAAATGATCGGGTTTTGTCGATGAATTGTCCGGTTCAGGTTGCGGCTTGATTTCTCAGCTTGGGTCTTCCTTGAAGAGCTATTGTATTTCCTTTTTCCTTGTAATTTTTCTTTTCTTTTTGGGTCCCATATCACATGAAATTATTTTTCTTGCAATAGTTTATTTATAGTGATAAATAATTTTAAATAAAAATGGTTAATAAATGAGGAATTACTTTAGGATTAAACAAGATCATTTTAAATTATTATTGTGACATTTAATCAATTATTTGGTCACATAAGAATTAAAGGATAGAAATAACATTAAAAAGTTTATTTTTGGAAGCATGATTATTTATTTAATTTTTGTGATCGAATGCACAAGTCTTTGAGAAATTAATTTTTATCTAGGTAAAATGATTAAGAAAAATATTTTACAAGGGAGCTAAGAAATAAAAATAAAATTCACGATTTATTCTTCCAAAGGATTTTATCCTTGACATGAAGAATAATTTGAATTTAAGAGTTTTAATTTTAGTTCCTAGAAAGGGTTTTTAACTTAAATAATGAAAATAAAAATTTATAGTTTATTCTCTTAAAAGGTATTATCCTTAACATAGAGAATAATAGTAGCATTTTTTATTTTTATTAAAGTTAATGAAAATCAAATATTTTTTCAAAACCCTGTTTTTCTCAAATGATTAAGTGAGAAATGAGTTTCATTCTTGTTAGAGATTGTGATTATTCTCATATCATTCTAAACATGACCCCCTATATGATGAATTCTTACGAGCATTTAGAACTAACGAAGGAATTATAATTAATGCTTAGGATATATGTTAGTATCGACCAACCTACGTTGGAGATATTAACATTAGATTATCTGTAAGTAATGAGAGTAGTGGGCATTCCATCGATAGAACTATTTCTAGATCGTTACCTATTAAGAAAGTTTAATTAGTGATGGTTATATATTTAACTTAGAAATTTGTTAACCTTCATACAAAGCTCTATCAATTCTTCTAAGAACCGAATTTTTCATATTTTTTTATTAATTTTAATAGGTTAACCATATCATAGATATAATATGATGTTTAAATATGCATTTTTATATGTTTTCTCAAAACAAACATTTTTCTTAATAAAGTTTTTTTAATCAACAGAAATATCTGGTTTCAATCTTTTGTCTATTATTCTCGAGGAGAATAAGTTAATTAGACCAAATTACGTGGATTGGAAAAGGAATCTAAACATAGTACTCACAACTGATAAGTATAAGTATGTTCTGACCGACCCTTGTCTTGAAATTAGGAAAATTTTCACGAACTAAAACCGTGAGACTGAGAGGGCATGGAAGAAAGCCGATGAAATGGCGAGATGTTATGTCTTTGCTTCCATATCCAATGTTCTTCAGTCTGAGCACGAAAACATGCCTACTACGTATAATATTGATATATCGTTGTGTACTATGTTTGCTGATAGGAGCCGGCCCACAGGGCAGGAAGCTCTTAAGACAATAATGAATACTAGAATGGCTGGGGGGCACCGGTTCAAGAATATATACTTAAGATAACTGCTCATTTTGAGAAGGCTGAGGTCTTAAGGGCAACAATAGATCCTAAGAACCAAATTTACATGGTTCTTGAGATTTTATCAGATTCATACTCTTAATTCAAGTTGAACTATACTATGAACAAATATAGTATGTCTTTAACTAAGTTGATGAAAGAACTCCAAACTATTGAGAAAATTCTGAAGCGTGTGTCAAAGGTTTCGGTTGCTCATTCTGGTTTATCTTCTAGAACCAGGGCCTAACCTAAGAAGTTTAAGAAAAGAAAGCCCAGAACAATGTAGGGGCATAACCAAAGGGGTCTAAATCTAGTCCATTCAAGCCCAATAAGAAGTCGAAAGAAAAATACTTCAAGTGTAGCAAGAAATGGCAATTCAAAAAGGATTGTCTCAATTTTTTAGCCAAGCCCTCCTCAGGTATTGCTCTTTATTTAGAGTCTTTTTAGTGGTTGGATCTTCATCCGCTTGGATTGATGATTCTGAAGTCACTGACCATATCTGTAATTCTTTGCAGGGGTTCAATAAGGTGAGGAGACTTAGTAAAGGAGAGCATAGACTTAGAGTTAGCAATGGAGCACAATGCATGCCAAGGCAGTGGGAGACTTGGAGCTCTTATTTGATTGTAATAGAATTTTAGTATTAAAAGATATTTTATATGTTTATAATTTTAAACAGAATTTAATTTCAATTTGAAGGTTGATTAATCAATGATATTCTATTTCTTTCTATTATGGTATTTCAATCAGTAAAGATGAAAAAAATTATTTGTTCTAGAAACATGTATGGCAATCTCTTTTATGTGAATCCTATAAGTCGTCAAATAAATAATACTCAAAATGAACCCAATAATAAGAAGAGAAAGATTGCATCAAATAACTTGTATTTATAATACTTAAATTATGATGTATAAATTCTAATCAGATTCAGAGATTAATCTAAAATGGGTCTTTAGACTTATTGAAATTAGAAGAATGGCTTCAGTGTGAATCTTTTCTTATGGGTAAAATGACCAAAAGATCTTTTACTCAAATAGGCAGAAAGGACTAAGGAAATACTTAAGTTGGCTTATACTAATGTTTGTGGTCCTTTGTCTACACCTGCTAGAGATGGATATGAATACTTCATCACATTCATAGACGATTATACGTGTTTTAGTTACGATTACTTGATAAGGCACAAGTTTAACTCTTTTAATAAATTCAAAGAGTTTAAAGTTGAAGTGGAGTATCAAATAAGTAATTTAATTAAAAAGTTAAGATCCGAATGTGGTAGGGAATATCTCCTTGGCGAATTCAAGAACTACTTGGCATATTAGGGAATAGTATCTCAGTTAACTACACCCAAGACTTCCCAACAGAACGGGGTAGCTGAGAGAATAAATAAAATTTTGATGAAAATGGTCAAAAGCATGATGAGTTATGCAACTTTTTCTATTTATTTTTGGGAAAATGCTTAAGAAACAGTAATATATATTTTGAACTTGGTGTCTTCTAAATCAGTACCTAGGACACCTTATAAGATGTAAACTAATGCAAGATCAATATGAATCATCTCAAGGTATGTGATTGTCCAGCTTATATACTAACTAAGAAAAGTAAGCTAGACATAATATTAGAATTGTGCTACTTTATAAGGTATTCAAAAGGAATAAGGGGTGGATACTTTTATCATCTTCAAGAGCAAAAGATACTTGTGAATACTCATGTGTTAGAATTATGCCCTAGAACCAATCCATATAACAATGTATATATTTTGCATATTTATTTAATAGAAGTATTCTTTATCTTTCAGTTTCCCTATTTCATATGTGTATATATATAAAACTGATAGATAAAGTATCAAGTACAATATATAGTGTTAAGAAAATCATAATAAATATCATGATATGATATTTTCACTACACTATGTGGTACTTGTACTTAAATAATCACTGGTTATAGTATTAATAAAATGAGACATTATTAATATGCGAAGACCACCGCTTATTATACCTCTTGATTGGATCAACAGTGGTTCTCACATCCAAAAGTATTGTGATACTCAAAGTTAACACGTGAATGCTTGTTAGATGAACATGTACATTAGATGACCTAACTATGAGAAAATTATATAAATAACTAGTTAGTGTTAGTGATAAATTCTCATTATATCAAAAGTGTAAGTATCCTTATACTTGAGATCTCCAAGGTACTTTGTATGCTAAATATTGTACTTTGATTCCTATCCTTAGAATCTCTTCATGATGGCCTATAGAGAGGATATTGGGTATAGTATAAAGTATATGAAAGTAGTTGAAATGATCAACAAAAAATTCATCACTCCTGATAGTAGCAAAGTATATTTCACAGCCATTTATAGAGAATTATTACTTAAGAATTCCTTGGCTAGAGTAACTGTAACACCCCCGAAGCCTAGGCCCGCCAGGACCGGGGATGTCGCCTCGTCCAAAGGACAAAGGGTCTTTATAACTAGGTCACACAAACAAATTGCGGAATAAAATAATATTTAACTTAAAAAGTTATTACAACCCAGAGAAAACTTCAAGAATAAATCCATGAATTCCAAAATAAAACCATAAATAAAATTATTCACTCTCGCCTCCCCAAAGAAATACATAAAATCAAAAGACACATTCTCTTCCCAAGAAGATATTACTAGCCACTCAACTCCACAGCAGGATCATCCTGAAATCATGATAGAAAGGTGATGAGACAGAAATCTCAGTAAGTCCGTGTGTGCTTTGGGTGTTTAGTGAAATCAATTCATGGATGCAGAGTGTGAAACTTTTATAAGAGAAACATTGGCAAGTATCAAGTATTAGTCAAAAGTAAGAGTGGCGTTTTGGCTTATCTAGCCACACATAAGTAATGAAATCAACCACTCGAAAGAAAGGGATATGAGTTACCACACGTTGGGCCCCATAACCGGTCAGAATGCCGACACTTTGTGCAGACTGACAAAAGTAGGTGATCGGCCTACTGGGTAAGATACTCCTCTTTCTCTATACCCAAACAACAACCGAGTGTCCATTTCGGCAAAACACAGTCACCTGACTGAAAACAAACTCCTAGCTCGGACCGGTACGACTCACTGGACTGACATCTTATCTGGAAATGACTCACCCCTCAGAGGTGGCCACCTGCTGAGAGACTTACCCTAACCCTTCAAAGACTAGTCCTAGTAGTCCACCCTTATTGAGTACTCAACGACGTTTCTCACTTGGGATAAAATGAACAAAGCATTGCTCTTCACGAAAATAGTAATTTGAGGGTTTCCAAAGTTTTGGGAACAATCAGTTTCAGAAAGATTTTTAAGTTTGGAAAATCTGCTCAGTAACGTTTAAATAATTTAAGTGTTGGAAATAAGAACAAATTCAATCCTCAATTGCCTTCAAATAAACGAGTGTCCATACACTCCATATTTAGCTTGCCATAAGGAAAACATTTCACATCGATAGGTTTTATGCAGGAGCTTACCTGATTCTTGCTCACAACAACAAGGTCTCGAACAGCTGACCTAACCCCACATGGGTAAATACAAATCTTAATCAGATTCAAGCTACAATCCACTTCCTCAATTTTAAATCAACTCATTTCACTACTACCATGATCCTAGTGTCCCAAGCTTTAAGGCAAAATAATAAATAAGTAGGTTTATAAGCTAAGTTTAATTTGTTATTTAAAATAATTAATGGTTTGGGAAATAAATTCTAATAAGTTGAAAGTTTAAATCTTGTTAAGGAAAATTTAGAGTTTATTTGATCAAGAGTCATAGGTGGTACTAGGTAAAATAGTGATTTAATGATAGTCTAGTTGTTAGAAAATAGTTGATAGCTAGAACTAGTGAAGATTAAATTTAATGAGTCTTGTTTGGAAAATAATAAGTAAATCCTTAAGGGGTTTTGATTTAATAATTATTTTACTAATTATAAATCTTTTTTCATAAAGGCTTAAATTGATATCTTTATTTTTAATAATATTTATTTATTTTACTTTCTAGCAAAAATCATTATTTATTTGGCTAAAATATCATTTATATGTATAATAATTCCAAATCTACCCTTCCTAGGGTTTTTCGAAATTTACTAGCAAAATTATTATTGAATATTTTATTCATGAACTAAAATTAGCTTAGGAACAACTAGATCATAATCAAGATTCTATGGCCAACCACAATCAATAACATACACAATCCTTCGATTCATCAAATCATCCAAATCTTGCATCTAGGCATAGATCCAAATTTATTAAGACATGATTTAACCATTACTAGCATAAACATGATCATGGCTTCAATAATCTAATCATGCATAAACTCCTATTCACCAAAGGTGACATAATCTCTAGCATGCTTCTTCACAAATACTACATATGACATGCATCAACCCTCAAATCACCATACAATCATCCAAGATGAACCTTTCATGCATAAATCCCATCTCCTTCACAATCATACAATTGCTCATGCTTCAATCTCAACAATAAATATATATACTCAAATCCTATCACCATCCACCTACTAACAACATCATCCTAGAGACATGATTCTAGAGTTTACAAGGAAGATTGAAGGTACTTACTTGATTGATGAATGTCTTGAAGGAGTTTGGAATAGATCTCAACTCCTAGATGGCTAATCTTGTCCAAGAGAGGTGGCGAAAGCATGGTCATGGAAAAAGAGACCATTCGGCCAAGGGAGGGAATTTCGGCCATGAGAGAGAGAGAGAGAGAGAGAAGAAGAAGAAGAGATCATTAGTATGCTTATTCATATAGGTTTTCATTAGAGATCAAGTTTGGAGAAGATGAAGTTGTTAGAATAAGTTTACCTTGAAGATGTTCTTGTCCTTCACAAAATTTTCTGGTTTTTTATCCAAAGTAGCAAGATGATTTGTGGAGTTTGATGTTAATAAGGGTGTTGATGGATTCACAGCAAGAAGTAGATCAAATCTGGAGATTTTCGTGAGGGTTTGAAGTGGTTTGGAGGTGTATTAGGTGTAAGAAGGTAGTAGGTGTTTTTGGTGTAGTGTGTGTGTTCTTGGTAGCTAGAGAAAATCGAGAGAGAGAGAAGAGGAAGCTACCGAATTTCTGTGGAATTGGGGTTGCCGAAATTCTGTAGGGTTTAGGGAGTGATTTCTCTGATTTGGAAGGGAAAGGAAAGGTTAGTTGTTACAATCCTTGAAGAATATTTTTAGGAAGAGAATTTGGAAAGTAAATATTCTAGGATATCTTGATTTTTCTGGACAGCTTTGAAGTCTCCTATGGCCGACTGAATTGTGTGGCTTTTCTGAGGAATTAAAGCTGGTTCTATAAGGCTTATGATGGCCGAAACTAAGGGGTACAAAGATGAAGAAGAAGTCTAGCCAATTGAGCAAGATATCATGGAAGGTTGCTAAATAAAATGGCTGAAATTTTGGAAGGTAATCAAGCTAAATTGCAGGGATTTGTTGGAGAGATTTTCGGACAGCCACTGATGGAATTTCGTACAGAAACTCAAAGGAAATAATGGAGCTCTGTTAATGGTGTTTTAAGGGAGGTTTTGACAGAAGTAGGTTGGCATTTTCGGCTGGAGGAGAAATGGAAAGCAAGCTGGAAAATTCCTGCACAACCATTTTCGCTGCATAGGAATTTTTCTGGCAGAATTTCGTCTGCCACTTCCAGCCGATTTGCAGCAAGCTGGGAGGGGGGTTTCAGGGGTATTCAAGGCTGGTTTTCATCCTTCTTCATGGAGGAAAAACATGGCTAAGGTGCTGCACAAAATCTGGAAGAAAACAGCTTGGTTTTAAGCCTCCAAGGCTGCGATTTTGCCCAGAATTTTCACTGGTTTTGCACAGCTTTTGTGCAGTCCGAAAATGATAGAAATAATTCATGTTTTGAGCTGATCTTAAGGCCATTTTTCTGGAAGCATTTAGAAGGAAATGACAGCTAATAAGTTCAACATTTTGAAGGTATACAAGCTGGAAAATTTCAGCTCATTCCAAGGAGGAAGGTGAACTAGCTATAGAGTGAAATTTCAGCTAGCTTTCTAGAGGGATTTTTCCTCTTGAACTTTCCCACAATTCATTCACATTTTCCAGACCATGAGGAGCCTTTTACTAGGACATTTTGATCCTAAAAGACCTCAACCCTCTACTGAATTTTCTGGAAAGGAAAAGGATAGAACACCTTGATCAAACTAAGGAGTTGAAACTTAAGGAAAAACTAAAGATCAAGGGAGAATGAATTCCCTTTTGGAATTTCGAGAAGAACAAAGGAGTGAAATGAGAATTTTCCTAACATGTCTCTCCTAGGACATCATCACCACATTGATCTAGGCCCTTATGGCCGAAACCAACTCCCCCCAAGCAAAAATAAAATTTATTCTAGCTAGAGCTTCTATGATGGAATTTGAACTCTAGACTTCAATAATTAATTCTAAAGCTCTAACCGCTACACCACAACAACTCTTGTTGATATTTTCACTAGAAAATTATTTTCTATTCAATCCACAGGCTATCTCCCTATTTTCACCTCGGGCAAAAATTACCATCTTGCCCCTCTCACACAATACTCACCAACAAGACTTTGAGACAATAAAATCCGAATCCAAAACACATAGAAATCATATGAAAATATATTTAACCATGAAATAAAATATGATATGCATCCCAACCCCCTTACTCTAGGGTTGGTTTTGACCAGGGTTTCACAGTAACTATGTGTTAGAAATAGTTCTAAACGATACACATGTTGAGTAATAAATTTTGGAACAAGTACTAATAAATTCGGGTTAGAATAAATTATATTCTATAGGACATTGGCACTAATTCCATACTTTAAACTCAGTGAGATAGAGGATGATGAAATGAGTTTATTGCGCTGAGATTTTACTATTGAAAGGTTTATATCAAGCCACGTAACTTTTTGAATTTTCGGGTGGTCATTATGCATTGCTAGATGCTACTCATGATCTGCTAAATATGAATTTATTAATTAAAAATTAATAAATTAATTTTAATTAAGATTAATAAGTTAATTCTAATTATCGAGGATTACTGATTCTATAGTGATTAAAATTAATTCATATTTTGCTACCATTAGCCTAGAAAACCTAATAGGTCACACATAATAGAGGAATTGATACTTAAGATATTATATGATAATATTTAAGGTTAATTTGTGAGAAAAAATAATTTTATGGGTAAATTATAAATAATTATAATTTATTGGGGCTAAATTGTGATTATTAAATGGTTTGAGCTTAATTACAATTAAAGAATCCCAAGCCTACATAATTATGGAAAAAGAGTTTCATTATTTGCTAAAAAGTTTAGGAAATTGAAACGGCTTTGTGGTTGTTGTTTCCTGAAAGGTTTAGAAATACACACACAGTGTTCACATAGTTTTCTCAAAAGGCAGTGAACATATAAGGAAACAGATTGCAGCTTTCCATGTGTGCTTGAGCTGGTGGAAAAGTATATATGTGTATAAACTGCACGCGGTTCTTGTGTAAGAAAAATTCATAGAAAAAAACACAACAGCCTCTTTTTCATTATTTCTTCTCCGAATTAAAATTCTATCAGTCGCCAAAATATTAAAAATTTGTTAGCACAATTATTCTCTGGTGGTTTCTTTAAGTTCAATCATTGTGTGGATTATTATTAGAGAAATTCCTACACTTGGAATTTAGTGGTTCATGGCTTGAATAATTTTCAGACGAGTTTTGTACACGCACAGAAGAATTTTAAAAGTTGCATTTTTAAGTAACGAAATTATTCTCCACTCATTTGACTCGTTTAATTACATATGAGTGATTCCTTTACGTGGATTTTATTTTAATTTCCTCTATGCATAAATTGTTTTGCACATTCAAAATCCAACATCATGTTGGATACTTGAAGGATGAGCAAAGCTTATCCATTAAGGTCTCAAGTAAGGTGGAATTGAAAGAGAAGTTGAGTGATACTTTAACTTTTAGTATGACAATTAAGGAACCAAAAAAATGCACAATTAGATGCTCCTATACAGTCCAAGCTATGTCCTAGTGGAAGGATATCTGGGGTTCTAAAAAGATGGCCTGGAAATGCCTTTGATGTAGTTAGCAATGGCATATTGACCGACCTGCATTGTTTCGGGCTGTGCCGAGCCGACCCACCTCTACTCAAACCATGCCAATTCGAGCCCAAGGCCAAAAACTCTAGGCCAGCACAACCCTCCCTTTAGGACCGCGAGGATTGCAGGCAGGGTAGGCCGATTTATGGGCCTTTCTCTTCCTTTTTTCCCTCAATGTGCTTTTATTTTTTAATTTTTTTATTACTAAATAATACAATTATTTAAAATTATAAAAAAGTCACCTTGAAGTGGTAGGAGATTTGGCTTGGACCCCTACTGGTTAAATTAATTAATAAAATAAAAATTATATAAGAGGAGGACTTGATGCCTAAACCTCTTAAAAATATTACAATAATTAAAATTTAAATATAAAAAATATCCTAAAAATAAAATTAAATAATTATATAATATTACTTATCCTAATTGTTCAAAATACTAACTACTTGACTCATCCCATTCTTCATCTGATTCATCATTAACAATTCACGAAGTGGCCATCCTATTCTCGTTTGTAAAACAACTATTGCAATACATTAATATTTTCAAAGTATGAGAAGCCAATCAAGATTCTTTTTATTAATTACTCAAGCGCTCTAACTAAAAATGCTTTCCTATTGTACTGTGAAGACAGATGGTGTCAAAAGATCATGTGCCATTTTGGATAAAATTGGATATTCCTTTACATGATCCTTTCTACCAACCACAAATGTCAAAATGTTGATCCTCATTTTCTACCACAGGTTACATCTTGTAAATTGCCATCTTATTATAGGTGGCAAATAATCTTCTTTGACACTTCATAATACCTTATGGATTAAATTTTGATGAAATCGAAAAGGTAAATCTTCGTGGTGGTTGAAATTGATTACTAGAAAATGATGATGAATCTTCCATACTTATAGTAGTAGAACTAGAATAAGAAGATTCAAACTCATACAAGTTATACATATCAGATAATACTTTAGCCGTTTTATCTTTTATGTCTTTTACTATGAGTTGCTTAAGTATTAAAGATTCATCAAAATCTAATGTTTCGTAAAGTTATTCAATAATACTACACCATCCAGGGGTTTTTACTCGAAGATCTAAACACAATGTCATATAATATAAAATGGGAATATCTTCATAATATTTCTTATATTTTCAAATATACTTTTCAGTAGAATAACCATATTAGGGATGCTTCATATACTCACTAAAAATATACGCTACCTTAACAAGTGTAAGAAGAATATAATAAATAGTGAAATAATAAGATCTCGATAAAAGTTTAGTTACTTCTTTAACAGTAATTAAAAATATTGAAAGCGCAATATAATTTTCAAAATAAATATCAGTGAGTTGAGGTTGAAAATATTACTATTATAAAATTTAATAAGTTGATTTTGATAAGATATAACACTTTCAAACATATCAAAAGTTAAATTGCATATAGTTTTACAATCTAATCTAATTTTTAAAAAAGAAATACATTGTTCTCGGCAGAAAGCTTTAAAATTTTGAAATCAATTGGAGAAATTTTAATAAATAAAATAATATTTCTAATCATATTAACAGTATCATCAATATATTTATATCCTTCCTTAACACACAAAATAAATATATGATAAGCGCACAAAGTGTGAAATAAAATACCATCTAATATAGGATTCATATTATTTTTCAAAATTATTATGGCAAAATCATTATTTAAAGTATTATCTAAGGAAATAGAAATAATTTTATTTAATATTTTATATTTACGATGTATTTGAGTAATCATTCTAGCAATATTACTACATACATGAGGATATTCAAATAATTTAAAACAAATAATTCTTTTTTGTACTAACCAATCATGATCTAATGATATGTAATGCACAAATAAGCCTCATTAGTAATTGCACTTCAACTATGAAGTAAAAGCAAATTTTCAATTACAAAAATCAAACATAGCAATATGATACTCTTTCATCTCTTTGTATATCTTTATTATATTATTTTTTAATGTTGTTTTAGAAATCCTTTTAAATAAAGGTTGGCAATGGTATTACATGAACTGTTCATAAAGTGGATTTTTCAAAAAATTAAAAGGTAATTTAGTTTTAACAAATATTTTAGCAAATCCAGTTCAAGTTTTTTTATGATTATATTAAAAATTACTTATAATTTGACCTCCTCTCATATAGGTTTTTATTGTTTAAGTAGATTCTCTAACTAATTATTATGTGACCTTTTTATGTGTCTAACTAATATTTTCGTCCCTCCTCTCTTCTTATGTGCATATGCCACCTTATAAATTTTATATATTGCCTTATCATTATCATTATCCTTTTCAAAAAAATTCCAAACCATAGATATTTTTGCTTTAGCTATGGTTCTGAACATTCCTTATCAACCTGAGACACACCCATATTAGGTTCATCAAGATTAATTTTTAGAATTGGTTGTTGTACACTAACGCTAGGGCCTTTATTTTTATTACCTATTTTATTATTTATTAAATTCAATGTTAGATTTATATTAAAATCAAAATGTGTAGATGATTGTGAAGAAAAATGATAATATTAATGTGGATCCATTTTTCAAATATTCATTATGTAGACTAAAGAAGAACAATCAATTAAAATTCAAATAAAAGCTCGAATAAATAAATAAGAGTTCAAATAAAATGAAATAACATATTAGCAAATAATGAAATAAGAAAATTGAAAAATATAAATAACTTGTAAATTAAATTAAAATTAAATAAATAACTAAAACAAATAAATAATAAATAAAGCTAAAAAATAAGAATGTGAGATTAAAAAACACTAACTAGTTGATGGCCAAGAAACAATAACACTTTGTTAAGCTTTACTTCTTATCTTCTTTAAGACTTGAACTGTCCACTATTCCGTCACTTAATCATCTTTCAAAATATGAATACTTTGCTTGAAGAATTCAAAAAATATATAAAAGATAAATTCTATTCTAATATTTTTTGTAAAGGAAATGGAGAGATTGAAGATCATGAGAGAAAAAAGAATGAAAATAGAGAGTTGAAGAGAGTTAGAGAGTATTTGTTGAGTTTGGGGGTGAATTATAGGTTATTTATAGAGTTTTGGGGGTTGGCGTGTGAAATAGCTGTTGAGGGGCCAAATTGCAAAGAAAAAAAAACTTAATTTGAGTGTTTAGGGGTCAAATTGTAAAAAAAAAATAGAGAGTTATTATGTAATGGCTCTCTACGTGGGCTGGCCCATGGCAAATCCTTAGCCGACACGGATTAGCCTAGGGACTAGCCCATCACAGTAGAACCAGTTCAGTTCCTGGTCCCAGATTGGCTGGCCTAACCGGTTCACATGCCATTGCTAGAGGTAGTTTCTGACCATCAGATATAAGATCTCACTAGATGCGATGAGATCATTGTTGATGCTGATGCAGATAAATGGCAAGTGGTAATAGATGCTGAAATTGAGTCTATATATCTTAATTAGGTTTGGATCTTGTTACTACATCTGAAGGGATTAAAACTACTGGGCGTAAGTAGATATACAAGAGAAAGAGAGATGTAGATGGAAATGTGGAAACCTATTAAGTAGAATTGGTTGTAAAATGTTATTTTCAGAAAGAATGGATCGATTATGAGGAGACATTTTCACCTATAACCATGCTTAAATCCATTTATATTTTGTTAACCATCGTATGTTATTATGACTACGAGTTATGGAAAATGAATGCTAAGATAGCCTTTCTTAATAATTATCTTAGTGAAAATTGAAAAACCTTAAAGGGGGGGTGAATAAAGTTTTTGGCAAGCAAAAATAATTTTTCTGATTTATCTAAAAAGCTGAATAATGATGATCACAAAGATGCTTGGACTGACTTTATAGAAGCATAGAAAGTTATCCAAGCACTCGTAGATGTATATCCAAATTTAAACAAAGAAAGAGCACTAAAGACAGTAAATGAACAACTAAATAAAATGAGACAAGAGATGTATAGTGGTTCGATCAACAATGATCTACGTCCACTACCTTAAGCCTACACTTAAGGATTTTCAACCCTATGTCATTAACCTCGCTTAATGAAACCTTATCACATACAAGAGAGGATCACCACACTAGGTTTTCCAAAACTTCTCAGTCACGCAAACGCATTAAGGATCACCCCACTAGGTTTTACTCCACAACCTTGATACAAACACAAAATAAGGATCACCCCAATGGGTTTTACCACACAACCTTGAACATAAACCAACACAAGGCTCACCCCAATGGGTTTTACACCACAACCTTACACTACAACAGAGATTTGAATATCAATAGAACAATAAAGAGCTCACTTATTTTAGCAGATGTTCACTCGGATACAAAGCACAAATACTTTTACCGTTGATACAAAATAAACTCACTTTGAAGCTAGATAAAAGGAGAATTTTGAAAATATTGAGCAACAGTGTTTCTAAGATGAATGTTTTAAAAATCTTACTTCAAACCTTACTTTAAGGGCTATTTATAGAGCCAAAAAGTGGAGTGCCAACAGTCATAAAAAAACAGCTATAAATTTTTTGTTTAAACTCATCCGTGTTTTGGACTCGAGTTTTGGACGATGATGCATCCAAAAGATAAGTCCAAACTGGCATTAACTAGACAAAAACTTTTTAACACAGTTTACAGGATTTTGGATGAACCTTTTAGATTCAAACTGTTCCATCCAAAATTTTGAGATTTTCAAAAACTTTGAAAACATCTCCTTTGAAGCTTCAAGGTAAAGTCAAATAAATCAAAAGATAAGAAGACATAGAAATTAATAGATATACCTTAATAACACTTCCTAATCTAACATTCTTCATAAAGAACTTCCTTAATATGTAACTCCACATACTTTAATCTTCTCTTTTGATCTTCTATTCTTGATTTCAATGATGAAGGAGTTGCCAAATAATCTTATCTGAAGACTTTTGAAGAATAAAGGTCAAACATGTCCTATCACAATAGATTAACAAGTTAGTCCATATCAATATTTGTCATAAGTCAAAACATATAAGAAAGCCCTTAGGGCTAACAAAAACATCTATATAATCCAGCCAAAGGCTTGTAAAAGGCTAAGAGTATATGGTCTGCAAACTTACTAAATCTATTTATAGATTTAAACAAGCATCACATGCATGAAACATACATTTTAATGAGATTGTAAAATCTTTTGATTTCATACAAAACGTAAATGAATCATGCGTATATAGGAAGTCAGACAAGAACAATATGTTCTTTATGGCACTTTATAGATGATATTCTACTCATTGAGAATGATATAGAGACATTGTCATCTATAAAGATTTGGCTATCAAGTCAATTTATCATGAAAGATATAGAAGAAGCTAGCTATATTCTTGATATAAAGAGTCTTAGAAATATAAAGTAAGAATGTTAGGCTTATCCCAATCTGTTTATATTAACAAGATATTAGCTAAGTTTAGTATGGATCAGTATAAAGTGCAATTATACCCTTTAGGCACGGATTGACCTTATCTTCCAAGTAGTATCCTAAGACAAGAAAGAAAAGAAATGAATGAGTAGGATTCCCTATGCTTTGGCAGTGGGAAGCCTTATATATGCCATGCTTTGTATAAGTTCAAATATCTGCTTTACCATAATCATGGTTAGTAGATATCAGTCAAACTCACGGGAGAAATATTAGCAAGTTGTGAAACATATACTCAAATATTTGAAGGGAACAAATGATTATATGCTTATTTATAGAGCTAATGACTTAATTCTTAGTGGTTATGCTGACTCGGATTTCTAGACGGATAAAGATGAAAAAATCCACCAATGGATATATTTTCACTTTGTTTAGAGGGACTAATTCATAGAGGAGTGTTAAGCAATTTTGCATTGTTGATCCACTATGGGAGCTGAGTATGTGGCAGCTTTAGAAGCTTCTAAGAAAGCATTTTGATTTCAGAAGTTTCTAACAAAACTTAGAGTCGTGCCACAAATAGACAAGCCTATTATCATATGTTGTAACAATTTTAAAGATGTGTCACAATGCAAGGAACTATAGGAAAGGCAAGTACATTGAGAGAAAGTATCACCTGATTTGGAAGTTTATCCAGAAACGGAAGATAGTGGTTGATAAGATTTCCTCCTCATCTAGCGGATCCATTTACCAAGCCTTTGACAGAGAAAGTGTTTTGAAGACATTTGAACATCATAGGGGTAGTTATATATAGACTTTCATAATCTATTTAGTGCAAGTGGGAGATTATTAAAATGTATGCCTGAAATAGACTATGTATTTCTGTATTTTGAAAAGTAATAGAAATATTTTATTCATTAATAATTGTTTATTTGCATATATTTGCACATTAAGGTCTAAATATATTCGTAAGTGTTCTACTGATTAGGTCGTGCCTTTACAGTAAGATGTAGATCATGAGCTATTAACATACAGGCAAAAATGTTCTTAATCGAATGATAAAGCTGGGCACTTCGTTAAAGTTTTTATCATTACACTATGATTTCTAAATGGGAAATAGTTTATCTTTAATCAGTAAGTAATCCTTTCATGCCAATAGTGTAAGCGTATTTGAAATATGTATAATTGGATCACACGATAGTAATCTTTATAAAAGTACTATAATAAATAAATTTGGTTTATAGCTGCTACTATGTGGACGAGTAACTTAAAATTTGAGTATAAGTTAGTAGTCTCATAAGGTTGGACTTATATACTTTGATATATGATGGGTGAGGTCTTAACGTAAGATCAGTACCTTATACGTTGGGTGTATGACTCTAATTAATTAAGACGGGCTTATACAATAATATTTCTATGCTTTAATATGAAGATATCACTCCTTTATCATTATCTAAGATAATCTAAATAATCTAAGACCCTAGGAACGTAGCTAAGTATGTATGCTTTTGGGTAACTCTCTGAGATAAGTAAATACATACTGGAAGTCATGAATTATTGGATTAGATAACAAATGATAATAGATGTTATTGAGAAATATGCTGTTACAGTTTTCATATCACAATGGTGGGTATTATGTAGAGGAATATTTTCTTCCTTACATCTACAAGTCGAAGACGCTACACTTGTAATATTATTTTTAGAGTTAATATTTTCATATAGTAATAAATATAATATTTAAAATAATAAAATATAGCTATTTATTAGCAGAGATATTTTAATCATTTTAGTAGTCAAGAATAATATATCTTTTGGTACCCAGAGTAACTCAAGTAACCTTAGTAAATTTATTTACTATGTGGGTTTGTTGGGTAAAATTAATATTAGAAGAATTATTTTAGGAGTCCAATAATTATTTATTTGGACTAGAATAATATATTGGATCAATTTAATTAATATAGTTTATTAATTAATTATCTTGGATAATTTTATATTGAGTCCAAATAGATCAATTAATTAATAAAAGAGTTATTTAATCAGTCTTCGGTTGATTAAGGAAAAACCCTAGCCATCAGGGTTGTTGAGATGATAAGGGATTTTTAGAAATCTTGGCTGCCACATTAAAGTTAAAAAAAAGGGGAAAAAAATGAAAGAAAGGAAAAAAGCTGAGGCAGTGAAGAATTAAACGGAAGCTACTGCTTTGTTTTGCTAAGGTATGCATGCATTTGTATGATTCACGTAGGAAAACATTAAGAACAAAAACATCTTCTCTTCTTGAAGCCACCGTTGTTATTTATTCTTCCTTTTTTATTTTATTCCTTAAACTAGCTCTTCCTTGTTCTTCCATTATTGATCAACTAGTTCTACTTTCACCGGTAGACAGTTCGTAGGAGGTTCGAGAATATTCTAAAAAATTGAAAGTTGGTGATTTTGGTGTGCGTGTTTGATGCGAAAGAGTCGACGCTTAGCTAGAATTCCTACGGAACAAGTGATCGTGACAAATTAAAGTATTTCGTCAAACTAATTATGTAGTTGTTCAACCTAAACACCCTAAAAGTAAGTTCTCCTAGACTATGGCATGAAAAGATTTTTAAATTGTATATTTTTGTTGCATATTTTATTTTCATGGTCACAAAATCAATTAAAGAGCAAGAAAAAGAAAAAAGTCATGCAATGAAATGAAATTCTCCAAAATTATCCAAATGCAAAATACTAATTTAGTCAATTGAATATCCAAATTAGCATTGAAAGAGTTACCCTCAAATAAAACTCGCTCTCTCAAGTTATGAGTTCCCTATCTTTAGTCTAAATTAAGGGTATATCTACTCCCAAATTAGATCTAAAGAACATTAGGCTCAAGCAATCCCAATTCCATATCTAAAAAGTAAAAAACCCATATCTCTAGGCAACATCTCACTCCATCAATCACCATGTTCTTTTTTCCTAAATTCTTTATCAAGTTTATCAAAGTAAAACAAATTTAGTAGATCAACTAATTTGGTACCCAATTTCTAACCCCATCTCTCGAAATCATTAGAACAGGATAAACTCAAATATATCAATATACACAATAAAACCAAGAAATTGATTACTGAAATAGGCTTCAATTAAACCAAAAGGAAACCAATACAAAGTATAATAAGGGTCCATCCCTTTAATTACAATTCAAATCAATGTAACCCAACATTTACAAAATAAGATTACAAAAAGAAATGGAGAAAACTCATGGACAAGTGTATTCCCTTCTTTCTTGTAACCTCTTGGAAAATGATATTTTCCTCCTCTAAGATGATCTTAACCGTTCTTTAGTGGCCTCTCTTGGTGCTCTTGAGGGTTCTCACAGTGTTACTCTTTTGGTATTCTTGCCATAAGGGTTTATAATGGAGGTATTTAAGTTTTCTTCTTAAAATCCTAAAAATTGTAAAATAGGGAATGTTTTGTGATATTGAATTGTGCCCGTTGGCTTATCTGGCACCACTTTAGCTATTTTTTTTAGATTCTAAAAGATGAGCAGTGCCGATTAAGTTGTCCAAGTATCACCGCTAACCCTCTAAAGTTTAATCTTTTGAAAAGTCTGAAACTAATTGACGTTGGTCATCTTAGCTTGGGCAACGCCACTTACTTCCTCTTTTTCAGCTTATTTTGTATTTTTCACCTTATTTCTTCACCAAATCTTCATTCCAAGTATTCTACATAAAACAAGGTGAAAATAGAGAAAGGAGCAGTCATCTATCCAAGAATTCTCCACAATAATAACAAAAATGACATGAAAATATGCATATTTTAAGCACTTATCAATACTCTTGTTAGAGAGTTCTATTCCAATCTCAAATTGACAATCATAAACACTAAAGGCCCCTTTTATCATTCAGTTTTTGTCAGCAGTGTTATCATTTCATTCAATCCAGAAGATATATCTATTGTTTATGGTGTTCCCTACTACAAAGACATAGAAGGTCTTGGAGAAAAAGTTGAGTTGCAATTGGTTTATCAAACCCTAATAGGCGGCATAGTGACTGCTTGGCTAAATAAGGGTTATTTGATGTTTTCTACACTTACTAGGCGTTATTTTTCTTTATATAAACTATCTTGTTTTAATTGGCTGCCAACAAATAATGTTTCTATTATGTTGAAAAATAGGATGGTCTTGCTATACAAGATAGGGAAGGGCTTAAAATTCAATCTTAGTGATTTAATTTTTTAGCATTTAGTATGCCATGCACTACTCATAGTACCACAATGCTTTCCTATCCATGTTTCCTTATATTGTATTTGAGCACCTTCCCTAGTTACCAACCAGTGAAATCAAACAAGATCATTCAGGATATCAAATTCTTCAAGCCACTACAGTAGAAGCCACTTGCTAGTTCAACAGTGCAAGTGTCTACTTCTAGCAGCATATCTTTGCATTCAAAAGCAGGAAATAGTTATTCTTTTAGTCTGCCTAAGCTTAAGGAAGTGCCCATTATAGCTGCTGATCTTTCTTTATAGCTCACTACCCTAATTGCTATGGTTGGCACTCTACAAACTGAAGTTAACACCATTTATGCCAATCAACAACAGATTCAATATGACTTAGTTACTCTTTATAATGTGGTTACCCAGTCCCAGTAAAGGCTTTGGCCCTTCTTTACTACCAAAAAAATGGAGTGCCTTAGGGGATTCGGAGTGCTCATCTACTCCTGCTTATTTTTTTGTGATTTCTAATTGATATTCTGGTTGTTAGGGGGAGCTACTTAATAGTTGTTATTTCTCTTTTGACAAATAATAATGGCTTTGGATTAGATGGATTGGATTATACCATTCTTTGGCTAGAACAATTTGCTAAACACTTTGCCTTTTTGGGTTGTAATAGTAATTAGGACTGCTCTATTGACATTGTTCCTGTTATTATTTATAAATGCTCATTTTTGTTATCTTCGAGGCAAATATGTTACAATCTTTTGTTGTTAGACAAGCTTATTAGTTTTACATCAAACAATGCCAAATAGGGATATTATTATATTGGTTGTCAAGGTTGGGTTTGACAAGCTTCTTCGACAAGTATCCTTGACATACTGAAATTGATTTTAGAAGATGTTATCTTTGGTAATGCTTTACGTAGTATTAACTTAGTTGGTTTAGAAAAAGGATCTTATAAATTCTACGAATCTAGCATGAATATTTGGGAAGATCTAATGAAGATTTTATGTGCAAAGATGATCAATCTAAGTAGCATTGGAATTGAAAACACTTAGGAAAGTTGAGAAGAAATCTATTATGCAAATTCCTAATTCAACAAATAAACTACCACTCGATTTAAAAGAAAAAAAGCTGACCAAACTATTACAAAAATGTATTGAAAAACTAATCAAAAAAAGAAAAGAGTATTCTCTGGAGTGTTAGTCAAGTAATAAAATAAGGAATTCATATTTATATTATGAATATGTTCAAAGCATGTATCATTGATTCAATGTTTTGTTATTCATTGTGAGAGTGTACTTTGAATATTCAAGTTGATTACTACAACAATTATATCTCTTAAAGGAACTTGAATCAAAATGTTTTCAAATTAAATACCTTTCTAATGGGAAATTTTTCTTAAAATCAAATGAAGTACCATTGTGTTGAAGCAACAAAGGTTGAAGGGAGTTTAATCTAGTTAGTTGGGTCCAAAAAGGTCTTGTGGAAGTTTGACAAAAGTATACTAGTATGGTGTTCTATTAAAGTCCACTAGAGATCATTTAGTGATTAAAATACGTGTATTCTTTGTAACTTTTATTAAAGTTTAGTGGATGTTTTTACTAGCCTAGGACCCACAGATGTAGGCTTATTAATAGCCGAATTAAGTTAACATTTTGTTGTGTCAGTTGAACGTTATTTTTGTCTATTGATAATTGCTCAATATATGCATATTTTACATATCATTTTTGCTTCAAAGTCTTTAGAATTCATTATAAATTGCTGCTTAATCCCTCATTTTCTCCTTGTTTTAATGTAGGCAAAAAAGAATTGAATTTAGAAGTGAAATGAATGAGAAAGAAAAGTGAAAAAGAGTTTGCAAAGCTTGCACAGTGGCATTGCAATTGCTATACACGGCCCCGTGCATTACCTGAGCTTCAGAAGTTAAAGTTTCGGGAATATATAGTGCTAGGCCTATCACTTTGCACGGCGCCATGCATGTTCAGATATAAAAAATATCAAAAGTCCTAAGAGCCGATGGTGCCGTGCAGGTCACATTTGACACGGTCGTGTAGAATTCTAGTACATAAGGAAATCAAGTCTAACGACATCTTTTTGAGCTAAAACTAGCACATAGAAGCTTGCACGATGACGTGCACGCCATTCACCACGGCTCTATACAACATCATAGATAACCTTCTATTTTGTAGAATTTTAGGGATTTAAGGGAGAAACCAATAAATACTCCTTCTCACTGTCATTTGAAAAAGATACACACGGAATTCATTAGAGAAAACCCTTTGAAAAATCCAAGAAGAGAAGATCAAGAGAGGATTGAAGAGGATTAGGAACATCCGAAGAAGTGTTCAAAGTAAAAGAGAAAATACTTATCTATGGGTTTCTTTTATTATCTATTTTGTAATTTGGATTCGGTGATGAATATTTTGTCTAAATCTATTTGTAATTAAAGAGTTGTACCCTAATTTTATTTGTATTGAATTATTACTGGATTTTATTAAATTTTGTTTGAGTATTCTATTACTTGAGCTTGATTGATTAGATTGATTATTTGGATTTTTCACTTATGATTTACTTTGAAAAAAGGGATTATGAGATGGGTATCACTTACATTGATTCAATAGATATGTTTTTCCTTGATGAACTTAAGAAAAAATTTGGAAAAAAAGAACTTTGTGAAAGAATGGGTTGTTGGGTCATCTAGAGATAGAGACTTTGCATCCTTTTAGCACTAGAATTGTGGGTTTTTTTATTGTAATGCTTCTTAAGTTTAATTTGTATGGTAGAGATACTCATGGATTGGGCTCAAGGATAGGGAACTCATTACTTGAGAAATAGTGAGTTTTGTAATTAAGGATACCCACTTGTCAATGCTTGAATTGAATTTAGTTGATTGGGTGATGTTTAATACTTGATAATTATTAAGAGAATTCGCTTCAATTGCATGACTAATTTCTTTTTCTTATTTTTTTCCTACTCTTGTGATCTTTTTGAACCTACCTTATGATTGGGTTGGTTTATTTTTATTGTGTTTCTTGATAGTTAGTTAGAATTAATAATTATTTATAATTTTATTTCTCTATTTTGGTTGATTGGACAATAAAACAAAAGTGGTAATAGGGGTAATTGACCCAACTTTTAGAGATTCTTTGATACTTACCAATGCTACATTATGCTAGACAATAGGTATACTTGTCTATTTGTGTGTGTTTTGTGATTAAATTGATATTTTAAATTGAAACTTAGATGAGCGTTGAATCTATTTCATACAATTTGATGTGTATGAATTTGGGTATAAAAATTATATAAAAATAAGTACATTCCCAATCCAGTTTAAATTAAAATGTTAACTCCAAATTACGCATATGAGTAAGAATACTCATCATTAAGCATAGCATAGGGTTTAAAACGAGTATCGATCCTCAAGGAACAAGTATGTCGTAATCACTTTTCTTTCATTGTTTAACTGACTCAATAAAGTGAAAAAGAATAAAAATAAAAATAAAATAAAATAAAAGAATATATACATGTCAATGATGGAGAATTATGTAACTTAAACCATTATTTTAACAAACATAACCTTAAAGTACTCAATCATTATCATAACTAATTATTCTCTTGACATCATGAAGGATTAAGATAGATTAATTTCTTTTCCAATCCATGAAATCACTATCTTCTAGACAAATTAGCATCACATATTCTGTCTCAACTAATTTACCCAAAAGATGCATTAAACACAATCCTTGATTAAATCTCCATATCCTGACAAACTTAAAACATGAAATTAATCAATGAATCCATATCCTGGCAAACATCAATTAACCTTTAATTATCCAGTTCTTAGCAATTAACCACTTTTCTAAGAAAGTTAATAGACAATAAATATAAAATTAATGAATTGATACTACCATCAATCCCTTTTCCAAGCAAGTTAATAGAAATAAACAACAAATTAATCTCGTAATCAGCATAAGTAATTAAATACCAAGAATAACAATCAATTAATCAAAAGATTAAAGTAACTTTAAAAATCATGAATATCTAAAACAATATCAAATTACAATAAAACAATTAATATATTATTGTTCAAGAAAAGAAAACAAAGTTAAAAGAAAGCACTCATAGACAAGCCTCCTTCTTCTTCCTTCGTAAACTCTCTTGTACAACCCTCCTTGATTTGATAAATTCCTCCTTGATTTTGAATGATTTTCTATTTTACTCTTCGAATTCCCCCTTTTAACTTGTGTTTTCCACCTATTTATAGGCTTTAGAAGTGCCTAAATTCGTCCATCTAGGGTTTTTGGCCGAATAAAAGTAGGAAAATACCAAAACTCTAAAAATTGTCAAAAATACGCATGAA
This sequence comes from Voacanga thouarsii, assembly GCA_026120185.1. Classification (NCBI taxonomy): domain Eukaryota; kingdom Viridiplantae; phylum Streptophyta; class Magnoliopsida; order Gentianales; family Apocynaceae; genus Voacanga; species Voacanga thouarsii. Next base: position 496,288 of record JANUWF010001699.1, read on the forward strand.
GATCGAGGCACCACCTCTGTACCAGTGCACAGCTAGCGGCACCTGTCCTACCTAGGGCTGACAGGTGGCGTCGGTTGTGTTCTGTCTCTCTATCAGTTCGTCAATTTTTCGCAATTTTCGTGCCAAGTCTTTCAAATTGTAGTCCGTGCCGCCTCTGGGCTCCCAATTGGCGTCGGTTATGTTCTGTTCAGCTCCTGTTTCGTCGATTTTTCATCGCCTTGAAGTGCATACTAGTAGCACGTGGCCGTTGCCGCCTTTCCTGTCCTGGCCAGCGTCGCCTCTAGTCTATTTAGTAATGATTTTACCTTATTTTACCCCTAAAATCTGAAAGAATGCACAAAATACCTTTTCAAGGATAAAATCTCAAATATACAAGAATATGATCAGTTATTATACAAAATGTATCACAAAATAGCCTCAAATAACTAAGAAATATATGACTAATTTAGACCCTATCACAAGTGCACAAAGGTACAAAAAACAAAAGCACACTACACGAGCATACCACAACAAGTTTTTGGCATCGTTGTTCGAAATTGGAAGTTAATATCTTAAATAACTTGAGTTTTTTGATTTAATCGTTATTTTAGTTTGTTGATATCCTTTACTTTTACTTTTCTTACGAATTTGATAAGTTTTGTTCTTTATCTAGGGTACTTTGATTTTATAGATTTTTGTTTTTCCTATTTAATTTTGTTAAATTCTTGTGAATATTTATCATACTCATTTTTGCTTTGTTTTTTATATAATTGTTTAGTTTATACTTATTATTAGTTCTTGGAGATATTTGAGTTATGTTGGGGATATTGATCTGATTTTGGTCTAATTAGGCCATCTATACTTTGAGGAATACCATTTTGAGGAAAAGAGATTCAAATGTCTTTAGAATCTCACCAAGAAGATTAAGTGCATCATTTTGAAGAATATGAGAAGCATACAATGGAGCCATCCGTCGAAGATTTGTTTGTGGACTTTACTATTACAACAAATGCACATTTCCAAACAATGGACGAATTGCTCAAGACATAAGAAACTTTGCTGGCCAAATTGGAATATCAACTTGGACATTTGACAAAACCATTCGAGATGGACATGAACATAATTAGAGGGAACAAGCCAAGGCAAATGCACTTTGTAGTGGGAAGCAATTAGAGGCGGTAGAAAAATCTAAATAGGCAGAAAATTAGTCCATGCAGCGGAAAATGGACCCTATAGGCAACCCACAGCACTGGGTAAGTGACCGAGTCGGTGCCATGCATTAGTTAGAAGGTAAAAAAGCTACTAAACAACTGTTGGAATCTATTCTTCCTGTACTATATCTACGAAGACGTTAGTTTCTCGTGCAATCAAAGACATAAAAATAGCAGAAAGAAAAATCGAGAAACCATTCCCAAGATTATTTATATGAGAAATTACGGATCAAAAAAGTGGTAAAAATATACCTTTAATGGTTCGGTGTTGTCACTGCTATTCAAAATTCTCCTTCTTGCTAATGGCACGATCAGCAAACATTCAATTGTGAATGTTCGTTGTTTGATCATAGCCACTGCAAACCAAGAACATGCTTGCCTCCAATAGTATTCACACAATGAAAGAATCGTGAGAGCTACCTTAATCCGGCTAGGGGGTTTTTTGGAGAAGAAAAAATCATAGAGAAAATGGTTTCTGTGTTTTTGTGTATCTATACAATTAGTTTCCAAAGAAGCATATAATACATGCATTGAACATATGGTGTATATATATCTCATATATATATCTATGCGTATTTAAGTTTCCTAAACAAATTAAAATTTAATAATTATGATTAGAAATTATAAGTTCTCATTATTATGATTTGGCCCATAAATTATAAATGTTTATAATTTGACCACAATAATTTTTTTTCTCACAATTAGCCCTATAATATTATCAAATAATATCTCGAGTTTTTTAATTCTCTATTGTATGTAACCTATTAGGTTTTCTGATTTATTGGTAGCGAAATATGAATTAATCCAAACATCTTTAAGATTAATAATCTTTAATAATTAGAATTAACTTATTAATTCTAATTAGGATAATTTATTAATTCTCTAATTAATAAATTCCTATTTAGCAGATCATGAGTGGCACCTAGCAGTACATCATGACCACTCAAAAGTCCAGAAAGTCAAGTGGTTTGACATGAACCTTTTAATAGCAAATATCAGTACAATAAACTCCTTTCACCAGACAATATCTCATTTATTTTAGAGTATGGAGTTAATGTCAACTCCCTCCAGAATATTAATAATTCTAGTTTGAATATTTTAGTACTTGTTACCGAAATCCATTACCCATCATATGTATCTATTAAAACTATTTTCAATACATAGTCGCCTTGGCTAAGGACTTCTCGAGTAGTGATTCCTACAAGTGGCCTTGAGATATTCGCCCTTACTATTAAGAGTGGTAAATCTTTTATTGATCCTCTCAACTACTTTTATTTACTTCACGTTGTATCCAATATCCATCCTACAGGTAGTCTTGTTAGGACCCTAGAGATTAGAATCAAAGCACATCGCTTAGCAAATAAAGTACCTTGGAGACCTTAAATCTAAGGATACTTGCACATTTGCGAAATGAGATATTATCACTGGTACAAAATAGTTATCCATGTGATTATCTCATAACTAGATCATCTAATGTACTTGTTCTAGTAATAAACATCTACATGTTAACTTTGAATATCACAATACTTACGGATGTGAGAATCACTGCCTGATCAAGTCAGAAAGTATAACACATTCTAGTCTTAATGAATTAATGATGTCCTATCTCATTAATACTATGACTAGGGATAATTTAAGTACAAATACTATCTAGTGTAGTAGGAACCTCACATCATAATTTCTATCATAATTTACTTAATACAGTATTGCACTTAGGACTTTATCTAACAATTATAATCATATGAAAGTATAAATAAAACAAACTGAAAGATAAAAAATGCATTGTATTTTTAAATAACTATGCAACATACAAAATACATGTGATTGTCTCTAGGATATAACACTAACAGAAAGCTTAAGAAAGAAAAAGATGATGAGCAATTCCGTAAATTTTTAGAGTTGTTTAAACAAGTGCATATAAATCATTTACTAGTTGATGCCCTAGCACAGATGCCAAAATATGCCAAGTTTTTTAAGGATGTCTTGTCAAATAAGAGGAGGGTTGAAGTGCTATCTTTGGTAACTCTAAATGAAGAATGTTCTGCCATCGTAATACAAGGAGACACTACTAAAGGAACTGAAAAACACAGGGAGTTTTTCTATCCATTGCATGATTGAGAATATTGCTTTTGGTACCGCATTAGCTGATCTAGGAGCTAGTATCAACTTGTTGCCTAAAGTAACCTTCAAAAAACTGGACCTAGGTGAACTAACACCCACAAGAATGAGTATTCAATTTGCAGATAGATCTTTTAAATATCCTAGAGGAATTGTTGAAGATATACTTGTAAAAGTTAACAAATTCATTTTTCCTGTATACTTCATCATTCTTAATATGGCTGAAGATTTTAAGGTTCCCCTTATTTTCCAATAAATGGTTAAACAAGCATCCTTGTTAAACAAACATACTAACTAGACAAGAAATAGACGTGAGAAATAATATCTTTTTGGCCCAGACAGAACCACTAAATAGAGATCTACTCTTTGCAATCAGTAGAAGGTTGTCAACTAACCATAAGAAAAAACCTACTTCGTGAATCTCAAAATTTAGTGGAATTGTTTACTCGGATTACTTGCTACTGCTTTTACCACTTAGGGCATAGCATACTAGTCTAGGAGCAAGTGAACTAGAAGAATATATTCAGTTAAGACCAAGCCAATCCCTTTTTTGGTCAAGGACTTCTAGTTTTGGAAACTCTATGATTGGAAGACTTATAAATATGTAACTTATCCTGCAAGTCCATTCAATGCAAAGCAAAAGTTTCTCCAGTTAACTGTAGACCAGGTTTATAAGTAAAGTTCAAAGAGGCCAGGTAGTTGCATCTAGTGTTGGATCGATCAATCATTAGATATTATTATTGACTCCAATAATTGCGATTACACTAAGAGTGCAGTTACGTTCTTTTAGTGAAGTGGAACGTAATTAATAAATTATTTTTGTTGACAAAATTATTTATTGAAGCTTAGTCTACCTGTATTCGGTCAGATCCTTTCAGTGGCTCCTAATTATGGGACAATAATAAATTATAATTTATTAATGAAAATTTTAGGAAACCAAAAATCGCATTTGAGATGGAATAGGATAAGTGAAAATAATTGTACCAAACTATACTTTTCTTATTGTATTAGAATTCGTATTTTGAGGTAGAATCAACTATACATATTGGTTTATGACTCTATTTTTAATATACGTGAGAAATAACGTTCTTGTTCTCTCAGTTTTGTGTGAATCCATCCTCAACAAATAGAGAAAGGAAAATACGATTAACAATTTTCTGATCCAAGGAGGACTTGGGGGTCTGGAGTATTATCAGAAGGCCAAAGACTTCAAGAATCATATTGGTGACTTCGATATCTATAAAGGTATGAATCGTTTTCACGTATTCTCAGGGTTTAATCTAGTTGACACATAAGCATATCGATCCTATAACTAACAATTGGTATCAGAGCCCGGTTTAGATATGTGTTTGTGTGTTAAGATTAAATTTTTTATGCATATATTTAGTTGAGCGGTATAGGAATAATGTATTTATATTCATGGTGAATGATTTGATTAATTCTGTTCAAAATAATTTTATAGTCATAGTTTTTATTCGGTGAATATGTATAAGTATTATCAAGTCTTGTAATAAAATGAGTGGATTATGTCTCCATGTTGCCCTTTTGAGTTATTTATTATTATTATTATTATTATTATTATTATTATTATTATTATTATTATTATTATTATTATTATTATTATTATTATTATTATTATTATTATTATGATGATGATGATGATGATTATTATTATTATTATTATTATTATTATTATTATTATTATTATTATTATTATTATTATTATTATTATTATTATTATTATTAAAAAATTGTAAAGGCTATGGAGCTTGTGTAAATGAAGAAGACGACAGGATTGTTGAAGCAGATCGTTAGAGCATGGCACAGCCGGCCAGCAAGCCTGGGCTGGCGCATTAAGTTATAAAAAAAAAAAGAAGAAGAAGATGGATTGGCATTGATGGGTTTTGAACCTAGGTCACCAGATTAGCAATCCAAAGTCTAAACCAATGTACCAGAGATGATCCTATTACAAAAGAGAGCTCCATCAAATTGATATTGCAGAATGATTGAAGAATTAGCTATTTTGTTAGCCAATTAAATTTTCAATTGTAATTTTGTAATTTTATTTTGGAGTCTAGGTTGGCCATAAAATTATTTTTATTTTATAGTTTTTTACTATTTAATTTTAATTAAATTATTTATCATTCATATTAACATGTCATATAGTTTACATTAACACCGCTCTAAGTACTATACTGTTATGCATAAATTTTATTTAAAAAATAAGTATAAAATAGTTAATTTTAATTAACTTTAGGCCTCCCCTATTTGCCCATTAGTAAAATTAACGTTTGTTTTGTACCATTTTAAATAGTTTTTTTATAAGAAGGCTACGTTATATTGATAATTAGATTGGGTATCAAAATTATTTTTAATTATTTTTTAAAAAATTTAATTCATTCATAATTACCCTATAGATGATGTGATTGGATTAGAAACTTTGTTAAAAAAAAATATATGAATATAAGGGTTACACTTAAATCAAAGACATAAGGACTTCTTATAGAATATCAAAATAATGTATATGATGGCCAAAAATATTTTATTAACACTAAAACTAATATTGCATTTAGATGCAAGATATATTAATTTTAGTGGAATGATCCAGGTCTAACTATAAGTTATATTTTTATCTCCTATAGAGGTGCATATTACTTTGGGGTTGTAGGTTGTGGATCTTAACCTAACTATAAGTTATATTATTATCTCCTATAAAGGTGCATATTACTGTAAAGTTTTAAGTTATCTATTTTGATAATAGTTTTTATTACTATTTAAAACATTATCATATTGATCATGTATTATGCTATAATATTTTGATCATGCATCATTATATGATGAATGGCTTATATATTTTATTTTATTTTATTTCAGAAAATGATTTCCAACACTTTATCCCAAATTTTAACAAAAAATCAATTGGTTAGAGAAAATTTTATTGATTGGAAACGGAACCTCATAATTGTACTCACTACTGAGAAGCTTAAATATGTGCTAACTGAACCATGTCCTATTAAGTCTACTAAATAGTCCACGCATGAACAAAAGGAGGTTATAATAAGTGGTTGAGTTTTTGCTGAGATGGCTCGCTGCTATATTTTGGGATCTATCTCAAATGTGTTGCAGCAGAAACATGAGAATATGACAACCACTACAGAAATCATGAGAAGCCTTCAGCAAATGTTTGAGCACAAAGGACGTTAGGCCCGACAAGTAGTAATAAGGTGCATAATGAATATGGGCATGAAACTTGTAACGCCTATGAGGAATCATATGTTAGAATTGATCGCTCAGTTCAACGTGGTAGAGGTCTTAGGAGCTGAAATTAAGTCTGGGACTCAGGTTGATATGACTCTAGAAACTCTCCCAGAGATGTTCTCGTAGTTAAAAATTAATTATAACATAAATAAGATGGAGATGTCTCTTACAAAGTTGATAAAGGAGTTTGAAAGCGTTAAGGCTACCCTAAAAGTGGGAAGTAGCAACGCTTTTGTTCTAACTCATGCTAGATCTTCCTTTTCCAAGCCTAAGGGCAAAAGAGGAAATAAAAGAAAGCAAAATAATAAAAAAGGCCCTAAGCAGCAGGTTAGAAAAGCAAAAGTAGATGAAAAGTCCAAAGACAAATGTTTTCACTGCAAGCAAAAAGGACATTAGAAGGCGTAGTGCCCAGATTACTTAACTAAACACAAGTAAGGTACTAGTGAGTTATCCTACATTGAAACTTATTTAGTGGTTGATTCTACAAATACTTGAATATGTTGGATTGTATGCCCTCTTAGACTAGGTTTCTGATGTAAAATCGAATATTTTAATAAAAGAATTTATTTTCAAAAATTGTTTGTAAATTTACTATTTGTTTGTGCACGATTTTCGTTTAGAATAGACCCATTGTGTTTAAATAAGTGATCCATGTGAATGGTGGTCTTTCACAGTAAGGTATGGATCACGTGTTATTTAACACATAAACATTTGTTCTTAACCTATTGATGAGACTGGCAACCTCATCATATTTAGGTTATTATGTTATGAATTTCAAATGGGGAATGGCTTACCTTTACCAGTGAGTAGTCCACTCACTTCATGACATAAGCGTATTTCGAATACGTAGGACAAGACCTGTAGTAGTGGTTTCTAAAAGTACTATATGATAGAAACCTAGACTACTACCGCTACAACGTGGACTAGTACTCTACGACTTGAGTATGAGTTGGTGGTCTGGCGAAGCTGGAAGCATATACTTTGATTTGCTATAGTTGAGGTTCTATCGTAGGGCCAATATACTTGCATGTTGGGTATGTGTGACTAGTTAGTTAAGATAGACTTGTACAAGATAATTTCTGCACTATATCGCCCCTTGTGGTTGTCCGAATGGTCTAAAATGTCCAGGGCCCTGGGAAACATGACTTGGATGTTTGCTTTAGGGTAGCTCCCTTGGAAAGCGGAAACACTCCAGGAAGTCGTGGATCATTGGACTAGAAGCCTAAGGATGGTAGATGTCATTTAGAGAGGTGTTAGTACACTTCTTCCTCTCTAAATGTACGACGATGTGTAGAGGGGTATTTTAGTCATTTCACTTGTAGGTCGGAGACTTTGCTAATACAGCATTGTCCTTGGGGTCAATATTTCCTTATGGTGATATTAAGAAATATTGAAAATGCAAAATACAACTATTTATATAGTAGGGGTATTTTGATCATTTTAGCAACCAAGGCGATGTGTCTTTTTGCTCCTCGGAATAGTCCGTAAGTCCTAACCAATTTTGGGTTGAGGAATTGGTCTCAGTTGAAGATGATTTTATTTTATTTTATTTTATTCAGGAAGTCTAATTTATTATTGGACTGGAATAAAATAAATAAATTAATTAAAATAGGAGTTGAGAGAAATTAATTATCTAGTTTAATTGGTTAATTAATTATTCGTGGCCTTAGGTCCAGTATGAATAATTAGGAAATTAACCTGGGCTTAAACTATGGGAAATAATTAATGTTTAATTATTTATTGGGTTATTTATATAGGCCCAAGAAATAAATAATTAAAGATTAATTATTATGGTTCATTTGGGCTCATTAATTATTTATTGGGTTGTTTATATAAGCACAGGAAATAAATAATTAATATTTATTATTTTGAACTTTTTGGGTCCAAGGAAAATAATAAATATTTTTCTGACCCAATAACTTGGACCTTAGGATTTTTTCCAGATACGGTTAAGAGGAGTTTAGGGTTAGGCCAAACTAATTCTCAGGATAACATCTGGGTGTTTTGAAATCCCGAAGATATGTTTATCAGATATTGAGAAACCTAATTTTGGCTAACCAATAAAACTAGTGTCTGGTAGATGAAAACCCTAATCCTCCTAAGCCTAAGAAGCCTCACGTAGCTTTTCTCTCCTCTCTCTCACACCACCCTCTTCTGTTGTTTTTCCTTGTTTCTTTGCTAACCAATAGCAAGTGCACCAAAGAGAATTGAGACCATTCCTCTTCACCATAGTGTTCACCGACTAGAGGTTAGGCAGAGGAATATTTCGAGAGTTGGAAAGCTTGGCGTTGATGTAAACAAGGCGAAGTAGAAGGCTAGCGGGTGTTCAACCGGAAGCTTCTTCAAGTGGGCGAAGTGAGGCGATTCCAGTCGTTCAATCCAGCTCCTACTCAACCTAGAAGGGTTAAGGAGCGCAAATGTATGATCTTCACGCTTCCGTATAGCCTTTAAGGCTTGGTTTTATTTTTCTCTGTTTTTTTTTCCGTAACCAATGCATACTCCCCTGTTTTTGTTCCCTCAATGTGGTATCAGAGACACTGGCTTTTAATCAATATAGGGAGCATGGTAGTTAATAAAAATGGAGAAGATGATTATATCTGTGATCCTTCGCTGTTTTGGTATGGGAGAGGCTTGATGTAAGCTTCACCGTTGAAGCATAGGAGCCCTCTGTAAAAAATTTTTGGCTTTGAAGTTTAATCGTGTAAACCCAATTTAAATGGGTATAGGCGATTATGTTTTTTTTTTAGATTTTTTTTGTAAGTAAATATGTCCAAAGAAGCCAAAGAAGGCTGGAAAATCGAAAAGAGAAGTCACTGCAACTTCGCACGCGGACAAAAGAAAAAATGAAGAAGAAAACACTATTCATAAGCCGCCGTCACGCCGAGACGAGCCGAAGCCGCCGCCTGATTTCTGTGTCTGGAGCCGCTGGCTTATTCACGCCTTGGAGCCGAGCCGATTTGGAGGAAAATTGAGCCGATTTTGTTGCTCAATTGCAACTTCAATTTGCGCGGGTCGAGCGGCAGTATCGGGCGAGTACGCGGGTCGCATGCGGGTCGGCAGCAGAGGAGAACCGGGCGCGAGCGCTGGCACTCGGGCGAGCGGGTCGTGGCTTAGCTGGTTGAGGCAGCGTCTGATCTGGTGCGGCTGGTGCACCGGGGGCGCGGTGGACCAAAGAGCAGAAGGCGCCAATCTAGTGCGGCAGGTGCAGTGGACCGCCAGCGATTTTTCTGGCAATTTTTTATTTTTTTCCTTTTTCGTTTTGGGTCCCATACCAGGCGAAGTTAATATTTTTGCAATATTTATATTCTTGGAATATATTTGCATGAAAAATATTAGTAAGGGATTTTAGGATTAAACAAGATCATTAATTAATTAATTAATGTGTTTAATTCTATTATTTGGGCACTTAGGTTTAAAAAATAGAAAAGCATGAAAACGTTTACTGTTTTCGAGCATGCTATTTTTTTATGTACCTATGTGTGCTTTTTCTCAAAGACCAAAGTCTTTGGGAACATTTTTGACAAGAAAAATATTTTTCTTCAAAAATTAAATGGTTATTTTAATTGGTACAAAAATTAATCCTTGAATATTTTCTCAAAGGATTTAATCATTGACATAGAAAATATATTAGATTTAGATATTTTTGTAAATTAAAATGGAGAGCCATTTTGTTTTGTTTTGGACTAGAAAAATGATTTTGTCAAATAAACTTGAGACCAAAGTTTCTAGAAAGTTTTAATTGGAAAATTTTTTGAAATCATTAAGTTTTAACTTAAATAAAATTAGTCCATGGAGAAAATCTCTCAAAGGATATAAGCCTTGACATAGAGATTTTATTGGACTTAGATATTTTATTTTTGAGTTAAGGAAAAACTTAATGGAAATTTCAAAAGGATATTTTCCAGAAAACCTTTATTTTAAAAGACTAAGTGGGAGAAGGGTTCCAACGGCCCCACGGCTTCCATCACGATCCTCATTAGAGATCGTGGATCCCCTCGCGTCACCCTGGGAGTGAACCCATATAGGATGGGGATACCACAAGGATCTAGATCTAATGGAAGGATGTAATTAATAACCCGGGGCACGTACTATGATCGGCCAGCCCACGTTAGAGGTTATAGTGTGAGGTATGTCCATAGGAAATAAGAGGAAATGGCCATCCCACGATGGAGTTATTCCCTAGACCATTACCTAGAAGGGAAATTAATTTGTGGTGGTTAATACACTTAGCTTAGGAAACTGTTAATCTTCCCAAGAAGCTATGTCAGTTTTCCTAAGAGCCAAATTATTTTCAGTGCACAAATTTTATTTTGTTTTCACAAACTAAATTCTTTCTTTTATTTTCGATTTTCAGAAATGGTGGGAGGTTCTTTTAGTCCATTGGCCGTTATTCTCAGGGAGAATAAGTTAACGGGTCCAAACTATGTGGATTGGAAAAGGAACCTGGACATAATACTCACAGCTAAGGAGTATAAGTATGTCCTTTACGAGACCTGCCCTATTATCGGGGAAGGTTCCACCACTGATGAGCGAGAGGCTGAGAAGGCGTAGAAGAAAGCTGACGAAATGGCACGTTGCTATATGTTAGCTTCCATGTCTAATGTGCTCCAGTCAAAACACGAGCACATGGCTTCTGCATATGACATAAGTCAATCATTGGCAACTATGTTCGCAGACAAGAGCCGGCCCACAAGGCAGGAGGCTCTTCGAACTATTGTGAACACTAAGATGGCTGAGGGAGCATCAGTCCGAGAGCATATGCTCAAGATGATTACTGCTTTCGAGGAGGCGAAAATCTTAGGGGCTGTCATTGACCCCGATTGCCAAGTGGATATGGTTCTCGAATCTCTACCGGGCTCTTTTACTCAGTTCAAGTTAAACTATAACAAGAATAAGTTGAACATGAGTTTAACTGAACTGATGAAGGAGCTCCAGATGGCGGAGAAGGTCATAAAGCCGCAATCTAAGGCCATAATTGCTAAGGCTTCTTCTTCAAGAATTGGGCCTAAACCCAGAAAGTTCAAGAGGAAGAAGGGGAATGCAAGCAATTCGACCTCAAGACCCAGCCCAAGGACAAGCCAAAGGGCAAGTGCTTCAAGTGTGGCAAGAAGGGACACTGGAAAAATGAGTGTCCAGATCTTCAAACCAAGAAAAACCCCACAGGTAATGTTTACTATCTAGAGTTCATATCAATGGTAGGATCAACTTCCACTTGGATTGTTGATTCAGGAGCCACTGATCATATCTGTAACTCCTTGTAGGGGTTTAGGAAGATAAGAAGACTTAAGAAGGGTGAACATGGGCTTCGAGTGGGTAATGGAGCACAAGTCTAGGCCTTTGCAGTGGGAGAGCTGGATCTAATTTTTTATTGTAATAAGATAGTGGTTTTAAAGGATATTTTATATTTACCTGGTTTTCATCAGAATTTGATTTCAGTTGCAAAACTTATTAATCAAGGATATTCTGTATCTTTCCATTCTGGTATTTCTATCAGTAGAGATGGAGAAATTTTATGTACTGAGCACATGTATGAAAATCTGTTCTTTTTAAACCCTATTAACAACCAATCAAATAACGCTCAGTCTGAACCTTTAACTAGGAAGAGAAAGACCAATATCAATGATTCATACCTTTGGCATCTAAGGTTGGGTCATATTAACTCAACTAGGATTCAGAGGCTAATCCATGATGGGCCTTTGGGCTCATTGAGATTGGAAAGGTGGCCTCAATGTGAATCCTGCCTGATGGAAAAAATGACCAAAAGGTCTTTTACACCAAAGGCGGATAGAGCCAAGGAGGTGTTGAGTCTTGTTCACACTGATGTGTGTGGTCCATTGTCTACACCAACTAGGGGAGGTTTTGAGTACTTTATCACGTTCATGGATGATTGTACGAGGTATGGTTACATTTACCTAGTAAGACGCAAGTCTGACTCTTTTGACAAGTTCAAGGAGTTTAAGGCTGAAGTGGAGCGTCGGACAGGTAAATTAATCAAAACCTTACGATCAGATCGTGGTGGAGAGTACCTCCTAGTTGAATTCAAGGACTACATGGTACATCATGGGATAGTATCCCAGCTCTCTGTGCCGGGAACACCCCAGCAGAATGGAGTAGCTGAGAGAAGGAACAGGACATTGATGGAAATGGTCCGAAGCATGATGTCTCATGCTACTCTTCCAGTGTCCTTTTGGGGATATGCCCTAAAAACAGCGGCATATATTCTGAACTTGGTGCCTTCCAAGTCAGTACCTAGGACTCCCTATGAGATGTGGATTGGGCGTAAGCCAAGTCTGAATCATCTCAGGATTTGGGGATGTCCAGCTTATGTACTGATCAAGGGAGACAAGTTGGAACCAAGATCAGAATTATGCTATTTTGTTGGGTATCCAAAAGGGACAAAAGGAGGTTACTTTTATCATCCTAAGGAGCAAAAGGTACTAGTCAGTACCAATGCTAGATACTTAGAAGATGATCAAAGTACTTCCACTAAAGGTTCAACGAGGTTGGAACTTGAGGAGAAGTTATCTACGGAATCAACTTCTTCTGACCCGATTGTGGAACAAGAAGAGGCACAGCCTCAAGAGCCTGTGCAAATGGAGCCTCGTCGTAGTGGGAGAGTGTCTAGGGTTCCGGATAGATGGATTGGAGAAGCCTTTAAGCTGGTCTCCGACCATCAAGAACAAGACCCCACTAGATACGAGGAGGCTATTGCTGATGCCGATGCAAATCTGTGGCATGAAGCAATGAAAGCTGAGATTGAGTCTATGTACCTCAATCAGGTTTGGGATCTTGTAGCTTCACCTGAAGGGATAAAACCCATTGGGTGCAAGTGGGTGTACAAGAGAAAGAGGGAAGCGGATGGGAAGGTGGAAACCTTCAAAGCTAGGCTTGTGGCGAAAGGGTATACTTAGAAAGAGGGAATCGACTATGAGGAAACCTTTTCCCCGGTAGCCATGCTTAAATCCATCCGCATCCTCCTTGCCATCGCATGTCACTATGACTACGAGATATGGCAAATGGATGTCAAGACAGCATTTTTAAATGGCCATCTTAGCGAAGACATCTATATGTCCCAACCGGAAGGCTTCATTGCTGAAGGCCAGGATCACATAGTTTGCAAGTTTAAGAAGTCCATTTATGGACTTAAGCAGGCATCGAGAGCATGGAACATTCGTTTTGATGAGACTGTAAAGTCTTATGGTTTTATTCAAAACGAAGATGAACCATGCGTGTACAGGAAACTTGAAGGCATTAATGTGGTTTTTCTTATCCTGTATGTGGACGACATTCTACTCATTGAAAATGATGTAGGGACATTGTCATCTACAAAGGTCTGGCTGTCTAGTCAATTCAGTATGAAGGACTTGGGAGAAGCCGACTACATTCTCGGGATTAGACTTCTTAGAAATAGGAAGCAGAGAATGTTAGGGTTATCCCAAGCGGCATACATTGACAAGATGCGGGCCAAGTACAGCATGGACTCATGCAAGGGAGCTCTAATCCCTTACAAACATGGGTTGTCATTTTCTTCGAATGACTGTCCTAAGTCTCAAGAAGAAAATGACAGAATGAGTAGGATTCCCTACGCTTCAGCTGTGGGAAGTCTCATGTACGCCATGCTGTGTACTATGCCAGATATCTGCTTTGCCATGGGCTTAGTTAGCAGATATCAGTCAAACCCAGGAGAGGTTCATTGGCAAGCTGTAAAGCATATTCTCAAGTACCTCAAGGGAACGAGAGATTATATGTCGGTTTACTGTGGTCGATGATTTGGTTCCTACAGGATACACAGACTCAGACTTCCAAGCAGATAAGGATGAGAGAAAATCCACTAGTGGTTATGTCTTCACCTTGTCTGGAGGAGCAATTTCATGGAGGAGTATTAAGCAGTCTTGTATTGCTGACTCAACCATGGAAGCTGAGTATGTGGCTGCTTTGGAGGCATCCAAGGAAGCAGTTTGGCTCTGGAAGTTTCTTTCAGAACTTGGAGTCGTTCCACATATGGACAGGCCGATTGTGATGTATTGCGACAACACTGGAGTAGTATCGCAATCTAAGGAACCTCGGAACCACAAGAAGGGGAAACACATCAAGAAGAAGTACCACCTGATCCGGGATTTCATCCAGAGACGGGAAGTCATGGTGGAGCATATTGCCTCAGAAAACAATCTAGCAGACCCATTCACCAAGCCTTTGGCTGAGAGAGTCTTCAAGAGACACTTAGACGCCATAGGGGTGGGCACCTATAGACTTACCTAGTCTTAGAGTGCAAGTGGGAGATTGTTGGATTGTATGCCCTCTTAGACTAGGTTTCTGATGTAAAATTGAATATTTTAATAAAAGAATTTATTTTCAGAAATTGTTTATAAATTTACTATTTGTTTGTGCACGATTTTCGTTTGGAACAGACCCATTGTGTTTAAATAAGTGATCCATGTGAATGGTGGTCTTTCACAGTAAGGTATGGATCACGGGTTATTTAACACATAAACATTTTTTCTTAACCTATTGATGAGACTGAGAACCTCATCATATTTAGGTTATTATGTCATGAATTTCAAACGGGGAATGGCTTACCTTTACCAGTGAGTAGTCCACTCACTTCATGACATAAGCGTATTTCGAATACGTAGGACAGGACCTGTAGTAGTGGTTTCTAAAAGTACTATATGATAGAAACCTAGACTACTACCGCTACAGCGTGGACTAGTACTCTACGACTTGAGTATGAGTTGGTGGTCTGGCGAAGCTGGAAGCATATACTTTGATTTGCTATAGTTGAGGTTCTATCGTAGGGCCAATATACTTGCATGTTGGGTATGTGTGACTAGTTAGTTAAGACAGACTTATACAAGATAATTTCTGCACTATATCGCCCCTTGTGGTTGTCCAAATGGTCTAAAATGTACAGGGCCCTGGGAAACATGACTTGGATGTTTGCTTTAGGGTAGCTCCCTTGGAAAGCGGAAACACTCCAGGAAGTCGTGGATCATTGGACTAGAAGCCTAAGGATGGTAGATGTCATTTAGAGAGGTGTTAGTACACTTCTTCCTCTCTAAATGTACGGCGATGTGTAGAGGGGTATTTTAGTCATTTCACCTGTAGGTCGGAGACTTTGCTAATACAGCATTGTCCTTGGGGTCAATATTTCCTTATGGTGATATTAGGAAATATTGAAAATGCAAAATACAACTATTTATATAGCTGAGGTATTTTGGTCATTTTAGCAGCCAAGGCGATGTGTCTTTTTGGTCCTCGGAATAGCCCGTAAGTCCTAACCAATTTTGGGTTGAGGAATTGGTCTCAGTTGAAGAGGATTTTATTTTATTTTATTTTATTCAGGAAGTCTAATTTATTATTGGACTGGAATAAAATAAATAAATTAATTAAAATATGAGTTGAGAGAAATTAATTATCTAGTTTAATTGGTTAATTAATTATTCAGGGCCTTGGTCCAGTATGAATAATTAGGAAATTAACCTGGGTTTAAACTAGGGGAAATAATTAATGTTTAATTATTTATTGGGTTATTTATATAGGCCCAAGAAATAAATAATTAAAGATTAATTATTATGGTTCATTTGGGCTCATTAATTATTTATTGGGTTGTTTATATAAGCCCAGGAAATAAATAATTAATATTTATTATTTTGGGCTTTTTGGGTCCAAGGAAAATAGTAAATATTTTTCTGGCGCAATAACTTAGACCTTAGGGTTTTTTCCAGATACGGTTAAGAGGAGTTTAGGGTTAGGCCAAACTCGATTTTCAGGATAACATCCGAGTGTTTTGAAATCCCGAAGATATGTTTATCAGATATTGAGAAACCTAATTTTGGCTAACCAATAAAACTAGTGTCTGATAGATGAAAACCCTAATCCTCCTAAGCCTAAGAAGCCTCACGTGCCTTTTCTCTCCTCTCTCTCATGCCACCCTCTTCTATTGTTTTTCCTTGTTTCTTTGCTAACCAATAGCAAGTGCACCAAGGAGAATTGAGACCATTCCTCTTCACCATAGTGTTCACCAACTAGAGGTTAGGCAGAGGAATATTCCGAGAGCTGGAAAGCTTGGCGTTGATGCAAACAAGGCGAAGTAGAAGGCTAGCGGGTGTTCAACTGGAAGCTTCTTCAAGTGGGCGAAGCGAGGCGATTCCAGTCGTTCAATCCACTCCTACTCAACCTAGAAGGGTTAAGGAGCGCAAAGGTATGATCTTCACGCTTCCGTATAGCCTTTAAGGCTTGGTTTTATTTTTGTATTTGGTCTAGTGCCACATTATTTCAGCAAAATACTAAATGCAATAGCGATTTGCTAGAAAGAATTAAGTTGAATGGTAGACATAAGGAGTCCATTACTTTGATGCTATTTGTAGAAAAACAATAATTTTTTTCCAACTTCAAAATAGATCATCTTAAATCAGAACATATTTTGATGTCTAATTTTAATATAAAATAAGCAGAATTCTTACCTTTCTGCTAGATGGTAAGGATACTTGGAGTCTATTTCAAATTGACAAAGTGAAAAAAGTAAGGATACTTGGAGAGTACCCCAAATGCTTTTTCTTGCTGCCTCTCAAAATGAACTGCTCTGAATAGACAGAGAGGGGAGAATAGTGGCCAACAGAGTTCGAATCTCTACAATCTGGCCGACATTGTTGTTGTCGTGCAAGAAAGGGAGAGAGGGGAGGAGGATGTCCGGCGTGAATAGAGAGAGAGAGTAGGAGAGTGACCGGGAGAGTTTAGATCTCTATAATTCGGTTGAAATTGCCGCTGCCGTGCAAGAAAGGGAGAGACGGGAGGAGGAGGTCCGGCGTGAAGAGAGAAAGTGAGTGGCAGAGGAAGTGAGGGGAGAGAGAGAGATAGACCCCAATCTAATGTTTTGCAGAATTGGGTGAAATTTTCTAAAATTTCAAACATCGAATTCAACGGACGTTAACTATGGTTGAGGTTAAGGGGTAAACGAAAAAAAAAGGAAAAAGACAGCATTTTGAATAAAATAATAGTTCTGGACAAGTGTCGGTCAGAGATGGACCCGGTCAACAGGTGGGGCCATGGACTAGGTCCATGTAAGAATTTCCCCTCTCAAACACCAAAAGCCTGTTTTTTTCAAACTTTGAAAGAAGTGCAAAAAGAAGTCGTTGTTAACATTCTACTTTCCTATATATACTTTTTTCCAAGTTAGCCCTTTGGAGTTTGTAAAGCACTATCAAAATAGTATAGAAAAGAAAGCCAACAAAGAAAAGTTGCCCACCATTAAGGGATCTATATCTACAAATCCAACTCACCTACCCAAAACTATTTCCCCATTTGTTGCTATTTATTTTAAACAAATTTTCTATGTCATATGCAAGTAGGGCTATAAACTGGTCAGATTGAGCTTGATCATCTTGTTATGATCTGAATCTGATTAGTAATATCATGTATTGACCTGACTCAAATACTTGCCGAGTAAAATATAAAGAGACTCATACTGAGTATGCAGATCTCAGAACCAGGTCAAGTATATCTAATCCGAAAAATATACCTGTGCACAACCTAATTCAAGTGAATTCTTCCAAATCACCTAGGTATAAACATCGCAACGGTGTTCCAAGTGTCACAGGATGGCCATTTTGAACCGATAACCCGTGCAGCTCTAATTACTTCTAAGACTAACTTAGGAGATTTTACTTAGATCAGTCTAAGGGAACGTAAAATAGAAAAGAGAGATGGAAATGCGGTGGTTAAATGTTTAAACAGAAACTAAGTGTTGGAAAGATAGATGGCTAAAAAGATAGAGTAAGAGATTAAGAACTTCACTTGTATTCTCAACTTGGTTGCTTACAAATGAGAACGCTTGGCTTTATTTATCAATGCCTTAGTCTTTAGATCCTTCTTGCAAGTTGCACTTGTAAGTTACTTGCATAAGAACTGAGCCCACGTACACAACTTGCATGTCATATATGTTTCTAGAGCTTTTAGAGAGTTCTAAACTATTCTAGCCTTCTTTACAATATACAAGAGTTCTCTAGAGTTTTCTAAAATCTTCTAGAAATTTCTACAAACCTTTCATAAGTTCGACCGGTTAAAACTGCCCAACTTGCACTTGTAAGCTAGCAACTTGCATAGCAACATAGTCCACTTGTACAACTTGCATGTTTTGCATGTTTTTGGAACTTCTAGAAGGTTCCAAACTATTCTAAGCTTCTCTTCAATGTATAATAAGTCCTTAGAGTGTTCCAAAACCTTCTAGAAACTTCTACAAGTTTTTCATAAGCTTGATCGGTCAAAACTACCCAACGGCCCAAAATGACCTATTGGCCCTATCTCGGCTCTATGTGTCCGTGCATTGGCCCGAGTGCCCAGCACATGTCAGCACTTCTGGCATCCGCCGATCCCGTTTCGTATCAGTTTAGTCCCATTCGACTGTCGATTTTATACCAATCATGTCATTCTCCCTCACTTGAGTTAGGCATTGCCCTCGATGCCTTAGACTCCTTGTAGTTCCTGAGTAACTTAGTGAATTGCCAAAACTTCTCCACTGGCTCCCAACTAGTCTCTAACATTGGCAAACCTTTTCATTTTACTAATTAATTCTTCAATGATGAATAACGATAATATCTTCTTGCCAATTTGTCGTACTCGTCCATCATTCTTGCTGGTGCTCTTATAGAAATATTCTTTGAAGGATCGTTGGGGTCTTTATGATACGGCTTGAATAGGCTCATGTGAAAAATGGGATGAAGTTGGGATAAACTCTCAGGCAACTCCACTTTATAAGCCATAGTGCCAACTTTCTTAAAAATTGTAAATGGCCATTCGTAGCGTTGCATGAGTCCTTTGTGAATGCCTTGGATCTTTCCATGTTGGTATAACTTTACCAATACTTGGCCCCCCCTCCTTAAACTCGCAGAACGTTCGCTTTTTATTGGCCACTTTTTAGCTTATCGTACAACCTTCTCCAAGTAAACCTTGACCACGTCTACTTGTTCTTGCCAATCCTTAGTAACCAATAAGCTGAAGAACTTGAACCTTTGTAGCCGCTAATGATGTCTTTGGTGGTTGTTGGCAGAATCCCTAAGACTATCTCGAACGGGCTCTTGTTGATACTCTTATTCCTTTGTAAGTTATATGACAATTAAATTACATCTAACAACCTTGTCCAATCCTTTTAGTTGGCGGTCACATAATATCACAGATACACCTTCAATATGATGGTCACTCGTTCCGTTTGCCCGTCGGTTTAAGGGTGCATCGTAGTTGACATATTAAGTGTTGTTCCAAATAGACGGAAGAGTTTCGTCCAAAGCTGTACCATGAACCGTGAGTCCTGGTCACTCATGATCGATGTAGGAAACTCCCAATACTTAACTACATGCTTTATGAATAGCTTAGCCGTCACTACTATGGTGCATTCTATTAGAGCAGGAATGAACTCGGTGTTGGAATGTATGCCCTATTAGCCAATGAGTAGTCTTCTCATTTCATTACACAAGTGCATTTTGAATACGTAGAATTGGACCTATAGTAGTGGTTTTTAAAAGTACTATATGGTAGAAATCTAAACTATTACCACTACAGCGTGAATTTGTATTCTACAACTTAAGTATGAGTTGGTGGTATGACGAAGTTAAAAGCATCTACTTTTATGTACTATAGTTGAAATTCTATTGTAAGACCAATATACTTGCATATTAGGTATATGTAACTAGTAAGTTAAGACAAACTTGTACAAGATAACTTCTATACTATATCGCTCACTGTGGTTGTTTGAATTATCTAAATATCCAGAACCTTGGGGAACATGACTTGAATATTTGCTTTAGGATAGTTCCCTTAGAAAGTGAAAATATTCCAAGAAATTGTGGATCATTGGATTAGAAGCATAAGGATAGTAGATGTTTTTTACAGAGTTGTTAGTACACTTTTTCTTTTCTAAGAAGCAAAAGGCTTCGATGTTCATACCACGGAAGAGTAGAAGATTAGCGGGATTTCGACCGGATGCATCAATGAGTGATGAAGTAGTAATCCCTGTGGTTCAGTCGGCTTTTACACAGCCAAAGAAAATCATAAAGCACAGAGGCGTAAATTTGAAAATCCTTCCACTGTGTTCTTTCTCTGTTCGTTGGTTTTGCTTCTGTTTCTGTGCATGCATGGCTCTCTGCTTTATTTTCTAGCTTCACTCGGTATATTTAGATAGTCAATCCACAACTACAAGAATACTCGTGCATCTTTCCAACTTTGGTAACCCAACGATCAAGTTGACAACGTGTGGTTAGTCCTTGGGTGACTAGTGTACCGACTGTCATGACATTCTTTAAGGATGTCTCATCTCAAGTTATCCTATATTAGTACATAAATGTGTTGGCTCTTAGTGTAGAGGATCTCATCCTCGCCCCAAGACCTTGTCGCTTTTTCTTAGTTTACCAACTCCTTAAATGTTTGGGTTTATCTATTGTGCTTCAAACCATTATTGATCTATTCAAGGAGTCATTCTTCAGGTGCGCTCATTAGTGGAGCAATAGTGCTCTTACAGCTTGGGGCGTCGGCCACAATATTAATTTTGCTCGGACTGTACTTAAACTTGTACTTGAATTCAACCAAGTAATCCAACTATCAAGCTTGTTTACTTGAGAGCTTCTTTTGGTCTAATGATATCTTACAACTTAATTGTCTGCTTCGATTTTGAATGGCGTAGCAGTCTTAAGATAATATTCCCAAACCCTTAGACAATGAAAGACGATAAGCATTTCTCTCTCGTGCATCGGCCAATGTTATTTTGTGTCATTCAGCTTTCAGTTCTCATAAGCTATTAGGTGGCCTTCTTGCATAAGAATTTTACTGATGGCAAAGTTAAATGCATCGGTGTGCACTTCAAATGGTTTGCTGAAGTCCGATAGCGCTAAAACTGGTTCTTTTGTGTCAGCATCTTTTAAAACCTCAAACGTAAGTTGGCACTTAAGAGTCCAATCCCATGCACACCCTTCTTCAATAGGCTAGTTGACGGTGCAACTATAGTGAAATTCCCTTCGATGAAACATTGATAATAGTTAATGTGCCCCAGAAACCAATGAAGCTTAGTGGCCTTCATTGGTGCTTCATATACTACGATAGCCTTAATCTTTTGGGGGTCCATACAGATCTTTTTAACCCCCACAATGTGTCTTAAGAAGGAGACTTCCCTTAGCCTGAACAAATACTTCTCTTTCTTGACATATAGGCTATTGTCCCATAGCACTTTAAAAACTAGCCAAAGACATCGTGCATTCTCCTTTAATGAGTTACTATAAATGACAATGTCATCGAGGTAAACCACGATGAATTTATCTATGAACTCAGTTAATACCGGTTGCATAAGTATACAAAAGGTAGCCGGTGCATTAGTTAAATCAAATGGCATAACAAGAAATTAGAATGATCTATACCATGTAACAATTGTCGTTTTCGATTCATCTCCCTCGACAATTTACACTTAATGGTAGCCCTTGCGAAAATCAAGCTTGGAGAAAACCTTGACTTCCTGCAAACGGTCAAACAAAATCGACTATAAGAGGGATCGGGTATTTATTCTTTACTGTTTGCTTGTTGAGGGGTTTGATAGTTGTTGCACAAGTGTAAGGTTCCATCCTTCTTCTTTTGGAAGAGAACGAGTGTCCCATATAGACTTTTAGATGGTTTAATGAACTTGGCCTCCAAAAAGCTCCTTAAGTTATCTTCTAAGTTCTTCAAGCTCCTCGAGGGATATACAGTACGAAGGTTGGGAGTTTGGCTTAGCATTGTTTACCAACTCGATGGCATAGTCCACCTCCTGTCTTGGTAGAAGCCCTTTTAGAAGGTTTTCGAGCATGACGTCTTCAAACTTCTAGATAACTTTAGTAATTTTAGACAGAATGAGTACCTTTGTGTTTTCTTCGAACGTTAGAGGATCCTCATCTATAATGATAGTAGTGAACGTCAGCTCTTCCCGGTGCATTCTTTTCTTGAACTACTTTGGGTTTAGCTTGTTCTCACGGCATAGGTTCACAATACAAGGTATCTCCATTTGCATAATGAGTATGGTTACCTTACTTGGCATTATGATGGGCTCCAAAAAGTCCAAGAAATCCATGCCAAGAACAACGTTGTAATTATCTAACGAAACGATAGAAAATGTAGTCATACCTTGCCACTGGCCGACTTGAACTATCATGATCTTGGTTTTCCCGGCTAAGTATGTCCATGTGTTGTTTACACCTTTAAATCGTCCTATAGCCGGTGTCCGTACTAGGCCTAACGTTTTCTTCGTGCCAGGACTCATATAGTCGGTGTCGACCCTAATGTCAACTAAAGCCATCATGTCGTGTCACACTATAGAAATAATCACGTCTAATTGGCCTTTTTGTTGGTTTTGAATAGTTTCGAGATGCTGCATACTTGCGACCCTTCGTTGCTTCTCAGCTTGGCAAAGACCTTAGGCTAATGTTGCAATCTTTCCCTAATTTTCGTGTAAAGTGTGGCCCTTGGCATAAGATTCGTCGTTCGTTTTGGATGGTCGTTCTTAATATTCTTGGGCGGATGACCTGTGTTCCCCCTAAAACCCATCAGTTTAGCCTTATTCCCCCCACTTTTGCCATGGACGGGCTTCTTTTCCTTGTCCTCGCTGACCTCTTTCTTCTGGAATTCAAATAAAGACTCGGCAATGGCCATGGCTTGAATGATGTTCTGAACGCCCTGTTATTGAAGCTCGAGTTTGGCCTAATAGTTTAGGCCATCTATAAACATGAACAAGGCCTCTTTAGGGGGCCATGTTAGGTATCCCTAGCATAAGCTCCAAAAATTCCTACACATATACCTTCATATAGCTATCTTTATGTTTAAAATGACAAAGCTTGACTCGAGCTTGGTCTTCAGCATCTGTGGCATGGAATTCTTTTCCTTACCTAGGTTTTAAATCCAATCCACGTAGTGATAGTGTCGGCTCCCCTATGGACTTTATCACATCTCCGTTTCCACTACACGAGAGTAGTGTCCTTCAAATAAAGTGGAGTGGTAGATAGTTTTGTAGCATCATCATATATACCAAGGGCATCGGAGTATCATTTGACCTTATAGAGAAAGTTTTCTATGTCCCTTACCTTCCTCGTCTTACCATAAGCCTCCAACCTCAACACTTCTAGTCTTGGTGCAGGCATAATAGTATCGGTTGCCGTTTGAGACTTGTAGGCATTCAGTTCGGCCTTAAGTCGGTGGATCTCTTCTTGGACATAAAATGGCTCCGCGATTAGCATGGTAACTCCCCTAACTAACTGTGCTTTGCATTCATCAAGCTCATCCTTAAATTTGGTAACCTCATTTTGAAGAGTTTCGATCATAAGATAAATAGCATCATTCCCCTTAAAAAATCTATCAATGGTCCCATTAAGTGCTTGCATGCCGTCCTACAACTCATCCCCGTCAAGTTGCGCCATTCATTAGTTCATCTCCTCTAAACGATTACTGTGGTCAGCCACGAGAAGTTCCACTAGAGCAAGCCTCTTCTCGAATAATACCAACGGGTCTTGGGTTGCTAACTTGTTCTTGTAGTTCTACCTTCATGGGTTCCTCTCAGACTCATGCCTAACGTGCTCTTCTTCACACTCAATGAGCTCAGAAACAAAAGCCATCGTCCCGTACTTCACAACGTAACCTTGGCTAAGTTCTAATACCGCTTTTCATGGGATAGCTATTTTAAATCGATAACTCGAGCGGATCTAATTACTTCTAAGACTACCTTAGGATATTTTAGAAAGATCAGCTTAAAAAGAATATAAGATAGAAAAGAGAGATGAAAATATGATGGTTAAGTGTTTAAACGGAAGTTAAGTATTGGAAAGATAGATAGCTAAAAAGAGAGAGCAAGAGAACTTTACTCATATTCTCAACTTGGTTTCTTACAAATGATAGGGCTTGGCCCTATTTATAAGCAAAGCCTTAGTTTCTAAATCCTCTTGTAACTTGTACTTGCAAGTTGGTAACTTACATAGCAACTAGGTCCATTTTCACAACTTGCATGTTCTACATATTTCTACAACTTCTAAAAGATTTTAAACTATTATAGGCTTCTCTACAATATACAAGAGTTCCTTAGAGTGTTCTAAAATCTTCTAGAAACTTTTATAAATCCCTTATACGTTTGACTGGTTAAAACTACCCAACGGTCTAGAACAACCCATCGATCCTATATCGGCCCTGTCTCAGTTCCGTGCATTCGTGTGCTGGTCCTGGTGCCCAGTGTGTGTTGGCCTTTCTGACACCTATTGGTCCCATTTTGTGTTAGTTTCGTCCTGTTCGACCATCGGCTCTATGCCGGTCGAATCACAAAGACCATGTTATATATTTATTCTACGCACTATATTTGACTTATAAAGTTTATCTAAGTACTCGAGCTAAAAAATAAGCTAACCAGACATATTAAACAACTCCACCCGATACTGTATCCCTTTCTTTGCCATCTCAAAAATCTGCTCAAAAGTAAATTGTAAAATCCTTAAATTAGCACAACAGAAGAAAAAAAGGCCACCCCATCTACCCATAAACATAAACAATCATTTCTAGACTCTAATAAGCATGAAAGAAACACATGTTCTTTTTCCAACATGGATGGGGGTCTATTAGCTGCCATTAGATCTCAAAAGTAAGAGTAAAAGGGAGCTCCAATGATGTGTGAAATTAGGGAAACTTGGCATTCAAGAATTCACCAAAATCTAGAAGCTTTCAGGACTCTAATTGAGAACAGACTATCAACAGAGCTTAACAGAGTTCCGAAACCATATATCTTCCACTAACCTAAAAAAGAATGGAGAGAGAGGGCACTATCTGACCAAATTTGTCAAATCGCAACAGTGTACCAATGACCCAAAAGATATAACTTTACCCAGTAGCAGATCGATAAGTGTGTTAAGCTCGAGGAGGAGATCAAGCTCAGACCTGTGGGAAAAAAGTAGCAGAATTGATTAAGGGTGGAACGAAGTAGCGGAATCAAGGCAACACAAGAGAGAGATGAGACTTAGAAATATAAGAAATAGTTGAATTAGGGAAGTAGCGGAAAGAAATCTATAGCCGAAGGCATGGTCTATGGGGTGCAATGTGGGTGCGGGCAGTAGTGCTAGGTTTCATAAAACATATATAATATAATATATTTTTTATATAATAACATAAATGGTATAATAAATAAATATAATATAATATATATTATACTAATTGAGTAATAGGATAAATAGGTACGGGTATTATAGTTCTTATACCCGAATTTAATTATATAGGTTAAACGGATAAATGAATTCAAGTTGGATTCGGTAATAAAAATTAGTGTACTAGATCCAATATACATGAGTTCGTTATAAATTCGAGTCCGAATATACCCGATTCATAAACAGTCTTATCTGCAAGATTCTTCCCATACTCGGACCTTCTCCTCTCTCTGCCTCCTAATCCTCTTCTTCTCCATAGGAATTTCGTCTGAAATAATATTTTAAACTTCGATATTATGCATTTCATGGATCCTCACTCCAAATTCGTTACTAAGACCACTCATTATTTCTCCTAGAAAAAAAAACAATATCAGTAAGGGTAATACCATTCAAAATCCATGTTTGAATGTATGATAACCTTAAATCATATTCTGGCTTTGTTCAAAATCCATTAGGGAGTAGAAAGGATCATGCACAAGCATATCCTCATTCGGAAGATCAGCATTAAAAGCAGTCTCTTGAATGGGTAGATCAAATTGAAAATCCAAAGCAGCATGTCTAGAACTTCCACTAATTTACATCACACCAAACCAAAAGAGAGTTTAGTTTCATTATCAAGCACACTAAAAAAAAAAGGAGAAGCCCTTAAAAGTATCTTACCTGAAATTAGGCGGAAGCGATTGGCTTGAAAAAGAAAACACATTAAAATCTTCTGCGTTAGAAACCAAGTCAAAATTTGACCATGTCTCAAATGAATTATGAGTTCTCATATCTGCTTTGTGATTTTTGTTTTTAAAGTTTACTAATGACTGATGACTGAGATATATATCGATATACATATGTGTGTGTGTGTGTGTGTATGTGTGTGTGTGCGCGTGAGGAAGAAGAAGAGGTAGATGATAGGTGGAGGGACTGAGGAGAAGAAAAGACAAGGAGGAAGGGGAAAAGATAGTACCGGGAAGAATGAGAAAATAATAATATAGAGATTTTTTAAATATATTTCTTGGCATTTCCTACTTGTTATGTATGTAGTATTACTCATAATGTTCTTACATTTCTATCATTCTTTTGTGAAATCATTATTCCCTAAATTAGGTGGAGAATAGAAACAATATAAGAAAGATCTTGCTTGGACAATATCATTAAATTATCTTAATTCGCGTACAAGCGCGTGTGAACTTGAAGTTCAAAAGATAATTTATTTGCAAAGTATTGTAAATCAAATGCCAGACGCTTTTGTTAACTCCAGAAGAGTTATAAAATCGCCTATTCCAGTTATAAATGCTCCTATTCGAATTAAAGTTCCAGCAGAACAAAATATTATATATATAGCTATTGAGTCAAAACCACGCTAGAAGCGTGGCCAACCTCTTGGTTCTAAAGATAAAAATCCTTGAAAGAAAAAAGGAGTAAATGATCCAGATAATCATATTGAAGAAAAGAATGATAAAGACCAAGAGAAAACTGATGACAAAAAACCAAAAGTTGATGAAAGTAACACTAAAATTTCTATCAATTATACCACTTCCGGTAGAAGTTGGAACCGGATAGAAATAATTATTGATTATATGTTTGCATACAATATATCTCCTGATGTTATACAGGATAATGATAATCCTGAACCAATATCAGTTGATGTATGTCGGCATAGAAAAGATTAGCTACAATGGAAAGATGCGATTCAATCGGAGTTAAATGCACTGACACAACGTGAAGTCTTCGGACCTACAGTCCGAAACACCAGAAAGTATAAAACCTGTTGGCTACAAATAGATATTTGTGCGAAAGCGCAATGAAAATAATGAAATCATACCATATAAAGCACGGTTAGTAGTCCAAGGTTTTTCACAAAGACCAGGTATTGATTATGATGAAACTTATTCTCCTGTTATTGATGTTATTATACTCCGATATCTTATTAGTTTGGCAATACATGAAAAGATAGATATGCGCCTATTAGATGTTGTCACTGCTTACTTGTATGAAAATTTAGAAAATGATGTTTACATGAAAATCCCTGAAGGATTTCGCATGCCCGAAGCATATAAACATTATCCTCGTGAAAATTATTCCCCCAAGTTGCAAAAATCATTATATGGCCTGAAGTAATCTCGGCGCATGTGGTTCAATCTTCTTAGTAAATATTTATAAATTATCAGTGGAGATATTTTTGAATAACTCTTTGATAGGTCGTGGATTTTTAAATAATGATCTGTATGTTTTGAAACCTACCAACAGTTCATTATATCATACTGACACTAACAAACGCATTAAGTTATCTTCCACTAATGAGACTCTCTTATGGCATCTTAGACTTGGTCATATTGATCCAAATAGGATTCAAAAACTTGTAAAAGAAGGTCCTTTAAGTGACTTAAAGGTGGAACCTTTTCGAGTTTGCGAATTTTATTTGGAAGATAAAATGACCAAAAGACCATTTCCTTCCAAAGAAAATAGAGCAAAAAAATTCTTAGAATTAGTACACTTTAACGTATGTGGATCAACTAGCGTCCAAGCTAGAGGTGGGTATAAGTATTTCATTACTTTTGTAAATGATTACTCAAGATATGGATTTGTTTACCTAATAACTCATAAGTCTGATGCCTTAAAAAAATTTAAAGAATTTAAGGCTGAGACTGAGAAGTAGTTAGGAAAGAACATTAAGACACTTTGATCAGATCAAGGTAGAGAATATCTATCCTATAACTTTAGATCTTACTTGTCAGAAAATGAAATTTTATCCCAACTAAGTGCACTTGGCATTCTTCAACAAAATGGAGTGGCGGAAAGGGGAAACATGACCTTGTTAGACATAGTCAGAACAATGCTAGACTTCTCTACACTTAGTACATCCTTTTGGGGATATGCTATACAAACTGCGATATATATTGAATATGGTTGCATCAAGGTCTATCCCTAAGACTCTATTGGAATTGTGGAGTGGGCGGAAGCCTAATTTAATACATATTCATATTTGGGGTTATCCTACATATGTGCTAAAGGGAAAATGGATAAAATGGAATCACGATCAAATTTATATCTGTTTGTTGGATATCCAAAAAGAATAAAGGGATACTACTTCTATAGTCCTAAAGATAAGAAAATATTTGTAAGTTGAAATGCAATTTTCTTAGAGGACAAGTATATAGAAGAACTTGGATCCAAGAGTAGAGTTATTTTGGAAGAAACCAATAGAGATAATCCCAAACCAATGGTTACAGAAACCAATACTCAAAATTCACGTGGTGGATTCGTATCTATACCACTTAACATGCCAAATTCTAGTGGGAGAGAAATAGATATTACGCCTTCTATACCTACTAGCTCTTTGGCATATAGAGTGGAAGAACCTCCTACCCCTGTTCAAAATCCAGCCATTGAGGAATTAGCATATCTGGTTCCAATCAACGAGGAGGAAGAAAGTTCAATCATCCAAGAACATCCACAACTTAGACGTAGTGGGAGAGTCATTCAACATCCATCTAGATACTTACTCTATGGAGAAGCTTTTCAAACAATCTCTTTTGAGGAAGAAGAGGATCCCACTACGTATAAAGAAGCTGTAGAGTACATAGACGCGGACCATTAGAAGAGTGCAATGGATTCAAAAATGAAATCCATATACACTAACTCCGTATGGAAACTTGTGACTTACCTTATGGGATAAAACCTATTGGGTACAAATGGATCTACAAAAGAAAGAGATGAGTAGACGGGAAAGTGGAAACTTTCAAAGCTAGATTGGTTGCTAAGAGTTATACCCAACAAGAAGGTATTGACTATAAAAAAACCTTCTCGCTTGTGGCTATGCTAAAGTCTATAAGAATCTTCTTATTTATTGCAACTCACTTCGACTATGAAGTATGGCAAATGGACGTCAAGATAGCTTTCCTTAATAGAAATCTTGATGAATGTATCTATATAGTACAACCAGATGATTTTATCCAAGAAAGTCAGGAACATAAAGTCTGCAAGTTGAATAAATCCATTTATGGGCTTAAACAAGTGTCTAGATCTTAAAATATCAGGTTTAATCAAGCCATTAAATCTTATAATTTTAATCAGCATCCTAATGAACCTTGTGTCTATAAAAGAATTATAGATGGTAAAGTGATTTTTCTCATACTGTATGTTGATGACATCCTTCTCATTGGAAATGATGTAAGGACATTAACATTAGTGAAAAATTGGTTGGATAAATAGTTTGATATGAAGGACTTAGGAGAAGTAAGATATGTTTTGGACATTCAGATCCTTCGAGATAGAAAGAATAGACCACTACAAGAAAATTGTGAATCTGCCACGAAATATATTTCGTGACAATCAGCAATGGATTTTGCCACGGAACAGTAAAATAGAAGCAATTTGTGAGGGAAAAAATACCTTAGCAAATCCGTGGCAATTTGCCACGAAATTGCTATGGAAATAGTAGCAAGTAGCGATGCAAACATATTCCGTCGCAAATCGAAAGCAAAAAAGGTGCCAAAAAATTATCCCAAATATTAGCCACCGATTTGCGATAGAAATATTTCCGTGGCAAAATTATGCCAAACATTAGCCACGAATTTACCACGGAATCACAAAATAGTTATAAAAAGAAATGGCTAAATGTTTGTTGTGTTTTCCATGGCAAATCCATGGCTATTTGCCACGAATTTGCCACAACATCACAAAATTGTCACTAATCCGTGGCAAATCCGTGGCAGATTGCCACGGTATTTTTTTATTCTAATTTATTAATTATATTAGCTTGTATTAATTTTTTTCTATACATTTTAAATAACAACGACGAAATATTTTGTAAGTATCTTGATTTATTTATTTTCTAATGCGTTCATTTTTGAAATAGAATTGAAAATAAGATGTATTATTTTTTAGTATCGAAATATACATTTGTATTAAAATCATAAATTTTAAACAAATAATATTATTTTATTTTATTTTATTTACTGTAAAAGTCATTGAAAATTATTTTGAAGAACTATATTATCATTAAGAGTACACAAAAAAGTATGTTACGTAAAGTAATGATAAAAAAAAATGACTAAATTCTTGTTATATGTTCCGTAACAAATCCGTGGCTATTTGCCACGGAATCACTAAATTGCCACTAATCTGAATTTTTTTTCCATTTTTTCTAATTTATTAGTTATATTGGTTTGTATTAATTTTTGTTCTATACCTTTTAAATAACAATGACAAAATATTTTGTAAGTATCTTGATTTATTTATTTTCTAATAAGTTCATTCTTGAAATGAAATTGAAAATAAGATGTATTATTTTTTAGTATCGAAATATACGTTTGTATTAAAATTATAAATTTTAAAGAAACGATATAATTTTATTTTATTTCAACTGTAAAAGCCATTGAAAATTGTTTTGAAGAACTATATTATCATTGAAAGTACACAAAAAGTATATTACGTAAAATAATGATAAAAAGAAATGACTAAATTATTGTTGTGTGTTCCGTAGCAAATCCGTGACTATTTGCCATGGATTTGCCACGAAATCACTAAATTGCCACTAATCCGTGGCAATTCCGTGGCAGATTACCACGAATTTTTTTTCTATTTTTTCTAATTTATTAGTTATATTGGTTTGTATTAATTTTTGTTCCATACCTTTTAAATATCAATGACGAAATATTTTGTAAGTATCTTGATTTATTTATTTTCTAATAAGTTCATTCTTGAAATGAAATTGAAAATAAGATGTATTATTTTTTAGTATCGAAATATACGTTTATATTAAAATTATAAATTTTAAAAAAATATATATTATTTTATTTTATTTCGACTGTAAAAGCTATTGAAAATTGTTTTAAAGAACTATATTATCATTGAAAGTACACAAAAAAGTATGTTACGTAAAGTAATGATAAAAAGAAATCACCAAATTGCCACCAATTCGTGGCTATTCCGTGATAGATTGCCACGGATTTACCACGGAATTTTTTTTTCCCCATTTTTTCTAATTTATTAATTATATTGGTTTGTATTAATTTTTGTTCCATACCTTTTAAATAATAACGACGAAATATTTTGTAAGTATCTTGATTTACTCCACTCAAAACACTCCTATCTTTACTCCATTCAAAACTTTTCAAATTAAAATTAAATCTTCACTTCTAATCAAGAGGAAGCTCTCTCTCTCTCTCTCTCTCTCTCTCTCTCTCTCTCTCTCTCTCTCTCTCTCTCTCTCTCTCTCTCTCTCGGCCAAACATTGAATAAGGCGATATCTTCAACTAATGATTATCATAACAAGTATTTCTTTCTTGATCTTCTCTTTAAATTCTCAAACTCAGAGCTCTTAGACGATGGATTTGATAGGTTGATTGAATAATGCGGGGTTGGAGATATGTATGTGGGTTAAGGGAATAGATTTAAGACATAAAACTTTAAATGAATAATGTGACTTATAAAGTGTGGATTATGCTTTTAAGATCATTATATATGTGTGTGTGTGTGTGTGTGTGTGTGTGACACACACATATATGGTGCATGCAATTGAGGATGCGAAAGTTCCCAAGTTCAATTCTCGTCGTGGGGTTTGGTTTTTATTTTTAATCACATATTTTATCTTGTATTTTTCGTCATTCTTCTCCAATAATTAATATTTAAATTCCCATCGGCATCATTTTTAATATTTTTAATTATTATTATTAATTATTCTTATATATTAACTTGTATTTTTTATCATACTTGTCCAATAATATTTTGATCCTCGCAAGGGTTTCCGAGTTTTAATTCATTAATTAAAATTTTCAATATTTATATCAATGGTTTCATGTTCTTGGATAACAATTATTTTCGACATTTATAACAATTATGTACTATTAGATAATAATTATACTGTGCTCTTCCTCTTCTTCTCCACCGACACTTTTCTTGTACTGTCCTTCTTCATCTTTCTTCTTCCTTCTTCAACCACCCACAGTAGCCCCCCCTCCCCGCCGGCCTCCCAACCCTAGATCTACCCCCTGCCCGCTTCCCCTCTCCCCCAACCCGAGATCTGGCCCTCCCCCTCCCGCCGCCCCACTCCATCGCACCCCCACCCCCGCCTGCGCAACACCCCCCACCCCCGCAACCCCTTCTGCCCCCCTGCAGCTCCCGCCAGTCCCCCATTCCAGATCTCCCCCGCGCGACCACCCCCTTCCCCCGTAGCTCCCCCTTCCCCCCTTACCCCTATCACCCTCTCCCCCGGTCGCCCACCCACGCACCCCCTCCCCTTCCCACCGCTCCCGCCTCCGCCCCTCGCAACCCCATCTCCCTTCCCCCAGCCTCTCCCCGTAACTCCCCCCCTCCCCGCCCCCACCTCCGCCCACCGCAACCCCATCTCCCTTCCCCTAGCCCGCAACCCCCCTCCCGCTCCTGCCTCCGCCCACCCCATCTCCCTTCCCCTAGCTCGCGCGCCTCTCCCCCCAAATTCCCCTTCCGGGGCCCGCCTCTGCTCCCCGCCCCACAACCCCCCCCCCCCTTCTCCCTTCCCCCCAGCCCGTGCACCACTCCCCTTCCCCCTTCTGCTGAAGTTTTGAATTTTTTTTTTTAATAAACGGAGCGTGCCTGGGAATGCCAGGACCAGAATCTGGAGAAATACGAGATCTTCTTTCATTTTCCAGGCTTTGGGAATGCCTCAAGAGGCAATTCGGTGTTATCAACGAGCTCTTCAAGTGCGACCAGACTATGCCATGGCCTTTGGTGAGTCAAATAAGAAGAATCAGTAGCAAGATTTACTAAACTGATGGTCCTAAATGGTAGACAGTAAATATGGTAGACAGTTTATGATCTCTTAGTTACTGAGAAATGCTTTTACTTGGCTTGTCTTTATAACTCTCTTAGATGATATGTCTGCATTGAATAGAATTTGATGAATTCCCAGTGGAGCTGGGGTTGTATTGCGTTAACATGATTTTCACTTTCATCATGACTATATTTTTGCAGGCAACTTAGCTGTGTTCACTTTGATCAAATGGTATTGAAACTAGGATAGACATGTATGGTCTTGAAAAACCATAGATTGCATTATATGTGAAAATTTCACATTGAACCAGCATCCTTTGCTTGAAGGTCTTTATTTTAGATATGCTTTTTTTTTTTTTTGGATGTTCATTTTTGCAAATTCTGAACATAGACTCATAGAGATTGTTAGTGAAGTGTTTACAATGTTATTGTTCTCTATTTTTTGTCTTTGTACATTTATTAAGCAATATTTCCAAATATTTGCATCCTACCATGTCTTTGAATCATTTCATTGACTAGGAGTGTGCTTCTCTAACTAGCTTTTGCATGTTTGAGTTCTTCAATGGCAATATATACTATATATATTGGAATTCGCTATGGCTAATTTCTATGGATCCCCGTGAGTGATGGGTTATCATTCCTCATGAGTGATGGGTGATCATTCCCTATGGGTAATGGGTGATTACCCTTTTATTGTTGTGACCGTTAATATATTTTTTTTTTCAAATGTTGTTGATTTTGTGGTGGCTTTGTGCCTAGAAACGTCCAGTATACAGGGAAAACTTTGTCGATTTTTTTTTTTTTTTTTTTGCCATCTTGATACTCCAAATAAGTTGATTACCCTTAAGCTTAATTTTATACAATAGATTTTAATGCCTAAGCATCTTCTCAATGTAAAGAAAATTTGAGAAACGTCATAAACTTGACCTTATCTAACCAAAGCAATTAGACTAACATCTGCCTCTCAAAATTTTTTCCAAATCCCTAAGTTTTCTCTTCTCATATTTGGCCTTAAAACATGTGTCTTAGCCTCTTTGTTTGATCTTCCAACTTCGCATCAAGGATTTCTTCCATCAACTCCTTCTCACGTTCCAGTATCTCAATGGCCATTCTCTTCTCAAGTGTGTGTGAGAAAGAACCTGAACAAGTCTTGATTAGGGTCTCCAAGCTCCTAAACTTTCTATAAGGCCATCTACGAATTCCCAACTCCCTACATCTTTTTTTGAAATTGGTTCGGCAAACATTCAGTTCTTTGGCCGCTCGAGTCATTGACATGTAAAAGTACTTCGAAATAGTTTCTCTTGATAGTGTCTTGGAGTTCCTGATTACCTTCAATAGGCATTTCCTCCACAATAGCATGTTCATAACTTTCACTGATTCATAACACAACAATCCAAACCAGATGAAGAAGATGAGTGAAAACTCCCTTAAAAAAGAAAAAGCCTTAGAAGTATCTCACCTTAAATTAAGAGGAAGTGGTAGGTTCAGAAAGGAGAACACATCAAAATTTTCTTGATTGGAAGCAATTTCAAAATTTAACCACATCTCAAACGAATTACAATTATCCATCAGAGGAACAGCATCGAAAATAGTCTCTTGAATAGGTTGATCAAATTGGAAATCCAAAGTAGCATGTTCATAACTTTCACTGATTCATAACACAACAAACCAAACCAGATGAAGAAGATGAGTGAAAACTCCCTTTAAAAAAATAGCCTTAAAAGTATCTCACCTTAAATCAAGAGGAAGTGGTAGGCTCAGAAAGGAGAACATATCAAAATCTTCTTGATTGAAAGCTATTTCAAAATTTGACCACATCTCAAACGAATTACAATCATCCATCAGAGGAACAACATAAAAAATGGTCTCTTGAATAGGTTGATCTAATTAGAAATCCAAAGCAGCATGTTCATAACTTTCACTGATTCATAACACAACAAACCAAACCAGATGAGGAAGACAAGTGAAAACTCTCTTTAAAAAAAAATAGCCTTAAAAGTATCTCACCTTAAATCAAGAGGAAGTGGTAGGCTCGGAAAGGAGAACACATCAAAATTTTCTTGATTGGAAGCTATTTCAAAATTTGACCACATCTCAAACGAATTACAATTATCCATCAGAAGAACAGTATCAAAACTAGTCTGTTGAATAGGTAGTTCAAATTGGAAATCCAAAACAGCATGTTCTAACTTTGATTGGAAACTGTTTCAAAATTTGACCACCTCTCAAACGAATTATAACTATCCATCTTTGTGGTGCTGAATAAGAAATCTTGGTGCCTTTATGGTTTCCACTAATGCCTAATGACTAAGAGATATATATATTTGTGCGGGAAGAGGGGAGGGAAGGCTGGGGAGGAGAGAAAAAGACAAGGAGGAAGGGGAAGAGACAAGGAGAGAAAGAGATAAAGAAGAAGATGAAAGGTTAATTGTTTAAAAATAGATAAGGAGAGCAAGAGACAATGAGGTACGGGAAAAGTCAATTTTTGAGTCTTACTGTACTTGGAGGTTTTGCTTGTTTCAGTCCAAATTTGTTTCAGTCCAAACTATCTTTATAAGTTGCTTGTTTACTTTGTACAGAGTACTGCAATTATTATTAACATTGTGGATGGCAATTGTGGGTGTATGTTAGATATGTAGTCATTTTTGTAGCTTTTCAAATTGTGCATTTCATTTATTGAATAATTGTTGTGACAGTTAATGCTTTGTTTTTTTTAATGTTGTTGATATTGTGGTGGCTTTGTGCCTAAAATCGTCCAGTATATAAGGGAAATTCTGTCGGTTTTTTTTTTCAAGTCATTTTCGCATTGCTTTTCTTTACCTAACTCGTTGATAATGTATTTCCTTTTCTTCTTGTAGATTTTTTTTTCCTGCGAATCTCAAGTGGTGAAGTAAATTGTGAGGAACACAAAGATATTGGGAAGTTTGTATATTTTACGAGGTTAATGAATGTAGATATAAGGGCTTGCAGATTAGTCAAGTAGTTTTATAAGAAAAGTAGTTATATACAATTGTGGGTGTATGTTAGATATGTAGTCAATTGACTTCAAATAAGAAAATTGTGTTTTATTATATTTGGTATTGAATGAATCAATTCTATTGTATATGACAAGAAATTATACGTGTGCAGGGTCAAATTCAAAAAATAATAATTTTTAATAAATTTAAATTTTTAATAATCCATGGCAAATCCGTTACAATTTAAGATGAAAAAAATAACGTTTTCATGACAAATTTGTTTCCATGACAAATCTGTGGCAATCTGCTACGGATTTGCCACGGATGGTATTTGCTTGAGAAACATCCGTGGCAATTCGGGGCAGATTGTCACGGATGGTACCTGCTTGAGAAATGTCCGTGGCAAATTCGTGGTAGATTACCACGGATTTGCCACGGATGGTACTTGCTTGAGAAACATCCGTGGCAAATCCGTAGCAATCTCTACTACGGATTTGCATTACTACGGATTTGTCACGGACTGTACTTGCTTGAGAAATGTCCGTAGCAAATTCGTCACAGATTACCATGGACAACCTATATTTTATATTGTTTCGTGGTAAATTTGTGACAATCTGTTATGGACAGTTCGTGGCAAATCCGTGGCAGATTGTCACAGATTTGCCACGGATAACCTATATTCCATATTGTTTTCGTGGCAAATCTGTGACAATCTGTCACGGATATGCCACGGACGATACCTACTTGAGAAGTAGTCCGTGGCAATTCTATGGCAGATTGTCACAGATTTGCCACGGACGATATCTGCTTGAGAATCTTCCGTGGCAGATTGTCATGGATTTGTTATGATTTTCTCGCAATCTTTCTCTCCAAATCTGATATCAACTTGAACAATCCGTGACAAATCCGTGATAAATTGTCACGAAAAATATTTTCGTGGCAAAAAAATACTTAGCGACGAAGTTATTTGCCACGGACCCTTTCCGTGGCAGATCCGTGGCAAATTTCAATTTAGCCACAGATTTGTCCGTAACAAATTGACAGATTTCTTGTAGTGGATAGATAACTTTATTCCAAACTTCATATATTGACAAACTACTAACAAGATTTTCAATGCAAAATTTCAAGAAATGTCAATTGCCTTTCAGACATGGAATTAGTTATCTCAGAAGCATAGTTCTAAAACTCCAAATGAAGTTGAGTACATGAAACAAGTTCCTTATACATCAGCTGTAAGAAGTCTCATGTATGCTATATTTTGTACTCGTCCAGACATTTGTCATGCTATTGGGATGGTCAGTAAATATTAGTCAAACACAGGACCAGAACACTAGACGACAGTGAAGCATATATTCAAGTATCTTCGCAGAACTCGAGGATATATTCTAGTTTACTCAACTCCAAAATTGGTACACATAAGTTACACTAATTCTAATTTTCAAGCTGATAGAAATCTTCGCAAGTCTATCTCTGACTCTGTTTTCACCTTAGGTTGCGGTGCAGTTGTGTAGAGAAGTATCAAACAATCTTGTATTGCTGACTCTACAATGGAAATTGAATATGTGACAGCTTGTGAAGCAACTAAAGAAGCAGCATGGTTGAAAAAGTTCTTGATAGAACTTGAAGTGATTCCTTCTACATCTCAAGCCATTAGTTTGTACTGTGACAATAGTGGTGCAGTGGCAAATGCGAAAGAACCACACAGCCATCAGTATGGTAAACACATTGAATGTAAATATCACCTATTTAGGGAGATTGTTCAACGTGGAGATATAGAAGTATGCAAAATTTCTTCTGCTGAAAATCTTACTGATCCTTTTATTAAAAGTTTACCTGTAACTATTTTTGGAAGTTATATAGAAAGTATGGATATTTTTTACATGTCCCATTTACTTTAGGACAAGTGGGGAATTTTGTTAGATATGCCCATTGAGTAAATATAATATTTATATTTTGAAATTAAATAAAGTATGTTTTTATATATTTATATGTATGAGCTCGTTTTGTCTATGAATTATTTAGATATTATAAATCAAGTGTTTATTTGTTAAAATATAGAAAGACTTGATTTATAATTTAATTCGAAATAAATTATCTACAATCTAAAATAAATTTGGGCAATTTATTTTGGTGAGATCGTCTTAATTTTATTAAAGTCTGTCTTTGACTTTAGTAATAAAATTGATGATATATTTTGATGTATTAGATGGATCATCAATGTTTATTTGTG
Organism: Voacanga thouarsii; assembly: GCA_026120185.1. Lineage (NCBI taxonomy): Eukaryota > Viridiplantae > Streptophyta > Magnoliopsida > Gentianales > Apocynaceae > Voacanga > Voacanga thouarsii. The sequence continues at coordinate 534,965 of JANUWF010001699.1, forward strand.
GAATAAACTATACAAATAAAACATTAAAAGATTTTCGTACATAATACCTTAATCCTGAGCAAACAATTATTTATATTTACTAACTTAAAGTTTCTTGAGTTACCAAACAGTGAGATTAACTCAATGATCAATATCTTGGTATTTTATGAATTAAAGTGAAATAAATATAAAATAATTATTATGCAATATGGAATCCGTCACCTTTAATAAGCAAGATTTTTTCCTCATCAGTTCTTCTAAGAGACAGTTAAATCTGAACTCAGTAATTCAATAGTGTCTATTGAATTCAATTTATAAGTGTGACGTAGTCACATGGTACTGTCAAATTGAAGTTGAGAATTAAGGATTTGAATGAGGGGAACTGTGGTCATACTGTCTCATTCAAAGTATTATATTGATCGACGGAAGTAATTTGTTAGATCGATCAATCATTGGATATTATTATTAACTTCAGTAATTGCGATTAGACTAAGAGTGCAATTACATTCTTTTAGTGGAATGAAATATAATTAATAATTATTTTTGTTGACAAAATAATTTATTGAAGTTTAGTCTAACTATATCCGGTCAAGTTCCTTCAGTGGCTCCTAATTATAGGACAATAATAAATTATAATTTATTAATAAAAATTGTAGAAAATAAAAAATCATATTTGAGAAGGAATAGGATAAGTAGAAATAGTTGTACCCAACTATACTTTTCTTATTCTATCAGGATTTGTATTTTGAGGTAGAGTTAACTATACATATTAGTTTATGACTATTTTTTCAATATACGTGAAAAACAACATTCTTATTCTCTCATTTTTTTTTTGTGAGTCCACCCTCAACAAAGAGAGAGAAAAATACGATTAGCAATTTTCTAGTCCAAAGAGATTACATTAAAAAAGATTTGGGAGTTTGAAACATTATCAGAAGGCCAAAGATTTCAAAAATCAAATTGGTAAAGACGATATCTATAAAGGTATGCTTCGTTTTCACATATTCTCAAAGTTTAATCTGATTGAGACATAAACATAACAATCCTATAACTAATATCCAAGACATTAGAAATCATCCCATGATATCAAAAAGATAGAAAGATGCCGTCCTTGAATAAAATAATAGGTACATCATACGAAGAATGCCAATCGACATGCATGTTATTACCCCGCTGGAAGTGGATAATCCATAATTAGATATTACTTGCACTTTTGATGCATTAGTTTCAAACAAAATGCAGTAGAATCAATCCAACAAAAGTGAGGAAGCACATGAAATCTGGATACTTTCCGGATAAAGAAAACCAATAGAAATCCAGTGAACATAAGAATGCCGCACATTTTGCAACAGTATAGCATTGTTAGAATACTCCCCCAACATGCGGAGCAATATGAAGATATCTAATGGGTAGATCTATCACTTTTTTCTTTCTCAACCTTCAACTGTAAGTTCATCAATAATGATGGAAAATATTTCAAGAAAAGATCAACAAAAAGTTTTTTAAACTGAAAATTTTCAGAATTATAGCACCAAAACTCCCCCAAAAAAAAAAATCTAAAACACAGTAAACGCATAATGCCAAGACAACAAAATGAAACTAAAATCAAAGAACAATTAATACTGGAAGGCATCGAACACTTCCCAATAAAGTATGCGTTGATTAAGAAAAAGACTTTAAAAATTAGGAAAATCAAATGAGGGACTTACTCAGGGCAAGTATCAAGCAAGAGCTCAATAAAATCATCCAGCTAATGCCCTAACTTCTTCTTCTCCTCTTTCTCCCACTTTTTTAACCAGAGAATAGCATGTACTCTTTGCCTCATAATTCTATATTCTATTGCAAGCCTCTCCACTGTGTACTCCTCCGGATTCAGAAAGAGAACAGATTTTTGCACCAAATGCCAGAGTCTAAGAGTTGAGAGAACACTCACTGACTTTAATTCTGCAATTAAGATCAGACCCAGAAGATTTCGTGACGTTGGGAGAAACCACTGAAAACCACCCGAAACCAAGTCTGTTGGTGAAGTTTGTAAATGGATTCCCGTCTCGTGGATTAGCAGGATCCTAGAATAGTGTTCGATTAGCTACATGCACAGTAGCACCCTTCCTTGCATAGCGAAACAATGTATTTGATTTTCAGATATTGAAAAAGTGAAGATGGCTCTTGGCGTTGGAAAATTCTAGCATGGACCAATTAGGACCAACTGTATTGATGAGTTATAATGCGTGCAATATAAATTATACGATACAACTCATCAATGCAGCTTAGTTCACTGGGTTCACGGTCCATGTAAGAATTCCTCCTTGACGTATTATGACGACGCAAACTCAGAATTTCACTTTTGTTTGAAACGAACTTCAATCCCGCGCATAAATTTTTCCTCCGTTTTCTTTTTGGCTATTTTCCACTCAAATTATTTCTCTTATTGTTATTTAATAAAAAAAAGATCTTCAAATTTTATATTTTATTTTTTGAAGAAACACAATTTTTATATTTTATTTTTTGAAGAAAGTTTGTATATTTTATCGAAAATACAAAAATATAAAACTTTAGTTATGCCTAATGATGTTATGTATTACCCCAAAAAAAATAGTGATATTCAATATTTTTTCACCCTTATCCAAATCTTTAATAAAATATAAAAATATAAAATTTTGTTATAATTAATTATGCCCAATACAATAATTTAGTAGTTATATCAATGATTTTTAGATTTACTAATTATATAAATATATATATATATATTATTGTGTAAATAATATAAAAACACTAAGTAAAAGAAAAAAGAACATAAGAAAATTTTAAATAGTTAAGTCATCATAATACGTGTTCAATAGTAAGAAAATTAATATTTTTATTTTCGGTAAAATTATACGACTACAAAATGTATATATATATATATATATATATATATATCGTAATAGAGAAATTAACCACAATTTATTTCTTGTAAATAAATAGGAAATATGATGAGTGTTTTGAACATTTCAGAATTTATATTCTTATTTAAAATAAATTTTCGAATACAAAAATATTCAAACATGGAAGAAATGTTTTCTTCTGACCAATATATTTACTTTTTAAAATTTTGAAATTTGTAATTATATTCTTTTGTTATTTGAAATAGCCAACTCAACTTTATTTAAAAGATACATTATTATTCTTTAAAGTTTATTATAATAGTAACAGTAGTCATATTGAAATTATTTTTATTCTATTATTATTATAACTTTATCTTCAAACTTGGTTTTTAATCTTTTTTTTTTAATTCTAATTACTAATTTAGCGATTAAATTTAAAAAGATAAATTAGAAGTCATGTGTTCTAAAAAGGATAGGAAACTATATATTTGAAAATTGCTTGTCCTGAAAAGGATAGGCAACTACACACACACACACACACACACACACATATATATATATATATATATATATATATATATATATCATATACAATATTATATATATTTATACGTATATATATATATTTATATGTATATATATGTATGAGTTATGTATATATATATCATATACAATATTATATATATTTATACGTATATGTATATATAAATATATATGTATATATATGTATGACATAATTATTTATTTATTTATTTATATATGTATGTATGTATGTATGTATGTATGTATGTATGTATGTATGTATGTATGTATGTATGTATGTATGTATGTATGTATGTATGTATGTATGTATGTATGTATGTATGTATGTATATATTTTACTTTTAACACATTTAGAAATAAAAAGATATCAAATTAACAATTCAACTATTAGATTTGTTGAACTTTCTAAAAAAAAGTGTTATGATAAAATTTGAAGGTAATCGGATATATTTTTCCACATGATATAACATAATCTCTATATAAAAGTTCAAAACCTAAAGCATGTAGAAACATAATTAAGCATATCAAATTAACGATTCAACCATTAGATTTTTTAAAATTACTAAAAAAAGTATTATGTCCAAATTTGAAGGTAATTAGATATGATTTGGTACATGATTGAGTATAATCTCCACATAAAAGTCTAAAACCTTAAGCATTTAGAAATATAAGTATATCAAATTAATGATCCAACCGTTAAATTTGTTCAAATTACTAAAAAAAAAGTATTATCACCAAATTTTATTGTAATCGGATATGTTTTGCCACATAATCTCTATATAAAAGTCCAAAACCTAATACATTTATATTGATTAGCATATCAAATTCATAATCTAACCGTTAAATTTGTTAAATTTTCTAAAAAAAAGTATTATGTTCAAATTTAAAGGTAATCGGATATGATTTGCCACATAATCTAGCATAATATCTCTACAAAAACCCAAAATCTAACGCATTTAGAAATATAAGGATATCGTTAATTGAAGGTAATCGGATATGTTTTACCACATAATTTAGCATAATCTCTATATAACACATTTATAAATATTAGAATGTTAAATTAATGATCCAATCGTTAGATTTATTAAAATTTCTAAAATAAATATCGTAACCAAATTTAAAGGTAATCAAATTTGTTTTACGACATGATCTATTATAATCTTTACATAAAAGCTAAAAACCTAATGTATTTAAAAAGATTAGCATATCAAATTAACAATCCAACCATTAGATTCGTTAAAATTGCTTTGAAAATTATTATGGCCAAATTTGAAGGTAATTAGATAAGTTTTACCACATAATCTAGCATAATCTCTATATAAAAGCCTAAAACCTAACTTATTTATGAATATTAGCATATTAAATTAACAATTCAACCATTAGATTTTTTTAAATTGCTAAAATATGTATTATGGTTAAATTTGAAGGTAATCGGATTTGTTTTCCTATATGATCTATCATAATCTTTGCATAAAAGCTCAAACCCTAACGTATTTACAAAGATTAGAATATCAAATTAACTATCTAACCATTAGATTTGTTAAAATTGATTTAAAAAAGTATTATGTCCAAATTTGACGGTAATTGGATATGATTTGCCACGTAATCTAATATAATCTCTACATAAAAGCCTAAAACCTAACACATTGACAAAGATTAGCATACCAAATCAACGATCCAACCGTTAGATTTATTAAAAGTTCATGTCCAATTTGTAATCTCCTGTAATTATTATTATTTCAACATAATTAAATTTTATTTTTTAAATTTATCAAATATACTTAGAAATATAAAGACGACTCAAACTGGTATATGTTTTGTCTATAAATAGAAAATTAAAAACCAAATGGAGACAATGACCATTAATTCAAAATTAGAGTTAATTTAGAGATAAAAACGTAAATCATCTTTTCGTCTATAAAATTTAAAAACAAAAAATATAGACTCTAATTAGTCTTAAATTTTTTAGATGGGTTTGATAATCTCTAAATCGTCTCTATTTAGAGACCAATTAGAGATGATTAAGACTGTCTCCAATTTTAGAGACGGATTTGAAATTAGAGTTAATTTAGAAACAAAAACGTGAATCATGCTTTTCATCTTTAAAATTTAGAGACAAAAAATATAGACTCTAATTAGTCTCAAATATTTGAGACAGATTTGATAATCTTTAAAACGTCTCCATTTAGAGATCAATTAGAAATGACTAAGACCGTCTCCAATTTTAGAGACAAAGTTGAAATTAGAGTCAATTTAGAGACAAAACATAAATCATACTTTTCGTCTCAAAAATTTGGAGACAAAAAATGTATACTCTAATTAGTCTCAAATATTTGAGACGAATTTGATAATCTCCAAAACGTCTCTATTACAGACCAATTAGAGACAACTAAGACCGTCTCTAATTTTGAGAACAAGTATCTAAATAAATAGAGTAATGAAACAGTAGAGACAAACATATTCGTCTCTAATTAGTTTCTAATTTTAAACATATTAGAGACTAATAACTTTTTTGTCTCTATTTTGTCTCTAATATTAGAGGCTAATAACTTTTTTGTCTCTACTTTGTCTTTAATATTAGAGATGCATTGACCGTCGTCACGATTTCGACTCTATTTGGAGACAAAATTAAGACGGCTTTACTATCGTCTCTATTTTGCATCTACTTACAGACTAAATAGAAACGTTCTAGTTAGAAATGAAAAATATCTGTTTCTAATTTGTCTCTGATATTCGAAACACACTGAGAGTCGTCATTATTTTGACTCTATTTAGAGACAAAATTGAGACGACATTAGTTTTGTCTCTATTTTGTTTCTATTTAGAGACCAAATAGAAACGTTTTATGTAGAGACAAAAAATTTTCATCACTATTTTGTCTCAAATATTCCATTTTAATTTTTTAAAAATCCATTCGTCTCCATTTTATCTCAAATTGGTCTCTATTTAGAGACAAAATAATTTTATCTCAAAAGTTTCGTCTCTAAATCCTAATTTCCGTAGTGAGTGCACAAAGACAAACAACAAAAGCCCACTATGCAAGCACACCACAACATCTGTCAAGCTAATGCAACTATAATAGGAAAGTTTTGCAATAATACAGGAAATTGACAACCCAAATCACACATTTATGTTGGAGAATGCACACAATTCTTCATCGTGTTCTTATAATAAGATATGATCCACAACTCTTAAAGGACACAGGAAAAGAATACATCCTTATAGATGAGATATTCCCTGCTTTTCTCATCCATTCCAATAAAAGAAGACTTCCATAATTAATAGGGGTTTCGAGTATCCTACACCCCTAGAGTAACAATACTGTCGCAAATTAAGAATTGGCTAATATCACATCCTTTTGCTCCATTTGGAGGCTAATAGCACCTAAAGTAAATTAGGCTACTTAAACCTTTTAGATCTCTAACGAAAACAAATATAACAACAGAGCCCTTAAAATAATGTTGATAAGGACTTTCAGTATTCACATTTAACTGTAACAAAATTAGAATATTTGAATCTTCAACGTATGAATATTACAATCTAAAATATATATGTCGAAAATAAAATTCTATCACAATTTAAAAGAAAATAAAGTGAAAAAAATTGTCTATTAGGTTTTTAAAGTAAGGAATCACTTATATTGTGGCTCCAAATTTCATTGTTTGTGACTACACTTATCAATAATAAATTATTGGTCATAAAAAAAAGTCGGAAGATCATTTTTCAATATCAAAATTGATAATCCAAAATCTTCTTGTTTTTCTTTTTTTCTTTTCTAAGACAATAATACTTCTTATTACTTATGTGAGAAAGTCTAAATTTGATCAACATCTTTTGTCCAATGTATAAAAGAACAAAAGAGTAAATTCATCCTTCATTGTATATCTTAAGTAGTCTCTATTTTTTCCCCCTCAAAATATACCTCAAGATGCATTTTCCTCTCTCTAGTATTTAGTGTACTTCAATTAGAATTATATTGACTTTTTTTAAATCTAAGTATAATTTTGAATTGAAACATTTGCCAATTCAATCTCTTACCATTATTATTATTATTATTATTATTATTATTATTATTATTATTATTATTATTATTATTATTATTATTATTATTATTATTATTATTATTATTATTATTATTATTATTATTATTATTATTATTATTATTATTATTATTATTATTATTATTATTATTATTATTATTATTATTCAAGTTCCTTTTCTTTCTTTTTTTTTAACTTTTTTGATCCTCAAACTATTTTTAGATAATTTTTAGGTCCTTATGACCGTTTTCGTTAGTCAAATCATTAATAATAAGGGCAAATTTAGTACTTTACTATTCTCTCTACTTTAAATATTTATTAAAAAGGAAAAAAGGCCAAAACAACAAAAAAATAAATGTTAAAGAACTAAATTGATGAATTTTCTAAATTATTATTATAAATAAATTTGAAATTATTACTTAACTGTATAAAAAAGTATATTATTAAACATTTGATAGTAATATAATCTCTATTAGTATACTAATTTAACACGTTTGATATGATAATTTCGTACTACTAGATTTACTTGTATGGAAACTAAACTTATGCAATGTTAGCTCAACTTTTAGAATTTATCATTTTTGTTATATATTTCTTTTTGAAAAAAAATTTTAAAAAACTACAGTTTCAATATTTTGCCTTTACAACCTCTACGATTTTTGAATCCTTCCTGTTTATAAAAAAGTCAATTGAACTTTTATATATCACCATCCCAATGATATACTTTATCACTCTAGAAAACATAAAAGAACATTGAATCTTGCTTTTATTGTCTCATGCGTTAAACATAGTAAGAAATTTTGGCTAAAAATATACATTATAGACTCCCTTCAACTTTGATACTCTATATTTTGGACACGTAGTACAAAGATCTTCCTGTTTTGAAAATAATAAGTGGTTATTCATTTTCTCGAAACTATTTTTTTATCTTAAAGATAGATGTAACTGTTTATTTTTCTAAGGTTATTAATAGATAAAATAAGATTGTATTTATTATATTCATTTCTTATCCTTTTAGATAATATATCTAAACCTTTATAAATATGGGCCTCATGTAAACGGACAGAATAATCTAAATTATTCTCTCATTTCTCACTTCTCATAGTTTCTTTAATTTTCAATTTTTATATTTTATTTTCTTAATTCTTGATTCTATTTGAAATTAAATTCACAATATGTTATCAACACGATACTCTACTGAAGTTATTCTACTTAAGTTTATAATCAACCCAACACCATAGAAAATATTCTCTCGATCCGTACAATCAAGTAATCTGATTTTGTAAGTTTTCTAAATAAAAGAAGAAAGGAACTCTTCCTATTTTATTTTGTATTAATAGAGCAAATCTTACTAAACTTGAGTTTCCAACTCTAGATATCACTAGAAAAAATTATTTATTATGGACACTAGATGTTGAAATACATTTAGCTGCAATGGGTTTGGTAGATATCATTGTAAAAGGAAATCCATCATTATCACAAAATGATGCTAAAGTTATGATTTTTCTCTGCCATCATCTTCATGAAGATTTAAAAGTGGAATATCTTATCGTGAAAAATTCACTTATTTTGTGAAATAATTTGAAAGAAATATTTGACCACCAAAAGATGGTCGTCCATCCAAAAGCACAGTAGACTGGATGCACTTGCGATTACAAGATTTTAAATTCATTAGTGAGTATAATTCTGTAATATTTAAAATTAACTTGCAGTTAAAATTGTGTGGAGAAAATATTATTGATGATGATGATGATAACAATCTTGAAGATGTTGATATTGATGAAACTTATTTGGATGTGGCTGATTTCTTTGAGTATCCAAAAGGAATAATTGATCATTTAATTGATGATAGAAGTGTCCAGAAGAATTATTAATTTACTTTAATATTTTAATTTTATGTTTTACATTTTTGGTATTGTAATAGTAATTAGTGTTTTAAGTTTTTAATTTATTATTTGAAGTATTTAAATTTATAAATATTTTATTATGCCCAAATGGCTATTACTATATGTACTAGATACAAAGTGGCATTGAAGGTATATGCCTAATTGATAGTGGTATAACACACACCATATTGAAAGATATAAAATATTTCTTTTACTTGAAAATAGGAGAAACAAATGTTAATACTATACGTGGTAATGTAAAATTGATTGAAAGTTTCGAAAGAGCTAATATATTATTATTCGGAGGAACAAATATTGTTATTTATAAAGCATAATTTTCTTCAAAATCTCAAAAATTTTTATTAAGTTTTGAGGATATTTGCCGAAATGGATATCACATTAAAAATTTTGAAGAAAATAGATTTGAGTATCTCTGTATTATCTAAAGTATTTCAGGTAAGAAATTTTTATTAGAAAATTTACCATCTCTTTCATCTTACCTATATTGCACAAAAATCAATGCAATTGATGTGTGTCATTTAGTAAACTAGAAGATCACTAATTCTGCTATTTATTATTTGGCATGACTGTTTGGGTTATCTAAGAGCCATTATGATATGAATGATAATTAAAAATACGCATGGTCAACCTTTGAGAAGTCGAAAGATTTTGACATTAGATAAATTTTCATGTGTTACATGTTCTCAACGGAAATCAGTTATCAAACCATTTCCAACAAAAGTGGAGTTTGAGTCTCCAACATTTTTGGAAGAATTCATGATGATATATGTGGACCAATTCATCCACCATGTAGATAATTCAGATACTTTATGATTTTAATTGATGTATTGATCCAATGATTATATGTTAGTTTATTGTCAACACGCAACTTGGAATTTACAAGATTATTTGCCCAAATAATTTGCTTACGTGCGCAATTTTCAGATTATCCTATTAAAAAGATCCGTCTAGATAATGCTGGAGAATATCCACTACTAGAAAAAAGTAATTTACCAACTGACAAAATCGGTTGGTAATTAGCTAAATTCGGTTGGTAATCATGATTTACCAATCGATTACCAACCGAATGACGTTGCATGCAAAAACCTTAGCTTGTAAATTTTCCAACCGAAATTTTTTGGAGTCGGTTGGTAATTACTAACCGCATTTCAGTTGGTACTGTAAAATCGTCGGTTAGAAATTTGGCATTAAGTTTGACATTTGAGTTGACTATTTCAGTTGGTAATTACCAACCGAAACTCGGTTGGTAATGTAAAATCTTCAGTTGGAAATTAGGCATTAAGTTTGGCATTTGAGACTATTTCGATTGGTAATTACCAACAAACATTTATGTTACCAACCGATTGTTGCGAGTTGGTAATTATCAACCGAAAATGTAGTTTGTAAATTTACAATTTTTTGTTGGTAAATTTGTATTGAATATAAGATTATAATTTATTAATTTACCGATTGAGACATGTTACTACCAACCGATATATGTGTAGGTAATTACCAACTGACTTTCGGTTGGTAATTATTTTTTTTAATTGGTAGTTTTATGTATTTACCAACTGACTTTTGGTTGGTAATTTTCCAACTATTTTAGTTATTTGAAATCTATTGGTAATTGTTTGTTGGTAAATTACTAACCAAGTTGTTCAGTTGCTAATTCTTTTTCTCCGTTGGAGTTTCTTTCTTTACCAACCAAATATTTAGTTGGTAATTTTCTAACTATTTTAATAATTTAAAATCTATTGGTAATTTTTTGTTGGTAAATTACCAACTAAGTTGTTTGTTGATAGATAGTTGGTTTGAAAATTACTAACTTTTATTTAATATATTACCAACCAAATTATTTTCAATTATCAATTGAAATACCAACCAAATTCTATTCAATTACCAACTGATTTTTCAGTTGGTAATTTTTCTTTAATTTGGCAGAATTCTGGTTCATCTGAACATATAACCAAACACCTGCATTTGACAAATTTATAAAATAATAAAGCCAAAACACATCCACAAACCCAACATAAACATCATCAAATCCAACACAAACATCATCCTTCCACAACCATAAACATCATCCTTCTACAAATTCAAAGTAAATACAATTTCCTCACAAAATACCACAAATCCTAACCAAACATCCATCTTTAATTAAACATAAAAGATTATCATAATATGAAAGTGAGATGAACATTAGTGAAAGAATATTAATACAATATAGCAGCTCTGTTAGCAGTTGTTCACCCAGCAGAGAAGTTGTGTTAATCTGCTCCCTCAAATTGGGTTTGGGAGGCGAATCTATAGAAGGGGGAGACTGAGGGCAGAAAGATTTAGAATGTTACAGAAAATTATAGTAGGTGTGATAAGCTACACATATCTTCCGGTCAAAATAACAAGAAATGCAAATAGAATATGAAATTGAAGGCTAATACAGTTCCATTTGAAGCCTACTTTCAAAGTTCTCTAGCACCTGGAAAACTCCCCTTAAGTTGGACGGCACCAGAATCTATTTAGCTCAACTTTGTCCTGGTAATAAGAATCCGAAGTTAATAAGCATTTCAGGTGAATGATACAAACGACTAAATGAATTGTAAGAGTCCACTTGGTGTGGGGTTTTCCAATATTACACGTTTAAGGTTTACCTCAACACCATTGCGGTAGTAACGAACAAAAAAGATGCACTTGCAGTCTTCATTATCATGTGATATTCTCTCAATTTCTTCAACTTCTACATCCTAATATGCTTCACGATCTTCATCCTTCTGAAAAGAAAACCCAAAAGGTCCATAGGTGAATAAGAGAAACAGAAATTATTCAACTAAAAATTACAAAGCAAGTTCCAATAGATTCTCTGAATTTTGCATCTACCTGTGCATTAACCACAACTAAAATTGCTTATTTTGTATTAGACACACTAAATCTATCAAAAAATGAAAACTTTCCACTACTGTCTTAGCCTTCTTGCAACTTCAGAATAGATCATCTCAAAAGAGAAAAAATAGAAGTTTGTCCCAAAGGAAGAATAAAAGATTTTTAACTCAATATGATGGAATTGAAAGCTTACCCTAAAGCATAAGACAAGGTCCCCAACCTTTATCTTATTACATTCCAAGGGCTCCAAAGGAATTGAATGCTGGCGCACACACCATTTGACATTTACCCACTCATCTTCGTCCTTGCCAAAATCTTTAAATCTTACAAAAACCTCCTAGTGTGCTAGAAAAATGTTTCATAAGTAATTATGAAAACTAAAACCCCAGTAGTCAAACAATGCCAGATTCCATGAACTTGTTATTTTAAAACATCTTTGTAACTATGGAAGTTATTTGCTAACAATAATAAAGTGGTTACAGGAGAATAAATTTTGAAATAGATATTAAGAGAAAATGTACTCCTGATCATTTTGACAAGACACTCTAAATTTACAATGTGAGAATCTTTTCTATTAACTAGAATCAATTGAAACCGGCACCATAAAAAGTAGAAAGGAAAAATTTTTCTCCAAGGAAAATACTATATTCAATTAATATAATTTATGAGAAACTAATTGGTTGAAACTTGCAACACAAGAAAATAAAGTAGCAATTTCAACATGAAGCTCATGTAGTAAGTTATACACATGCTCATCTATCTGTCAATTGATGCATATGCCACACTCAATAAAAGAAAAAATGGGGAAAAAAATGAAACATGAACTTGTGAATTATGTGACAATATATTTTACTACCACATCCACATATGGCTTAGTGGAAATCTTGGTGCCTTGCAACCTATGACTTTTGAAGGAGAAAAAGAAAAGTAAAACTAGGACTCGCCTAGGCAAATGTTTCTGATAACAATATAATCATCTACTCAATGAAAAGTAAAACTAGGACTGCCTAGGCCCCTATCAATAACTATAACAATATAATCATCTACTCAATGAAAAGCTCCAATATTAACAATCAACTGCCATTCATTGATTGAACATTCAAAATGCCATCTTTTAACTATAGTATCTTAATATACACCAAAAAACTAAATGGAGTCTGATAAGTAATATTAATCTAACCCTTGATATTAATTCAAAATACTCCAAAACAAAACCACAATATTAACTATGACATCCATCAGAGGTTATAAAAATTCACTGAGGACAAAAATTAATGCCACAGTTAAATGAACCTTCAATCACCTTGATCTTCATTCATCCTGTCATTAAGAAAAAAATGGACAGAATTACTTCTCAATAAAGCTTCTAAAATCTATTTTTTCATCCAACATAAATTAAACTCATTAGTAAACCATTCTAATTAAAGAAATTGCAGAATATGTGATGTTTTCGGTAAGAACAAACAAAGACAAGCAGATAGCCTGATGTGAGATTAGAACATGCAACAATGAGAACCCATAATTCCAACTTCAATTGGCATTCAAGAATAAACAGTAATCAAATTCAATAGAAATTTTAAGTTTCCTCAAACTTGAATTTTTAGTTCTTGTTGTTTTAACTACCAACAATACGCATCATTGTCTGCTTTAATGGATTCAACTTCAGAATTAGTGAACTCTCAATGTGCAACAAAAGCCAAAATGAACACCATATACGAGGAATAAAGCTATTACAAACAACCGGACTTGAATGGCAATTTGAAACCAGACAATGAGAAACATATTCAAAATTGTGAACTTCAAGCACTAAGAAAGTTACATGGCTAGATATTAAGACTTAACTACATGCCATGGGCCATTCTCCTCACCCAACCTGCAAATACATAAAAGCCAAAAATGCAATAGTTCTCCTAATTCAGTATACTTATAAGCATCAAGTAGAATGTAGAACCTAAAAATTACTACTATTGTTCTTGAACATGAACGCATACAAGCAAATGGAAGGCATTAATCTCCAATTCCATTCTTGAATTACAAAGTAGCTAAGGAAATATCATATGAACTCTTCTTAGCAGAAACAATGCGGTGGGAGATTCAAAAGTGGAAAGGGAATAGGAATTTTAAAAACCAAGTGTCTGACATGCAAGGACAAAAAGCAAAATAGAGTCAACATGCCCTTAAGGAACTGCAAGAGCTGCTTCAGCTAAAAAACTAAAACCATTCTCCCAATTTATAAATAACACACCTAATAAGAAGTAATAAAGAGACCATATGTTTGTCACCAAATTAGATCAATCAAATATGTCATACTGTAACACTAATTGGGCCATATAAATAAAAAGAAATAAGATAATTCGGCCATTTTGGAACTTAGATCTCATAGCACTATTTATTGTTTCCAATAATTCCAAAACACATCGAAAAAAAAGCAATAGGACTCCTCCAAAGCTCATTTTGTCAATGAGCGTTTAATGCTTCAAAGAGTCATGCATAAAGGTTTTATTATGATTCTATGCAAGTCCAGAAAACTCAAGGAATTTGTAAGAATAATCAACCTAACAAACATCACCGTACATCTTGTTTAAAAAATAATCAGAGGTAAAATGGTAGCACTAGCCCCAGTTCTATCCATGTTTCTATTGTTTTTCCTTTGCAAGTAAATTTCTAACCAAATTCCAGCAAATACATTGCCCAGCATAACATATTCCCTTTTTATTACATCCTAAATAATGAGCTAATGAGATGCAAAAAGTATATCACAACTTCGTATAGCCCAAAAGTCTATGAGCTTTACTCTTAAAAAAACCACAATCCACAAGAAATACAAGACTTGAGTGATAATGGAAATTTCACTAATTATCGAAGAAAATTAGGATGGCACATTTTTAGCCAAAGAGGCTAAGAAGCATGATGTAGCAATCACATGACTGAAACATTTTGCCAAATCACTTACTTGAGTACCAATGTTGAATAAGCCACTTGCATATTTTTATTTAAAGATGAGTAACTACTTGAGAAGGCATCTAAAATATACAAAATTATTAAATAGGCAACTAATAAACCAGTATTTAGTCAAATATGCCAACAGACAAGGTAATATGGATGGTATAAGAATTTAAGAGTGCATAACTCAATAACTAATGACAACAGTTCAAAATGAAAATTAATGAAATTGGCTAATTCAAATGCTTATAACATCACTAAGCAAACACAGAAAAGAAACGTGACAATATTGAAGTAACTGTTTTCAAGCAAATCACTAAGCCTTCTCCTTGGCCTCTTGGTAGCATAAGCCAGCCCTAACGTGGAAAAATCCAGACATACATAGAATCAATTGGCCTTTTGTTCCTCTTACCAAATAACCCTAAGGCTCCAAACAAAAGACACACACCAACTAGATGAAAATGCAAGAACATGTTCAATAACGATATAAAGCATCTCTATGTTCACGGACTTCCACATACATAAATTTCAAAGAACAAATGAAATGGATAGATCTCCTCCAAAACCAAAAGAAACAAGAAATGGACAAAAAAAATACACAAACATGTCTAGCTAATCAGGAACTTCAATAGACATGCAAGCTTAAAGAGAAAGAAAAAAGGACATATTTCCTAGAAGGATCTTATGTATTAACCTCAACACGATATTTGTCTAACCAGTCATGGTAGATTGAATTCTTGAAGAGATTGGCCATAGCACAAATGTTGGTCAGCAGATTTACAGGAAGGGGAGAGCTTGTTGTAACCTTCCTAATTAATGCCAAAAGCACATCTAGTAAAATCAAGCTAAACAATAGCTAATGGATTTTTTCTACAGATATCGGATGTTGAAAATTGTGGATCTTTTACAGGGTAATTTTACTTTCTTGAAATATTTAATATATTTACTAAAAAAGAAGAAAAGTTGAACATTGTAAAAGTAAATTTCAAAAATAGACACTGGCGTTCCTCCTAGCCTATTCAAAGATAATCACAGATGGAAAGCAAAAATTGGGACAGTAAAGTTCAACAGCCTCGTAGCTACACAATTTAATTAGATCATTGTATGCTTAAGTAACATTGCATCAGATATACTTAAGAAAGTTGTTGTATTCTGACCTTATTAGTGGGTTCACTTTTATAACTAAAATTACATCAAGATAGAAAACAAGTCATATGCAAAATGGATTTAATATCTTAACAATCGCTATCACAAGTAGAAAGTAAAATAACTAGCTATTTTACCATTTCCAGTGCTGATATGTTTGGAAAGTATACTTGCTCCTACAAGATCCTATCAAACAGAGCCGCATCAAAGATAAGCATTCCTCCCTGGAGAAAACAAGATCAGTATGATTAATAGTACTCAAAAAGCTTAGGATATGTCAAACTAAAGCTTATTATAAATTAACAATACAAAAACAATTGCCTCTACGTATCCCAAGTTTTGGATTCAATAAGCCAAATGTAAAAGCATGAGGAGATTATGTCTTAACCCAAGGCAGAGAAGCCAAAATATTTCCTTACAATCATTATTCAAATTTTGATTTCATCATACCATGGACCGTATACTTTCAAAATATGGCCACTTCTAGACCCAACTTTTCATTTTCTAAAAAAAATAAATAAATAATCCCACAGTTAAAGCTAGCTATTTTTTCACATTATGGTCATGAAAACAACAATGCATCAAGACTGAGATAGTAAATTACCACATATTTTTCAATTGAGTTGTTCAATTAAGTTTCAAAATTGCATAGCATTACCATACAAAAGAAGAGGACCTTTCTGATATACCATATTATTATAAATAAAGTCATCATAGAAAGAAGGATGTGTGGTACAATCACGAGACTATCTGATAAGCATTCATCACCTCAAAAATAGTGCCAGATATAGCTCATGTGTACACATTGCATAAATTACTATATAGCATAAACTAAGTTCTATACATATCTCAAAAATGTTATAACAAAAATAGAATAACTAGCAACAACAGAATGATAGCTCAAAACAAATAAGTAATCAAGTAAGCACCATATGGGTAAAAAAAAAAATCGTTTCCTGCACTTACCTAGAAAATCCTAAAATAAGCTTCATATTAAAACCCCACAGTTGTTCACCTCTTCCAAAAATGCCTATCTAGATTACTGTCACATTATTTACATTCCTGGTTTCATAACACCCCGTTTTCCCTACCAGAACTAGAGTCCAATTAATTTTACTATTCTCATATGAATTTCAGCAATTATAAGAATGTAACAATAAATCATTCTATCTTAATTAACAAAAATAACTCAGTTACCTTGAACTTGCAGTTTATTAACAAGTTAGTTTGAGGGATGCCTACGTGGAGAGAGTCGTTGTTTCAGTAGGGGGTGGCGGGGCGGGGATCGGCAGAATCGGGGAGGGGGGTACGGCAGGAGGGTGGTGAGGCGGGAGGGGGTCACGGGGTGGGGGACAGGGAGAAGGGGTTGTGGGGGGAGGGGGCGCGGGCTGGGGGGAATGGAGATGGGGTTGTGGGGGGTGGCGGGGTGGGGATCGGCAGAAGGGGGAGAGGGTGCGGTGGGAGAAGGGTGAGGCAGGGAGGGGGCCATGGGGTGGGGGGACAAGGAGAAGGGGTCACGGGAGGAGGGGGTGAGGCGAGAGGGGGTGCGGGCTGGGGGGAAGGGAGATGGGGCGGGGATCGATAGAAGGGTCGAGGGGGTGCGGCGAGAGAGGGTGAGGCGGGAGGGGGTCGCGGGGTGGGGGCGCTAGGTGGGGGACCGCGGGTGAGCAGATCGGAACAAGGGGGCGGAGATAGGCGGGGGCTGGCGGGTGGGTGGCTACGGGTTGGGGAACTGCGGGTGGGGGGGTGGCTATGGGTGGCTGGGGTTGGAGAAGAAGAGTGAGAGTGAAGAGAAATTATTCAAATTTTAATTTTTTTTCAAATAAAAAGTTAAGAATTTAAAATAGTGGAAGCAATGAAATTTATATATACATGAATAAACATATATATATATATATATATGAGAGAGAGAGAGAGACACACACACACACACACCATACATATTGTAGTACATATACACACATATAGATATATACACACTCCTATACACACACACACACACACACACATATATATATTTATTTACATATATATATACACACACACACACACACATATATTTATTTACATATATATATTATACACACACACACACACACACACACACATATTCATATACATATATAAATTATAATAGAGATTAATATGATCCTCAAGCAAATGAAATGCTACATATCTACGTAATATCAATTTAAACTCTCAATTTGGCAAAAACATTACTAAATTGGTACGTTATAAATCTTAATATTTCAATCCTTAATTTATAATTTACAAAAAATATTGTGATTATCTAAGGTAGGAGGAAATGAATAAATTATCCACCTAGATACAAGTTTATAAACTAAGTATTTTTTGCTCATGCCTTTCAAAACCTTTAGTGCTTAAAAATATAATATTTAGAATATTAGATAAATAAGAATAAATAAAATACACACACATACACTTATTATCATAAATATGAATACTTTAAAATCAATTATTTTATACACGCACATACATTTATTATATATGTATATTATTGAGTGAAAACTTGTGGTCCTAAGGGTTTCTGTTGACAACTTTAGGGACTTAGATATAATTATCTTAATGAACTAAATTAAAATAATATAAAGATTGAAATAATTATTTTAAAAGTTTGTTTATTTATTTTTACACTTGGCTCGTTATTTTTCAGAAGATATTTAAAATAGGTTATGCTTAAAAAATATTATGGTCGTAAGGGTTTCTTTTTTAGAAACTTTAGGGATTTAAATATAATTATCCAATTAAACTAAGTTAAAAAAATATAGAAATTCAAGTAATGACTAAATGCATTAATAAGTAACTAATATATGACCTTAAATCTCAATATACATTCACATATAACTTGAAAATTTATAAATTTTATCTATAACAACTATAATTTATATATGTGCATGTATACAGAAATACAAAATGTGATATAGTAATTAAAAGTATGGGATACAAATAGTAACTTTACTAAATATTTTTACATTTTATACTGAAAACTTTTTATTTTTATAATATTTGTTGCATATGATATAAATTTAAAAGTTTATCAATTTGAATATAAAATAAAAGAATTAAATTTACGAATATATTGACAATTTATATGCATTAATAAAGATAATTATTTTAAAAGTTTGTTTATTTATTTTTATACTTGGCTCGTTATTTTTCAAAAGATATTTAAAATAAGTTGTGCTTAAAAAAATTATGGTCATAAGGGTTTCTTTTAGAAACTTTAGGGATTTAAATATAATTATCCAAGTGAACTAAGTTAAAAAATATAGGAATTCAAGTAATGACTAAATGCATTAATAAGTAACTAATATATGACCTTAAGTCTCAATATACATTCACATATAACTTGAAAATTTATAAATTTTATCTATAATAATTATAATTTATATATGTGCATGTATATAGAAATACAAAATGTGATATAGTAATTAAAAGTATGGGATACAAATAGTAACTTTACTAAGTATTTTTACTTTTTATACTGAAAACTTTTTATTTTTATAATATTTGTTGTATATGATATAAATTTAAAAGTTTATCAATTTGAATATAAAATAAAAGAATCAAATTTACGAATATATTGACAATTTATATGCATTAATAAAGATAATTATTTTAAAAGTTTGTTTATTTATTTTTACACTTGGCTCGTTATTTTTCAAAAGATATTTAAAATAAGTTGAGCTTAAAAAAATTTATGGTCGTAAGGGTTTCTTTTAGAAACTTTAGGGACTTAAATATAATTATCCAAGTGAACTAAGTTAAAAAAATATAGGAATTCAAGTAATGACTAAATGCATTAATAATTAACTAATATATGACCTTAAATCTCAATATACATTCACATATAACTTGAAAATATATAAATTTTATCTATAATAATTACAATCTATATATGTGCATGTATACAGAAAGGCAAAATGTGATATAATAATTAAAAGTATGGGATAAAAATAGTTACTTCACTAAGTATTTCTAGTTTTTATACTGGAAACTTGTTATTTTTATAATATTTGTTGTATATGATATAAATTTAAACGTTTATCAATTTTTAGAAGTGTATTTCATATAATTGTAATATTTTGTAAGAAGTAAATAAATATAATATGTGCTTCCAATTTGCACAAACAATAACGTAGCACAGTGGTTGGAACACTACGCCTCCACAATGGAGACGTAGGTTCGACTCTTGGGAAAGGGAAGGATTTTCTAGTGTGGCCGCCACGTGTTGTCACGTGGCATATTTCATTTTTTTAAAAAAATTAAATTAAAATACCAACCAAAATATCAACCGATTACCAACTGATTAGGTTTTCCAGCAGGAAAGGGAAGGATTTTCTAGTGTGGCACCATGTGGCCGCCACGTGTTGTCACGTGGCATATTCCATTTTTTAAAAAAAATTAAATTAAAATACCAACCAAAATATCAACCGATTACCAACTGATTAGGTTTACCAACCGAAATATTTCGATTACTAGTCAGTCGGTAAAATTTTTAAATTAAAATACTAACTAATTACCAACTGAATATATTACCAATTGATACATTTCGGTTAGTAATCGATCTATAAAATTTTTAAATTAAATTACCAACCAAAATACTAACCGATTACCAATTGAATATATTACCAACTGATACATTTCAATTAATAATCGGTTGGTAAAATTTTAAAATTAAAATACCAACTAAATATATTACCAGTCGATATATTTCAGTTAGTAATCGGTCAGTAAAATTTTTAAATTAAAATACCAATCGATTACCAACTAAATATATTACCAACCGATACATTTCAATTAGTAATCGGTCGGTAAAATTTTTAAATTAAAATATCAACCGATTACCAATTGAATATATTACCCACCGATTGTTATCGGTTGGTAAATATTTTCCCGTCAAATTACCAACTGAATACATTACCAACTAATATATTTTGGTTGGTAATCAGTTGGTAAAATTTTTTCCATTAAATTACCAATTGATTACCAACTGTTAATATTACCAACCGAGTGTTATCAGTTGGTAATCAGTTGGTAAATATATTCCCGCCAAATTACCAACCGATTACCAACTAATTACCAACCGATTATGTTTATTGGTAAGTGGTTGAAAAAGTTTTAAATTTTTTCAATTTTCATTTCAGTTGGTAATCGGTTGGTAATTACCGACCGCAACGATCAGTTGGTAATAGCTAGTTGGTTTATTGCATTTTTCTAGTAGTGATCCCTCCCAAGCATTTAATGCTTATTGCATGTCAATTAATATTATTATTGAACATCCAATAACTCATGTTTATATCTAGAATGGTCTAGCTGAATCATTCCTTAAAAATTACAATTAATTACTAGACTATTATTAATGAGAACAAATTTTTCTACATCTACTTAGGGATATGCTATTTTGTATGATGTAGCACTTGTATGTATAAAACCAACAAGTTATCACAAACTCTCTTCTTTGCAGTTGACTTTTTGTTCAGAGTCAAATATTATTCATTTAAGAATTTTTAAGTGTGTTGTATATGTACCAATAGTGTCAAATCAACATACCAAAATAAATCCTCAAAAAAGATTAAGGATATATATTAGATATGATTCTCCCTCTATAATTAGATATGTTGAATCATTAATAGGTAATGTACTCATAGCAAAATTTGTTGATTATCAATTTGACAAAACTCTATTTCCTAAATTAAGGGAAAATCATAAACCATATAAAAAAGAGCTTACATGGACACTATCATTGAATTATTTGAATCCGCACACAAACGCGAATGAACTAGAAGTTCAAAAAATAATTCATTTGCAAAGACTTGCAAATCAGCTGTCAGATTCCTTGACTCTATAAGGGTAACTAAATCGTATATTCCAACTATATATATCCTATTCAAATAGAGGTTCCAACAGGATAAAATAAAATTTCTATAATTGTTAAATGAAAAACACACCAAAAATGTAGATGACCCCTTGGTGCAAAAGATAAAAATCCTCGAAAGAAAAGAAGAGTAAATGATCAGAATGATCAAATTGAATAATTAGAAAATAAAGACCAAGTGGCAACTGATGAAAAAAATCCAAATATCTAAAAATAGTGAACAAAATAATGAAATGTCCATTAATTATATGACTTCTGACAGAAGTTGGAATCGGATGAAAATAAATGTTGATGATGTTGGTGCATTCAATATAGCACTTGGTGTGTTAAAATATAATAAGGATCGTGAACCTATTAAAATTCGTGGACTCCAAAAACCTAGAAAACATTCACGGACCCATTTAGGATCCAAGCTAAATGATCAAGTCAGTTAGGGTTTTTAGAAATACCTCAGTGTAGCTGGAAAAACGTCTTCTAAAAGAACAACTTTTGCCTTTGTTTACACTGGTAATTCATCCAATCAATAACCACCAAATGCTGCAATTGGTGTCAACATCCTCTACGAGCGCGAATTGAGTCTGAACCCAAGGAGTGCCAGTGCCTTTTAGGTTTTTCTAGAGTATATTTTTTCGTTTTGAGAACTCAAAAATGAGATTGATCAAGCAAGAATATCAAACTATCGTATTTTGGAATATTAAGACTCCAAAAACTCCCAAAGTCTTATTCTCAACAGTCTCTATCAATATCATGTCATATCTTAATTTGAAATCAAATTAAATCTAAAAGATACGACAAAAATATGATAAGATTCTCAAATAATTTTGGTAATTTACTAATTAATTTACCAGATCAGATACATAAAACGTGGACATCTTCCTAGATATAATGAATCTGGACACATTCTCAAATATATTGAAATTGAACGTCTATCTAGATTCAAAGAACCTGGACACATTTCCAGATACATCGACTTGGTTACCAAAAAATCAACCTAATATGTTCGCTTAATATGTGATCCTGAAGGTTTATTTAACACTAGTAGTGTCTCCAAATCATAGTTATGTGGCCCACAAGTTATAAGCGATATCTAGCTCAACATTATAACTAGCCAGATCAAATGAAAATCAATGATCTCCTTGAACTAAGCTATAATTTGATATTTAGTTCATTTGTCACACGATATTCCAATTAGATATAATATATGAAACATGTCATCCTTATTAAACTTAATTAATTATTTCTTAATCTCTAAGTAAACTATTCAAATAAATTATATCAATATCTCTAATTGATATATTTAAGCACGACCATATATTTCAATAGTTTAACTCATCAAGGGGGTCCATGAATATTTCTCCCAAAGATGAGAGGGACAAATTTCTTCATTTTCATTCACATTCCTCTCCCTGACTAGCTTTGTATCTAACAATAGTCTTATTTATCTGGTTTAAGACAACTTAAGATTATGTCAAGATATACAATCCATTAAGTAGGAAACAATGATGAATTCAGGTCAAATGACATATAATAATCATAATTTGAAAGAGAAGTACTTCTGATATGTCTTATGAAGTATTCTCACAGTGGGTTATGTACAATACAATGTTTTATAATATTTATTTATGTTTTGACTTGATATCATATATATCTATGACCAGTAAAATATAGCTTTCAAGTCATAAACATACTAATATTAATTTATTATTTTATCAATAATAATTGATTAAGGACATTTTAAGAATAGTCATTCTACTTATTATAGGATTTTACTATCAAGCCATGTACTTGATGACTATAAAACGAAACACACTATTCATGAAAATAAATGGCTCATATTTGTTGTGAAAAATACTAAATAACAAATACAAATTGTTTAAGGCATATCCCCAACAGAACCAACATTAGTTGAAAAATGTCGTCATAGAAATGATTGGTAAAAATAGAAAGATGTGATTCATTCGAAGTTAAATTCACTTGCAAAGCACTAAACACAAGAAGATGTAAACCTAATTAGTTATAAATGGATATTTGTACGAAAGTAGAATGAAAATAATGGAGTTATTAGGTATAAAGTACGACTTGTGGCGCAAGGCTTTTCACAAGAATCGTGTATTAATTACGATGAGACATATTCTAGTAGATGTGATTACACTCCGATACTTTGTGAATCTAGTAGTATGTGAAAAGATTGACATGCATCTAATAGATGTTATGACTGCTTATTTTTATGGGAACCTTGATAATGATATTTATATAAAAATCCCAAAAGGATTCAGTATGCCTAAAGCATACAATTCTGGTCCTTCTGGAAATTATTCCTTCAAGTTACAAAAGCCATTGTATGGCTTAAAGCAGTTTGAACGCATGTGGTATAATTGTCTTAGTAAATATTTATTAAGGTTAGGACATAAAAATGATCCGATATGTCCATGTGTATTTATTAAGATATTTGGATTTAGTTTTGTTATACTTATTATATATGTTGATAATATCAACTTTGTTAGAACTCCAGAAAAGCTCCAAGAGGCCTGAAGAAAGAATTTGAAATTAAAGATTTTGGAAGAACCAATTTTTATCTTGGTCTACAAATAGAAAATCTTAAATATAGTATTTTTATTTATCAATCAACCTATACAACTAAAGTTTTGAAAATGTTTTATATGAACAAAGCACATTTATTGAGTATTCCAATGATTGTTTGGTCATTAGATGTAAATAAAAATCTTTTTTGACTTTGAGAATATATGAAGAACTTATTGGACTTGAAGTACTATATCTCAGTATAATTGGTGTACTAATATACCTTACTAACCTGATATAGTATTTTTTGTGAATTTATTAGCAAGATTTAATTCTTCTTTAACACGACAACATTAAAATGGTATTAAACATGTCTTAAGATATCTTCAAGGGACAATGTATTTCAGATTATTTTATTCAAATAAAACCAACTCAATGTTGATTGGTTTTGTAGATGTTGGCTATTTACCTTATCCACATAAAGTAGGTTCTCAAACTGGCTATTTATTTACATATTGCGGTACTACTGTATCATGACACGATACAAAATAATTTATAACAGCCACTTTTTTTAATCATACAGAAATTATTGATATTCATGAGGCAAGTCGAGAATATATATAGTTGAGATCTATGATCCATTATATTCGAGAAAATTATGGTTTATTCTCTGAAAAGGAAATTTTAATATCTCTTTATAAAGATAATGCAGATTGTATAACTCAGTTAAGATGTGGATAGATCAAAGAAGATAGAACAAAACATATTTCACCAAAATTTTTCTTTACTCATGAAATCCAAAAAAGAGGTAAAGTAGACGTACAACATATTCGATCATGTGATAATCTAGTAGATTTATTCACTAAGACATTGCCGACAACTTCATTTGAAAAATTAGCACATAAAATTGGAATGTGTCGATTGAAATATATGAAGTCATCTTAAAGATGTTATCAAGGGTGAGAATATGAATACTGTATTCTTTTTTCCTAACTAAGATTTTTTTTTTTTTTTTGGGTTGGGTTTTTCTTGGTTAGGTTTTTAATAAGGCAGTGTTCTCTCTAGAACAGGAAGTGTACTCTTTTTTCCTTAATTAGGTTTTTCTCCCACATGGTTTTTCCTAGAAAGATTTTTAATGAAGCATTTTGTGAGAGTTTGAAAATGAACATCCAAGGGCATGTGTTATAAAAATTATAAGTGGCTATTTATTTTCCTGAAACTATCCATTTATCTTGAAGATAGATATGACTGTTCATTTTTCTAAGGTTATTAATGGATAAGATAAAGTTGTATTTATTATATTCATTTCTTATCTTTTTAGATAATGTATCTAAACCTCTATAAATAAGGACCTTATGTAAACGAATAGAATGAATTAATTTGAATCTAAGTAATTCTCTCATTTCTCTCTCCTCATAGTTTCTTTAATTTTCAATTTTTGTATTTTATTTTCTTGAACTATTTGGAATCAAATTCACAATACTTCCATATAATCTTTTCAATTGTCTTCTCTAATTTGTTTTTTAGAAGCGAAAGAAAAATGTGTGTGTATATAAAAAACTATTTTATCCGATGATCCTAGGGTCAACCCGATGATTTTACTGATTACTATTTTTCCTAAAATTAAAAAATTGAGAACTAATAGCCAGTGTTGCGTAACTACACTCTCGCCTGGAATAACTTTACAATCCGTACAACCACTACGAAACATACGCCTCATAATAAAGAAGTCTATCTGACTGGCATTTAACCGCTTCTAAAAGTCACTAAGTGAGAATCTCTCTTCTTAAATCAGGTATTTGCTATAGCTAAATTATAGGCCAAGACAAAGTCAAGAATAGCAGTTCCTGCTTCATTTCTAACTCCGAAACCCTGACCTCCATGAACACTCTCAATTCTGCTCTGATCAGTACCCACATGATCGTTTAGATCACCACTAATGAAAAGCTTCTCTGCACACGGTACACTCTGTACAATATCATCTAAATCATCCTAAAACTGTTTCCTAACCAAATTATCAAGTCCCACTTGTGGCGTATACGCACTAATAACAGTAGTAATCTCTCCCCTAATCATGATCTTGATACTCAAAATCCTATCATTCTTCCTCTATACTTCAACCATATTATCAATAAACTTACAATCAATAAATAGAAGATAAGGATAATATGTTAATTTATTCAAATGAATGGTGTAATCATATCAGTACTAATATATTGTATTAGAATTAGGTGATACCTTGGGAAGTCCTCATATTGCACATTGATTTTTATTTTTTTTAAATTATCCAAATTTATGAATATATCATATGCAATGTAGATTAGGACAAATAACTAGTACAAAATTTCTCCAACTTTATCATAAAGATTAATTGTTACATATGTCATTTTTTTAGAGTATAATGCATATGTCAATTTATCTATTCAAATTAATATGTGCCTCTGTTCATGAGACGTATGTTAGAAAAAGTTATTTTTGTAATTGTTAATATATTTTCCTAATATATCTAATTCCTAAATTAACTCTCAATTTAAAAACACGCATACAAATTAGATCATATAAAGATTGCACACGTAGCACAAATATGAGATAAGAACTAATTATCATGCCAATGCTTCCATATTAACGTATAGCCTAATTAAAGATATCAAATTAATTAAAGTTTATTGTAATTTACCTCTATTAAGTTGGAAGATAGTAATATTTTTATATCACAAGTTGTAAAAAAATGCAATAGATATCCATTGACCATTAATTAATGACGGTATTAACTAATAGAAGTTAGTTTTGTAATAAAATGCCTATTTTGGACATACTAAATTTAAAATGCCTAATATAACCTTTAGTGGAGGGAACTTAGTACATGAAATATTTGTGGATTTCTATCGCTTTTTTTACAACTTGTGTTATTAAAATACCACTGTCTTCCATCTTAATAAGAGTAAATTAAAATAAATCCGAAACTAAAGTTTCAATCAATTTTGTGAAATTAGACATATCATATACAATTTTGTCAAGATTTAAATACCATACAAATTCAAGTATAACATGCCCATAATAAATTATTCTTCTCACCAAAAAAGCAAAGCCACCAAAAAATTATAATCTTTCCCTAATCTATTTTTTTTTTTTTAAAATTATCATTACCAACAAGCATTTCTTACTTATACAAAAAGACAACCACTAATAATAAAACCACTAGCAAAGCTAGTTAGGACAAAATAAGCAAGAAGTGCTTTTAGGTTGATGATAATTTTTTTAATTTTTAAATTAGGAAAAATGATAATTTTTTTTGGCTTTTTTTTGTGCAAAAAATATTGGTATAATTTCTTAATTTTATTTCAAGTATGTTATATTTGAATTTGCATTGTATTTAAACTTGGCAAAGTTGTATATAATATGTTCAATTTTAGGAAATTGATTGAAATATTAGTTTAGAATTTATTGTAATTTACCCCTATTAAGTTAGGAAATAGTGACACTTTAATACCATAAGTTATAAACAAGACGTTAGAGGTTCACAAATATTTCATGTGCTAAGTTCCCTCCACTAAGGGTAATATTAGGTACCTTATAATTAGCATGAGCAAATACATATTTTATTACAAAGCTAATTTTTGTTAGTTAATATCGTCATTGACTAACGATCAATGAATCTCTAACTTATTTTTTACAATTTATACTATTAAAGTACTACTACCCCAAATTAATGGGGGTAAATTACAATAAATCCAATTAATTAATGAAAAGAGGAAACTTGACTACAAATTACCTAACATATGCCCACATATTCAAATTAATGTATCTCATTTAGAAAAATTCCAATATGAGATAAGAAATAATTATCAACCCAACACGTCCAAATTAATTTATACCTTAATTAGAAATACCAAATTAAGAGAAAAACCTTATAAATTACAAAATTACTTTACACATACAAGCCATCAAAATTTACATGTATTCTCGTTGGAAATACTTTATAAAGAAAAGAATCTGGCTACTAATTATCTTATATATAGCAATGTACCTAAATAATTAATGCTTGTTTCGTCCTAAAAAACCTATTAATTAAGAAATGGACTCAACTATGATGGCCTTACTCTAAATGGACCAACATACCTTTGTTTTTTTTTTTAAATAGATTGTTTTTAACTTATATAAATAGTGACAGGGAATAAGGGAAATTCTGTCACGATTCACAAAGAACTACTTGAAAATCCTAGGTCAATTGTTTCGATTATGATGGCATTAAGTTACATCCACGAGAAATGTGCATGATGAATCTCCCAGAAGAACTTTGCATGGAGATCCTCCCAAGATTGCCCGTGAAAACGTTGATACGATTCAAATACGTTTGTAAAAACATCAAAATGCATTTGAGATTTTCCAAAGATCCTGAGTTGATCCTCATCAACATAAGTTGTTTCTGGTTGATGATTCACTGAGCTTTCTTCCCACCAATTATGTCTTTTGTGTAATCTGTCTGTTAGCTAATTCAGAACACTATTAGGAATATAATCGATATATTTATATGTCAATTAGATTAAACCTCATAAATACACAAGAAACGAATTATAACTTTGTAGATATCATTTCTAAAAATACGACTTGAGAAGTTGTTGACCTTCTAGTAACGCTTCATACCCCCAAGTCTTCTTCAATGTAATATCTCAAAATTAGAAAATTGCTAATCGTATTTTTTCTCTCTTTTAGAGGGTAGACTCACACAAAACTGAGAAAACGTTATTTATCATGTAACCTTTATATAGAGTTTTAATCAATATATATAGTTGGGTATTTTCAACTATCTCTATATATTTGACTCTACATCAAATATAAATCCAGATAGAATAAGACAAGTATAGTTGAATATAACTATCTTAACTTATCATATTCCATCTCAAATACGATTTTTGTTTCTTGTAATTTTACATTAATAAATTACAAATATTTATAATTTATTATTGTCTCATAATTAGGAGCCACTTAATGGACCTAATCGGATACAATTAAACTAAATTATAATAAATTATTTTGTCAATCCAAAACAATTTATTAATTATGTTTTACTCTACTAAATGAACGTAATTATATTCTTAGAAGAATTGAAATTACTGGAGTCAATAATTTCATCAAATGATTGAGCGATCTAGCAAATTATCTCCATCGATCAACATAATACTTTGAATGAGGCAATATAACAAAAGTTCTCCTCATTTAAATCCTCAATTCTCATATTTAATTTGATAGTACTAAGTGACCACATCACACTTACAAATTAAATTTAATAGATACTACTGAATCACTGAGTTCAAATTTAACTTTCCCTTACAAGAACTCATAAGAAAATGATTTTGCCTATTTAAGGTGACGGATTCCATATTGTAGAATAATTATTCTATATTTATTTTATTTTAATTCTCAAGATATCGAGATATTAATTATTAAATTAATCTCACTCATTGGTAACTTAGGAAATTTCAAGTTAGTAAATATAGATCATTATATACTCAGGATTAAGATTTTATATACGACAATCATAAAATGTTTAAATTTGTATGATCCATTTAACAAACTTAATATTGATGGTTCTTTCCAATATATCAAAATATATTCTTAATTTATTACCAAAGTCAAAGACAAATTTCAATAAAATCAAGATGATCTTAACAAAATAAACTGTCCAAATTTATTTTAGAATGCAAATAATTTATTTTGAATTAAATTATAAATTAAATCTTTCTGTGTTTAACAAATAAACATTTGATTTATAATATTTAAATAATTTATGAACAAACAGGCTCATACATATATAGAAATATATAAAATATATTTTATTTAATTTTAAAATACAAATATTGTATGGGCAAATCTAACAAGTTCTCCCACTTGTCCTAAAGTAAATGAAACAAGTCAGAAATACTCATACTTTCGATATGACTTTCAAAAACTGCTACAGATAAACTTTTAGTAAAAAGATCAGTAAGATTTTTAACAGAAGAAATTTTGCATACTTTTACATCTCTACGTTCAACAATCTCCCTAAATAGGTGATATTTTCATTCAATGTCTTTACCATGCTGATGTTTGAGTAATTCTTTCGCATTTGCCACTATACCACTATTGTCACAATATAGATTAGTGGCTTGAGATGTAAAAGGAACCACCTCAAGCTCTATCAAGAACTTCTTCAACCATACTACTTCTTTAACTGCCTTACAAGCTGCCACATACTCAACTTTTATAGTAAAGTCAATAATACAAGGTTGTCCGATACTTCTCCACACAACTACACCACTGCCTAGGGTGAAAATGGAGCCAGGAGTGGACTTGCAAAATTCCCTATTAGCTTGAAAATTAGAATTACTGTAACCTATAAATACTAATTTTGGAATTGAGTAAACTAGTATATATTCTCGAGTTCTGGAAAGATACTGGAGTATATGTTTTACTATTGTCTAGTGTTTTGGTCCTAGGTTTAACTGATATCTACTGACCATTTCAATAGTATAACAAATGACTGAACAAGTACAAAGCATAGTATTCATGAGACTTCCTACAGTTGATACATAAGGAACTCGTTTCATGTATTCAATTTTATCAGGAGTTTTAGGACTATACTTTTGTGACAACTGAATTCCATGTCTAAAAAGTGATAGACCTTTCTTAGAAAATCTGTATTAAAATCTTGCTAGTATTTTATCAATATATAAAGCTTGAGATAAAACAATGTGTCTATTCTTTCTATCGCAAAGGATCTGAATACCTAGTACATATCTTGCTTCTCCCAAGTCTATATTAAATTGTTTACCCAACCAATTTTTCATTGATGTTAATGTTGCTACATCATTGCCAATAAGAAGGATGTCATCAACCTACAATATGAGAAAAATAACCTTACTATCTATAAATTTTTTATAGACACAAGGTTTGTCAGGACACTGACTAAAACCATAGGATTTTATAGCTTGGTCAAACCTGATGTTCCAAGATCTAGACGCTTGCTTAAATCCATAAATTGACTTATTCAATATGCAAACTTAATGTTTTTAACCTTCTTAGATAAAACCGTCTAGTTATACCATATAGATACACTCGTCAAGATTTCCATTAAGGAATACTGTCTTGACATCTATTTGTCGTACCTTAGAGTTGAAGTGAGCTACAATGGATAATAAGATTCTTATAGACTTTAGCATAGCTACAGGCGAGAAGGTTTCCTCATAATTAATATATTTTCATTAGGTATAACCTTTAGTAACCAATCTAATTTTGAAAGTTTCTACTTTCTCTTATACTCCTCTCTTTCTTTTATAAACCCATTTGCACCCAATAGATTTTATCTCATTTAATAAATCTATAAGTTTCCAAATGGAGTTAGTATACATGGATTTCATTTCTGAATCTATTGCACTCCTCCAATGGTCTGCGTTTACATCCTTTATAACTTTTTTGTAAGTAGTGGAATCCTTTTCTTCCTCAATAGAGATTGCTTGGAAAGCCTATCCATAAAGTACGTATCTAGAGGGATATCGAATGACTCTCCCACTACGCCTAAGCTATGGAGGTTCTTGGACGATTGGATTTTCTTCCTCCTCGTTGATTGGAACTTGTTCTACTAATTTCTCAATGACTAGAGTTTGAATAGGGATAGAAGGTTCTTCCATTCTATGTGTCAAAGAACCAGTGGATATAGAAGGTGTAATATCTATTTCTCTTCCATTAAAATCTGGCATGTTAAGTGGTGTAAATACAAATCCACCACGAGAATCTTAAGTATGGGTTTTTATAACGATTTATTTTAGATTATCTCCCTTGGTTTCTTCTAGAATAACCCTACCATTGGATCCATGTTCTTCTATGTACTTGTCCTCTAAGAAAATTACATTTGTATTTACAAATATTTTCTTATCTTGAGGACTATAGAAGTAGCATCCCTTAGTTCCTTTTGGATATCCAACAAACATATATAAATTTGATCTTGATTCCATTTTATCCATCTTTCCATGTAGTACATATGCAGGATAATTCTAAATTCGGATATGTTTCAAATTAGGCTTCCGCCCATTCTACAATTCCAATAAGTCTTAGGAATAGATTTTGATGGAACTATATTTAATATATATATATCACAGTTTGTATAGCATATCGCCAAAAGGAAATATCTAGTGTAGAGAAGCCCGGCATTGATTTGACCATGTATAACAAGATTCTATTTCTCCTTTCTGCAACTCCATTTTGTCACTTGTTGCATTTAGCTGGAATAAAATCCAATTTTTTGACAAATATGATCTAAAGTCGTAAGATAGATATTCTTCATCTCAATTTGATCGAAGTATCTTAATATTCTTACCCAACTGCTTCTCAACCTCAACTTTAAATTCTTTGAATTTTTCTAAAGTATCAGACTTATAAGTCATTAAGTAAACATATTCATATCTTAAGTAATTATTTGTAAAAGTAATGAAATACTTGTACCCACCTCTAGCTTGGACACTTATTGATTCACATACATCAGAATGCACTAATTCCAAGACTTCATTGACTCTATTTCCTTTTAAAGAAAATGATCTTTTGGTCATTTTACCCTCCAAACAAGATTCGCAAACTTGAAGAGGTTCTACCTTTAAGCCACTTAAAGAATCTTCTTTTACAAGTCTTTGAATCCTATTTAGAATAATATAACCAAGTTTAAGATGCTACAAAAGAGTTTCATTAGTTGGAGATAATTTAATACGTTTATTAGATTTAGTATGATATAACAAACTGTTAGTAGGTTTTAAAACATACAGATCATTATTTAAATTTTCACGACATATTAAGGAGTTATTCAAAAATATCTCTACTGAAAATTTATAAAATTTAATAGAATATTTTTGTTTGAATAACAAAAACACTGAAATCAAATTTTGATAAATATTGAGAACATAATAACAATTTTTCAAAAACAAATGTTTATTGTCAAAATAAAGATAAATATATCCAACAACTCTTCCAGATATCACTGATCCCGTGCCAACTCTTTGAGTATGCTCTTCTTCATTGAGATGTCTGATTACTTAAAGCCCTTGTAATGAATTGCAAGTATGATTAGTAGCTTTAGAATCTACCATCCAAGTATTTATAGAATCAACCATTAAACAAATTTCAATGTAGGATAATTTACCAGTACCCTACTTATGTTTGGCTAAATAATATGGCACTGAGACTTCTAATGTCCTTTTTTCCTTGTAGTGGAAATATTTGCCTTTGTGTTTTTCATCTACTTTAGCTTTCTTAACCTGCTGCTTAGGCCCTTTTTTGTTATTTTGCTTCCTCTTATTTCCTCCTTTGTCTTTAGGCTTGGAAAGGAAGATCCAGCATGAGTTAAAAGAAGAACATTGATAGTTTCCACTTTTAGGGTAGCCTTGGTATTCTCAAGCTCTTTTATTAACTCTATAAAAGACATCTCTATCTTGTTCATATTATAATTAACCTTGAATTACGAGAATATCTTTGGAATAGTTTCTAGAGTCACATCAACCTGAGTTTGGGGCTTAATTTCAGCTCTTAAGACTTCTATCTTATTAAATTGAGCGATCAATTTTAATGTATGATCTCTCACGGGCATTTCAGGTTCATGTGCATATTTATTATATGCCTCATTACTACTTGATGAGCCTGACGTCCTTTGTACTCAAACATTTGTTGGGAGCTTTTCATGATATCTAAAGCGGTTACCATGATTTCATGTTTCTACTGCAATACCTTTGACATAGATCCTAAAATATAGCAGCGAGCTATCTCATTAGAACTCAACGACTTCTCATAAGCTGCCCTTTGTTTGGACATGGATAGATCAGTAGGCTTAGAAGAACATGGTTCAGTTAGTACGTATTTAAACTTCTTGGCAGTGAGTATGATTATGAGATTCCGTTTCCAATCAATAAAATTTTTTTCCAACCAATTGGTTCTTTGTTAAGATTAAGGAAAAAATGTTGGTAGTCATTTTCTGAAATAAAATAAAATAAAATATATAAGTCAATATCATACCATGATGCATGATAAAATATTATGACATGATTCATGATCCATATGATAATATTTTAAGTAGTGATAAAAATTACTATCAAATTACGATAACCTAAAACTTCAAAGTAATATGCACCTCTATAGAAGATAACAATATAACTTATAGTTAGATTAAGATCCACAATCTAAAACACCAAAGTAACATGTACATCTATAAGAGATAACAATGAAACTAACAGTTAGGTCTAGACCCTCCCATTAAAATTAATATGTCTTGCATCTAAATGCAATATTAATTTTAGTGTCGTTGATCTTTTGGTCATCATAGACATTATTTGAATATTCTATAGGAAGTCATTATAATGTCTTTGATTTAAGTATAACCTTTATATCCATATTTTTAATAAGGTTTCTATCCAATCACATCACCTATAAGGTAATAGTGAATTAATTAACTTATAATTTTTTTTTGTCCAATCTAGTAACCAATATAATGTAGCCTTCCTCAAGGGAGACTATATAAAATGACACAAAGCAAATGTTAATTTTACTAATGGGTTAATAGAGGAGGCCTAAAGTTAATTAAAATTAACCATTACATACTTAATTTTTTAATTTAATAAAAAAATTATTTATGTATAACTAAATAGTACCTAGAGTAGTGTTAATAAAAACTATATGACATGTTAACATAAATAATACATAATTCAATGAAAATAATAAAATATATAAAAACTATAAAATAAAAATAATATGACCAACCTAGACACAAGAAATAATATTACAAAATTATAATAAAAAATTTAATTGACTAACAGTCAAGTCTTCAAACTTCTGCTATATTAATTTGTTGAAGTAAGCAACCATCCGAAGGTCCTAAGTGGTCCAGTAATTAGCACAAAGATTTCTATGCCAACAACCACAGTTAAACTCCCAACAAGGCCACTGGCCCAAGGCCAGCCAATTGGCTGCTGCTGGATCCACTGGCCCAAGGCCAGTCTAGCACCGGCTCAAGTTGGCCCAGAGACATCGATGGGCCAGCCCAGTGGAGCCAAGCCTAGTTCTGGTTCCACTGGAGGAATGCTGTCCAGATCTCCACACAGTACTAAAATTCTTCCAATGTTGCACATGTCTAGCTGCTGAAATTCAGTCCACTGCGGAATTCTTCCAATGTTTTTAAAAAAAATGCCGAACAGCTCCACTGCACACAGTATAATTTTTACATTTTTTAAAACTATATATTAAAAAAAATAATAACAATAATTCAAAATGAAAATATGAAAACATAATCTATTCATTTTGTTATAAACCTCGATAATACTTCTACATATTTACCGAATCAAAAAATTATGGCCATAAAATTATTTTAAATTAATCATATCATTCACATAAGTGTATTATTCCTACACAACTCAATTAATATATACACAAAAAGATTTAATCTTAACACATAAACATATATTAAACCAGATTATGATACCAATTGTTAGACTATAATCGGTATATTTATGTGTCAAATAGATTAAACTTCATAAATATAACGAATCGTATCTTTGTAAATATTATTTCTAAAAATATGACTCGAGAAATTTTTGACCTTCTGTAATACTCTAGACCCCCAGGTTTTCTTCAGTATAATCTCCCGACACCAAAAAATTGCTAACCGTATTTTTTCTCTCTTTGTAGAGGATGGACTCACAAAAAATTGAGAGAATGTTATTTCTTACGTAACTTTGATATAGAGTCTTAAACTAATATATATAGTTAGCTATTTCCAACTATATCTATATATTTTACTCTACGTCAAATATAAATCTTGATAGAATAAGACAAGTATAGTTGGGTACAATTATCTTAACTTATTATATATATTCCATCTCAAATGCGATTTTTGTTTCTTGCAATTTTACATTAATAAATTATAAATATTTATAATTTATTATTATCTCATAATTAGGAGTCACTAAAAGGATTTAACCGGATATAATTAGAATAAGCTATAATAAATTATTTTATCTATGTAAAATAATTTATTAATTACGTTTCACTCTATTAAAAGAATGTAATTGTACTATTAGACTAATTGAAATTATTGGAGTCAATAATTTCATCTTATAATCGATTGATCTAACAAATTACTCCTATCGATCAACATAATACTTTGAATGAGACAATATGACCAAAGTGCCCCTTATTCAAATAATCAATTCTCATATTTAATTTGACAGTACCATGTGATTACATCACACTTACAAATTGAATTCAATAGATACTATTGAATCATTGAGCTCAGATTTAACTGTTCATAGAAGAATTCATGAGAAAATAATCTTGCTTGCTCAAGGTGATAGATTTCATATTGTAGAATAATTATTCTATATTTATTTTACTTTAATTCCCAAGATTTTGAGATATTAATTATTAAATTAATCTCACTCATTAATAACTTAAGGAATTTTAAATTAGTAAATATAGATCATTATTTGCTCAGGATTAAGGTATATAATACGACAATCATATAATGTTTAAATTTGTATGGTTTATTTCACAAACTTAATATTGATAGTCCTATCTAATATATCAAATTATATCCTTAATTTTATTACCAAAGTAAAAAACAACCTTTAATAAAATCAAGACAATCTCAATAAAATAAACCATTTAAATTTATGTTAGATCACAGATAATTTATTTTTAATTAAATTATAAATTAAATATTTTTATATTTAATAATTAAATACTTAATTTATAATATCTAAATAATTTATGAACAAATAAAATCATATATATATATATATATATAAGTATGTAAAATATATTTTATTTAATTTCAAAATATAAATATTGTATTTACCAGACAAATCTAACAAACACTCCCTTGCAACCCCGTCAGAGGTTCAAAAATGCCAAGATACAGCTGGTTCAAATGTGGCGACGGATTTGGGTTTGATCCGGCTACTGATGATTATAGGGTTGTGAGGATGGCAATAGCGTTTTATGTGGACACTTCACATTAGGCTTTCAAAGACAAGGGAAAGATAAAATAAAAGCATTGCCATCAACGTTGCAGCTTAAACATAAAAAGGTTGTGCTTATTTTGCAATTTTTTTAATATTCATATGGTGAATATTCATATAATATACTAAAAATAAAGAAGGAAGTGACTTGTTCATATAAAATTTTAAAATAATTTTTATTTTTTTTATTTTTTCAATTTTTCTAATTAATGGTACAGATTTAATAGATCCTTTTGTATTTCATTGTAGAAAATGATAAAATTATCAACATTTTTAGTTAGCCTTTCCAATAGTTGAGATTAGTTTGATCCTTATTTCATTGTATTCTTTTTTTTTTTTCCCTTCTCCACCCCTTTTGAATGTTGATGGTCAAAATAACTTTAAATTTGATGAATGGTTCAGATCTTATAAATCAAAATGAATCTCACGCCTTTGTCTCTTCCACTTCTTCCCATGTTTCTCCTTACTCCCTTTCTTTTTTCTCTTCATTTTCCCCATGTTTCTCAAAATTTCTTTCTCAAACCTCTCCTCACGCCCTATCAGAAAAATTGTCTCCACCTTCTCAAAACGCAAGTTTGCATATTGCTACTGTGGAGGTACCCAAAGAACACAAGGTTGCTGTGATTTAACTACTTGGTAAAAGGCGTGGGTAGATGTTTGATATGCAAGGAAAGTAGGTGATGCAAAGATCCTGTTAGATTATACTTCTTTGAAACTAACGCGACAAGACAAGCTGCTTAAGTTTTTAAAATATGGGGATTTGACTATTATCTTAATTTTAAGTTATTTAAAGAGGAAAAGGTTTCAAATTTTGGATGTTCTTTATCTGCATATATGATCCTAGAAGTTCTGTGCTGGAGTGGTCTGTAGTTCTGATTGGTAACTCAAATTGCAGGTAAGCTTAAATTCAGGTTTTTTTTCTTTTTTTCTAATTTATAGTTGATTGATTGGTTTCTCAGTTGGTTGCATGAAAGTTATTACGCAATGGATCTTTAGAATTTATTGTAACTTTTTCGCTTGGCGTTTATGTACTTTAACTAGCAGAATCTTAGTTAGATTATTTAATTTAAGTTAATCTAGCTTTGGATGAGATACTGTGTCTTCAAGAGGAAATCCCTTCAAATGATGATGTCCCAGCCATTCTTGAAATTGAGAAAAGAGCTCCTGAAAATGGATTACAGGTCAGATTTGATGTTGAACTGTCAACCCTCTGGCTTGATTTGTTGTCTCAAAAAAATATATATATTGTTATGAATTATTGGAATCTCCATTAATTAGTGGAGGCTCCACTAATTTACCACTTCCGGTAGAAGTTGGAATCGGATAGAAATTGTTATTGATAATATATTTGCATACAATATATCTCTTGATGTTACACAGGATAATGATGATCCTGAACCAATATCAGTTGATGAATGTCGGCATAGAAAAGATTGGCTGCAATGGAAAGATGTGATTCAATCGAAGTTAAATATACTGACAAAACGTGAAGTCTTCGGACCTGCAGTCCGAACACCAGAAGGTGTAAAACTTGTTGGCTACAAATGGATATTTGTGCGAAAGCGCAATGAAAAGAGTGAAATCGTTCGATATAAAGCGCGATTAGTAGCCCAAGGTTTTTCACAAAGACCAGGTATTGACTATGATGAAACTTATTCTCCGTTGTTGATACTATTACACTCCGATATCTTATCGGTTTGGCAAGTACATGAAAAGATAGATATGCGCCTATTAGATGTTGTCACCGCTTACTTGTATGGAAAGTTAGAAAATGATGTTTACATGAAAATCCTCGAAGGATTTCATATGCCCGAAGCATATAAACATTATCCTCGTGAAAATTACTCCATCAAGTTGCGTAAATCATTATATGGCCTCGAAGCAATCTAGGCGCATGTGGTTCACACGTCTTAGTGAATATTTATTGAAAGCGGGATTTAAAAATGACCAGGTATGTCCATGTGTTTTTATTAAGAAATTTGGTTCTAAATTTGTGATATTAGCTATATATGTTGATGATATTAATCTTATTGGAACTCCCGAAGAGCTCCAAGAAACAATTGATTATTTAAAAAGAGAATTCGAAATCAAGGATTTTGGTAAAACCAAAATTTGCCTTGGTTTACAAATTGAACATTTGGAGAGTGGAACATTTATTCATCAATCAACATATACAGACAAAAGTGCTAAAAAGATTTTACATGGACAAAGCACATCCATTGAGTATTCCAATGATCGTCCGATCATTAAATGTGGATAAAGATCCTTTCCGACCTCAAGAAAATTATGAAGAACTCCTTGGTCCCGAAGTACCATATCTCAGTGCAATTGGTGTATTGATGTATCTTACTAATAATACAAGACCCGATATTGCTTTTGTTGTCAATTTATTAGCAAGATTTAGTTCTTCACCAACACGACGACATTGGAATGGAATTAAACAAGTCCTTCGATATCTCCAAGGTACAATTGATCTCGGATTATTTTATTCAAATAAAACCAGTCCAACATTGATAGGTTATGCAGATGTCTGGTTATTTATCTCGATCCACATAAAGCACGTTCTCAAACGGGCTATCTATTTACATGTGGAAATACTCGCTATATCATGGCGTTCTACGAAACAATCTATAGCAGACTACTTCTTCAAATCATGTCGAAATTATAGCCATTCATGAAGCAAGTCGAGAATGTGTATGGCTAAGATCAATGATTCATTATATCCGAGAAAGTTGTGGATTATCATCAATCAAAGATATTCCAACTCCTCTTTATGAAGACAATGCAGCTTGCATAGCTCAATTACGAGGAGGATATATTAAAGGAGATCGGACAAAACATATTTCACCAAAATTCTTCTTTACTCATGAACTCCAGAAGAAATGTGAAATTGATGTGCTACAAATTCGGTCATGTGACAACCTCGCAAATATTTTCACGAAAACTTTACCGACTGCAACATTTGAGAAGTTGAGATATAAAATCGGTATGCGTCGGTTTAAAGATTTAAATGAATCATCTCATCAGGGGAGTAATAAACAAACATATAGAATAGTGTACTCTTTTTCCTTCACTAGATTTTTTTCCCACTGGGTTTTTATCTAGTAAGGTTTTAACGAGGCATATTCTTTATGTATGGATGGACATCCAAGGGGGAGTTTTATGAATTATTGGAATCTCCATTAATTAGTGGAGGCTCCACTAATTATGGATTTATGTGAATTATTAGAAGATTTTTATGGATGTCCACCATTTAGTGGAGACACCATTAATTGAGATTAGTTGAAGATGATGTATGCCATGATGTATTTCACTAATTAGAGCTCTATAAATAGAGCTATTCTCTAAGCTTGTAATACACCATCATTTTGTGAAAGAAAGATTAGTGAAAGAAATATTAGAGAAAGAATTGTTAGAGAAAGAAAGAGAGAAGTTTGAAGAGAAATTTTTGTGCAAAGAATAGTTAGAATTTTCTTAGTGTGTAGTTTGTAGATTTTATTCTAACACTACCCTAATTTTATAACATATATATATATATATATATATATATATATATATATTGATATTAGTTGACATATTATTTTAACATTATTCTTATCCATTCAAACGACTTATGTTGTCACGGGTGTGACGAATGCACATTGTATATTTTTTCCTTGGCAGATGACTTTTTGATTTTTTAGGAAAATTT
Source organism: Voacanga thouarsii (assembly GCA_026120185.1). NCBI lineage: Eukaryota > Viridiplantae > Streptophyta > Magnoliopsida > Gentianales > Apocynaceae > Voacanga > Voacanga thouarsii. The sequence goes on from JANUWF010001699.1 coordinate 576,381, forward strand.
CTATTGGTTGAATAGAATTTTGCGCAGCCACCAGTAAGGATCTACTCTGGTGATGTTAATTCTTCTAATTTTATTAGTGGGGCGGTAATAAAATTGAATAGGAATGCTGAAAGTCCTTATCAATTGGAGTTGACTGACTTGACTTTACTAATCTATTCAGATAAGTCAGTCAAAATTGGAATTAAGTAGCTTAATTAGTTCTCGCTAATCAATTCCAAGTCGTTAACTTGAGCAGTAATTCATTGAATAAAAAATGATTGGAGTTAAGAAGAAATTTAAATTAATAAATATGGAATCACTTGGGATCAAGGAAAAGTAAGAATGTAATATTTTATAAATAAATGACAATTTTCAAAAATTAAGAATAGTTATTAAAAGTTTCTTTTGGATAGAAATTTATTGAGATTTTTTTTTTAATTGGATTGCTGTCCAAGTGTAGAGTAAGTTTTTTAAGTGGTAGAAATTTCGAGCCATTTACAGGACACTCTCTGCGCACCAAAGCAATCGAAAAAGTATTACTTTTCATTTCAAATTGCAAACACAGCTCTTCAATTATGATTAGCAACTACAGTAAGGTGTTCGTCATTGCCACTGTGACTTTGATGGCAAAGAATGGTAGAGCTGCGAGCTATCCCAAGAACAAGACTGACCATCTTGCATTGCTGAATATCAAGCTTCAAATATCCAATGATCCACAAGGATTGCTGAAATGAAGGAATGATTCCCATCATCATTGCTACTGGGAACGAGTCACCTGCGATGTTCGAAATCACATAGTTGCAAACTTGACCCCGAAATGTAAAATTTGCTTGGATTTATATCTCCTTATATTAAGTATTTTAGATTTCACAGTGAAATTCCGCAAGAGATTGGTCGATTGTTTCAACTAGAGAAACTTAACCTATCAAACAATAGCCGATCCCCAAAAATTTTGCGTTTTTATGGTGAAGTTTTACCTCTTTTTAACTACTATTATTAAACAAAATCTCCCATAAAAAGTCAATGTACAAATGATAATAATTGTAATCGTAATCGGATATTCTTTTATATTACTTTTGTTAAAAAAAAAGATTATAGTGCTTAGATTTTAAAAGATAGCGAAAATTCTTAATATTTTCAATTCCTACATAAAATTGCCAGGAATTTTTGCTGATTGCTGCAAGTTCTCACTAGACCTTCTGAGATAGGGGAAAGAAAAAAGAATAGCTTTGCCATAGTCAACACTCAACACTACAGCTCAAACACAAAAATGTAGTGCTTGTTTTGCATTTTTTTTTCTTTTTTTTTTGAAGAGAATACCACTTTACAATTTTTTTATGGAAAAAATAGATCTGATACAAATGAATTTTATTTGTAAAATTATTAACAATTTTATTATTCACGCTAAATAGATCATAATATTGATCTTTTAAGTCTATAAATTATTTATAAAATTCAAAAAAAAATTGTTAATTCAATCTCTTAATTTTTATTGTTTAGCAGTTGGATCTCTCTTTTTTTTTTTCTACTTTTTAGGTCCCCTATCTATTTTCGAGCAACTGTTTTGGTCCTTATGACCATTTTTGTTAATCAAATCATCAATAATAAGGGTAAATCTATTACTTTACTATTTTCTATACTTTCAAATTTCATAAACGAAAATAGGTATAAGGACAAAAAAGGTTATCCAAAAATAGTTAGAAAACCTAAAAAGTCAAAAAATAAGAAAAGTGACATAAACAGCCAAATAATAAAAGTTAAGGAACTAAATTAACGAATTTTCTGAAAAATGAATGTTATAATGATAAAAAAATAATTTTTTATATACACACACATTTTTCTTTCAAGTGGTGGAAGCTACAGGGGATGCAAGAATAGCCTTTGTCGATAAGGTAGTTCAAGCAGATGACTGGTCTTCTGATATGGATTCGAATCCAAATACTATGTGGAGAAAGATGGCTCGATGTATTATGACAGTAGCTAAGGAAGTGTTTGATAAATCTAAAGGAAGAGTACCGCTAAATAAGGACGTGTCGTGGTGGAACAATGAAGTGAAAGAAGCTATAAGGAGTAAAAGAGAGTGCTATAGAAACTTAGGGAAGTGCAGGAGTGATGATAATTTTGAGAAATATAAGGTCGCCAGAAGAAAAGCTAAAGAAGCTATTAGAAAAGTATGATCCACAATTTACAAGGATTTATATGAAAAGCTAGATACTAAAAATGGGGAGAAGAATATATATAGAATGGTGCTTTTAAGGGAGAAGAAGACGAGAGATATCGGTGTGGGGAAATGTGTAAAGGATAATAACCACAGAATTTTGGGTAAAGATGAAGAAATTAAGTAGAGATGAAGGTTTTATTTTGATAAGTTATTTAACGGGAGTCAAGTTCAAATTCCAAGTATAGGTAGCCTTACGATTTCAAACGAAGAGGTTAACCGCGCATGTATTTGTCATATTCAGTAGCATGAAGTCCGAGAGGCTCTTAAAAGGATGAGACCAAAAAAATGCAGTGGGACTAGATGGTATGCCAATCGAGGTTTGGAAGTGTTTAGACGAGATATGTATGGCATGGTTGACAAGGCTGTTCAACAAGATATATAGAGTTAACAAGATACTTACAGAGTGGAGGAAGAGTACTCTGATTCCTCTGTACAAGAATAAAGGGGATGTTCAAGATTGTATCAAGTACTGAGGGATTAAACTCATGAGTCATACTATTAAGCTTTGGAAGATAGTGATTGAATAGATGTTAATGAGCATTATACAAATTTCAGATAATTAATTTGGTTTTATGCCTAGGCATTCAACTACAGAGGTAATTCATTTATTAAGGCAGATGATTGAATATTATAGGGATAGAAAGAAAGATTTACATATGGTATTTATTAACTTGGAAAAAGCCTATCACAAGGTGCCTAGAGAAGTAATTTGGTGGGTGCTGGCCAAGAAAGATATCTTGCTAAAATATATTACTCTTATTAAAGATATATATGAGGGAGTATGTACAAGTATAAGGAGTTGCGCCAGAGTGACTGCAAAATTTCCTATTACTATTGGGATGCATTAAGGATCAGCGCTTAACCATTTCCTCTTTTTGGCCGTTTTGGACGAATTGACTTGCACTTACAGGAGACTGTGTCATGGTGTATGTTGTTTGCTGATGATATTGTGTTGATTGATGAGACTAGAGCCGGTGTAAATGCTAAATTGGAGTTGTGGCGACAAACATTGGAATCCAAGGGCTTCAAAATTAGTAGGAGTAAAATGGAGTATATAGAATGCAAGTTTAGTAATAACAGAAATATAGCTCAAAGTGTAATTTTGGATAGTAGAGATATACTGGCAGGTGATTACTTCCGATACCTAGGATCTATTATTCGGAAAGATGGAGAGCTCGATGACGACGTTACATACCGAATTACGGCAAATAGATTGGAATGGAGGAGTACGACTGATATTCTATGTGATCATAATATAAAATTGAGCTTAAAGGAAAAGTTCTACAGAATAGCTGTAAGACCTGTTTTGCCATATAGCACGGCATGTTGGTTAATTAAAAGATGTCATATTCACAAAATGAAAGTAGCTGAGATGCGTATATTATAGTGTATGTGTGGATATATTAGAGATGATAGAGTCAGAAATAAGACTATTAGGAAAAAGGTGGGAGTAGTATCTATTGAGGAGAAGATGAGAAAAAGTTGCTTGCGTTGATTTGGACATTTACAAGAAGACCGAAGGATACGCCTATTAGGAGGATTGAGGGAGGGAGGCAGGATAGGTTAGATAGAGGTAGAGACAGGCTTAAAACAACATAAATAGAAGTGATTAGGAGAGATATGTCTTTATTAGATTTAGATGAAAGTATGACGGTTGATAGAAGAAAGTAGAGAAAGAGGATTCATGTGGATGACCACATGTAACCTGGTATTGGTTAATGTAGCTAACCCCAAATTTCTTGAGGCTAAGGCTTAATTCATTATTGTTGTTATTATCCTTATCTTATATACAAAGAATCTTTTTACAACTTAATTTAGTTGTAATTTTGCATTTGTAACTAAAAAACATAACTTTATTGGTCCAAATGTGAGCGATATGGATTCTCTCTCCTAAATTCCTCTCCCATTCTCCCCATCCCCTCTCCCCCTCTTAAAGATTTGTTAAATGTTCCTTTTATCTTCTCTATTTATTTTTTTCTTCTTCAAATAAAAAATAAACTTTTATAATCTAAAAAATAAACTTTTATTTAGAAAAAATAAATAAATAATAAATCTAAAATAATAAACATAAATAAGCTAAATAATAAAATTTTATTTGGAAAATTAAATAAATAATAAACCTAAATGATATAAATAATAAATTTTGATTTGAAAAAATAATAAATAAGAAACCTAAATAAACCTAAATAAATAAATAATAAATACAAAATAATCTAAATAATAAAATTCTATTTTAAAAAATAAATAAATAATAAACCTAAATAATAAAATTTGTATTTGGAAAAGAAAATATAAATAGAGACAATGGAAGGGACACTTTGTAAATCTTTAAGAGTGGGGAAGATAATGAGAGAGGGATTTAGGGGAGAGGATCTGGGGTGGAGGCGAGAGTGCCATACTTAGGCCTTTGACTTGAACTAAATTTTGAATAAAAGATAGAATAAATATCCAGATACTTCAAAAGTTTATGTACTTTTGATACTGAAAAAATAACTTTTGTTGTCCAAATCTACTTATTTAAAGATTATATCTGATAATTAATTTGCTAAACTCTGAGAAATTAAAACAAAATTTCTCATATTAATAACTTTTTCCACATTATTATATAAGACAAAAATAAAATAATTTTTAAATAATTACACTATATGTGACAATGTGTAATTTAATTGATTAGAAATATTCGTTACCCCACATTATGAACTAAATTTGATTTGTATTTCTTGCCACTAATGAAATGTATAAAAGAAAATAAATTACATTATACGAAAAATTGCCTTTAAAATAATAATAAAAAGTGCCAAACCATTAATGTAAAGGAGAATGTAAGAATGAAATGATAACTCATCCGGTTAGGAGCACCTTGTGACATTAGAGATAGTGAATTCAATTCATGTCTCGTGCTAAAAAAAAATGTGTAAAAATAAAATTAAAATTTAAAAAAGATGGGCCAGACTTTCTCAAGTTTGCGACGTATCAACTAGATTAAAAACACCCCAGTAAACACAAAGCCAAAGCCCAGAATGGTTGGGCTGGTCGAGGCCCAAAAGTTCTCCAACTTGAAATCTATAGGGTGTATGTTGATGTAGCATGTAAAGAATACAACACGGTGAGAAGGGATTTAAGAATAATAAATTAAAGTTATTGCTTAATAATCTTATTTTGGTATTTGGATAACAAAATTTAAAGGATTTTTTAGATTATTTTTATTAATGTTGTATAACCAGTTAAAAATGATAAATAAATTTTAAACTAGATTGGGACCAAACCAATACATGAGAGGTCAAATCTTATAGCATGAAAGTTTTTTTTTTTTTTAAATTAAAGAGGGTAAAATTAAAATGAGAAAAATAAATTCTATATTGGAATGCTACAACCAGATTTATCCCAAACTCTTCAAAGAAAAAGAGGAAACTATAACCAATATATATATACATACAATAACTACCAAATGTAATTCTTTTATTTTAAAAATAATTAGGAAAATTTAATTTATACGACTATATTAACCAAGGATTGGAAGGAAAATATTAAAAACTAAGGAATATAATGTGTTTTATACTCTACCATTCAATATTTAGTTTTACTATATTACAACTTAAATATTGTTGAGTTATTTCATCAATAAAAACTAAGGAACAAAATTAATAAGGAAACAATTAATGTAATTATAATAAAATACAATATAAAATTATATTATAATTAATTTAAAATTCAATTTTAAATTTTAAATTTCAAAATTCAATCTTTATACTTTAGTTAAAAATTTAATATTCAAATATTTAGATTCTAGTTTTATTATACGGGTCCTAATATGTTTCTTAATCTTGTTTCATTACAGCATGCAAATTTAGCCAATATTTAGTATCAAGAAACATGCAAATTTAATCAAATTTAGTATCAAGAAATAACTAAATTTTCCTAAATAAGAAAAATTAGGGGGGGGGGGGGGAAGGAACCATGATATATACTTACTTAGATTGAATTAGTCCTCATTATAAACTAGTTGCTTGAATATCCAAGTTTTTGTTTCCCTCCTTTTTTCGTTATTTAAGGCAGTTGTTATTATTATTGGTAGATTAAATTATACACACGGAACGCTCGCTCTCCAATTTTAAAAAATTTATTTTAGCTTAGTAAAGTTAAAAAGTTTTTTTACAAATTAAAATTAAAAAGTTTTTTTACAAATTATCTTTTGCCTTTCTAAAAATTTTTCAAAATTTATAATTTTATATTTTAATATATTCTTGTATATAATTTGCCGTCTAACTTCAATTTTTTTTTTTTTGTATCTATATTAAATTAGATTTTTCAATTTTCATTAAGATTAGATTAAGGGACAAATTATTTTATTATAAAAATTTGTGGAGTCAAGGAAGAACTAAATGGGAAGTGGCGTTCAATCAACTAAAAAGGACCCTTCAAAAAAAGAAAAACTAAAAAGGAAGTGAAAATGTCACTCCTTGTTTTCAAGACTGCAAGTTGCTCGTTTTTTCTTTTTTCATATATATCGGAAAAGAAATTTCTTAATTAAAATTATAAACTATGTTTAATCAAGAGTAATGATTATTAATTCAATTACCTTCTTGTTGTCACAATTCGTTCCTTTTCAGACATAAAGAGGGAAAAAAGAATGTTTTGTTTTTTGGATTTTTTTTTTTTTTTTGGTTTTGTGTTCATTAATGGAGGAGTACAGATTTCCCTCCCACATGGAAAATTCTTACATAGACCTGGCCCACGTCCTCTCACCTGTGGACTGAGTCCACCTCTGACTGACACCTGTCCAGAACCATTATTTTATTCAAAATGCTTTTTTTTTTTTCATTTACCCCTTAACCCCAACCATGATTAACGCCCGTTGAATTCGATGTTTGAAATTTTGGAAAATTCCACCCAATTATGCAAAACACCGAATACAATTTTGCAATTCACGAGATTCCACGCACTGGCCACTTTCTCTCTTCCTTCACTCTCTGATTCTCTCTCTTCCCGTCAGACCGCCGCCATCAACTGGTATCCACCGTCCTCTTCCATTTTGCGAATCAGACTCTAGCCTTCATTTCCGTCGCTGTACTCAAGCCCTAATGTAGGCGTAATGCAGTGACCAAAACACTGTCTCTCACTCTCTCACTTGCCGACAGACCTCCTGTCTCTCCCTTTCTTTCCTACAGGTCAACAATGTAGCTTTGTCCAAAACTGTCACTGATAGATTTTTCAACAGTTCGTTTCTAGCCATCGCCAAAGGACCAAATCTTATATGAAACCAGCACCTTCATTCTCTGTCTTTATCTTTTCTCGCCCATGCGCTCTCTCTTTTTTGTCCTATCGAACCTTCGAAGTAGTGGGATTCTCCTTCTTTATCTGATAACGAGCCAAGCACTGGTCCAGAAATTCTTAGATAGTTTGTGGTTCGATTTGCAGGTCCAACACTTCTACCAGAGCGATTAAGAATACTTGCAGATTGAGGTTAGATTTTTTACATCCCTACTTTTTCTTGCGATAATTGTAAAAAGGCCCCAATTATAATTGTCTTTATATCATTCTGATAGATGATGTGGCTTCAGGTAATAATGGGTGCTTATCTTCCATTCTATCTTCATTAGACAGATAAATAGTAATCAGAGTATAATTATTGGTTCTCATCATAAGCAAGATCCCATGGCCAACAACTAGATTAGCTCTCAAAAACTGACTAACCTAGGCACATGTGCCCATACTTTGACTGCAAGCCAAAAGTAAATAGCAGTAAATTCCTTCGGTATGTAATCGGTAGTACCACAAAACATACACCTACTAGTGCTAGAAAAGAAGGAGAAGGGGATAAGGCAGACAATCTAATTTCTGTTGCTTTAATATGGATTTTCTAGAGAAAGATGAATAGACCTGGCTCAATAGGCTGAGAATCCTCATTCAATTGTAAAACGTGGTATGTCATTGCTTTCTTTTGGCATGACTATGGATGCTTGCACAAAAGCGTTGGAGAAATTAAGATCCAAAGAGTTTTGAGACTCAGAGATAGTTAAACTCCAATATTCTCTTTTGCTAGCTATTATATCTATGTTATTTTGGATGTATTCCGTTAATTGAAATAAGCATGTTTGTTGACTGTTAAACCTTGATAAGTTTCTTAAAAGTGTAAGATTCTATTGGTAATAATTTGGTTGTACATGTTTAAGAAATCATGTGCATTGTATTATGATGCAAGCAGTCATAGTTTCTAGCTCAAACTAATACTCTGTTGACTCTCAAGCAGTTGTTTTTTTATATGTTACATAGAAGCGTAATAGTAGTTTAAGAAAAATGGTCCTAGAGAATATGCATGAGTAATTTGTGTTAGGGATCATTTCTCATGAGGGTATTGATTAACCTGGAAAGTTTTTAAGAGTCAACAACATTATATGAATCGTTAACACATTTAAGAGGATAAGAATTAAATTTTCATAATTTCTTGACACATTAGTTCTCTATGCATCAAGTACTAAACCACTGTTGAGCCTATATTGCATAATTTTTCATGTCTTTCTATACAGTGATTATGAATATGCTTTATGCCACATTATAATGTAGCATTAAATATTTTAATGCTACATTATTAGAAATTATATAGTACGAATATTTTTTTTGTTTGTTTTTTAACCTAAATTTTGTTGTTAGAACTCATCCATCCTTTTCTTGGATATTAGGTTTACTTAGAATTTTGGTAATTTTGTAGAAGTCATTCTTTAAGAAAATGATTTCTATTATTGGTTGAATTTATTTTTAACAAAGTTTGTTTACTAGTTGTGAATTTGTTGCTAGTTTCCATCAACATTTGAAAAAATGGATGAGTAGCTACGGCGATAGCATATATGTTAAGGAGGTTCAGTTTGTACAACAAAATTTACCTGAAGATGACATGGAAGAGGTTCAAGCATTGCATGAATTAGAAAATCAAGTTGATGGCCGTGATGCTATTATCCAAGAATTGGGAAAAAAAAAAAAACTAATGAACACTATTGTGGATTCACAAGAGGCAGCATATGAATTGTACTGTGAATATGCGCGTGCATGTGGATTTAGTGTATAGAAGGGAAAGCAGTACTATGTGCAGGGGACAAAGAATATTAGATTCAAAGTAATTTTTTGTTCGAAGCAAGGAATTAAAAAATATAAAAATGACAGTGGGTCTTCTCATGAAAGGTTGGAGACTAGAACTGCTTGCAAGCCATTAGTCTAATATGAGGTTGATTACAATGGAAAATGGAAAGTAAATAAAATACAAAAGGACCACAATCACGAGATGGCCAAGACTTATGAACTACATTTGCTAATATCAGCTCAACATGTAATAGAAGCTCAGGGAGACACATTGGAGTTCGTAGTAAGCTCCGAATGAAGACATCTCAGGCGTTCTCTTACTTGTCAAAAGAGAGTAGCGGTATTAGAAGTATTGATTTTTTTAAGAAGGATGCATATAATGAACTCAATAATTGAATAAATTCACTAATTAAAAAAAGGGGATGCTCAAAGTCTTGTAAATCACTTCAAGTAAAAAGCCAATCAAGAGAAAATGTTTTATTGAGATGTGGAATTGAATGACGAAGGAATAATTCACAACTTTTTTTGGAGAGATGATAGATCTCAAATTGATTTTGATTACTTTAGTGATGTTGTTGTTTTTTTAAGCTACTTGTAGGACTAATAAGTACAACTTAATTTGTGCACCTTTCAATATAGTGAATCATCACTGGCAAACTATAATGTTTGCATAATTTTTATCTGATGAGACTTCAGCTTCGTTTGAGTGGGCATTTCGATCATTTTTAGAGTCGATGGACAACAAGCAACCTGTGACCTTTATGACTGATCCAGACAATGCAACTATGAAAGCTTCAACAATAGTGTTTCTGGATAGCCAACATAGGTTGTGTTTGTGGCTTATTTGCAAAAACACTCCATTGTATTTAGGTGGCCTCAATACTGACAATGGTTTCCAAAATTTGTTCCACAAATGTTTGACAAGGTGTGAGATAGAAGAAGAGTTCAAGCAGACATGGGTGAACATGATTTCAGAATATAATTTATATGGCCACAAGTGATTGGAGAGATTATATAATATTTGGGATAGGTGGTGCACTGATTTTTCCAATGAAACATTTAGTGTGGGGTTCAAAATAACATCAAGAAATGAGAGCACTAATTGTGTATTAAATGGCATTGGAAGTAGAACATGTTCACTGACGAAATTTGTTCTTGAATTTGAGCGAAAACTTGGAGAGTGGCGCCAAAATGAAATAGAGGCTGATTTTACTTGTGCACAAGGGAAACCTCCACTTTTAATACGATCTAGTGTAATGTTACAATAGGCTGCCCAATTTTATACTCACAAACTGTACAAGTTCTTTGAGAAAGAATTTATGAGCATATGTGTTTCATCTAATGAAGAAGTTGTTATGGTTGAAAAATCAGTGTACAACTTAAAAGTGATTGTGGAGACCAAATGGGGCCACCAAACAAGTAGAGTTGTTCTCAACACAAAAGATGGGCATGTCCATTGTAGCTGCAAGAAATTTGAAAGCATGGGAATACTTTGTACACACTCATTGGTAGCTTTGAAGATAAAGAATATTGCCAAAATCCTAGATTCATATTTGCTCAAAAGGTGAGGCAAAAATGCTAGAAAGCGTGTAAGTGATGTGGATCAAAATAAGATATTTAGCATGCAAGGTACTGATTCGGATATTACAAACCGAGTCATAAAGTTTGCTTACAATATTGTTAATAAATGTGGATCTCACAAGACAAGTATGCTTATTTTATGGTAAGCACTAGAAAGTGCTAATCAAAAGCTTGATGAATACTGGAAAACGTATTCATTGAAGGATTCACAATCTAGAATTAGGGATAATAGAGCACGTAATAATGAAAGTTTAGCTTGTGAAGATAGAAATGAATGTGACATTGTTATTCAAGATCCCAATCGAATAAGAGCAAAGGGTAAAAAAAAGGGTGAAAGACTAAAAGGGCATTTTGAGAAGCGTCAAAGGAAATCTTCACTAAGGGGTGGCAATTCCCAAGGTTTTACTACCTTTTTTAAAGAAATTTGGCCATTTCCCAAGGTTTTACTGTTTTTTTTTTAAATACTGCCTTTCTTGTTGCATACAGGAAAAAAAAAAAAAAAAAGGAAATCACAAGCTGTTGCAGCAAGGGGAAATGGAACCCAAAATACTCCCGATCAGGTCATAACAGTCTCAGATATACCCAATACTAGTTGAATTATAAGGTTGTCCTGCATTCCTTTTTATTTTGGTAAATGATACTTTATGCTACGTAGAATTCACTTTTATTTGTTCTCTTCTCTTGAAGGTTGCTGCTTCTTACCCGCCATTTACATCCATGTTACAAGCTTGTAATACACTTAATAGTGGTGGAATGGTAATCATGAAGTTGCTACAATTATTTTTCTTTCAAGTTGTTTTCTTGAAAATTATACAACATTTAAAATTGGAGCAATATTTGTGAATCATTTATTGTTGAATTTTAATAGGATGACACAAACGATGACATTTTGGATCTGGACTAAAATGATGCTACCCAGTGTATTGCTTCTACGCTGCCGCCTATTTTTTTGCTACTGTTAACCAACTAATACACATAACAAGTAGTGTCTAGTATTGTTGTGTATTTGACTGGGTTGGACTGTATTGTTTAATATTAAGAGATTTATATTAAGGGGTTGTATTGTTTACTTAACTTAGTTTTGCTTAAAACAATGCATTTGGTTGGTTTATGAGCACCACGTGTAAACTAGATTTCCATTTGGTTTCAGAATTCTTTTGTATATGTCTTATTTCCATTTAGTTGGGAGTATTGGTGATTTGTAAGAAGCAAATTTTTCCATGAAGTGACATTTGGGTTGGTTTTTCGGAGGGTTGGGAAATAACCAGGACTTTTCTTCTTAGCTTTTTTTTTCAAACATTGTTCTTTTCTTCATTTTGGCAGGATTGGCATGGATCATCTGGAGCAAGACTGACTTCTTTTGTAAGTATTTGAGCTTCTGTTCATTTTTTGCTTTTTTTTTCACTTTGAAAAATTTAAATGGCACTTTTTCAGGCATTTTCTATTCTATTGAATGAATAGAGTTTGAATAAGGTCTATTTACATTCTTTTTTCCAGTTTAAAATCTTGCATTATAAGTTCTCTGTTTTCTCTGAGCTAAACCTTCATGGTTTGACCGAACATGACAGAAGCTCTATACAACTGAACTACACTATGTTAAAGATGTTTTGTAGTAAGATAACATCTCCAAGTAGTACACTATATAGATACTGGTTCTTTTTGCATTAGTCTCACTATACTTTCCACCTAACTAATTAAGCATTGCCTAACCGTTTGATTATACATTTGGTACTTGCAGACAAGTGACCACTGTGTAGTTTCTTAGCAGCTGAAAGACTAGTAGAATACTGGTACTTGCAGTTTCTCTTAGGTACTTGGCTCCTGAATATGCTCAAATTTGGAAATGTGGATTTCTCTTAAATTTTCTTCATTTTCTTAACAATGCATTTCAGTTTGAATTGTTGAATTTCTGATTCCTCCTTTATGCACTGAATAGACTAATATGAGTTCTACAGTTTCGTTGAGAAGTGCCATTTATACTAATTAATGCCATTTGTTTTCATAAGTCACCGCAAATGCTAAATTGTGGCCCTTAAAGTTGTGACACTTAAGTTGGAGAATTGATACGACAATTATTCTTTAAAGTTGTGAACCTTAGGAATCATCCTATTGAATTTATTTAACTTTTATGCTACAGACTGAGGGGCTTGGAATATTAGTAGAGATGTGTCTGGCGAGGGTGTGCATCAACCATTGTTGAAAATGCTTGAAGGAATAGTAAGTGTTGTATCTCATGTGCATCTGTAGATATTAAATTGTTTAAAGTATTCTCCACTATATTTCAAATGACATACTCAAGTATTATGTATTTCATGATGGTGGTCAGCTGGATATTTCATGTGAATGACAACTAATATATAATGACAATTGTATTTTACTCTAATGGTTGCAATTTACGAATCTGTATTTATTCATTTGGTGTGGTATTAGTGGAGCTAGTGACTGTAGATGTGCTCTTAGGTGATGTGGTTTGGATGGCTAAATTCCAAGATGGTTATTGAATTGCAGCAAATTGCAAGTTCTTAACCTATCATGGAATCATTTGGATGGCAGTATACCTTCATGGATTGGCAGTATACAACAGATTAAATGGATCCATTTGGCCTGAAATTGGGCAGCTAAGACAACTCCATGTTCTAGACTTGAGCAGGAATAATATAATTGGAAATATTGCTAGCTCCATTTCAGACATGGTAAATCTGGATTTTTTGGATTTATCATTCAATGATCTTTATGGATCAATTCCTTAGTCTTTCAATAAGCTCACATTCTTATCAAAGTTTACTGTTGCAGATAATCATTTGCAGGCAAAAATTCCAATAGGTGGTCAGTTTGTTAGTTTTCCAGTCCAGTATGATATGGATAAAGTATTAAAGTGATTACACTGGATCGCAGCAATAAATGATGTTGTAATCTTGTTTAGTTTTATACTTTTGGAGATTACTCCAGTGATTACACTAGACTATACACTTGCTGATTTTTAGATTGACTTAATGAATATTTTTATGAACTTAATGAAAAGGTTGCTTTGGTTTATCTATTATTGCTTTTTTGTAGTCTTTAAATTTTTTGTTAACCAAGAGGCTATTTTATTGTTAATCTTCTTAATATTCATACTAGTTTGCTTCAGCTTGTGATTGGCCGTATAGAAATAGAGTCAAGCCATGGCTAACACAACAATAAAATGACAAATAAAAAAAAGCAGCTATTTCATTTATGCAGAGGCCATTTTGGATCATCTGGACCCTATGTCAAAAATAAACTGCATTTGGTACATGCAGTTAAAGGCAAAAAAGAAACTGCATTTGGAATATTCAAGAATGATTATTTGCAATGCCATCTGTATATACCAATTGATCTTAGAAAGCAATATCATGATCAAACAACGAATTTGCAAAATATGAAAATATACTGATTCATAAATTAGCTAACTTGTCCCCATGCAAATAAAGTAATACAATGAAATGAATCATTCCAGATGCACATTTAATCAAAATTCTAAATGAAATACAACTTTGTACAACTATCACCAAAGAAGACTATATCGTCTCTTTTTCAACCATCTAGTAGGGGGTGGAGGGGGTAGATTTGGATCAAAACGTGAATAAGAATATTTAGCATTTGAAGAAGATGTGCTTTTTGAGTCCTTTTGGTTTGTTGTGGTGCTTGAAGCTTCTCTGTTTGCATTTTTATAGGACAACCATTTATGCTCAACTTCTTCAAGCGACGAAAATGACTTGAACAGATTTTCTCTATAACCATTAGTTGATTTATGGCAGTCTACTCAATCTTCAAATATTCCATGTTATCTCCATTCAAAAATGACATAGAACTTTTTTGAAGGCATGTTTTATTTCAAAAATGAAAAAATGAGAAGATCATTACATATTATAGATTATGATGACAAAAACCTAGCACTTTCCTATATAAAGTATAGAAATCTAACCATGATGTTACCATATTTCAAATCCTAAAATTTTCAGCAAAGTTTCACGTAGAAATTATACCTTGCTAGCATACTTCCAAGTTGGATACCACATATTATCATATGGCATGACAACTCAAATAAATGTCAAAATTCTTTCTCAACAAACCAAAAATAAAAATGAAAGGTAAACCACATGATTTAACTAATTAAACTCAGAAATATAGCAAAATGTCGAATAAAACTTTTGGAGAAATAAATGTTTGAGAAATTCTACATCTAATGCTTTGTGAATAGCTCTTCTACTCAATTCCTTCATTTCAATTGGAAGATTCATCATCAGTAGCTATCCCAAACACAAATGGAAATTTTTAATTTCAAATCATCAGTAACTATTAATTTTAGTGCCACGGTCAATGGAGGGATATTTTTTATAGTTGCAACAATCCTAGCTTAAGACCTCCTAGCTGGTTCTTTAAACTCTTTCAACAATATGTTGCAAACTAGAATGCATCATCGATTCTATTTACCGGATAGGTTTATCATCTAGTTGCAAATTTCTAGACTCAAACTAGATCAAGATAGAGTGTCTCAGGGATCCTAAGTACTTGGAAAAGAAGTCTATACCTCCTATACTTAGCCTTATAAAAAGATATTTTTAGCTCTATGCTGCTCTACTGCAAGAGGCATTATTTTTATATTCATCAAGAGCACCTAGATTAGGATTTCTTTCAATATAGGATAAATTTCAGGCATATATAAAAGTATACTCAACTCACTCATCCATTTTTGGCATATTCTCTCATTTTCTCTTTTAGTTTAATAAATAAATAAATTTATGATACAAAATATTAACATGAGATTGTCTTGTCATCTACTTAGATTATTGGAACTGCAATACCATGTCAATCAACCAAATATGTGTTCAGCAAATAATGAATCAACAAGGCAGTCATTTCAATTCAAATAACAACAAAGGAGTTGCTTAAGTGTCAAAGTTGCAAATGTGTTTATTTTACTGTATTATTGGTTACCAATCATGAATATCTACATATTACTTATGTACAAAGCCAACATGTAGACTAATATTGTGGAAGGATCTTCGATGAACAACCGCCCCGGGTTTGAAACATTAAACTTATCAACTTCGAATTACAACCCATATTATTACAAACACAACTACAAATCTCATTCATAAACTTCCACCATCTTTCATTTCCCTCAAAGACCAAGTGAGTGAAAGATACCCTGGTGAACTGTTTCTTAGCAACAACACTAGGCAGTTTCATTTCACCAGAATGCTATCTACATAGCAAGATCCCAGCTACTAGAAATGTTTCTCTAATAGTTCTGGCAATGGTGCAGAAGTTTTGAAATCCATAAAAGGACTTAGTTCTAAATGAGCAACTAAAAGAACTTAGGTCTGAAATCCATAAAATCGGCACAGACGACAAAAAGAGAGAGTACACCATATTAGACAACACAACAACTTTTGCTGGTCAATTTCTATATTTGGTCCAGTGCCATATTATTTCAGCAAAGTACTAATAGCGATTTGCTAGAAAGAATTAAGTTGAATGGTAGACACAAGGAGTCCATTACTTTGATGTTATATATAGCAAAACAATCAGTTTTTTCCAACTTCAAAATAGAGCATTTTAAATCAGAACATATTTTGATGTCCAATTTTAATATAAAATAAGTAGAACTCTTACCTTTCTACTAGATGGTAAGGATACTTGGAGTGTATTTCAAATTGACAAAATGAAAAAAGTAAGAATACTTGGAGAGTACCCAAAATGTTTTTCCTTGTTGCCTGTCAAAATGAACTGCTCTGAACAGACGGAGGGGGGAGAATAGTAGCCAATAGAGTTCATATCTCTACAATCTAACCGACATTGATATTGTCATGCAAGAAAGGGAGAGAGGGGAGGAGGATGTCAGGCGTGAATAGAGAGAGAGAGTACGAGAGTGACTGAGAGAGTTTAGATCTCTACGATCCGGCTGACATTGCCGCTGCCGTGCAAGAAAGTGAGTGGCAGAGAGAGTGAGGGGAGAGAGAGTGTGACAGAGGAAGTGAGGAGAGAGAGATAGACCCCAATATGATGTTTTGCAGAATTGGGGAAAATTTTCTAAAATTTCTGACATCGAATTCAACGGACGTTAACCATGGCTGAGGTTAAAGGGTAAACGAAAAAAGAAAAAGAAAAAGACAGCATTTTGAATAAAATAATAGTTCTGGACAGGTGTCAGTCAGAGGTGAGGCTGTGGACCAGGTCCATGTAAGAATTCCTATCTCAAACACCAAAAGCCTGTTATTTTCAAACTTTGAAAGAAGTGCAGAAAGAAGTCTTTGTTAAGATTCTACTTTCCTATATATACTTTTTTCCAAGTTAGCCCTTTGGAGTTTGTAAAGCACTATCAAAACAGTACAAAAAAGAAAGCCAACAAAAAAACGTTGCCCACCATTAAGGGGTCTACATCTACAAATCCAACTCACCTAACCAAAACTTCTTCCCCATTTGTTTCTATTTATTTTAAACAAATTTTCTATGTCATATGCAAGTAGGGCTATAAACGGGTCTAATTGAGCTTGATCATCTTGTTCTAATCCGAATCCAATTAGTAATATCATGTACTGACCTGACTTAAATACTCGCCCAGTAAAGTATAAAGAGACTCATACTGAGTATGCAGATCTCAGAACTAGGTCAAGTATATCCAATCCAAAAAATATACCTGTGCACGGCCTAATTCAAGTGAATTCTTCCAAATCACCTAGGTATAAACATCGCAACGGTGTTCCAAGTGTCACAGGATGGCCATTCTAAACCGATAACCCATGCAGCTCGAATTACTTCTAAGACTAACTTAGGAGATTTTAGTTAGATCAGTCTAAAGGGAACGTAAGATAGAAAAGAGAGATGGAAATGTGGTAGTTAAGTGTTTAAATAGAAACTAAGTGTTGGAAAAATAGATGGCTAAAAAGATAGAGTAAGAGATTAAGAACTTCACTTGTATTCTCAACTTGGTTGCTTACAAATAAGAACGCTTGGCCTTATTTATCGACTCCTTAGTCTCTAGATCCTTCTTGCAAGTTGCACTTGTGCATAAGAACTGAGCCCACGTACACAATTTGCATGTCCTACATGTTTCTAGAACTTTTAGAGAGTTCTAAACTATTCTAGCCTTCTTTACAATATACAAGAGTTCTCTAGAGTATTCTAAAATCTTCTAGAAACTTCTACAAACCTTTCATTAGTTCGACCGGTTAAAACTGCCCAACTTGCACTTGTAAGCTGGCAACTTGCATAGCAACATAGTCCACTTGTACAACTTGCATGTTTTACATGTTTTTAGAACTTCTAGAAGGTTCTAAGTTATTCTAAGCTTCTCTTCAATGTATAATAAGTCCTTAGAGTGTTCCAAAACCTTCTAGAAACTTCTACAAATCTTTCATAAGTTTGATCGGTCAAAACTACCCAACGGCCCAAAATGACCTGTCGGCCCTGTCTCGGCTCTATGTGTTCGTGCACTGGCCCGAGTGCCCAGTACATGTCAGCACTTCTGGTATCTGTCGGTCCCGTTTCATATCAGTTTAGTCCCATTCGACTGTCGATTTTGTACCAATCATATCATTCTCCCTCACTTGAGTTAGGCATTGCCCTCGATGCCTTAGATTCCTTGTAGTCCCTGAGTAACTTAGTGAATTGCCAAAGCTTCTCCACTAGCTCCCAACCAGTCTCTGACAATAGCAAACCTTTCCATTTTACTAAGTACTTCTTCAATGATGCATAATACTTGTGTCGAACGATACGATCCGATAATATCTCCTCGCCAATTTGCTGTACTCGTCCATCATTCTTGCTGGTGCTCTTATAGAAATGTTCTTTGAAGTATCGTCGGGGTCTTTATGATACGGCTTGAATAGGCTCACATGAAAAATAGGATGAAGTTGGGATAGACTCTCAGGTAGCTCCACTTTGTAGGCCATAGTCCCAACTTTCTTAAAAATTGTAAATGTCCATTCATAGCATTGCATGAGTCCTTTGTGAATGCCCCGGACCCTTCCATGTTGGTATAGCTTTACCAACACTTGGCCCCCCTCCTTGAACTCGCAGAACATTAGCTTCTTATTAGCCACTTGTTAGCTTATCATACAGCCTTCTCCAAGTAAAACTTGACCACACCTACTCATTCTTGCCAATCCTTAGTAACCAATAAGCTGAAGAACTCAAACCTTTGTAGCCGACAATGATGTCTTTGGGGGTTGTTAGCTGAATCCCTAAGACTATTTCGAACGGGCTCTTGTTGGTACTCTTTTTCCTTTGTAAGTTATATGAGAATTAGATTACATCTAACAACCTTGTCCAATCCTTTTAGTTGATGGTCACATAATATCACAGATACACCTTCAATATGATGGTCACTCATTCCGTTTGCCCGTTGGTTTAAGGGTGCATCATAGTTGACATATTAAGTGTTGTTCCTAATAGACGGAAGAGTTCCGTCCAAAACTGTACCATGAATCGTGAGTCCTGGTCACTCACAATCGATGTAGGAAGCTCCCAATACTTAACTACATGCTTCATGAATAGCTTAGCCGTCACTACTATGGTGCATTCTATTAGAGCAAGAATGAACTCGGTGTTGGAATGTATGCCCTCTTAGATTATGTTTCTAATGTAATTTTTTATTTGTATTAATAAAAATTTTATTCTCAAAAATTATTTGTGAAATCTTTTTTACTTTTGTGTACAATTTCGCTGAAAAAGACCCATTGTGTTTAAGTAAGTAGTTCATGTGAATAAAGATCTTTCACAGTAAGGTATGGACCATGGGTTACTTAATACATAATCTATTGTTCTTAATCAAATGATGAGAATTAGAATCTTATCATGGTAAGGTTATTATATTATGAATTTTAAATATGGAATGACTTACCTTTAGCCAATAAGTAGTCTTCTCATTTTATTACACAAGTGTATTTCGAATACGTAAAACTGGACCTATAGTAGTGGTTTCTAAAAGTATTATATGGTAGAAACCTAGACTACTACTGCTACAGCGTGGACTTGTACTCTACAGCTTGAGTATGAGTTGGTGATTTGACAAAGTTAGAAACATATACTTTGATGTACTATAGTTGAAATTCTAATGTAGGACCAATATACTTGCATATTAAGTATATGTAACTAGTAAGTTAAGACAGACTTATACAAGATAGCTTCTATACTATATTGCCCCTTGTGGTTATTTAAATTATCTAAATATCCAGAACCCTGGGGAACTGAAGGAAAACGCAGAAACAGGGGAGCCATGGAAGAGGAAAAAAAACAGAGAAAAAAAAAATTAAACGCGAGCCATAAAGGCCATGCGGAAGCGTGAAGATCATACATTTGCGCTCCTTAACCCTTCTGGGTTGAGTAAGAGCGGATTGAACGACTGGAATCTCCTCGCTTTGTCCACCTGAAAGAGCTTCCGGTTGAACACCCACTAGCCTTCTACTCCGCCTTGTTTGCATTAACGCTTAGCTCTCCAGCTCTCGGGATATTCCTCAACCTAACCTCTAGTTGGTGAACACTATGGTGAAGAGGAACGATCTCAAAACTCCTTAGTTCTTTCGCTATTGATTAGCAAAAAACAAGAAGAAAAACAAGAAGAATGAGAGAGACCTTGAGAGCGAGAGACTCACGTGAGTGTGTGGCTTTTGAAAGGAAAAATTAGGGTTTTTTCTTTTCAAAGAGTTGTTTATATTTAGCCTAAACTAGGTCTCTCAATCTACGATAAACATCTCCCAGGGATTTCAAAATACCGGATGTTATCTGAGAAACGGTTTGGCCTAACCTTAAACTCCTCTTAACCAGTATACGGAAAAAACCCTAAGGTCCAAGCTATTGGGCAGGATAAATATTTATTATTTTTCTTGGACCCAAAAGGCCCAAAATAATAAATATTAATTATTTATTTTACGGGCTTACATAAGTAACCCGATAAATAATTAATGAGCCCAAATGAACCATAATAATTAATCTTTAATTATTTATTTCTTGAGCCTACATAAATAACCCAATAAATAATTAAACATTAATTATTTCCCCTAGTTTAAGCCCAGGTTAATTTCTTAATTATTCATCTTGGACCTAGGCCACTGAATAATTAATTAACCAAATAAACTAGATAATTAATTTCTCTCAACTCCTATTTTATTTATTTATTTATTTATTTTATTCCGATCCGATAATAAATTAGACTTCTGAATAAAATAAAATAAAACAAAATAAAATAAAATCCTCTTCAAGCGAGACCAATTCCTCAACCCAAAAATAGTTAGGACTTACGGGCTATCCAGGGACCAAAAAGACACATCGCCTTGGTTGCTAAAATGACCAAAATACCCCTGCTATATAAATAGTTGTATTTTGCATTTTAAATATTTCCTAATATCACCATAAGGAAATATTGACCCCAAGGACAATGCTTGCGTTAGCAAAGTCTCAGACCTACGGGTGAAATGACTAAAATACCCCTCTACACATCGCTAGTACATTTAGAGAGGAAGAAGTGTACTAACACCCCTCTAAATGACATCTACCATCCTTAGGCTTCTAGTCCAATGATCCACGACTTCTGGAGTGTTTCCAGCTTTCAAGGGAGCTACCCTAAAGCAAACATCCAAGTCATGTTTCCCGGGGCCCTGGATAATTTAGACCATTCGGACAACCACAAGGGCGATATAGTGCGAAACTATCTTGTATAAGTCTGTCTTAACTAACTAGTCACACATACCCAACATGCAAGTATATTGGCCCTATGATAGAACCTCAACTACTGACAAATCAAAGTATATGCTTCCGGCTTCGCTAGACCACCAACTCATACTCAAGTCGTAGAGTACTAGTCCACGTTGTAGCGGTAGTAGTCTAGGTTTCTACCATATAGTACTTTGAGAAACCACTACTACGGGTCTGTTCTACGTATTCGAAATACGTTTATGTCATGAAGTGAGTGGACTACCCACTGGCTAAAGGTAAGCCATTCCCCATTTGGAATTCATAACGTAATAACCTAAACATGATGAGGTTCCCAGTCTCATCAATAGGTTAAGAAAAAATGTTTATGTGTTAAATAACCCATAATCCATACCTTACTGTGAAAGACCACCATTCACATGGATCACTTATTTAAACACAATGGGTCTGTTCCAAACGAAAATCGTGCACAAACAAAAAGTAAATTCACAAATAATTTCTGAAAATAAATTCTTTTATTAAATAATTCGATTTTACATCAGAAACCTAGTCTAAGAGGGCATACAATCCAACAGGAACATGACTTGAATATTTACTTTAGGGTAGTTCCATTGGAAAGTGAAAATATTCCAATAAATTGTGGATCGTTGGATTAGAAGTATAAGGATAGTAGATATTTTTTACAAAGTTGTTAGTACACTTTTTTTTTCTGAGAAACAAAAGGCTTTGGCGTTCATACCACGGAAAAGTAGAAGATTAGCGGGATTTCGACCGGATGCATCAATGAGTGGTGAAGTAGTAATTCCTGTGGTTCAGTCGGCTCATTCACAGCCAAAGAAAATCATATAACACAGAGGTATAAATTTGAAAATCCTTCCGCTGTGTTCTTTCTCTGTTCGTTGGTTTTGCTTCTATTTCTGTGCATGCATGGCTCTCTGCTTTATTTTCTAGCTTCACTCAGTATATTTAGATAGTCAGTCCACGACTACAAGAATACTCGTGCATCATTCCAACTTTGGTAACCTAACGATAAAGTTGACAACGTGTGATTAGTCCTTGGGTGACCAGTGTACCGATTGTCACGACATTCTTTAAGGATGTCTCATCTCAAGTTGTCTTATATCAGTACATAAATATGTTGGCTCTTGGTGTAGAGGATCGCATCCTCGCCCCAAGACCTTGTCGTTTTTTCCTAGTTTACCAACTCCTTAAATATTTGGGTTTATCTATTGTACTTCAAACCTTTATTGATCTATTCAACGAGTCATTCTTCAGGTGCGCTCATTAGTGGAGCAATAGTGCTCTTATAGCTTAGGCGTCAGCCACAATGTTGATTTTGCTCAGACTATACTCAAACTTGTACTTGAATTCAACCAAGTAATCCAATTATCGAGCTTGTTTACTTGAGAGCTTCTTTTGGTCTGATGATAACTTACTACTCAATTACCCGTTTTGATTTTGAATGGCATAGCAGTGTCAAGATAATATTACCAAACCCTTAGACAATGAAAGACGATAAGCATTTCTCTCTCGTGCATCGACCAATGTCATTTTGTGTCATTAGCTTTCAGTTTTCATAGGCTACTGGGTGGCCTTCTTGCATAAGAATTTTACTGATGGCAAAGTTAAATGCATCGGTGTGCACTTCAAATGGTTTGCTGAAGTTCGATAGCGCTAAAACTAGTTCTTTTGTGTCAACATCTTTTAAAACCTCAAACGCAAGTTGGCACTTAGAAGTCCAATCCCATGCACACCCTTCTTCAATAGGCTAGTTGACAGTGCAACTATAGTGAAATCCCCCTCGATGAAACATTGATAATAGTTAATGTGCCCCAGTAACCAACAAAGCTCAGTAGCCTTCATTGGTGCTTCATTTGCTACGATAGCCTTAATCTTTTGGGGGTCCATACAAATCTTATTATCCCCCACAATGTGTCTCAAGAAGGAGACTTCCCTTAGCCTAAACGAATACTTCTCCTTCTTGACATATAGGCTATTGTCCCATAGCACTTTAAAAACTAGCCAAAGATGTCGTGCATGCTCCTTTAATGAGCTGCTATAAATGAAAATATCATTGAGGTAAACCACGATGAACTTATCTATGAACTCGGCTATACCAGTTGCATAAGTATACAAAAGGTTGTCGGTGCATTAGTTAAATCAAATGGCATAACAAGAAATTAGAACGATCTATTCCATGTAACAATTGTCGTTTTCGATTCATCTCCCTCGACAATTTAAACTTGATGGTAGCCCTTGCGAAAATCAAGCTTGGAGAAAACCTTGACTTCCTGCAAACGGTCAAACAAAATCGACTATAAGAGGAATCGAGTATTTATTCTTTACTGTTTGCTTGTTGAGGGTTTGATAGTCATTGCACAAGTGTTAGGTTCCATCCTTCTTCTTTTGGAAGAGAACGAGTGTCCCATATAGAATTTTAGATGGTTTGATGAACTTGGCCTCCAAAAAGCTCCTTAAGTTGTCTTCTAAGTTCTTCAAGATCCTCAAGGGATATACAATACGACGGTTGGGAGTTTGGCTTAGCATTATTTACCAACTCGATGGCATAGTCCACCTCCTGTCTTGGTAGAAGCCGTTTTAGAAGGTTTTCGAGTATAACGTCTTCAAACTTCTAGATGACTTTAGTAATTTTAGACGGAATGAGTACCTTTGTGTTTTTTTTGAACATTAGAGGATCCTCGCCTATAATGATAGTAGCGAATGTTAGCTCTTCCTGTTGCATTCTTTTCTTAAACTACTTTGGGTTTAGCTTGTGCTCACGGCATAGGTTCACAATACAAGGTGTCTCCATTTGCATAATGAGTATGGTTACCTTACTTAGCATTATGATGGGCTCCAAAAAGTCCAAGAAAGCTATGCCAAGAGCAACGTTGTAGTTATCTAACGAAGCGATAGAAAATGTAGTCATACCTTGCCACTGGCCAACTTAAACGATCATGATCTTGGTTTCTCCGACTAAGTATGTCCACGTGTTGTTTACACCTTTAAATCATCCTATAGCCGGTGTCCATACTAGGCCCAACGTTTTCTTCGTGCCAGGACTCATATAGTTAGTGTCGACCCTAATGTCGACTAAAACCATCATGTCGTGTCCCGCTATAGAAATAATCACGTATAATTGGCCTTTCTGTTGGTCTTGTATAGTTTCGAGATGCTACATACTCGCGACCTTTCGTTGCTTCTCAGCTTGGCAAAGGCCTTGGGCTAAGGTTGCAATCTTTCCCTAATTTTCGTGTAAAGTGTGGCCCTTGGCATAAGATTCGTTATCCGTTTCGGCTGGTCGTTCTTAATATTCTTGGGTGGGTGACCTGTGTTCCCCCTAAACCCCATCAGTTTGGGAAACAGTTTAGCCTTGTTCCCCCCACTTTATCCATGGACGGGCTTCTTTTCCTTATCCTCGCCGACCTCCTTCTTCTGGAACTCAAATAAAGACTCGGCAATGACCATGGCTTGAATGATGTTCTAAACGCCCTGTTATTGAAGCTCGAGTTTGGCCTAATAGTTTAGGCCATCTATAAACATGAACAAGGCCTCTTTAGGGGGCCATGTCGGGTATCTCTAGCATAAGTTCTAAAAATTCCTACACATATACCCTCATATAGCTATCTTTATGTTTAAAATGATGTAGCTTGGCTCGAGCTTGGTCTTCAACATCTGTGGCATGGAATTGTTTTCCTTACCTCGATTTTAAATCCATTCCATGTAGTGATAGTGTCAGCTCCCCTATGGACTTTATCACATCTCCGTTTCCACCACACGAGAGCAGTATCCTTCAAATAGAATGGAGTGGCAGATAGTTTCGTAGCATCATCGTATATAACAGGGGCATCGGAGTATCATTTGACCCTATAGAGAAAGTTTTCTATGTCCCTTACCTTCCTCGTCTTACCATAAGCCTCTAACCTCGACACTTCTAGTCTTGGTGCAGGCATAATAGCATCAGTTGCCGTTTGAGACTTGTACGCATTCAGTTCGGCCTTAAGTTGGAGGATCTCTTTTTGGACATAAAATGGCTCCCCGGTTAGCATGGTAGCTCCCCTAACTAACTGTGCTTTGCATTCATCAAGCTCATCCTTAAATTTGGTAACCTCGTTTTGAAGAGCCTCGATCATAAGACAAATAGCATCATTCCCCTTAAAAAATCTGTCAACAGTCCCATTAAGTGCACATTGCATGCCTTCCTGCAACTCATCCCTGTCGAGTTGCGCTATTCGTTAGTTCATCTCCTCTAAACGATCACTGTGGTCAGCCACGAGAAGTTCCACTAGGGCAAGCCTCTTCTCGAATAATACCAATAGGTCTTGGGTTGCTGACTTGTCCTTGTAGTTCTGCCTTCGTGGGTTCCGCTCAGACTTATGCCTAACGTGCTCTTCTTCACACTCAATGAGCTAGGAAACAAAAGCCATCGTCCCTTACTTCACAACGTAACCTTGGCTAAGCTCTAATACCGCTTTTCATGGGATAGCTATTTTAAATTGATAACTCGTGCGGATCTAATTACTTCCAAGACTACCTTAGGATATCTTAGTTAGATCAGCTTAAAAGGAATATAAGATAGAAAAGAGAGATGAAAATATGATGGTTAAGTGTTTAAACAAAAGCTAAGTATTGGAAAGATAGATAGCTAAAAAAAGAGAGCAAGAGAACTTTACTTATATTCTCAACTTGGTTGATTACAAATGATAGGGCTTGGCCCTATTTATAAGCAAAGCCTTAGTTTCTAAATCCTCTTGTAACTTGTACTTGCAAGTTGGTAACTTACATAGCAACTAGGTCCATTTGCACAACTTGCATGTTCTACATGTTTCTACAACTTCTAAAGGGTTTCAAACTATTATAGGCTTCTCTACAATATACAAGAGTTCCTTAGAGTGTTCTAATACCTTCTAGAAACTTTTATAAATCCCTCATAAGTTTGATTGGTTAAAACTACCCAACGGTCTGGAACAACTCGTCGATCCTTTGTCGGCCCCGTCTCAACTCCATGCGTCCGTGTGCTGGTCCTGGCACCCAGTGCATGTTGGCCCTTCTGATACCTATTGGTCCCGTTTTGTGTTAGTTTCGTCCTATTCAACCATCGGCTCTATGTCTGTCGAATCACAAAGACCATGTTATATATTTATATATTTATTCTACGCACTAGATTTGACTTATAAAGTCTATCTAAGTACTCGAGCTAAAAAATAAGCTAACCAGACATGTTAAACAACTCCACCTGATACTCCATCTCTTTCTTTGCCATCTCAAAAATCTACTCAAAATTAAATTGCAAAATCCTTAAATTAGTGCAACAGAAGGAAAAAAGGCCAACCCATCTACCTATAAACATAAATAATCATTTCTAGACTCTAATAAGTATGAAAGCAACACCTGTTCTTTTTCCAACATGGATGGGGTCTATTCACTGCCATTAGATCTCAAAAGTAAGAGTAAAAGGGAGCTCCAATGATGTGTGAAATTAGGGAAACTTGGCATTCAAGAATTCACCAAAATCTAGAAGCTTTCAGGACTCTAATTGGGAACAGACTGTCAACAGAGCTGAACAGAGTTCTGAAACCATACTATCTTCCACTAACCTCAAAAAGAATGGAGAGAGAGGGCACTATCTGACCAAATTTGTCAAATCGCAGCGGTGCACCAGTGACCCAAAGGATATAACTTTACCCAACAGCAGATCGATGAGTGTGTTAAGCTCGAGGAGGAGATCAAGCTCAGACCTGTGGGAAAGAAGTAGCAGAATTGATTAAGGGTGGAAAGAAGTAGCGGAATCAAGGCGATACGAGAGAGAGATGAGACTTAGAAATATAAGAAATAGTTGAATTAGGGAAGTAGCGGAAAGAAATCTATAGGCGAAGGCAAGGTCTGTGGGGTGCAGTGTGGGTGTGGGCAGTAGTACTAGGTTTAGTAAAACATATATAATATAATATTTTTTTTATATAATAACGTATATGGTATAATATATAAAAATAATATAATATATATCATACTAATTGAGTAATAGGATAAATAGGTACGGGTATTATAGTTTTATACCCGAATTTAATTATATATTAAACGGATAAATGGATTCAAGTCGAATTGGGTAATAAAAATTGGTGTACTAGATCCAATATACACGAGTTCGTTATGAATTCGAGTCCGAATATATCCGATTTATAAACAATCTTATCTGCAAGATTCTTCCCATACTCGGACCCCATCCCTGTCTAGCCTTGTAGCACTTAGCTTTGGAGCTCTATACTTGAAACAACCAAAAGACCCTTCACTGTACTCTGATTGTATTCTATGGCATTACTTTGCCCTAGAGAATTTTGTATTTTCGTTAATCTTGATCCTAGCGATGTGTTAGAGAACTTAATAATTCTATTTTAAAAGTTTAGAGTATATATGGATTTGTATGCTCATGGTTAATTATGATTCTATTTAAATTATTTATGTTATAAAGATCCTTGATAAGAAAAAGAAAAAAAAGGGAACAACATTTCTTCTATGATTAGTGTATAATGGGGGTGGTATAATATTAGTATTAGTCTAATACTTCACATAATATCATTTTTCTTCTAACTCAATTAAAAAAAAAAAATTGGAATTTTCTAACACACTTAAATTTTATCTTTTTAAATCTAAAGCTGGATTTGATATAGTTGAAATTTGAAAATTGAAGCTTAAATATTTAAATAATAAATTCTAAAAATTGAAATTTGAATATAAAGATTTAATTACTTATAATTTATTTTTATACTATATTTATTATAATTTATACTAAATAAAAATATTAATAATAATTAAATAAGTATCTAACATATTTATATTTTAAATTTAACTAAATTTTATTTCATTTAAAATTTATAGTAAATTTTTAATATATTTTAATCAATTAAGTGATATAAAAAATTTATTATCAAATATACTAAAATAATTAAATACTTTATATTTGTCATTATCAAACATATTCAATAAATAAGTACTTAATTAATTAAATTTAAGTATAAATTATCAAAAAAAGTCTTAATATATAAAAATTCTTTTCATCCTAAAACTCTTGAATAAAAAATAAATCTCCTAATTACATCCGATTATTTGTCTTCTTTAGTGGTAGTAGTTTCTATTTTTTAATAGATAAAATCTAGTTATCAATATTACTTGTGTATTTTTTTTTATAGGGCAAATTATACGGTAACTTTATGTAAAATTTAATATTTACCCTCAAACTAAAAAAAGTATAAAGCGGTTCTTCTAACTTTCTAATAGTCCAGATCTTGTCTTTTCGTTAATTGACCGATGATCAAACCTTCAATGTATTAAAAAAATGAGGATAAATTTTTCTTTTTATTATTCGTCTTCTTCTCCTCATATCTTATCTTTATTTTATTCATTTCTTTTATCTTTATTTTTATCTTTTTCTTTCTTTTCTTCTTCCTCTTTTATAATTTTTCCCTCCTTTTTTTCCCTCTGTTCTCGCTGCTGCAATTCCAGGAATTGCGGGAGTAGGAAACATTTCTCTCGAAGTCAAATTGCCAACGTTTAGGACAAGATCAAACCTTGACAAGCCGCTTCTTGATGGAACCCGTTTGCAGGATCAGTTTCTGGTCCTTTGGATATTATAGTCTCGCTAATTACAGTTTTCCACTTGTCGACACTTTGGATATCGGGAGATGACTCAAAAGCCATCATAGAACTCTTTATCTCACCCACCTTCTTACTTACTTCCATGACTTGCTTCAGTTTCTTCAGTGGTTCCCACGGACTGACTTCATAACCAGGATAAGCTGATTGGATAATGCGAGCTGCTTCAGCTTCTGACAAATTATTCATTTTTGGTTCCTTTGTTTTGTTAGAAGGGTTTTCTTCTGCCTTGGATTTTTCTTCATTCTCATCAATCTGGCAGCTGAAATGAATGGATGGTTTCCGTTTGACATGAAGAACTTGAGACCATCTAAGAGTCTGACACTAAAAAAAAAAAAACAACCTTGAAGAAGAGGTACCAAGGAATTGTGTATTTGGCGATTCAAGCCAAATTATGTTGGTAGGGAACTTTAAACTCTCTGAGGCGTTCCTGAACTCGGGTTACCTTCTTGCCACTTCCATAGAAAGAAGAATTCGAAATTTTTTATCGTCATTATTGTGTCCTTGCTATCCACTTTCATTCTGATTTCCGCCACATTACTATTTTGCTATCGAAGAAGATACCGAGAAAATGTTCCTTCTCCCGTGCCCTCAAGAGAAGATAAGCCCCTGAGAATTTCCTATCATGAACTCAGACATGTAACTGGAGGATTTTCCAATGAAAATATAGTCGGATCCGGAAATTTTGGGGTTGTTTATAAAGGACAGTTAGAAAAGCGAAATGGCAAGCTTGTGGCAGTAAAGGTTCTGGATCTTCAAATACATGGAGCTTCTAAAAGTTTCAAGGCTGAGTGCAATGCATTGTGAAATATTCGTCATAGAAATCTAGTTCCTGTCTTAAGTTATTGCTCCAGTATTGATTCTAATGGTGACAATTTCAAGGCTCTAGTCTATGACTTTATGGAGAATGGTGGTCTCGATATGTGGTTGCATTCAAAGACACATGATGGAACAAGGCAAAGAAATCTAAACCTTCTACAAAGACTGAATATTGCAATTGATGTCGCTTCAGCATTGCAATATATCTTCACAGTCATTGCGGGTTTATCATTGCTCATTGTGATTTGGAACCGGGCAACATTCTTCTTGACGATAACCTTACTGCTCATGTTGGTGATTTTGGACTTGCAAGGCTTCTTCCTAATTCTACCAAAAGTTACACAGAAGCTGGTACAAGCAGCTTGGTTGCAATCAAGGGAATCATTGGATATGCAGCTCCAGGTAACAACATTAATACATACACTAATTATCAGAAAGAAAACTTTGGATATTAAATTTTGAAAGATTAAATGATTAGAGATTATGAACTTTTTCTGTTTGAGAATTCCTGTTAGATGTAAAACTTTTGATAAATATGAACCTAGTACATCTTAGCCTAAAAGTTCTGTAATCTCTTTTCCTCGATTTCTTGCAGTTAATTGCCAGAAAAGTGATTCCCCCCCCCCCCCCTCTTGTAAATGAAAGTTATATATTTCTTTTACCTTGAAATGACTTGGAGTGTGAAAACTTTTAGAATATGTGATGGGTGGCAAGCCATCAGCTCAAAGGGACGTCTACAGTTTATGGAATTCTTTTGTTAGAGATATTTATGGGGAAAAAAACCAACAGATGATTGTTTTATAAATGATTTGAATCTGCATAATTATGTGAAGAAAAATTTATTAGAACGAATTATAGAGATTTTGGATCCTTCGGTCTGTTCAAGGCAGGAAGAGGAAAACAAGGAATTGGAATTAAATGATGATGGGATCATAGAGCTTGAAAAATCTAATGGAAGCATTGCAAATTTCTGGAGTAGAAAAGAATTTTGGATGAACTGCATTATTTCAGTCTTTGAAATTGGACTCAAATGCTCTGAAACATTGCCAAATGATCGCCTGGATATGAATGAGGCCACAAGGCAATTGTTAGCCATTAGAGATGCCCTTGTTCGGGGAGAAAGAGATAGAGCAGCTCATGCAACTCATGGTATGTTATGTTTCTTAGGAAGTTGAATTCTACTATTCTGGTCCCCTTTACCTTATATAAGTTGGCATTTTATATGTGGATTTCATATGATTTAGAATGCTTCTAATCACTATTATTTGTCAATGTACAAATGATAATAACAGTAATACTAATCGAATTTTTTTTATATAAAAAAGGAATAGTGATTAGATTTTGAAAGATACTAAAAATTCTCAATATTTTCAGTTTCTACGTAGAATTGACCAGAATTTCAGCTTATTGAAATTGACAGAATACTACATTTCTTAGGCTGAAGCTGTTCACTGTTGGACAAATCATACGAAACCAATTCTCAATCCATTGCTAATTTGCGACGATTTTTTTTCATATTTAATTAACACAAAAAAATTAAAGTGCCATCGTAAATCCGTCATAATTAGAGAGGAATTTGCGATGGTCTTCTGAAATTTAAAAATAAATCTATTTTTTTAAATTGAAAAAATAAGCCCTCGCAAATTCGTCACAAATTTGTAAGGGATTTGTGAGAGCCATCTAAAATTTAAAAATAAAACTATTTTTTAAATTAAAAAAATAAGACTTCGCAAATTCGTCGCAAATTTTTGAAAAATTTGCAACGGCCATCCAAAATTTAAAAATAAATTTATGTTTTTAAAATTAAAAAAATAAGCCCTAGTAAATCCGTTACAAATTTGCGAGAGATTTGCAACGGCCATCCAAAATTTAAAAATAAATTTATTTTTACCTCACAAATCCATCGCAAATTTGTGAGGGATTTGTGACGATCATCCAAAATTTTTAAAAAAATTATTTCTTTAAAATTAAAAAAATAAGCCATCGCAAATTTGCGACGGCCATCCAAAATTAAAAAAAATAAGCCCTCACAAATCCGTCACAAATTTGAGAGTGATTTGCGACGGCAGTCCAAAATTTAAAAATAAATTTATTTTTTTAAAATTAAAAAAAATAGACCATCGCAAATCCGTCATAAATTTGCGATGGCCATCCCAAATTTAAAAATAAATTTATTTTTTAAAATTAAAAAAATAAACTCCCTCAAA
Organism: Voacanga thouarsii; assembly: GCA_026120185.1. Taxonomy (NCBI): domain Eukaryota; kingdom Viridiplantae; phylum Streptophyta; class Magnoliopsida; order Gentianales; family Apocynaceae; genus Voacanga; species Voacanga thouarsii. The sequence goes on from JANUWF010001699.1 coordinate 608,586, forward strand.
TCTATCGTAAATTTGCGAGGGTCATCCAAAATTTAAAAATAATTTTTTTAAAAAATTGAAAAAATAAGCCCTCACAAATCCATTGTAAATTTGCGAGGGATTTGTGATGGTCATCTAAAATTTAAAAATAAATTAATTTTTTTAATTAAAAAAATAAGTCCTTGCTTTGCGACAGTCGTCCAAAATGTAAAAATAAATTTATTTTTATAAAACTAAAAAAATAAGCCCTCACAAATTTTCGAGAAATTTGCGACGATCATCTAAAATTTAAAAATAAATTTATTTTTTTTAAATTGAAAAAATAAGCCCTAGCAAATCTGTCCTAAATTTGGCTATCCAAAATTTAAAAATAAATTTATTTTTTTAAAAATTAAAAAAATAAGCCCTCGCAAATTTATGATAGATTTGTGACAGTCATTCAAAATTTAAAAATAAATTTATTTTTATAAAACTAAAAAAAATAAGCCCTCGCAAATCCCTCGTAAATTTGTCGCAAATTTACGAAGGATTTGCGACAGCCGTCTAAAATTTAAAAATAAATTTATCTTTTTAAAATTAAAAAAATAAGCCCTCGCAAATCCGTCATAAATTTGGCTATCCAAAATTTCAAAATAATTTTTTTTTAAATTGAAAAATAAGTCCTCGCAAATCCGTCGCAATTAGCGAGGGATTTGCGACGGCCATCTAAAATTTAAAAATAAATTTATTTTTTTAAATTTAAAAATAAACCCTCGCAAATCCGTGACTAATTAGCCGTCACAAATTCATGGTTAATTAGCAACAGACATGAGATGGAAAATTGGGTTAATTCACAAAAAAAAATTACTATATAATTAATATATAGAACAATAAATCACAACATTAATAGCTTAGTGGTGGAACACGTGTTCTCCCACAACAAGGACGCGTGTTCGAGGGTGGGTCGGGTCGCGGATCAAGTTCTTGGCGGGCCAAGTTGGGCCGGAGAACTAATTAATTAATTTTTTTAATAAAATTTTTTGTCGTAGCAAATTCATCACTAAATTAATTAATTTTTTTAAATAAAAATTTTTGGCCGCTACAAATCCGTTTCTAAATTAATTAAATTTTTAAAATAAATTTTTTTGTCGTCACAAAACCGTCGCTAAATTAATTAAATTTTTGTAAATAAAAAAAATTTGCCATCGCAAATTCGTTGCTAAATTAATTGATTTTTTCAAAATTTAAACATTTTTTGCCATTGCAAATATATCTCTAAATTAATTAATTTTTTTAATAAAAATTTTTTACCGTCGCAAATCCGTTGTTAAATTAATTTATTTTTGTAAATAAAAAAATTTTCGCCATCGCAAATCCAATGCTAAATTAATTAATTTTTTTTAAATAAAAATTTTTTGTCATCACAAATCCATTACTATGTTGATTACAAACTTAATTATAATGTCATCAATTAAATTGCTATCACAAATCCGTCGTTGTTTGCGACGCCCTTTTTAGCGACGGATTACCATCGCTAAAAGCGATTAGCGATGGATTTGGTCATCGTTAATTTGATTTTTTTTCTTGTAGTGATATTCATTATAACTTTTGTTCAAGTATAATAGATCTTTTTATTGGTCTAGGACCTAAAGACATAGACTTGTTAATAGTCAAACTACATTAACAATTTATTGCGTCTGTTAAACTTTTATTTCTACTTGTTAAACTAACACAATTATAATAGGAAATTTTAACAATAACACAGGAGATTTACAATCCAAACTACACAATTGGTATTAGAATGGTTCACTGTATTGGAAAAACTACTAATTTAACATATGCTACCATAGAAATTAGTTTGAAAAAACTATGTCTGGACTGGTAGAAGAAAGAGTCTTTGTCGCTCGACCCTTATTATTGATGGGTACAAACTATACCTATTGGAAAACTAGAATAGAATTCTTCATCACAACTCTCGATACTACTACTTGGAGAGTGATTTAGAAATGATGGAAACTTCCAATGAAGGCAAGTGTTAGTCTGGAGAAGCAGAATTGCAATCAATTGATGACTGAACAGATGAATAGTATTATCTTGACAATGCAAATGCTAAAGCTTTGAATGCAATATTTGTTTGCAGTTAGACCAAAAGAATCCAAGTTGTTTTCAATTTGTCAAGCTGCAAAAGATGCATAGGAGAAATTACAAACAATATTTGAAAGAACAAGTACCGTTAAGATGTTAAAATTATAAATGTTAACAACACAGTTTGAGGAATTGAGGATTGATGAATATGAAATTGTTGATGTTTTTGGTAACAAGTTAAGAAACATTTCTAATCAAACTTTTTAACATGGAGATCAATATTCAGAAGAAAAGTTAATTCATAAGACATTGAGATCTTTACTACCAAGACTCCACGCTAAAGTTGATACTATTGAAGAATGCAGGGATGTTTTTTAGATGCGATTAGATGAATTAATGGGCTCTTTGCAAACATATGAGATGAGTCTTCAATCACACTCAAAGTCCAAAGAGAAAGGGGTTGCTTTAAAAGCAAAAGAGGATTTTAATGAGAATAAAATTGATAAGAAAGTTTGTTATTGACAAGAAGATTCAACAAAATATTGAGGAAGCAAAAGTAGATGAACAAATCCTTTAGTAGGCCATTCGACAAAAACCTAAAGCACAACAGAAAAGCAACACCAAGTAAAAAATCTCAGACAACAAGTAGGCACTCAGAGGATCAAAATGTTGAGAATGTGGTAGAATTAGTTATATTCAAGTTAACTGTAGAAATCTAAAGAATAAGTTGAAGAATAAGTCCAACAATACAACCTTGAACTATTGTGAGAACAATCCCGATTATCCTGTCGAAAACAGCACTGGTAGTGATGATGAGTTTGGTCAAGCAAGCAATGTCGTATTTAATATTGTCGTTAAAGAAGATACTGTTGAAAATTATAGTAATAAGTCTGACAATAATGATGATGAGAAAATGTTACCTGAACATTCCTATAGGAATATGAACTGATCTACGAAAAATGGCTTAAAAGGTGTGAATCAGATTAAAACAGTGAAAAAGGAAGTTCGCTGACTTCGACAACTCAATAGTTCACAATAATAAGAGATTGTCAAACTTCAACACCGAGTTCAACGGAGTGAAGAAACTTTAAAAGTCAGTAATCAAAAGTTAGAAGATGCTGAACAATCTATCAAAAAGGTTGAACTCTAGAAAAGTAAAATTAGATGAAGTTCTTTCTTTTGGAAGACCTCCACATGACAAAATAGGATTGGGTTTTGACAAGTCTAACAAACCTGTTGTAAGGCATTAAAATTTGATAAATGCTGGAAAAAAAAAGGACAATTAAGGAAGTACAAACCAAAGCCTAAAAGGCCACCTGTTTAATATGATTATTGTTCTCTTATAGATCATAGATGTAAGAATTGTCTTAAAAGAATTAAAAATCTTTAACATGGATGGAAGTTATCAAATCTGAGTTTGACAAAGGCAAGAAGTCTCCAAAAATGAAATGCATATAGACCAAAAACTGTGGTTCATACGTATTTAAAAGCAATCATAGAGGATGTATGGTATCATGGCAATGGTTGTTCAAAATATATGATAGGTAAGAAAGAATTTCTTGTAAACTATAAAGGCAAAAAAAGTGTATTGTTATATTTGGTAATGGCTCAAAAAACAAAGTTGTTGGAATCAAAATGTTAAACATTGAAGGTATGTCTAAATTTAGAACTTTATATGTTGATGGTCTGAAGGAAAATTTGGTATGTATAAGTTAGTTATATGATCATGATATGGTTGTTAACTTTTATAATATCAAAGATAAGTATCTTGTTGCTGATAATATTGGAATTTGTGTTATTTCTGGGAATAGAACATTTGAGAATTATTATCAGATTTGCACATCCAATAGTTATAACTATATGTTGGCTAAATTTGATGAAGTTGAGCTATGGTATCAAAAGCTAAGACATGTTACTTATAAACAGCTGGAGACACTAAGTTCAGCAAGAACTGTTCACAAATTACCAAAGCTAGGTAAATCTGTCAAAAGAATTTGTAGTTCTTGCCAAAGTGGAAAGTAGACTAAAATGCCACATTAAAAGGTTAACAAATTGTCATAACAACAGTCCTTGAGCTTGTTTACATAGATTTGTTCGGACCAACACAAACAGAGAACAGAGGTGGAAAAAGATATGTCATGGTATGTGTTGATGATTATTCTAAATTTACTTTGGTAAATTTTCTGAGTCAAAAATGTGATGCATTTGAAGCATTTTGAAAGTTATGTGTAAAGTTGCAAACTCAGAAAGGAGCTAAGTTGAAAAGATTGAGAAGTGATCATGGTAAAGAATTTGACAACAAACTGTGTGAACCATTCTGTGTTGAGAATGGTATTCAGGAGGAGTTTTCAACACCTGAAACACTCTAACAAAATGGTGTTGTTGAATAAAAAAATAGAATCATACAAGAAATGGTTATGAAAAGTGCTTTCTTGAATAAGTTCTTGCAAAAGAGGTATACGTTGAACAACCTAAGGGATTTCTTAATCCATAATTTCCTAATCATATTTACAGGTTAAAGAAAGCCCTTTATGAATTGAAGCAAGTGCCAATAGCATGATATGAAAGTCTAACAAAGTATTTGTTGAGACTGGGCTACAAGCAAGGGGGAGCTGATAAGACAATATTTGTTAAAAAGTTGGGAACAGACTTTATTATTGCAAAATTCTATGTCGGTGACATAGTATTCAGATCAACATTAAAACAGATGTCAAAAGAGTTCAATGAACTTATGCAAATAGAGTTTGATATAGGTATGGTTGGTAATCTAACATTCTTTCTTGGATTGCAGACCAAACAAATGAAAAATGGATATTTATCTCACAAACCAAGTATGGCAACAACTTAGTTAAGAAGTTTAACATGGAAGATTCAAAGTCTATCAAAACACCTATCAATGCTAGTTAGAAGTTGTCAAAGAATGAAAAATGGTAAGATGTAGATCAATATCTGTATTGAAGTAGGATTGGAGGATTATTGCATCTGACTGCTAGTTGTCCAAATATTTCTTAAATCATTGGAGCTTGTGAACTTCAGCCATATCCCAAAGAATCGCACTTAGAGGTTGTCAAGTGAATCCTTAAATATGTTTGTCATACTTCTGAATATGGAATCTACTTTAGCAAGGATTCGAATAGCTATCTTGCTGGCTTTAGTGATGCTGATTGGGTGGAGGACGTTCCTATCTAGGAAATAATCTTGTGTTATAGTACAACAAGAAATAGAATTCTATTTATTTGTCAACTGTTGAATCAAAATACATAGTTACTGAAAATTGTTGTACTCAGCTGTTATGAATGAACCAGATGCTGGAAGGCTATAGGACTGGATAGAGAGAACTAATTGTGTACTGTGACATTATAAGTGCAATTGATATATAAAATAATACAGTTCAACATAGCAGAACAAAATACATTAATATAATATATCACTTCATTAGAGAACTTATCGAACAACAAATTGTACAGATTGAACATGTTTCAACTCAAAAGTAAACTTACTGATACTTTACAAAATCTCTTGATACTACGCGGTTTAAAGAATTATAGAAAGCATTGTGACTCTACTTACTTTGCATAAATCTTATGGTGTCAAACTTATATAATATATATATATATATATATATATATATATATATTTTACAAAAGTAGAAAAACAAATAAAAAAAAGAGAATGATTATTCAGGATAAGTTGCAAACATACAGAAAGTGTGATATGATTTTAACTCTGTAGATATGCCAGTATAAGTGAATGTATACCAATCACATATCACATGAACCAATATCTTATTATGTTGGAAAATAGAATTATTTGTTTTCTTTTATAAAACAGAATGGTACTCATTTGCTAATGAAGGCACCTCACAACAAGCATCGATCGCTACATCATTAGATTAAGAAAAAGCACCATTAATGACCTTTATAAAATAAAATGTTGCATAAATAGAGGAAAAGGAGATTATGGCAATAGAATGGGGTAACAAGACTGAGAAAGCTAAAACTAAAGACACTTTGACCTATGACAAGGGTAAGAAGAGTGAGGGAAAAATTAAGGTAGATATTGACGAGTTTGAGACATAAAAACAAGATCAACAACCAAGAAGACAAAGACTAGAGCCTTAGGTAGGGAAAAAGGAAAAGAAGTGGCTATAAAGAAATCTAGAAGACAAGCTATGACTCCTAGGTATCATATTTTCTATGATGATACAAGTGGAGACCAATTTGGCATTATTTCTGATAGTGGAATATTGGTGGAACAGCAAATTGACCTATCTAAGCTTGTTAGCTTAGATCTTGAAGGTATTCTTCAGAATGTTAAATTGTTAGAGTCATTTAAGTTTAAGACAAAGTATAATGATACTTGATGTTGTGTGTGTAGTGTGTAGGGAATGTCTCAACAAAGTCACACAAATAGTCAAGTTTTAATTAAAACGCCACAATTATTTGCATACACATACTTTAAATAAATATGTCTATCATATAGTATAGAATCCTGATAATAAATATCAAATCCACATGAAATGTAGGAAGTACCTTATTTTACTCTAATCCCATTGTTTGGCCAATAAATTGATAAGATAAAATAAAAATAACTCTTCACATAGAAAATACATCAATCCCTCACATAAGATAAGTCACACATGGTCACAAACAAAATTAATCCAAGAGTAAGTAAAAAAGATAAGTCATGCAATTAAATGAAAATTTTCAAAATTAACCAAATACATAATGTTGATCTAGTCAATTAAATACCCAAATTAATATTGAAAGGATTGCCCTCAATTAAAATCCACTATCTCTTAAGTTATGAGTTTCTTATCTTTAGCCCAAATTGACGGTATATCTACCTCCTAAATTGGATCCAAAGAGCATTAGGCTCAAGCAATCCCAATTCCACATCTAAAAAGTGAAAAGTCCCTATCTCTTGGAAACATTTCACTTCATCAATCACCATGTTCTTTTTTCCAAAATACTTTCTCAAATTCATCAAGAAAAAAAAAATCTAGTAAATCAACTAATTTGGTATCCAACTTCTAACCGAATCTCTCAAAATCATTAGAATGAGATAAACCCAAATCAATCAATCTACACAATACAATCAAGTAATTGATTACTAAAGTAGACTTCAATTAAACCAAAAGAAATCCAATACAAAGTATAATAAGTGTTCATCCATTTAATTACAATTCAAATCAATATAACCCAACATTTATAAAATAAGATTACAAATAAAAATAGAGAAAAATTCACGAACAAGTGTGTTCCTCTTATTTCTTATAACATCCTTGAAAATGCTCTTTCCCTCCTCCAAGATGATCTTTATCCTTCTTTGGTGGCCTTTCTTGGTATTCTTAAGAGTTCTGACAGTGTTACTCTATAAGGATTCATACCCTAAAGGTTTATAATGGGGATATTTATAGGTTTTCTCCTTAAAATCCTATGAATTACAAAACAGGAATTGTTCTACTATATTGAATGGCACCGCTTATGTTAGCATATCTAGCGCTATTTCAACTATTTTTTTTAGATTCCAAAATATAAGTGGTGCCGGTTAAGTTGATTCAAATGACACAACCTTTTGAAGTATGATCCTTTGAAACGTCTGAAATTAAACGGTGTTGGTCATCTTGGCTTGAGTGGCACCGCTGCTTACTTTCTTTTTCTTTTTTTTTTTTCAACTCTTTTTGTGCTTTTCATCTTATTTCTTCGTCAAATATTCACTCTAAGTATTCTACACAAAACAAGATGAAACTATGAAAATGAACAGATATCTATCCAAGAATTCTTCACAATAATAACATAAATGACATGAAAATATGTATATTTTGAGCATTCATTACTCCCTCACACTTAAACTTTTATTTGTCCTCAAGCAAATTAACATTATCATTAACAAGTAATCAGCTATGAAAATTTAGAGTGATAAGCTTAGCAACAAGAATAATTCATCATGCAAGCAAATATAGTAAAAAATAATAGAGACATTATTCTTCCTTAAGCTTAAAAATTTAATCAAACACCTATTTTATCAAATTGGGACTATGTAAATTAACAAATTAAGTTAGGTTATTGGGATTAACAAATTGGGTCATTGAAGTAAAGGTAAACAAGTTTATAGTCATTCAACATGATTCACTATACTCTCTAAGTCAAGTATACAAACAAGGTGATTTATATAAATTAAGATTAAATAACCTACTCAAGTTTTGTAACTTTGAGGCATTATAATACAAATTAAAGAGTAAAATAGGAGCTTCACATCATTAGTTGTTTTTATCACACGTTCTTTTTCACCATAGGATATGCACTTTGCATTCCCCATCCTTTTTTCTTCTCAATTCCGTAAGTGCTATTAGTATCTTACCTCTTGCACCTTTTTTCCATCACAATGAATTGCAAAAATCAAAAGAAATGGAAATGCCACTAAACAAGAGATAGGCTAAAAATCAACACTTATATTTTATCACAATATTCTCCTCAATTCCTAAAAGATTTAGCTTCATAACATTTATTATTACATAAATAAAGTTAACCTAAATTCTCAAGACTTAATCTATACCACCTTTAATATGCGATTTTACATAATACCAACTCAATTATTAAATTAAATTTAAAAGCAACAAGAATAACAATAGCTCTACAAAATTATCGACATACATACCAAATAATTCATGAATATAAGTCCAAAACTTTCAAAATTTTTCAAAGAAAACACCAAGGAATAAGAGAACACCAAGTGATGTATAGATTCTTGCAAGAATAACGTTTAAACATCTCCCTCATACTTAAGCTAGATAATGCCTTTATTGGCTAAATATAAACTTCAAAGCAAGAATATTTAATAGGACTAAAAAGATAAAGTGGGAGAAGGTAAAACGATACTTCTCAAGTGTATGGTAACTCAATTTCTCATAGAATGTATAGAGAAAGAGAACTACCCAAAAGATTGTCTATAAGTCCTTGCAAAGAGAGGGGGGAAAAAACACTGAATAAAGTAGATCAAATAAAATAAAATAAGGTGAAATATAATAAAATAAGAGTTAATAAAGTCTAACAAAAAAAAAGTTTGAAGAAAGGTAGTAGGTAAATGTACTAAAATGAAAAAAAAAAAAAAAGGTACTACGACAAATAAACATCAATGATAACTGTCAGCTCCAAAATGTCCGCTCTGACCACCTTGTCCTCCGCTGCCTTCGAGTCTAGGGGCTTAATTCTGTCCCATATGCTAGCCAATAAACCTTCTTACCTCTGTTATCTGGCCTGCATATCTTCTATGATGAGTATTTGATTTTTCTGTGCCAAGGTTAACTACTCCAGCATAAGCCCAAACTCCGCAAAGAACTCTCCTTATTTTTCAAGAATCTTTATCTGATGTCCAATAACTTCTTGCTACTGAGTGATCATCTGATGCTACTATACTATCATCTGTTGCTACTCTACCGTACCTCTAAGCTTATCCATAGCCATCTCTAATCGAGCCAACTGAGATCCTATCTCGCCCTAGAACTCAACTGTAGAAGTTGATCACTAAACATTAGGTCTCTATTCCTGTGGCATTTCTACTATAGATGGAGGTGGATATGGACATGAGCCTACACTTTTATTGAACTCTAAGGTGTAAGCCACTTTTTGTTAGGCTCATCATAACTGTAGCCACAACTCATCAAGGTATGATTTGTGACGATCTCACTGGAAGTGGTAGAAACAGATATTTCACCATTAGTAGGAACATGAAAATGTGTGTGATGACCAAGGGCAAGATGAATGACTTATAGCTGTGGCTCGATGCTACTACCTCGAGCATATAAAAGACCAACAAGGAAGCTAAAGGAATGTCTTGAAAAAGAATCATCTTATGTATAGCATAAATATCAATCAATTGGGCTTCATTTATCCCACTGACCTGAGGACCAAAATTAAATCCCAATAGATATACAATCAAATGAAGATGCGGAGGCATGTTGTCATACGAACAACTGTAGAAGGTGATAATTCAGCTGTAGCTCCACTTTAGTAGCATAAAAATCTTAATCCATCTCAGATATGAACTTCTTGTTATGTGTGCCTATGTCTATCAGAGTTCCTTCACTCTAATACTCAATATTTGAGCTAGCACTGTCCTAGTTAAGTGGATGGAAACTCCTCTAATAGTAATGTATATTGTTCTAAGAATATTGTACTTCTTGTCCATAATATTTGCATAGAATTCCTTGACAAAAGCAGGATAATAAACACACTTTAAATCTAAAATAAGCCCCTATCCTAAGCATCTAAACATAGCCCCAACTTGTAGAAAAATTTCTAAAATTAGATTAATAATCCTCTCAATTAGAATTTTACTATTGACTCTTTCTTTACACCACTCATTACATCTCTAATATACAAATTGTCTCAAAGGAGTAGCAAGCTTAGAACCTGAAGATGGGGCCTAGGAAGAAAAGGATTCACCCCTCTTTCTTTTGATAGGAAATTCCCACGGCTTAACATCAATATCATCATCAATATCCATAGAATTAATCAAATCCAAAACAAAATTAAGTTTAGAGAGAAGAAAACACCAAAGTAACTGTGTGTAAAGACTGTTGGCAGCTTCAATGGCATGTTGTTCGCAGCTTTGAGTGTCACCGAACTCAGTAAATCTCAAAAAATACTTCGAAAATTTCAACCTTTCTTTAGTAGGTGTGAAGGGATTGTGAGAAAAAGATTAAAGCTTTGGTGAAGAAATGAAAAATTCAAGAGTGGGTAGTGTTTTAAACAATAATGAAGTGTAAGATTTCCCAAGAAATCAGAGTCAGATGAAAGAACTCAAAGGATGGGTAAAATAGGATCTTGAACTACACTAAGTATGGAAAAAGAAAAGGAGAGAATAGGTTAAGGGTTTCGGGAGGGGAGGGGAGGGGATGGTGTAGGGAGGAAAATGGCATAGAAATCTATCTTTAATGTCGGCTATACAATGTTAAGTAGCGCCATTCAATGTAATATAAGTGGCGCCACTTAAACCCTTAGTTCAAGCTATATCGTGTGAAATGACAGCATTTTTATTACTGTAATATGAGCGGTATTATTCAATATGAATGAAATGGTGCCATTCTTTCACACTATTTTAGTGGTTTCAACCTACTAAAATAAGTACCACTTAGAGTGAACTAATCGGTGCTAGTTAATTCATGTTCTTGCTTTTATTTTAATTGATTACTAAAATATGAAAGCAATTACAATAAACACTAACATGTAAATGAAAGCATAACAAAGTAGAGTAAAACAAATTGTTCGAATCATAAATAAACCAACATAATCAAAACAAAAAATAAGCAAACACAAACAAAGTAAAAATCAAAGTTGTCCAAGTGCAATAGTAAAGAAAGAAGAAATCAATGCTTTCCGCGCTCCTAGCGTAGATTGCTTTTGTGTTCCCAGGAAGAGTGTCACTTTGTCTGTCAGAGATCAGCTTTGCTAGTTGTCTAATTTGGTATTCTAAGTTGTGAATGGACAAATCTTGATTGCACATAGAAGCTTCTACACCTTGAAAACAAGAGTCCGTAGATAAAACTAGCTTGACAACTAATTCTTCAAGAGATGGCTTTGGAGGTTGTTGTTGTGGTGAAGGTAGTATATGATACGGCAATGGAAGTTGAGGCCTTATTTGAGCATTGGTTTGGAATCCTTATGGTCTATCTTATCCTTGTCCTTGGTTGCTTCATAAGAAGTTAGGATGGTTTTTTCACCCAAGATTTTAGGTATTTCCATAGGGGTTGTTCACTTGTTTTGCATTCCCAACAAAGTCTACTTACTTAAGAACTTGATCATTTGGAGAACCTATATTTTGGCACTCGTGATTTGGGTAACCACTCCCAAAAAAATCACAAAGCACGTCTTAGGTGTTGGGACCACCCACATTCATCTTCTCAATTTTCTTGGTAAAAGCTTTAAGGTTGGCCTCTAAAGCAGCTACATTATCCACAAGATGAATTATTTATGTTTTTATTCTTCGTGATACTCTCAATTTGCTCTGGAAGTTCTACTGAGTTCTTGTTTCTAGTAGTACCTCCTGAAAATGCATCAAACAACTGCTTAGCACCAAAATTCAACCCATTGTGAAACTTTGTATTAGCAATTCAAGATCTAATCAATAGTAAGGGCATATCCTTAATATCTCCTTCTGCTTCTCCTAACAATCATAGAAACTTTTGGATTCTATTTGAGTAAAAGCAAAGATATCATTCCTAAGTCTCGCAGTCCTAGCAGGAGGGACATACTTACCAAGAAATTTCTCTACTAATCTATTCCAAGTAGTTAAAAAACTGAGTGAAAGGGATTTTAACCATAACTTAATCTCTCAGAGAAAATGGAAAAAGTCTCAATCTAATAGCATCATTTTGAAGGTATCAAAAATTTCTAAGAAGTTTGTGATGTGTGCATTGGGGTCCTCATCCAGAAATCCATCAAACTGTACAAATTATTGTACCATTTGTATCACATTAAGCTTTATCTCAAAATTATTAGTATCTACTTGTGGCCTAGCAATACTTGAATCTACTCTACAAAAAGAAGGCCTAGAATAGTCTGTCATAATTCTTCTTCCATTCCCATTTCTATTTTGAGCATCATTCCCATGAACACAAATATGACTTCCAACATTATCCATATTTTCACTATCTCCCTCAAGAATACTCAATCTATCCACTTGATCAGTAAGTTGACTCAATAGATATCTTCTCTCTATTTCTTCTTTTCTAAGCTGTTTTAAAGTTCTCTTAATTTCAAAATCAAAATTTACAATAGCACCACAAAATCTTCTTTGCATGCACAAGAGAAATTATCTATTAATTCAAAACAAAATGCAAATTATTATGAACTCAAATAAAACTATAATAGAAATGCAAAACATAGCAAAGAATTATACCAATACAATAGAATAAATATAAGAAATATTCAAATAAATAAATAAAAAGAATATCAAAGAATGTATATAAAAAACTCATAATATTTACAATAGAACATGTACAACAACCTCCATACAAGTTAGTAATATTTACACATATTCAAATATACAAGGCTAAATTAATAAAACTTAAAATTTTAAAATATTACCATTCAATCCCAGATACCAATACCAAAAACTTGATGTTGTGCGTGTGATGTATAGTAAATATTCTCAAAAAAGCCACACAAATAGTCAAATTTTAATTAAAATGCTACAATTATTCACATACACATACTTTAGGTAAATATACCTATCATATAGTATAGAATCCTAACAGTAAATACCGAATCTATAGGAAAGGTAGCGAGTACCCTTACTTTGCTCTAATATCATTTTTGGCTAATAAATTGACAAAATAAAATAAAAATGACTCTTCACGTAGAAAATACACTAATCCTTTGTTGGAATGTATGCTCGAAAATAGATTATATATTTCTATATTTTGAAAAATAATAACAATATTTTATTCATTATGAGTTGTTTGTTTATTTATATTTGCAATTAAGGTCTAAATATGTTAGTAAATGATCTATGTAATTAAGCCATACTTTCATAATAAGGTATAAATCATAGGCTACTAATATACAGGCAAAAATGTTCTTGATCGATTGATAAAACTAGGCACTTCATTAAGATTTAAGGCATTACACTATAATTTCTAAATGGAAAATGGTTTACATTTAACCAGTGAGTAGTCCTCTCATGTCAATAATGTAAGCGTATTTGGAATATATAGAATTGAGCTACGCAATAGTAATCTTTATAAAAGTACTATAACAAATAAAGATTGGTCTATCACTGCTACTGCATGGACCAGTACCCTAAAATTTAAATATAAATTGGTTGTTTGGTGAAGCTGAATTTATGTATTTTGATGTATGATAAGTAAGGTCGTAGCGCAAGGCTAATAGCCTTGTACGTTGGGTGTACAACTCTAGTTAATTAAGACAAACTTGTATAATAAAGTTTCTATACTTCACTACGTGAAAATATCACTCCCTTGTAATTGTCTAGGATAATCTAAATAATCCAAGGCTCTGAAAACATGGCTATGTATGTATGCTTTTGGATAGCTCCCTGAGATAAGTAGGTAATATTGAAAGTAATGAATTATCGGACTAGATATCAAAGAATAATAGATGTTACTGAAAAAGGTATTAGTATATTTTTTCTATCTCAATGATAAGTGTTATGTAAATGGGTATTTTTATTATTATACCTATAGGTCAAAAACACTGTATTTGCAATATTATTTTTGAGGTCAATATTTTCATATAGTTATAAATAAAATATTTAAAATGATAAAATACAGCTATTTGTTAGTAAAGATATTTTAATCATTTTAGTAGCCAAGAATGATGTCTTTTGGTCCTCCGAGTAGATCAAATAGCCACAATAAATTTATTTACTATATCGACTTATTAAGTGAAATTAATATTGAAAGATTATTCTAGGAGTCCAATAATTATTTATTTGGGTTAGAATAATATATTAGGCCAATTTAATTTATTTATTTATTTATTTTATGTAGTTTTATATTAGGTCTAAGTGAATCAATTAATTAATAAAAGAGTTATTTAATCAATTTTGGACTGATTAAGGATAAACCATGGCCACCAGGGTTGTTAAGACAACAAGGGATTTTTAGAAATCCTAGCTACCGCCTCAAAGTTGAAAAAAAAATAAAGGAAATAAAGGAAAAAAGCAAAGATGGTGGAAGAATTAAAAAGAAGTTGTTTTGTTTTGTTAAGATATGCATGCCACTGTATGATTCCTATTCACGTAGGAAAACATTAAGAACAACAACAGTTTTTTCTTCTTAAGGCCACAGCTGTTCTTTCTTTTCGGCTTTGTTCTTAAACTAGGTCTTTCTTATTCTTCCATTATTGATTAACCTAGTTTTCTTTCATCGGTAGATAGTCTATAGGTGGTTTGAGAATACTCTGGAAGATTAACAATTAGCAATTTTGCTATGCATGCTTGATGCAAAAGAATCGATACTTAGCTAGGATTCCTATGGAATAAGTAATCGTGACAAATCAAAGCGTTCTGTCAAACCCAATTTCTTCTGAACCTAAGCACCCTAAAAGTAAGTTCTTCTAAACTATGGCACGAGAAAATTTTTAAATTACATATTTTTGCTCGTATTTTAATTTCTTGCAATCCTTCAAGTGGTATTAGAGCAATAGTTCTAATCTAGGAGCATACTTATGGTTAATAATCGGAAAGTTGGTTTCTTTAGTAATTAAAAATTTTAATCTATGTGATTGTTTGGATCCTGCGTGATTTTTTATATGGGTAGATATTATGTACGCCTCGTGTGTGGAGGCATAGGCATTTGTATTATTATTATTATTCGTTTTTCCCTAGAACTTGTGTACGCCTCATTTTGAAAGATATAGCCAATTGATATTGTATTTCAATTTAATCTACTAGAATTTTTGTAACATTGTTGGTTCCTGAACAATGGTGAAATCCCACGGAAGAAAACGGAAGAAATTCAAAACGGAGAAACAACAACCTTCTGGGAACAAACGGTGACCGACTTGAAGAAAATATTGAAAGCCAGCCCGGGAATCCCCTAGGTTGTCCACGACTACCCTTCACAAGAAAGAAAGCTGGTCAATGACTTAATACAATTAAGGTGGCCACCAGCTACTCAATACAGGGATGACAATCCATGGCTTGAAGAAGCCATGGACCAACTATGTACTATAAAAAAGTCAGTCCTTAGCTTTCTTAAGCCATGGACCAACTCTGTGTGTGGAAAAGGAACTATCCGCCAGCTTAAGTGGAGGAAAGGACCGGGTTTTGTCCATGAATTGTCCAGTTCGGGTTGTGGTTTGATTTTTCAGTTTAGGTCTTCCTTATAGAGCTATTGTATTTCCTTTTTCCTTGTAATTTTTATTTTCTTTTTTGGTCTTATATCACATGAAGTTATTTTTCTTGCAATGGTTTATTTATGGTGATAAATAATTTTGCATGAAAATGGTTAATAAAGGAGGAACCACCTTAGGATTAAACAAGATCATTTTAATTTATTATTATGATGTTTAATTAATTATTTGGTCACATAAAGATTAAAGGATAGAAATAGCATGTAAAAGGTTTATTTTTGGAAGCATGATTATTTATTTAATTTTTGTGATTGAATGCACAAGTCTTTGAGAAATTAATTTTTACTTAGATAAAACAATTAAGAAAAATATTTTAAAAAGGAGCTAAGAATTTAAAATAAAATCCATGACTTATTCTTCCAAAGGATTTTATCCTTGACATGAAGAATAATTTGAATTTTAGTATTTGAATTTTAGTTCCTAGAAAGGGTTTTTAACTTAAATAATAAAAATAAAAATTTATAGTTTATTCTCTTAAATGGTATTATCCTTAACATAGAGAATAATGGTAGAATTTTTTTATTTTTATTAAAAATTAATGAAAACCAAATATTTTTAAAAAATATTTTTTTCAAAAACCTATTTTCTCAAAAGATTAAACGAGAAAGGAGTTTCAACGGCTCCACGACTTCCATTATGGATTTCTATTAAAGATTGTGATTATCCTCATATTATTCTATGCATGACCCCCTATATTATGGGTTTTTACGAGCATCTAGAACAAATAGAGAAATTATAATTAATGTTTAGGATATATGTTAGTATCGACCAACCTATGTTGGAGATATTAACATTAGATTATCCGTAAGTAATGAGAATAGTGGCAATCCCATCGATAGAACTATTTCTAGATTGTTACCTATTAAGAAGGTTTAATTAATGATAGTTATAGACTTAACTTAGAAAATTGTTAACCTCATACAAAACTCTGTCAATTCTTCTAAGAGTCGAATTTTTCATATTTTTCATATTGATTTTAATATGTTAACCATATCATGGATATGATATGATCTTTATATGTGCATTTTTATATGTTTTCTCAAATCAAATATTTTTCTTAATGAAGTTTTTTTAATCAATAGAAATATCTGGTTTCAATCTTTTGTCCATTATTCTTAAGGAGAATAAGTTAATTAGACCAAATTATGTGGATTAGAAAAGAAATTTAAACAAAGTACTCACAACTGAGGAGTATAAACATGTTCTGACTGACCCTTATCCTGAAATTAGAAAATTTTTCACAGACTAAAACCATGAGACTGAGAGGGCATGGAAGAAAGCAGATAAAATGGCGAGAGGTTATGTGTTTACTTCAATGTTCAATATTCTTTAGTCTAAGCATGAGAACATGTCTACTATGTATAATATTGATATATTATTGTGTTCCATGTTTGTGATAGGAGCCAACCCACAGGGTAAGAAGCTCTTAAGGCAATAATGGACACTAGGATGGCTGGGGGCACTCGTTCGTGAATATGTACTTAAGATGATTGCCCATTTCAAGAAGGCTGGGGTCTTAAGGGCAACAATCGATCCTAAGAATCGAATTAACATAGTTCTTGAAACTTTTTCAGATTCATACTCTCAATTCAAGTTGAACTATAATATGAATAAGTTGAGTATATCTTTGAATGAGTTGATGAAAGAACTCCAAACTACTGAGAAAATTATTAAACATGTGTCAAAGGTTTTGGTTGCTCATTTTGTTTTATCTTCTAGAATTAGAGCCTAACCTAGGAAGTTTAAGAAGAAAAAGGCCCAGAATAATATAGGTGCACAATCTAAGGCGTGTAAATCTAGTCCATTCAAGCCTAATATGAAGCCCAAAGGAAAATACTTCAAGTGTAGCAAGAAATGGCACTTCAAAAAGGATTATCTCGATTTTTTAGTCAAGCGCTCCTCAAGTATTGCTCTTTATTTAGAGTCTATTTCAATGGTTGGATCTTCATCCACTTCGATTGTTGATTCCGAAATCACTGACCATATCTGTAACTCTTTGTAGGGGTTCAACAAGGTATGGAGACTCGTAGAGGAGAGTATGGACTTAGAATTAGCAACGGAGCATAAGTGCATGCCAAGGCAGTG
This sequence comes from Voacanga thouarsii, assembly GCA_026120185.1. NCBI lineage: Eukaryota > Viridiplantae > Streptophyta > Magnoliopsida > Gentianales > Apocynaceae > Voacanga > Voacanga thouarsii. The sequence goes on from JANUWF010001699.1 coordinate 626,594, forward strand.
GGAGACTTGAAACTTTTATTTGATTGTAATTGGATTTTAGTATTAAAAGTTATTTTATATATTTATAATTTTAAACAGAATTTGATTTCAATTTCAATATTAATTAATCAAAGATATTTTATTTCTTTCCATTCCAGTGTTTCAATCAGTAAAGATGAAAAAAATTATTTGTTTTGGAAACATGTATGGCAATCTCTTTTATGTTAATCCTATAAGTCGTCAAATAAATAATACTCAAACCGAACCTAATAATAATAAGAGAAAAATTGCATCAAATAACTCGTATTTTGATACTTAAGATTAGGATATATATAAACCCTAATCAGATTCAGATGTTAATCTAAAATGGGTCTTTGGACTTATTAAAATTGAAAGAATGGTCTCAGTGTGAATCTTGTCTTATGGGTTAAATGACCAAAAGATCTTTTACTCAAACAGGGGGAAAGGGAAAAGGGCTAAAGAAATACTTGAATTAGCTCATACTGATGTTTGTGGTCCTATGTCTACACCTGCTAGAGGTGGATATGAATACTTCACCACGTTCACAGACAATCATATTCGTTTTAGTTACGTTTACTTGATGAGGCTCAAGTCTTACTCCTTTGATAAATTCAGAGAGTTTAAAGTTGAAGTGAAGCATCAAATAAGTAAGTTAATTAAAAAGTTAAGATCTAAACATGGTAGGGAATATCTTTTTGGCGAATTCAAGGGCTACTTGGCACATTGGGGAATAGTATCTCAATTAACTATGTCTGAGACTTCCTAATAGAATGGAGTAGCTGAGAGAATAAATAAAATTTTGATGAAAATGGTCAAGAGCATGATGAGTCATGTAACTTTTTCTATTTATTTTTGGGAAAATGCTTTAGAAATAACAGTATATATTCTAAACTTGGTGCCTTTTAAATCAGTGCTTAGGACACCTAATGAGATGTAAACTAATGTAAGCTCAGTATGAATCATCTCAAGGTATGGGATTGTCTAGCTTATATACTGACTAAGAGAAGTAAGTTAGATCTAATATTAGAATTGTGCTACTTTATAGGGTATTAAAAAAGAACAAGGGGTGGATTCTTTTATCATCTTCAACAGCAAAAGATACTTGTAAGTACTCATGTGTTAGAATTATGCCCTAGAACTAATCCATATGCTAATGTATTTTGCATTTTTATTTAATAAAAGTATTCTTCATCTTTCAATTTCCCTGTTTCATATATATATATATATATATATATATATATATATATATATATATATATATAAAACTGATAAATAAAATATCAAGTACAATGTATAGTGTTAAGAAAATCATGATAGAGATCATGATATGAGATTCTCACTACACTATGTAGTGTTTGTACTTAAATAATCCCTGATCATAGTATTAATAAGATCGAACATTATTAATACATGAAAACCAGCACATACTATACTTCTTGATCGGATCAAACTGTGGTTCTCACATCTGTGAGTATTGTGATACTTAAAATTAACACGTGAATACTTGTTACATAAACAAGTACATTAGACTACCTAACTATGAAAAAAATACATGAATAACTATTTAGTGTTAGTAATAGATTCTCATTATATAAAAAACATAAGTATCCTTAGATTTGAGATCTCCAAAGTACTTTATATACTAAGTATTGTACTTTGATTTCTATCCTTAGAATCTCTTCATAACGGCCTATAGGGAGAACATTGGGTATAGTGTGAAGTATATGAAAGTAGTTGAAATGATCAACAAAAGATTCATCACTCCTAACAGTAGCAGAGTATATTTCACAGTCATTTGTAGAGAATCATTACTTAAGAATTCCTTAGTCAGGGCAATTATGTGTTGAAAATAGTTCTAAATGATACACAGGTTGGGTAATGAATTTTGAAACAGATACTAATAAATTCGGGTTAAAATAAATTATATTCTAGATGAAATTGACACTAATTCAATACTCTAAACTCAATAAAATATAGGATGATGAAAGGAGTTTATTGCGCTAAGATTTTACTATTAAAAAGTTTATATCAAACTACTTAACTTTCTGAATTTTTGGGTGGTCACTATGCATTGTAAGATATTGTTCATGATCTGTTAAATATAAATTTATTAATTAATAAATTAATAAATTAATTCTAATTAAAATTAATATAATAATTATAATTATCGAGGTTTACTGGTTCTATAGTGATTAAAATTAGTTCATATTTTACTACTATTAGACTAGAAAACCTAATAGGTCACACACAATAGAAGAATTAGTACTTAAGATATTATATGATAATATTTAGTGTTAATTTGTGAGAAAAAATAATTTTATGACTAAATTATAAATAATTATAATTTGTTAGGGCTAAATTGTGATTATTAAATGCTTTGAGCTTAATTACAATTAAAGAATCCCAAGCCTACATAATTATGGAAAAATAGTGTTATTATTTCCTAAAAAGTTTAGGAAATTGAAAAGGCTTTATGGTTGTTGTTTCCTAAAAGGTTTAGGAAGACACAAACAGTGTTCACGTAATTTTCTCAAAAGGCAGTGAACATATAAGGAAACAGATTGCAGCTTTCCATGTGTGCTTGAGGTGGTGCAAAAGTACATATTTATATGCTGCACGCGGTTCTTGTGTGGGAAAAATCCATAGAAAAAAAATACAACATCCTCTTTTTCATTATTTCTTCTCCCAATTAAAATTATATTAGCCACAAAAATATTAAAAAATTGCTAGCAAAATTATTCTCTGGTGGTTTCTTTGAGTACAATCTTCGTATGGATTATTATTATTAGAGAAATCTCTACGCTTAGAATTTAGTGGTTCACGGCTTGAATAATTTCCGGATGAGTTCTGTACACGTAGAGAAGAATTTTAAAAGTTGCATTTTTGAGTAATGAAAATTTTCTCTATTGCCTTGACCTGTTTAATTACATATGAGTGATTCATTTACGTGGATTTTGTTTTAATTTCCTCCACGCATAAATTGTTTTGCACGATCAAAATCTAACATCATGCTGGATACTTGAAGGATGAGCAAAACATATCCACTAAGGTCTCAAGTAAGGTGGAATTGGAAGAGAAGTCAAGCGATATTTCAACTTCTAGTATGCCAATTAAGGAACCTAAAGAGGCACAATTAGACGTTCCTATACAGTCCTAGCTATGTTCTAGTGGGAGGATATCGAGGGTTCTAAAAAGATGAGTTGGAAAAGCCTTTAATGTAGTTACCAATGGCATATAGACCGACCCTCGTGGTTTCAGACTATGCTGGGCCAATCCTGCCTCTGCTCAAATTGTGCTAGTCCGGGCCCAGGGCCAAAACTCTAGGCACGGCACGCCCCCCCTTTAGGACCGTAGGCCAGTTCATGAGCCTCTCTCTTCCTTTTTTTTTCCCTTAATGTACTTTTGTTTTTTAATTTTTTTATTACTAAATAACACAATTATTTAAAATTATAAACAAGTCACCTTGAAGTGATGGGGATTTGGCTTGGGCCCCTATTGTTTATATTAATTAATAAAATAAAAATTACATAAGAGGGGGACTTGATACCTAAATCTTTTTAAAATGTTACAATGATTAATATATATATATATATATATATCTTGAAAATAAAATTAAATGATTATATAATACTATTTATCCTAATTGTTCAAAATACTAACTACTTGGCTTACCATATTCTTCATCTAAGTCATCATCAATAATACACGAATTAGTCATCCTATCACTACAACAATCTAAACGTTTAGGGACACTAATTAATTTGTTTTGAGACTCTAATTTGTGTCATGAGATTATTTATTGACGCTTTTATAAATGTCCCCACATGCATTGCTAAAACTGGTGTCGCCAAAGAATTTTACGATGCAAGAATTTGCGTCGGTAAATTAAGTTACCGACCTTTTCTCATAAGCGTCTATAAATTTACCGATACTTCTCCTATAAGCGTCTCTAAATTTACCGATGCTTTGCCTATAAGCATCTCTAAATTTACTACGCTTAAATTCTCTAATGTCATTAACATAACGACATTTTTTAAAAATGTCCCAAAATTTCTGACACAAAATTCTGACTCTCTCTACTTTTCTGACTGCGTTTTATGTTTATAACGTCTCAAAATTGGCGATACTTCATTCTATAAATGTCCCAAAAAATAATGACACATAAATATAATTTCGTCCCTTTTTTTGCCACGTAATCAATCATAATGTCCTAGTTTTGACCTCACTTTATTTTAAACATCCCAAAGTTGACAATTATTATATTTTATTAGTTGATTTTTTTTTTTGTAATTTAAAATCTCATAAGAAATATTTCTTTTTACATTATACAATAGAAAGCTATAAAGTAATCATAATTTTGAAACAAAAAGAATAATATTTATTGAAATAAATCGTATAAATTAAAACAAAATTTAAATACTCATACTCAAAAGCATTTTACCAAATGTCTAACTACAATATAAATCAAACTAAATATAAATGTTCAATTTCATTGGTAAACATAATAATAATAATAATAATAATAATAATAATAATAATAATAATAATAATAATAATAATAATAATAATAATAATAATAATAATAATAATAATAATAATAATAATAAGTCTTCATATTTCTGCAAGTTGATGGAAAGTCCAATAGCCCTGCACATCAAATAAAGAAGACAATGGTAAACATTTAAAAGATTTATCCCAAAAACTCTCAAGTCTAACAAGTATACTTTGTTCTTGAGGAGTCAAGAACTAAAATTCCTAATGGAGAATGAAAAAAAAAAATGCATCCCAAATGTCAAAATAACTTGGGATCAACTAAAAATCATTGCAAACATCCCGGAGTTGACATTTGCGCTCTCCAAAATAACAAGATAAGCATTGCAAAGCATGTGATCAATGTCCAATTAAGAAATGTAGTCAAGTACACCCCCCAACTAATGGTATCATTTCAAAGACTCAAAATTAGTAGCATGCAAACATAGACATGAAAAGACGCAGAGATGTAACAAACTAGCAAAAAGAGAAAATGTAAGGAAAATTTCACCTCTAGTTCAGGTGAATAAGATGAATAGGTTTCTCATAAAAATGCATCCACAAATGTACAAACAATGAAACAACATCCATAGAAATGCTAAAGGGATGTAAGACAAAACACCTGTTGGTTTAGTATTATTTGATATAGAAATGGTAGCCTCAGCCCAAGTAGGATAAAGCAATTGCTGACGAAGTGTTCCCAGTACCATATATGGCTTTTGAGGCAGGAAAAACACATATTTAGAAGTTCTCTCACTAAACCTTCCTAGATTTCCTTCCATTTTGCTTGCTGAACAGACATCTAGAGATATTGCGGGCTGAGGATCCCTTGCATCTCTAGTGTAGAAAGTTATTTTTCCCTGACCAGAATTCCAAAGACCTGCGACGACTCTCAGTAACGAAGTTTTACCACTTCCGCTTGGTCCTATAATCTACTAAGGAAGCAATAAACAGTAAGGATATCTTTTATGGTATCTTACCAACTTAATACACAATGGAACAATAAATATGAAAACCAAACCAGCAAGTGATTCTTCTCATATATCTCCACTGGCAAGTCTCTAATAAGAATTTCTCCACTCATGGGTGTCAGAAGGGTCAAATGATCAATATCCAGTAATTTTGGATACTTAACAAGGGGCTTAGATCCATTTGAATCCAAAGCATCTGGAGTATTTACAGCACAATATCGAAGCTGAATTTCCTCCATGGGGTCACAGACATATTTAGCATTCTTAGTATCCAAGATATCATCAAATTCACCTGCATATTGGTCTCTTATGTTAAGTTGACAGGTGAAAAAAAAAATTCAGGCATCCAAATGAGCAGGACTGTACCCAAATTCAGTATGTTAAGCATGAAAATCTATATAAAGCCAACCACTGGAAGAGAAGAAGTTCAAAAATAATTAGTAAATGTAAAATAAAGATTCACTTTTGGGATTTAGCAGAGTTAATCATTACTTGGAAAAATAGAAGAGGACGTAGGAATTTCAGGACACAAAAGGAGGCTCAGTGACATATCCAACTTAAGCAACTACCACATCATTTCCTCTGGTGAAGTGCACATGTTCCATGCGAAACTCAATCAAGCAAAAGAATGAGAATAGCAACTCTAAAACATTTATTGAAATCAAATCATGCATAGATGTCATTTTTGTACATTTGCAATACCAGGGCACAACAGGCACAGTAGGATTTGGGAAGGTTCACTTTGCTCTGAGTGATTGCTCAAACTCAAATAGGCCTTCCACAAGTCAAATCTTGGCAGTGGATAGAGTCAACTTGGGAAGGTATCGACCCGCCTCCCCCCACCCCACACCAAATGCAACAAGAAAACAAAATTGAGCTCCAATGATTATTGAATTAGGAGAGCCAAGAACTAATATTTCTAAACAGTGAATAAAATCAACCCACACAAATCAAAAGATTGAGTTTTCAGGAAATATGATGATAAAGTACGCTTATGATAATTTTTGTTTATAAATATATCTTCCTATATCTAATAAGTTGCACTCATACACATCTAACCCAACATTATTTGAATAAGATTAACATAGTTACTTCCGAACTTCCATGGCATAACCTCAGAGTAAACAGAAATAAGGAACTATATATGACCTATTTTCGGTATGAATAGTTTAGTTTGACTTGACAGAAGCCACTTTCAATGATAATAACTGAATTTACAATATAAATGACCAAAAGCCTTATCTGGGAGAGCAGGAGGCGGACGAAGCGGAATTTCAAGCTCCAATGGAGGACCAACAGGTTTTTCCCTCACTTTAGCCTCAACATGTTCTTCCTCAAAGTCATAATGGCCCTCCTCATCAGCTAGCATATCCTCTGGCTTAAGTTCCTTGTCATAGCTCCCTTCCTCTTCCATCGGAGATCTCTGCGAGAAGGAAAAAAACAACTGTATATTTGAGATATACAAACAATGAAACAACATCCATAGAAATGAAAAAGCCAAATAAAGATTTGGTATTTTCATCTAATACAAACATTTGACTGTTCTTCAATTTGGTTTTGAGCTTCATATTCTACAGGTTCTTCATCATCATAGTCCCCAAATACATCACGAATTTCTGGAGCTGAGTGCAAAAAATGAGCATCATTTTTCTCTTGACTAGGTGATCTGACATTGATATCCAAACACAACAAATTAGTGTGTGAAACCACAAGAGATCACAGAATCACTCTATAGTCCAAGTTATCAAAAAGAAGAAAAACATCATTCTTCTGGATTGTCAAGGAGATCTTGGTATACAAACCAGCATTGTTCTTATTTTCTTTGAAGAAAAAACCTCAGATATAAAGAAGGAGGAAATGGTATAAAAAAAAGTGTAGCCACGTGGTTGCGTTTCACTATCAGAATTTGAAGCATTCATTTGAAGTGCTTCTGCTGCAAATTCGCCTTGATTGTTGAGTGCAAAATTTTCACCAAATTGAAGTCTCTAGAGTCAATAAACTGTAGAGACTAATAAATACAAACTCAAATGCAAAATTTTCACCAATTGAATATCAACTAAGTAAGCCTAAAGCCAATTAACATTCCAAATAAGCTGGGGAGTGATTATTCACAACTTATATAGCAAATAGCTGAACTAATCTCAAATATGTAGTACAAAAGCAGCAGCAGAATGAAAATCAAACGATAAATTTCAGCTTTTCCTTTCAGAAATTTACGTATAAACAAAAGACAAATCGGAGAAGAAATGAGAAGCAAATATCTGCTCTCAGGTTCAAAGTAGTCAAATTTAGAACATTAGCTAATCCAATTGAGAATGATGAAGTAAAAGTCAAAACCCTTAACAAAAGGTGGGAAAGACTCACATTGCTGCCTTTCCATGTCTGGTAAATCCGTAAACCATCCGAACCGTTAGTGGATCCAGAAAGCGGATCGGTCCGCTTGGGTGGAGGAGCCACATACATCTCTTGTCCCCTTTCTTTCCCTAAAGTCTCAACTCGAAATCTCCAGCACATCACCAACTATACAGAGCCAATAGCAAATATAAAATTAGACATAAACCAAGAGAAAGTAAAGGAGACAGCACTAGCATCTTAAAAGTCCGACCATAAAATTAGAAACAAATTCATCCGATTCCGGCGACTTTTGATATGGCTTAACAGTGGACTTTAAGGCCAACAAGCCATGAGAGCAAAGGATGTGTTTGGGCAGAAACCAGGAAGAAAAAAAAAAAGGCAAAGGAGAGAAAAGGGTTTGTTGAGTGTGCGCTGCTAACAATGATGCTATATTTTTTTATTTTTTGATATTTTATTCTAAACATTGAGAATATCATTATTATAGGGATATTTTTAATTAATGATGAAAAAAAGTGTAGTTAGAATAGATTTTTTTTTTAATATTACGACGCATTTCCATTAACGTCGGGAAAATATATCAAATATCGACACTGTAATTAAAAAATGACGCTATATTTTTTATTTGGTGACATTTTATTTTAAACGTCTGCAATGTCATTATTATAGGGACGTTTTTAATTAATGACGTAAAAAAAGTGTAGTCAGAATAAATTTTTGTTGTAGTGTATCCTTGTTAGTGAAACAACTGTTGCAACACATTAACATCTCCAAAGTATGAAAAGCCAATCGAGACCTTATTTTATCAATTACTCGAGCGTTCTCACTAAAGATACTTTCTTATTATACTGTGGAGATAGGTGGTGTCAAAAGATCATGTGCCATTTTGGATAAAATTGGATATTCCTTTACATGATCCTTTCCACCAACCACAAATGTCAAAATATTTATCCTCATTTTCTACCAGAAGTTACATCTTGTAAATTGTTATCTTATTTTAGGTGGCAGATAATCTTCTTTGACACTTCATGATACCTTATGGATTAAATTTTGATGAAATCGAAAAAGTAGATCTTCGTGATAGTTGAAATTGACTACTAGATGATAATGATGAATCTTCCTCACTGATAGTAGTAAAAATAGAATAAAAAAAAATTCAAACTCATACAAGTTATATATCAGATAGCACTTTAGCCATTTTATCTTTTATGTCTTTTATCATGAGTTGCTTAAGTATTAAAGATTCATCAAAATCTAATTTTTCGTAAAGTTATTCAATAATACTACAAAATCCAAGAGTTTTTACTCGATGATCTAAACACAATGCCATGTAATATAAAATACGAATATCTTTAGAATATTTCTTATATTTTCAAAATACTTTTCATAAAATAACCATATTGGCGATACTTCATATACTCACTAAAAATATATGTTACCTTAACAAGTGTAAGAAGAATATAATAAATAGTGGGATAATAAATCTTGATAAAAGTTTAGTTACTTCTTTAAAAGTAATTAAAACTATTGAAAATGCAATACAATTTTCAAAATAAGTATCAGTGAGTTGAGGTTGAAAATGTTACTATTACAAAATTTAATACGTTGATTTTGATAAGGTATAACACTTTCAAACATATCAAAAGTTAAATTCTATCTAATTTTACAATCTAATCTAATTTTTTAAAAAGAAATACACTGTTCTCGGCATAAAGCTTTAAAATTTTTAAGCAGGTTAGAGAAATTTTAATAAATAAAATAACATTTTTAATTATATTAATAGTATCATCAATATATTTATATCCTTCCTTAACACTAAAATTAAATATTTGATAAGCACACTTAGTATGAAATAAAATACCATCTAATATAGGATTCATATTATTTTTCAAAATTGTTATGGCAAAATCATTATTTGAAGCATTATCTAAGAAAATAGAAATAATTTTGTTTCATATTTTATATTCACGACATATTTGAGTAATCATTCTAGCAATTACTACTTACATGAGGATATCTAAATAATTCTTTTTTATACTAATCAATCATGATCGATCCAATGATGTGTAATGCACAAATAAGCCTTATTAGTACCTGTACTCTAATTGTTAGAAGTAAGAGCAAATTTTCAATTATAAGAATCAAACATAGTAATACAATACTCTTTCATCTCTTTGTATATCTTTATTCTATTATTTTTTAATGTTGTTTTAGAAATCCTTTTAAACGAAGGTTGGCAATGGTATTGCATAAATTGTTCATAAAATGGATTTTTTGAAAAAATAAAAGGTAATTTAGTTTTAACAAACATTTTAGCAAATATAGTTCAAGTTTTTTAATGATTATATTAAAAATTACTTATAATTTGACCTCCTGTAATATAGATTTGTTATTAATTAAGTAGGTTTTTTAACTAATCATTATGTATGTGTCTAACTAAATTTCTTGTCTCTTCTCCCTTCTTATGTCCATATACCACCTTACAAATTTTATATATTACTCTATTATTATCGTTATCATTTTCAAAAAGATTCCAAACCGTAGAGATTTTTGGTTTAGCTACAGCTTGCGAACATTCAGTATCAACCTGAGACACACCCATATTAGATTCATTTGATTAATACTTAGAGTTGGTTCTTGTACACTAATTCTAGGCCTTTATTTTTATTACTTGTTTCATTATTTATTAAATTCAAGGTTAGATCTATATTAAATTAAAAATGTGCAGATGATTGTGAAGAAAAATAATAATATTGATATGGATCCATTTTTCAAATATTTATTATGTAGACTAAACAAGAATAATCAATTAAAACTTAAATAAAAGTTTGAAGAAATAAATAAGAATTCAAATAAAATGAAACACTACAAGAAAAATGCACTTTAGTGACGGAAATTAGCGACGGCTTTGTTACCGTCGCTAATTTGCGACGGAATAGCGACGGCAAACAAAAATTTTTAATTTAAATTTATTTTTTAAAAATTTGTCAAAAGCCATAGCTAATCCCTCGCTAATTAGTCCCTCGCTAATTAGAGAGGGATTAGCTACGGCATTTGAACAATTAATTAGTATTACCGTAGCTAATCCCTCGCTACTTAGCAAGGGATTAACTACGGATTCTTGTCCCTCGTTAATTAGCAAGGGATTAGCTACGGCATACGTACTTAGAACTTACACTAAATTAATTGAAAATGCCGTAGCTAATCCCTCACTAATTAGCGAGGGATTAGTTACGGTATCGTAATTAACACTAATACTAATCAATGTCGTAGCTAATCCCTCGCTAATTAGCAAGGGATTAGCTACAGCTTATTGTCCCTCGCTAATTAGCAAGGGATTAGCTACGGCTTCAGAATCCCTCGCTAATCTGTCGCTAATTTACAAAAAAAAAATACTATATAATTAATATAAAGAACAAAAAATCACAAGAATATTAATAGCCTAGTAGTGGAGCACGTGCTCCCCCCACAACAAGGACGCGGGTTCGAGCCCCGTGTCCGACATAATCTCAAAAAATTATCTGGGTCGGGTCGGTGGTCGGACCGAACCGGTTACGCCAGGTCTTGACTAATTAATTTTTTTTTAATAAAATTCGTTGGCCGTCGCTAATCCGTCACTAAATTTGGCCGTCGCTATTTAGCGACAGATTAGCAACAACCTTAATTGCAAATTTAATTATAAATATCATTACTTAATATCTGTCGCTATTTGCGACGCCAGTCTTAGCGAGGGTAAAAATCCGTCGCTAATCCATCGCTAAACTCAATTAGCGACGGATTAGCGACAAATTTGACCGTCGCTAAATTGTTGTTTTCTTGTAGTGAAATAAAGTATTAGCAAATAATGAAATAAGAGAATTGAAAAATATAAATAATTAGTAAATTAACTTAAAATAAAATAAATAACTAAAACAAATAAATATTAAATAAAGTTAAAAAATAAGAATGTATGATTAAAAAACACTAATTAATTGATGGCCAAGAAACAATAACACTTTATTGAGCTTTATTTCTTATCTTCTTTAACACTTAAACTATCCACTATTCCGCCACTTAATAATCTTTCAAAATATGAAGATTTTACTTGAAGAATTTTAAAAAAATATATAAAAGATAAATTCTATTCTAACACTTTTTGTAGAGGAAATGGAGAGAATTGAAGATTATGAGAGAAAGAAGAATGAAAATAGAGAGTTAGAGAGAATTGGAGAGAGGTAGAGAGTATTTGTTGCGTTTTGGAGTGAATTATGGGATATTTATAGAGTTCTAGAGATTGGCGTGTGAAATAGCCATAGGGGGGCCAAAAAGCAATGAAAAAAACTTAACTTGTGTGTGTTGGGGTCAAATTGTTAAAAAAAAAAATAGAAAACTATTATGTAATGGCTATCTACGCAGGCCAACCCGTGACGAATCGCTTATCGGGATAGACTAACCCACCACAGTGGAGCCAGTTCAGTTCTTGGTCCTGAATTGATGGGCCTAACCGGCCTACATGCCATTGCTAGAGGTAGCCTCTAACCATTAGGAATAAGATCTCACTAGATACGATGAGGTCATTGCTGATATTGATGCAGATAAATAGCAAGTGGTAATAGATGCCAAAATTGAGTCTATGTATCTTTTATATATATAAGATAATTTATAAAGTTTTTCTCTTAATTTGGTATTTCTAACTAAGGTATAAATTAATTTGGATGTGTTAGGTTGATAACTATTTTTTATCTCATATTGGAATTTTTCTAAAAGAGATACATTAATTTGAATATGTGGGCATATGTCAAGTAATTTGTAGTCAAGTTTCCTCTTTTTATTAATTAATTGGATTTATTATAATTTATCCCCATTAAATTGGGGTAGTAATAGTTAATAGTACAAGTTATAAAAAAGAAGTTAGAGATCCATTAACAGTTAGTCAATGATGATATTAACTAACGAAAATTAGCTTTTTAATAAAATATTTATTTTACTCATACTAATTATAAAATACCTAATATAACCCTTAGTGGAGGGAACTTAGCACATAAAATATTTGTGAACCTCTAGCATCTTTTTTACAACTTATAGTATTAAAGTACCACTATTCCCAACATAATAAGGGTAAATTGCAATAAATCCTAAACTAAAATTTCAATCAATTTTCTAAAATTAAACATATCATATACAACTTTATCAAGTTTAAAGAAATGCAAATTCAAATATAACATACCCGAAATAAAATTACGAAATTATACTAATATTTTTTGCACAAAAAAAATGTACAGCCAAAAAAATTTATCATTTTTCCCTAATTTAAAATTTTTTTAAAAGTTAAAATTAAAAAAATTATCATCAATCTAAACGCATTTCTTACTTATTTTGTCCTAACTAGCTTTACTAGTGGTTGTCAGGTGATGAAAATTTATTTTAAAAAAAAAAAGATTAGGGAAAGATGATAATTTTTTGGTGACTTTGCTTTTTTTGTGAGAAAAATAATTTTATTTTGGGTTTGTTATATTTGAATTTGTATCGTACTTAAGTCTTGACAAAATTGTAAATAATATGTCTAATTTTACAAAATTGATTAAAACTTTAGTTTCAGATTTATTATAATTTACTCCTATTAAGTTGAAAGATAGTGGTATTTTAATACCACAAATTATAAAAAAAAAAAATGATAGAAGTCCACAACTATTTCATGTACCAAGTTCCGTCCACTAAAGGTTATATTAGGTATTTTATAATTAGTATTGGCAAAATAGACATTTTATTATAAAATGAACTTTCGTTAATCAATATTATCATTAATTAATGGTCAATGGTTTTTTCACAACTTGTGATATTCAAGTGTCACAATTCTCTAACTTAATGGGAGTAAATTACAAATAAACCTTAATTAATTTGATATTTTTAATTAGGCCATATGTTAATATGGATGCATTGGCATGGTAATTAGTTATTATCTCATATCTGTGATACGTGTGCAATCTTTATATGATCTAATTTGTATATGTGTTTTTAAATTGAGAGTTAATTTAGGTATTAGATATATTAGGAAAATATATTAACAATTACAAAAATTACTTTTTCTAACATACGTCTCATGAACAGAGGCACATATTAATTTGAACAGATAAATTGACATATATATGATAATCTAAATAATAAAAAAATGATATATGTAACAATTAATCTTTATGATAAACTTGGAGAAATTTTGAACTATTTATTAGTCCTAATCTACATTGCATATGATATATTCATAAATTTGGATAAATTTTTTTGCAAAAAAAAAAAACAAAAAACAATGTCTGCAATATGAGGACTTCCCAAGGTGCCCCCCATATGGAATACAATACATTAGTATTGATATGATTGCACCATTCATTTGAATAAATTAACATATTATCCTTATCTTATATACAAAGAATCTCTTTACAACTTAATTTAGTTGTAACTTTGCATATGTAACTAAAAAAACATAACTTTATTAGCCCGGATGTGAGCGGTACGAATTCTATCCCCTAAATTCCTCTTCCATCGTTCCCCCTTCCCCTCCCCCTCTCCCTCTTAAAGATACATTAAGTGGTCCTTCTATATTATTTATTTATTTTTTTCAAATAAAAAATAAACTTTTATTAATCTAAATAATAAATTTTTATTTAGAAAAAAATAAAAAATAAATCTAAAATAATAAACCTAAATAATAAAATTTTATTTGAAAAAAGTAATAAATAAGAAACCTAAAATAAATAAATAATACACTTTTTATTTAAAAAAAAATAAATAGAGACAATGGAAGGAACACTTAGTAAATCCTTAAGAGCGGGAAAAATAATAAGGGAGGGATTTAAAGGAAAGGATCCTGGGGCGGATGCGAGAGTACCATGCTTAGGCATTTGACTTGAACTAAAAGTTCATTCAATAAAACTAAATTTTGAATAAAAGATCCAGATCCTTCAAAAGTTTATGTACTTTTGATACTGAAAAAATAATTTTTGTTGTCCAAATCTACTTATTTAAAGATAATATCTGAAAATTAAAACAAATTTTCTCATATTAACAACTTTTTCTACATTATTATATAAGATAAAATATAAAATAATTTTTAAATAATTACACCATACGTGACAAAGTGGTAATTTAATTGATTAGAAATATTGGTTACCCAACATTATGAACTAAATTTGATTTATATTTCTTGCCACTAATGAAATGTACAAAAGAAAATAATTTACATTATACGAAAAATTGCCTTTCAAGTAATAATAAAAAGTGTCAAACCATTAATGTAAAGGTTAATGTAAGAATGAAATGATAACTCATCCGGTTAGAAGGACCTTGTGACATTAGAGAGAGTGAATTCAATTCTTGTCTCGTCCTAAAAAAATATGTAAAAATAAAATTAAAATTAAAAAAGATGGGCCAGACTTTCTCAAGTTTGCGACGCATCGATTAGATAAAAAACACCCCCACAAACACAAAGCGAAAGCCCGGGTACGGTTGGGCTGGTTGAGGCCCAAAATCTCTTCAATTTGAAGTCTAGCGGTTGTACGTTGGTAGCATCCAATTGTACGTTGGTAGCATCCAAGGAATACAACACGGCGAGAAGGGATTTAAGAATAATTAATTAAATTTATTGCTTAATATTCTTATTTTGGTATTTGGATAACAAAATTTAAAGGATTTTTTAGATTATTTTTATTAATATTTTATAACCAGTTAAAAATGATAAAAAAAAAATTTAAACTAGATTGGGACCAAACCAATACATGGGAGGTCAATTCTTATAGCATGAAAGGTTTTTTTTTTTTTTAATTAAAAAGGGTAAAATTAAAATGAGAAAAATAAATTCTATATTGGAATGCTACAAGCAGGTTTATCCCAAATTCTTGGAAGAAATAGAGGAAGCTATAACCCAAAAAAAAATGCTTTGACTATCGAATTTAATTCTTTTATTTTAAAAATAATTAGGAAACTTTAATTTGTACGACTATATTAACCAAGGATTGGAAGGACAATATTAGAAACCAAGGAATATAATGTTTTTTATACTCTACAATTCAATATTTAATATTACTATATTACAACTTAAGTGTGGTTGAGTTATTTCATCAATAAAAACTAAGGAAGCAAATCTTAAATATTCTCTCTTTGATTCATAGACAATCTCCAATATCCAATACTTCCAACAAACTCCACGGTTTTGATAATATAATATAAAAAATTTTGCTTTACTTCTGTTTGGATTTAAATATTTATTTTAAAATATACAGATTCTATTAATTTATGAGTTTCACTATTAATCTTGGAAATTAATAAAAATAAAGCAATAATTTAGTTGTAGTAAATACTCTTCTAAATTTTTTTATCCAATTAAAATAAGACAATCAAATCTTAACAAGTGATATAATATTTATTTAATTTTTTTATTATTTAATTAATTTAATAATTAAATACCTAATTCGTAATTTTACTAAAACATTATGATTGAATTATACACCGTCAAAAACGAATTCTTGATTCTAGCTATTAGTGGGGGTCAATTAGAAATTTCAAGAGAAGGAGTTGAAAAGAACTTTCCTGCCTCTAGCCATTTCAAGGAAATGGACGTCATTTTTTCACTCTAATGGTGATGAGGATTCTGTTATTGCTGGATTAGGAAACGTGATAAAGGCAAATAAGAACCTATTTTGACAAATAACTATGTAATAAAACTCAATTAAGTATTTATTTTATAATAAATAATTTTAAGTACTTAACTAATTAAAAGTGTTTGATAATAGATTTTTATTATCATTTATTTAATTAAGATGTACTTAAACTCTTTTATAAAATTTAAGTGAAATAAAAATAAGTTATTTAAAATCTAAATACATTAAATATTCATCTAATTATTAATTTTATATTTATTCTAAATTATAATAACATATAATATAAAATCGAATTATAATTAATACAAAATTCAAATTAAATCTTTATACTTCTCTTTTAAGAATTTAGCATTTAAATATTTAGATTTTAGTTTTATTAAACGGGTCTTAACATGTTCCTTAATCTAGTTTCATTACAACGTACAAATTTAATCATATTTAGTATCAAGAAATAACTAAAATTTCCTAAATAAGAAAAATTAGAAGGGGGGAGGAACCATGCATGATGTATACTAACTTAGATTGAATTAGTTCTCATTATAAATTAGTTGCTTGAATATCCAAGTTTTTGTTTCCCTCCTTTTACGTCACTCCAATGTTAAAAATTTTATTTTTATCTTACTAAAATTTAAAATTTTTAAAAAGTTTTCTTAGCAATTATCTTTCGTCTTTCTAAAAATTTTTCAAAATTTTATCATTGAATCCTTTAATATATTCTTGTATGTAATTTGCCCTCTAACTTCAAATTCTTTATTGTATCTCTATTAAATTAGAATTTTCAATTTTCATTATGATTAGATTAAGGGACAAATGATTTTATTATAGAAATTTTTGGAGTCAAGGAAGAACTAAATGGGAAGTGACGTTCAATTAACTAAAAAGGACCCTTCTAGAAAAGAAAAACTAAGAAGGAAGTGAAAATGTCACTCTTTTTTTTTTTTAAAGAATCCAATTTGCTCGTTTTTTTCTTTTTTGATATATCAGAAAAGAAAATATTAATTAAAATTATAAGCCATGTTTAATAAAGAGAGATGATACTTAATTCAATTACCTTCTTCTCGTCACAATTTGTTCCTTTTCAGACATCAAAAAGGGGTGCGGGGGAGGGGGGGAGGGTGGGGATTGTTTTGTTATTGGCTTTTTTTTTTTTTTTTTTTTGGTTTTGTGTTCGTTAATGGAGGAGTAAAGATTGCCCTCTCAAACACGAAAGGCCTGTTATTTTCAAACTTTGAAAGAAGTGCAAAAAGAAGTCCTTGTCAAGATTCTACTTTCCTATATATACTTTTTTCAAGTTATAGCCCTTTGGAGTTTGTAAAGCACTATCAAAACAGTATAGAAAAGAAAGCCAACAAAGAAAAGTTGCCCACCATTAAGGGGTCTACACTCTACAAATCCAACTCACCTAACCAAAACTTTTTCCCCATTTGTTGCTTTTTGTTTTACACAAATTTTCTATGTCATATGCAAGATTCTTCCCACATTGGTACCCCATCCCTGTCTAGTCCCATAGCCCTTAGCTTGGGAGCTCTATGCTTGAAACCCCCAAAAGACCCTTCACTTTACTCTTCCCTACTATTAAACCACACACCAAATCTTAGACATTGTAGAATTCACCAAGATCTCGCACTCGGTTTTTGTCCAAATTATTAGTTGATATTTGCAACATATTTATTACATCAATCAATATTAGCTAGTTCGATTTGATTTCGGTCAATTAGGACTGCACGTTTGATTTCTTTTTATTGGTCGTAAATATTCCTTACAAAATATTGCCTGCATATGAATTTTGCATATTGATTAACATGTTTTACGAGCATTAATGGTCACGAAGCTCTCCCTGGTATGTATTACAACTAAATTAGCTTTATCAAATAAAACCCGGAGAGTTCTTGGTTGCATGGATTTAACAATTGTAGCCCTAAATTCACTTTTATGACGAAGTCAACAATTGTTACCTGCTATGGCCTATGTACTTGCTTTATATGATGTAATGTTTTTCAATAAGATTAGGATCTCTCAATGACAAAGATTTACAAATTCACATGTAGAGTCAAGAACATTGGACTATTTAGATTTTAATGATTGTCACAAAATGAAGGCCTGTGGTTCCCACAATAAGCAAGTTGCTGCAAGAAGAAAAGGATACATCTGGTTCTTATTTGTTGTTATTCATCTCCAAAAGCATCATTTCCGACATAATTTATCTTCCGGACGTAAAAATTGACTAATGTTGTTTCTTTTTGAGGTTCTTAACCGTGGTTAATTTTCAAAACAATTGTCTCCTACCAATTAGGACTCTCATTCTTAACTAGCCCATTGCACAAATACTAAAACCTAAGGCCATGTGTTCCATATTCTAGCCAAGTCACTTCTATTCCCTTGCCCTTCGAATTATCAAATACTTGTGTCTGTATTTATTTTGGATTAGATTCTTATCTTATTCTCCGTTAATATAACTGAAGTCGGTGTTTTGTCGTGTTTAATAGGGTTAAAATTGAAGGCAATGAGAAAGTGTAGGAAGCAGTGCAATTATTATTTGACACTACAAGTGCTGAAATTTAGGAGCCAACAGCAAAGAATGCATCCTACCAAATGTATGGAGGTTTTACTGCCAACATGGTGATGATCTCTAGCAGAAATAGAAATATGGCTGCCGTGTTGATGGGGAGAACCCAATGATTGTGTAATGGCATCTTTTATGAATATCTTGTATGGACTGTGGAGTGATCATTACCCAAATCAAGAAGCCCTTTTCCCCCATATTTTTATGCATTCATTTCATGGTACAGCAATTTGGCATAGAAAATTTTATGCTGTCCGAAATGTTATGGAGCTCTGCTTCGCTTTGTGAAGGTCAGAAACACCAATAAATATGTCCCCATACTCGATACCTTCGTTGCCAGAAACTCCTTACTCCCCCATACCCAATTTCAGCTCACTTCCCATACAGCTAGCTTCTTTTTCCTTTGTTTTGGCTACTTCCTCTTAGGGTTTGCATGAGAGTGAGGGAAAAAGCCTGTTCAGTCGCTCCAGGGTTAATCAATAAATTCTGGATTCTTGAATTTTGGGAGAATATATATATATATATATAGTCCAAATTAGTTCGAATTGTAGAAAAAGCACGTTAGCAAGGACTAGGTGTCCCTAGCCACCCTCAACTGACCCGGATCTTGTCCTCCCATTCTACTAAATGGAATGCAAAAATTGAACCTATATCTGTTAATTTATCCCACTGATCAAAACATATAAATCACGTCCCTCCATGCCATGCCTCTATCACAAAACTGAGGATCTTCACCACGAGAATGTGATTCAGATCATAGCCAAATGCATATATTAACTACATTCTGTTCAACTCAACTACATTCTGCCCCAGCAACATGGAAATCAAGGAAACAACGGTGGAAATGTTTGAACTTTTCTATGATGAATGCCAGAAGAGATTGTACCATCACATGCTTACTACTCAGTAAATTAAGACCCTTTTCGGCTTTTGATTTGTGGGCTCTGTTGAAACAAAGAAACTTTGGGAAAACCCAACTCACAAAGTCACACGGGTTGTTTAATTGTTTCTATCTTGTTTGCATTTTTTTATAAAAGTGCGATACTGTCCTACGTACCTTTCTTATCATCCCTGTTTGTGGGCTCCTGACCATCCCACAGCTAAAACCCACTTGCAATTTTCCATATCACACAGCTTCGGAACTGCTAATTCCTTGTACTTATCTGCAGCTGTTCATGAAAAGGTTGCAGATTCGAGTTGATCTTGTAGTTAGTAATTTGGATGGCTGATACATGGTATAGAAAGTTTTGAATCAATTTGTCTAGTTATTTATTTGAATACACATAGAATCAGAATGAATCGCTTTGTGGCTATATATTACTAGTTTTTTTTACAAATTAAATGAATTATGGAATGTTCTATTAGAAAAATAATCTTCCTGGTGTGAGTTTTCGGCCGGAGAATTGCAAGGTGTAAGAGTTTTCTTTATCTCTAACATTTGTATATTGTTTCAAGTACATACAAATGTAAGACAAATTTCATTCGAAATATTTTTTAAAAATATCTCAATAATTTCACATACATTTTTAGTATTAAAGATAATCTATTGACGCTTGTGGAATAAATCCATATTGTATGTACGTTTTAAATGAATCATCACTCAATGTTCTCCAATGTTACTGTTTTTGTATCAAACTACCTCTTGAGAATGTTGAGTGTAAGTATCAATCTTATGATACATGAATTTGACAACACTGGTTTATAAAAGGAGAAGAGGATAGGGAGGGAAAGAGAAAAAGTACCTTTATTTCTAATAGAAGAGGGGAAATAATGACAAATTAAAGCTTTCATTACCTTCAATTTTAAAGGAAATGATTTACTAACATGAAGAGGAAGTTAGTTTCCCCTTCAATTTACTCCTCACCTTCCTTTCCCTCTAACCAAATACAGAAAATAATCAATTTGCTCCCTTCTTTTTTTTTTTTTCCATATTTTGATTCCAACTAAATGAAGTGTGCAAGGAACAAACTTTAAAGATCAAAAGTATAATATTTATGCAAGAAAAGTGTTATTTTTGAAAGGGGAATAAAGTGATAAGCGATTTGAGTTGTTATTGTAGACTTTGAGAACGCTACTACTACTACGAGGAGTGTGGGCATGGGTTAGATTATAGACTTCAAACAACGAGGGGGCAATTGGAATTTGTCTTTGCTAATGATCTTGATTTGGTTGATATATGCGGCTGATTATGTTAGAAGAATAGTGGTCCTATGACGCTGTGCCACAGAAGAGGAGGTCCATCCTACCCAGAGAGCACGAAGAACTCTGTTTCGGTACGAAAAGCAACGTAGAGCTTTGTTCCCTGGTGATCATCAACGTTTCAGTATGATCAGAACAGGACCAATCTAAAAGCTTCACAGATCAATCAAATGCATTATTACCATTCGTTTCTCTATTCAAAGAAACTGCTGCAAACAACTGTGCAGACAGCCATATGGCACAACCGCACAAGAATAAAAATATTAATTCATAACTTACCGTTGAACTGTCTATTGTAACAAAAAAGAAAGATAACATATAAATATATTCTAATGACTTTCATTGTCAAGGTGGCCTGAAATTGATCCGTATAGATATACAACTGCAGTAGAACATGAAAGTTCATAGTTTTAGAAGTTTAAAGGTAGATTAATATATAATCTAGAAAATTCTTTTATATGATAATTTTTTTCTTAAAATGTATTTTTTTAGAACGAAGTTAGACTTGTACGTTGTTTAATACATTATCAAAGTCAAACTTAATCTAATATTGAACAACTTGTAGATATCTAATCTTACAAACTTCACATTCTAAACTGTCCGATCCTAAGTATAGAGGAGTGTTTTGAATTATTTTACATCAGATAATTGTCCTATAGATTGTCTCTTATAAGCTTTAGACAATCTTTCTCCTATATATAAATCATTTTTTAAAATAAAATTAAATTCACATTTTTTTCAGAATGATACGGGGATAGTGATGTGTGGGGAAATTTTTGTCTTCTCTTTGATGTTCTACATGTTGTTAGCCCTAGAGAACAAATTAAGGCGTTGGTCGGAAACTGAGTAACTTTTTTTCTTTTTTTTCAATGTATTCAGGTGTCTGATATGTCATGTTTTCAAAAAAGTTTGGGGTTTTTTTTCTAAATTTGCAGGATGGAAACACAAGATGGATTTGCCCATTTGATAGCTCTTTAGTGATTTTCTAACACTATGTTTTACATTGACATTTATGGAGTGTTGTGTGAGAGAATCATTTGTTTGATATGCAAATGAATCTAATCATTTGGTGAGTAAGTAATTGTGATCAAATTGTGATTTGGAGGAAGATTTCCCCACATGCCTCAGAACTAATGCTTCAATATAATACAGAGAAGATCGCATTAGAAGAGCCATATCAACCTTAAGAACTATTCAACGAATGTCGTTTGATTATTATGATAGCACTAAACACTCTTCTTCCTCCTCTTCTTCTTCTTTTTTTTTTTTTTTAAGGAATGGAATCTATATTAATATCAATTAGTAAAAAAAAATACAAGTACAATCAGAGGGTAAGCATACCCTTGGCAAGTATAGGAGCAAATATTTGCATCCTAGAATCTTAGCGCTCTTTTTAGATTCAATTTACCATATGCCAGTGAAAAGTACTCCCTAGTGTCACTTTTGTGACAATTATTTCTCAGTTTATGAAAAACATATATATTTATTTATTTATTTAAATTATTTTTTTATCATCATTATGTTTACAAAGATTCAATCCTTTTTTCCCCTAGTCAATAAATGCTTGATCATAGGAGTGTATTTGTACTTGGATTGTAACTCATTTGGGAAGAATTTATATGAATTAAAAAAATTAGAAAATATGTCAATTTAAGGAGAAATAAATCACATTTTGTGTATAAATGACAAAATTTTTTATAAATAAAATTTTTTTAATTAAATTAAAGTTTTAATTTAGGCTGAATAGCAATCTGAGTACTCCTACTCCAGAAAGGCAAACAAATAGAAGACAAAACGAGCAGTGGCAGCCGAAATTGAAAAATGAATAGAACAAAACGGAGCATTTTTTTTTTTTTTTTCTTTTCTGGATCGATCTCCTTTCGCAATCGCGATTAACCCGCACCGACCACGGGTGCGTTAAACCAGGATCCGCTGACGCCACCCGTATCTTCAACCAGCTCGCTCAAGCCAAGCTACGAGACCAAGCCGAGCCGATTCTTTTCCACTCCGCTTATCACAACCCATCCCACCAAAAATATCTCCAAAACGGTCGAAATTACCGGAAATAGCCGGTGGAAACAAAATTGCATTTGGGTTGAATTTGAGGTTCATTTCAATTTTCATTTGCCAAAAACTTCCCAAGTGTACCTAACCGCAGTCAGATTCTAACCCTTGCATCTGACCCCAGTTTGGTTTTATTTAAAGAGTGAGAAATTGTGAAAGCCCAGCTGGGTTGTGAACTGGTTTTACTGATTCCTCACTCCAAACCCCTCTTCTTCTTCTCTCTCCTTCTTTCTCAAACCCTTTTTTTTTTCTTTTGTAGATGAACAGTCCTAGACCATTGTCAGCAAAACCTAGTAGCGCAAAAACCAGTAGTTCTTGAAGTGATTGAGTAATGATGTAGAGAGAGAAAGTAATAAGAGAGCAAGAAAAGAAAGTGTGGCTCTTAATTACTTCTGAACTGGGTTTTGGTCATTAGGCTGGTGGTGGTGGTTTTGGCTTTTGGTGGTGTAGGTCTTCATAATAATTTTTTGGGTTTTGCTTTTGCTTTGGTTTGCTTCTTGATTGTATAAATCCCTTTTGCTGCTTCCTTTTTAATGGGTTCAGAGGTGGTAGAGGAAGTATTGAAAAAGGAGAAGGATGGAGTATCCAAGAAAGAGAATAACTTGCATGTTGTTGAATCATTTTGCATACAAAACTGTGCAAGGTGGGCTTGTTCTGGACATGTATATTATGGTTTCATGCCATTTAGCAAGTGACTAAAAACAAAACTATAGCATTCGGCTAGCTCTCGACTGCTACCGCTACACACTCAAATCTTCTTCTTGAGCTCTGTGTTCTGTCTGTCTCCCTCCCTCCCTCCCTCCCTTTCTAGCAAGCAACAACAATTTTGTTCTCTACTTCACTTTAACATCAAGAGATAAAAATCGAAGTTACAGAGTGGTCTCTACTCTCTGATCTAAATAGATCTGTTTGAGAAGAGTAGTACACTTTTTTGCTATTTGATCAGTCATCAGTCATGAAGAGACTTGGCAGCTCTGATTCCTTGGGCGCTTTGATGTCCATGTGTCCAACTTCAGCAGGTGCTCTATTACTATCCTCTTATAATGGCTTAAATTTCTTTTCCAAAGATTCAATGTACCCATAGCATGTTTGCTTGTCCCCAACCTTTTTTCTGTAATCAATCTCCTTAAATTTCATAAATAAAACTAGTTAATGTACAAGAACAGCTGTTTTCCTGTTTTAGTAACTATGTCATCCTTCAGTTTTTACCATTGTGGGTTCCCTATTTCCAGTCTTAGCTTTGTTGTAGGAAAGAATATGTCCCCTGTACTCGGTTTGTACTCACTGTTTCCTCTTTCTTCCTTTCTGTTTTTGCTGGTTTAGATGAGCACAACCAAGGAAGCACCCACGTTTACCCCAGGGAGTTTCAGTCCATGTTGGAAGGCTTAGATGAGGAGGGCTGCGTGGAAGAATCCGGCCACGTCCCGGAGAAGAAAAGAAGGCTAAGCGTGGATCAAGTTAAGGCATTAGAGAAGAACTTTGAAGTTGAAAACAAGCTTGAACCAGAGAGAAAAGTGAAGCTTGCCCAAGAACTTGGATTGCAGCCTAGACAAGTTGCTGTTTGGTTCCAAAACCGCCGTGCCAGGTGGAAAACCAAGCAATTGGAGAGGGACTACGGCCTCCTCAAAGCCAATTATGAAGCACTGAAACACAACTATGAAACTCTCCAACATGATAATGAAGCTCTAGTCAAAGAGGTACTTGTCAATCAAATTCAATGCTCAAGAGAAAATAGATCTGTTTTAAAAAGATAAGCAACTTTCTTTCTTCTTTGGAATTTTGCGTAGACATCTGAATACATTTTGCTGTTCGATTTTGGATGTGTAGATTCGTGAACTGAAAGCGAAGTTGCAAGATGACAAAGGCGAAAGCAAAGTTTCAGTAAAAGAAGAGGCGATGGTATCTGAATGCGACGACAAGGAAGTCATAGATCATCATCATCATCATCAACAACCAAACAAAGCAAAAGCTCCTGTGGATATTATTCCTGAATGTGATGAGGATGCAACAGAGCTCAACTTTGAGAGCTTCAACAGCAGCAATGGCGGATTAATGGGTGCATCAATTTTTACTGATTTTAAAGATGGATCATCTGATAGTGACACAAGTGCCATTTTGAATGAAGACAACAACAATAGTAGCCCAAATGCTGCTATTTCCTCCTCTGGAGGTGGTGGCGTTCTTCAGAGCCCACATCAGTTCTTCAGCTGCTCTTCACTATCATCCATGAGTGGCTTCCAATTTTCAGACTCGAAAGCAGCAATTCTGGGAGATGCCCACAGAGCATATCAGCCACAGTTTGTAAAGATTGAGGAGCATAATTTTTTCAGCGGTGATGACTCATGCAGTACTTTCTTTACTGATGATCAACCCCCCACTCTCCATTGGGACTGTCCTGAGGACTGGAATTGATCGAGAATCAAGGATCAAGAGAGACCCACCAACCCTAGCCAAAATCCAAGAAATAACAGCACCAAAAAATAATGGAAAAAAATGCCATTTCCCACTTTGCCACCCCAAGAAAAAAGTTTTGTATAGTGGTAATTTTCATTAGTGGAATCATCATCATTGTGTAATTAAGCAAGGTCTTCCTCTTCATTGTACAAAAATGGAGTTGCAAGTTCATCAGGATTATAAGAAAGAGAAAGAGAGACAAAAGGGTGGCAGGAGATGACAGTGAGAGTTCACGTGGGAGTGTAGACTACTAGACTGCAGAGAAGATGGAGAATGAGAAGATGAAAGCGTGGGGTTTTGGGTAAAGCCTTCGGGGGAATGATTAGGTAATGGGTAGTAATTGAAATTGAACTTTCGCACACGCTTTTATGTGTTGGAGATGAAAAAAGCGTTCAAAGATCCACATCATGATGAGGGAAATTTTCCTGTAATGGTGGAACTATAATAAGAAGACGGCCAACGTATACATCATCCCTCCAATTTTTACAGCTTTTTAGTATTCCATGAAAGGACAAAAGTCCCATCAACGACTCAAGAATGGTAGTTTTTTTTCCCCAAACCCCTAAAAAAAGAAAAAGAAATAATAAGTAATATTTTTCTTTTTAATATTGGAGTATAAATTTCAATTATTGAATTATTAATTTAACAATAAATTTTCAGAAATTTATATTTGTATTTTAGGTATGATCCTTAAAGTTTGCAAATTTTTTGCCTCATATATATAATTATATATAAGAGGACAGTAGATTTGAATCAAATTTATGACTATATGATTAAGATATATAAGTATGCTTTTTTGGGTTATTTTTGAATTTTTTTTTCATGCCTTTCTTTCAAGTGGAGGATATCTTAATATGCTAAATTGGTAAATCTTGACTTGAAAGTTTTTAAAGTAAAACTGAAGGTAACTTGTTCTTCTCTTTGGGATGAACTTTCAAAGCTAGTGTTTTCTTTCATTTTCAAAATTGATTTTCTGCCTTTAATTTTTTTTTACGTTCTTTGCAATTGGTCCTCTAAAATGAAAATTTTTCCAAAGGAAAAAGACACTGAAGAACAAAGGGTATGACCGCAACCTTGAAAAATATGGCAATATTTTTCGATCAGGTTGTTGCATCTCTTTAAAAGCAAAATATAGCATAGCAAATCTAATATTGTTACCTTTAAAGAATCTTACAGAGATTAAAGAAATACTAAAATAGAAAAAGATTGATTTATCACTTCTCTTAATTTAATAAATATTAAAAAATTATTTATTTATTTGTTGCTTTTTTCTTACTTTTTTTGGCTTCTCTTTTAGAAAACGGAGAGACGTATAAAAAAGATTGAAAATAGCATATAAAATCGAATTTTTTTTTAAAAAAAATTGAAAATAGGGAAGTCAATATAAAAAAAATTGAAAACCTATTACGTAATGGTTGAATAGATTAATAAATGAAAAAGATAAAATTAAGGGGGGAAAGGAAATAAATTATTTATTAATTTTACAAAATAACATATATGTGTGTGTAGGAAGAAGTCTCCCCAAAAGCAACAGATATTAAAAATTGGAGGGACGAAAACATTTAACTCGAGTTGAAAATTAAAGAAAGAATTTAAATAATACATTGGAACTAACCAAAATAAGGAGGCACTGAATATCATAACTATTAATTAGATTGACTCAAATGTTATGAATATA
The DNA here is from genome assembly GCA_026120185.1 of Voacanga thouarsii. Taxonomy (NCBI): domain Eukaryota; kingdom Viridiplantae; phylum Streptophyta; class Magnoliopsida; order Gentianales; family Apocynaceae; genus Voacanga; species Voacanga thouarsii. Next base: position 654,035 of record JANUWF010001699.1, read on the forward strand.
TATATAAATGTTTGTATTTTTATAAAAAAATCTAATATGGAATAATCTTTAAGGCAATGACACATATGAAAATGTGTCAGTATTTTTCTTCAATTCCACTAGTATGTTGATTAATACTAATGATTATTTTAGTGCTATATGGCTTCAATATTTATTCATATACTCTCCATCCCAAATTATCAATCCATTTTCTAACTTAATTTTTATCCCAAATTATTTGTCCCTTTAAGAAATCAAGATTTAGTATTCTAAATTTACCCCTATTTAATAGTATTCTATTTTTCAAATATATTAAAATATAATCAAAAATTTATTTTACGAGTTCTACTATTCATACTTATCTCGTTAATTTTCAAGCAATATCAATAGTAACTTAGAGAGAGAATTAAATACTCATCAATATTTTGATTTATTTTTTAATAAAAAATAAATATTTAAAAGAGAGAAATAATTTAAAGTTGTATAAAAAATTTAGAGTTTGTGTACTTCTTAATATAAAGAGAAATATTTATTATTAAATTTTAAAGGTAAGAATATAAAAGAATATTTAACTAATTAAAAAATTTACTTTTCTTAATTCCGTATAATTGATTAGAATTGACAGATAATTTAAGACGGAAGGAGTAAGTGTTTTAACAATAAAAAGGTCTTGTGGGAAGCAAAAATGTAAAATATCTTGGACAGAATTAATGTTAGTTGTTTTGAAAGCAGATTAATCCTTAAACTAGGAATATCTAAGGATAAGTGCTCCTTCTCTTTTTGGAGAAGTTACACCATTATGTTAGTTGTTTTGAAAGCAGATTAATCCTTAATACGCGTCCGGTCAAAATGAATTATGTCATTTTTTTTTTAGTAGACATATCATATTTCAAGTATCTCATGTCTTTCTAGCATATCATATAAATACAAATATTATATATATATATATGAAGGAAAGGGAAATGACAGGCTCTATATGGGGAAAGCTTTATCCCTGTCAATTGGACAGACAAAATTAATTTCAACTGTTATATCAACATATTAATCAGTCCAGAAATTAAATATACATACCTAATCATGTTAGGAGAATATTTAATTTTCTTAAGTTTTTGAATGGGCAGAGAGATGTATCTTCATCAATTTTAAGTTGTTATTTCCTCCCCCCTTCTCCACCAACACCCCCCCCTACCCTCGAGAGCTCCCTCTCCATTTGCATTAGATTACAAAGGTTCAATAACTACTGAACTCATCTTAACATAATATTGTAGATATGTATTTGTATAATAATCGAGTATATACATGATTTATGGTTTTTAAAAAAAAAAATAGAATTTGATATTTAGAATATAAGAAAATCATAATTTCTGAAGGCCATTGTACAAAAGATAAATTAAAAAATAAAAAAAAAAATCACACTGATAACTTGTTATAATTATAGATGAGACGTTCTTGTTATAATTGTAGATGAGAGGTGATCTAAAAATAACCACTCGTCCCAATATATTTTAAAACCTTCCATTTCTCTTATAAAAATTAATATATTCTTATAAATTTTATATTTTGCAACTTCATTTTTTGAAGTAATTTTAATATTATTATTTATCACTTGTCCTCAATTTCAAATATTTGAGTCCGTTCCTATAGCATAGAATTTCTACTCAGTAACACTCCCTCGCATCTTTTGTTGAGAGTTTCATGTTAAAAAAAAATCAGTTAAAAGTTTCTATTTGTCAACTATGTTTGATTTTGGGCAATCTTTTAATATACTACATGAAAAGACACAAAAGGGGAAGAAAAGGAAAGAAGAATTTTGAATATTAACGTGGGATTTACGCAGGGAATAGAGAGGATTATATTATTGTTATTTGCTAACACAATTATCGAAGGAATTATTTGAGTTCGAGGACGAGTGAAATTTCTTACTCTTTATTTGAATTTAAATTTTTCTTAAAAATGAGCCTACTGCAAATAGCTTTTCCCGTACATTTTTTTTCCTGTCATTAAAAACTATTATATGATATACAATTTATTCAGGTGCACTAGGGCAATAATTGAATCAGAAAATAATTTAATTTAATTTAAAATTTTCAATCTAAATAATTTGTATTTTTCAATATCTATTATCTATTTATAAAATATTATATTTTTATTTTAATTATTTTATCTATAATTTAAATTATTTTTCAATTTTAAAAAAATCTCAAAAGTTAAAATTCAAGTACACCCTGAAATGTTACTCTCATAAAGCGGCTACAAATTTCCTTAGGAAAAAGGGAAAAAGAAATGATGACAGAGTTAAAAATTTAGTACTTCTACTGAAAAATTTTTAAATGCATCTGGTGCATATCAAATATTTTAAATAATTATATTATATATATATTAAAAATAGTATAAAAATATTATATATAATTTTATTAATATTTAATACTATAATTATTTAAAATATTCAGTTGAGGACACCGCACGCAAAAATTTTGCCAAATGGGCCATGAAAATGTGAAGACAAGATTATGAAAGCAGAGACGGAGAGTGAGATTAAAGAGGCTGGAGAATTAAAAGGAGAGCCACATGATTGGTTCCCTAAAATACGTGTCTCATCACAGCTCACCTTTTTCTCCATCATTTCATTTCTTAACTTTTTGTGCTAAAGTTACCACCTACTCCTATACAATATTCCCCTATACAGGTTGCTTGCTACTAGCCTGCTAGCTTACTTCACTCCTCTTCTTTTTTTTTTTTTTTTCATTTTATTCTTTTTTTTTCATATAAGATTCTTGTTTCTGTTTTTTTTATTTAATACTTATATTGAATTTATTTTTTAATACAAATGTTGTTTTAAATAATTAAATTGTTAACTCTTAGTTCTATTCTTCAAAGTAGTATTAAATTATCTTGTTTTAGCATTGTATTTTATAATGCAAGTCAATACTTTCATCTAATTTTAAGACTTGTGAAACCAGTGATAAACACCATTTTTAGTTTGTTAAAATTATATCTAAAGAAATTATAATTTTCTTATTATTAATAAAAAAGTTATAATTACTATTTGAAAGTATGTATAATAAATATTTTTTATTATAGATAAAAAATATTCAAACTCCAATATGAAATTTTTAACAGTGATCGATTTCGATCAATTCAAAGAAAGAGATAATATAGTTCACACTCTCTATATCTAAAGAAATTATAGTTGATAATCTTTAATTTTAAAATTTTTATATTAGGATACATAAAAAAAAATGTCTTTTTTTTCTAAATAAACATATATATTTTTAAAAAATTTCACAAACAACCTTAATATGTAATATTATAGTCAGTGTACTAATATTGACAAGTAATATAATAACAAATCAAGGTAGATACCAAAAAGATTATTTTCTACTTGTAGGGTGGAAATTAAGAAAAAAGGCTTCAGCTCCTATCATGTTCCATAAAGCAAACCGTCTTTCTATCTTCTTACCTTTTTGATGGATACGCATTTGGGCACAAGCAGGAAATCGGAAATCTCCCCCCACTCCATCACCCTTTCGGGCAAATCACACCCTCGCAGAGATGCACATGGATCCCATCATCCTCCCGCTCCGATTCTCCTTCGCCGGCGGCCGCGGCCCCGCGAGCAAATAACCGTTTCAAGCTCGATTCCGAACAAATTAGGGTTTCGTTACATATTTCGGAACCAAATATATTAATTTTTTATCGAAAATTTATCAACTTGGTAAAATACCGACTTGTTGAACTTGAACCCAGTAATAAAAGAAAGTTAATTTTGGCGTAAGAGCAATGGAAGGTTGATTTTCAAAAATTTGTAGATCAAGTGAACAGATAAATAGTAAATTCTGAGCCAAATAAAAGATGAAAAAGCCGCGGGATTGAATATGTTCAGTATAGAGTTGTGATGGGAAAAGGGTAATAAAGTAATTGTGAGAGATTCGAATTTGCATCTTTTAAATTTGTATACAACCGATGGCTTTTGAGAAATTTCAAATTATGTGGTCCCCATCTGCGAATCATGCCCCACTTTTCCGGGGTCCCATCGTGGGGTAGGTGGTGTGGGGTCCCTGTTGTATCAAATAAGTCGTCATCACCCACCGTCAAGTCCCCAAAATAGCACCAAAAAATTATTACTAAAAAAAATAGAAATAATGAAGGAAAGAAAATACAGAGAAGATGGAAGTGATCAAGACAGAGTAGAATAGTTCCTTCTTGACACATTGTGGTTGGTGACAGCTTATCAACCACGGTGTCAACAAGAATGTAATTTCAAATTTTCTTTTTCATACACATAAAAAAATTAAATTTATAATATAAATTATTAATAAAATGCTCGACTATTAAAATATGAATTATGTAATTACCTGAACTTTTCATGTAACATATTAAGCCATGTCCCAATAAATTTATCCCATTAATTTGACTGAAAGGCACACTAATTCTATAACTTTAAACCTAATAGGAGTTATAGCAGAAGTCTACTCAAAACATTGGAAGATCTCTCATTTCATGAGAAATTCTTATATATAGACCAGGTCTACTGTAAACAATTATATGCTTTAAGTATTGTATCACATATAATGTGAATTGTACATTTTTAAAATAGTATAACATTTTAAAATGACGATCCACAATGGACTCGCTCCATATAAGAATTTTTCCTCATTCTATGTGTTCCCCTCCCCCTCCGCTTCCCCTAGAAAAACCAAATGAATAATTTTGAGTTAGTATGGTGGCAAGTGTTTATAATAAACTCTACAATCACATGCATAAGTTATTACACTATTTTTATTTTTAATTTTTTTTATATATTACATTATATATCATTTTGTGAAATTCAAAATATATTTATTGTCTTGTTTTTCAATTGTATCTCAATCATTTATTAGTTCATTAAATTATAAGATTAATTAATTTTAAATTTTAAAATAACTCTATAATTTTTAATGAGTGTAAATTAGTTTTTTATTTAAAAACTCCATAAATGTTACATTTCTTTATTTATGTAAATTGTGTAATAGTGACATTTATTTTTAAAATGGAGGAAATATATGTTATTTATTTTGTTTTAAAATATGTCATTATTACAAAAATGACACAAATTAAGAAAGTTATAATATCTATGAAGTCTTAAGAGAAAAATACTGAGTTACCTAACTTATTGAAAACTATAGAGTTGTTTTCAAAATTTGAAGATTAATTAATGTTATTATTTAGTGAAATAATAATTGATACTAGTACAAAAAAATAAATACATTATTAATTTTATAAAATGATAAATAATTTAAAATAACAAAACTTTGTAAAAGTAACATTTAATTTTATATGGGAGAAGTATATAATAATATATTACTCCATCCGTTTCAAAATACTTATTTATGAAATTTTTTTGTTTTATTTCAAAATACTTGTTCATGTACATATTTCTAGAACTAATAATTAGTTTCTTCCTATTGTACCCCTATTTGCCTAAGTCAACTATACAATTTTTCAAAATTTTTCTTTCTTCTTACTTCTTGAGAATTTTCATCAACCAAAAACTATCGTATTTTTAATATGGGTAAAATATAAACTTTATCTAAATTGTAATGTTGTTTTCAATACCCTTAATCTGTGTATAAAAAGTTTCATGAACAATATTTTGAAATAAAAGGAGTAGTATATAAGCATATAAAAGGAAACTATAGTAAATTCTCACTATTGCAATTTCTTCTAAATTGTTGAGAACGGCAAGTCCAAATTAATTTGTGTATAATCTTCCACAGTACTAAAATACACACCTCCATGATATTATAATCAAAACCGAAAAGAGTATCATGCTTTGTACAAGATAGTGGATACAAACCCTTAAGCCTCCTACCTAGTTCAAGAATTGGGCAGCATGGAATCTCTACTGTTGCTCCAATATTATCTAAGGTACTTTTTAATGCCCTCTTTAACTAATTAATAGTTGCTTTTACCCACACTTTGAATAATTAGTTTAAAAATAAAAACTGAAACCCCACTTCAATAATTATTTTTAAAAAAATTAAACCCACTTTTACTATCTTTCTTTAATTTTGAATATTTAATATTCATCATTAGTAATCACTTTTTCCTATTTTATTTGGTAGTTTCAAGCAGCTAACACACAAGGTGGCATGCTCCACTTTGTTCACTCAATTCTTATCATACTATGTTTGGTCTCTTTTTAGATTGTTTCCACATTACTTTTTAGTAGTCTTTTACTTTTGGCATCCCTTTATCTTTTTGTCCTCACTATGCATTTCCAAGATTTTAATTTGCATGTATGCATAACGTTGTGCATGGTGCTATACAAGTATAAATGCACAATTTTATCCATTGTTTATATTAATCTATAATTGAAAGTTGAAAGTAATGTTCGTGCCACTACTTAGTGCAAGAGCTTAATTATCATTGGCAATTCTCATTCAATTTATGACCACTACATCTAGAAACCTACTTATTGGTATACATTTTTGCCGTTGAGTATTAAAGAATTCGATATAAATTTAAATTTTAATCCTCGCATATTAGTGTTTCTTGCATATTTGAATTCGAGGCATATATCCCTTTAGAAAGGTGAGTAATTGAACATAAAAATGATATACGTTAAGACTCTTTAAGATGTGAAAATAGACATTCTTCAAGAATTTCATAATGTTTTAAATATATGAGAATTTTAAAAGCCTTTAATGTAATAATTCATCAATTAAATACTTAATTCTTTGATAAGAAGACTATGATTAAGAACTAATACTAGTATTTAAGGGGAAAAAAATTACGGGCATCTCAAGATATGCTCTAAAATATATAGGTTTGGCTTTTGTTTCTTCGCATCAACTATAGCTTCTAGATGTAGTGGTTGTTGGCACTTGTCAGGCTCGAGGTAAAGAAGAACAGCAAGTCCTTATAATAATATATATATATATTTATTTATTGACTCTTTCATACTTTATAATCTAATTAGTTTATTAATTAAAGATTGAGATCTACTCAGAAAATTCCTTTGCGAATAAAATACAAGATACCTCGGGTTAGATTAACACAAATTGTTGAGATATTACTTCTTCCCCCCTTGAACAAACTTTTAGTAACAATCAAGCCCTCTAATTTTACATTTTTCTAAGAAAGACATGACAAGGTTCGGTTTTTGATCTTCTAAACACAAGTTATATTCTCAATCACCAATTGAAACGCTTATATAGGTCAATATTGATAAATTAGCCCATCAAAACCTAGAGGTTTAAAGCATCCAAAATCTTTGAATATGCAATTGGTTGAACTCATCTAAATTAAAATAAATTAAAGATCACGTCATAATTTAAGGTTACAAAGAAGCCGGCAAAAGCCATTTTTGATAATAAAATTTTCAAATTTGATAAAAAAAAAAAGAAGATAAAATCAGTTTGTATAAGGATGAATTCAAATTATATTATTCAATACAAGTTCAATTAGTTTGATAGGGTAGGTAATTAAATTTCAATATTATTTTAGATGTCGGCAAAAATATAAAAAGGGTCTGTATCACGGAAAGATATAGATATGTCTTTTCGTCACTGTTTCAATAATTATTTGATAAGACAAATGTAAGAATAATTTTGATTAACGATAAATTTGCATATTAGATAAAAGCGATGTACATTAAAAGAGACAAAGAAAATTCATTAAATTGATTTAAAGTAGGTGCGCGAGTTGATGCATTTGGCTTTTTAATCAAAATTCCAAAGATCAAAGAAAATTCACTCTAAAACTTTACTACATCAATCACATTTTAATCTTTTCGAAATAAATTCTCTTCTCAAATGTTAGTTCATACCATTTTGGAACCTATTATTTGATTAGATAAAATTAGTTATAATTGAACCCTTACCAGGCTTGGATTTCATAATAATCGTTTACTCCAGTTTGACATTACTATTTTTAACAACAAAAATAAATATTATTATTTAACTCATTAAATTTTATATTTATATCTTACATTACAACGAAGATGCTGCATGATGTTAACCTTGTAAATTGAATAAAGAAAGGAAGTGAAGAGGATTATTCAAAAGTAAGGAATTAAGATCCATAATGCTTCTAGCATTTTCTTTCTCATTTCGAAACTTTTATCATTCGATTAGTACATATATTTATATGTGAAGATAATGCCTTATTAGCCGGTCAATAAAAATATTCAAAACACATGGATACTCAATTGCAATTTTGAAAAACTAAAAATCATGGTTTTTGGGATCAGATCGGACCGGATCGACCGATCTAATCGATCCGACCGTGAATTGGTGCTTCTATCGGTCCGATTCTAATATTTCAGTCGATTTTTCTTAAAATCGTACTAGTTTGTTCAAACCGTATTGGACCGCTCGGTCTAATATTAAACCGATCAGTTATAAAAAAATTGAGTCAAATTTTTAATTTTTGAAGATAAATTAAATTATATAATTTAATAAACTACTTTAACGTATTAGATTGTTAGTTATAAATTAAAAATGATTACTTTTAATTATGAATTTGAATATTTATATCTTTATGAACTTAAATTATACTATATTATTAATTAATTTTCTTTAAAAAATAATTATATTTTTAATTTTTAAATTATAATATTATCGATTCAATTACGATCTAATTACGATTAGATTATTAAGCTATAAATTAATAACTTTTTCGATTCGATAATCGATTCGATTCTGAAAATATTGCTAAAAATTACTTTGCCAAATCTTCTATTTGGTCAGCGGAGAAGAGCAAGTACTAGTTGAAAAGAATAGAAACAATGGTTGTGTGTTCCCGATTCGAATTTTCTGTGATATTTCTATAATATTTTTTATAATATTTTTATTATAAATTTTTTATTTTTTTAATATATTTAAAACACGATTAAATATGTATATAAATTATATATAAATTATCATCTAAATATTTATATATGATAATTTATATGTACATTTGACCTTGTTTTAAATGTGTTTAAAAAAAATTTATAATAAAAATATTATAGAAAATGTTACGGGATATTACAGAGAATTCGAAGTGATATATATATATATATATATATATATAATAATTTATATATATATTTAATCGTATTTTAAATATATTTTAAAAAAATTATAATAAAAATATTATAAAAACTGTTACAGAAATGTCACAGATGATTCGGTGTGCGTGTCTTTTTTTTATGGGGAGGGGTGTGTGGTCAACTTTGAGCATCGAGAAGTTACAAAATCAATAAAACAAAAAATAAAATAAAATAAAATAGTGGTTAAAAAGAGAGAGTGAAAAAAAAAAGAAAGGGACACCTAGGTCAGTCAACAGGTAAACGCAAAAGAAACGGACAGAAGAATCAACGGTCAGATTTTCCGCCACAGTGGGTGAAAGGACGTGAAACGTGATGGCGACTGTAAAGCTGACATATGCGGAATGTTGAAAACGACGTCGCCGCTTCGGACAACGAACGAAAGTGATTTGCGGAAAAATTTTCAATTTTAGCCATTATTATTATAGTTGCCGTGTGTGTGGAAGTATTTATAGTTGGTGTAATGTGTGAAAATGTACAATTATTAAAATTTCGAAGCCATCGTTTCCTCTTCTTTTATACGTTGGTCCAATTTGTACAATACCAAGCACTTATCTCCTCCATGTCGGCCATCCCTACTTCCCACGAAGGATTGCTAAATTTTGGCAAAACTAAAAAAAAAAAATGTATGTATTTTTAACATCTAACATTAAAGTGGTTTAGATGAGAAAATATTAGAACTATTATATAATTTTACGATAATAATAAATTTTAAATGATAAAATATATTCGATTTCTACCTATCTCAATCATTCAATTAAGTAGAATCTCAAATAATAATTATCTTTTTAAAAAAAGTACATAATTTTTTTTTAAGTAAATCCAATTTTAGAATTGAGAAAAGGCAAAAAGTAGCTATTTTAAGTTGCCATTCATCAATTTGTAATGAGTGGAATAGAGAAAAATTAGATGAAGTAATTAATTAGAATATTTAGAAACTGACTTGAAGATCAATCCATATTTGGTGATTTTAAAATTTCCCTATTTGAAATAGTGATGATAATGATGACACTTGTGATGGAAAAGGATTATCCTAATAGCATACCCTTTAATCATCATTTTATAAAGTGAACCTTTCATTTTCAACCTCCAATCTTTTTAAAAGAAAACTTTCCTTTAAAAAAAAATTAAATTGATTTAAACCATTCAAATACACAAAATTATTATAAAAGAGAGAAAGAAGGACGTGCACTTAATAACTCGAGTCTTCTTATTTGTAATTTTAAAAACCATTTTTTTCATATTAATTCAATTTAAATATTAGCACAATATGCATAGTGGGGACAAGATTTCGAAAGGCTAATTGAATTAATATATTATTAATCAAGCTATAGTAAATCCAAATTTTTGATTGATAAAAGATGAAAAGAACACTTAGGTCTCAATCAATGATGTCACAAATCAGCTTAATTAGCCATGGCTAATTAAGCTTGAATGGAACCATGGTTAAGCCGACTTATAAGCTTCTACAATTTGACTGGGGTTTCTCTCATTTCAACATCTTGAACAGTTGGACTAATATGTTATCCGGTTGATCATGAGTAGGCAAGGATGAATTTCTATCCAAGGGTCACCATTGGAAACAAAAGTGGTCACCATGCTACTTTTTTTTCTTTTTTTTTCCCTTTTTCCTTTATCAATGTTTAAATCGTGTTGAAAAATGATTTAAGAGGGCTTAGGTTTTTAAAGGGTTCGGTAGAAGTAGTGTCTACTTTATTGTTTAAAAATATTATATTAATTTTTGAATCGCAATATAAAACGTAATTAAATTAAAGACGATATTTTGTGTTGGACTATTAATTATAATCAAGTAATCTTTGACATCATCCTCTTAATATTTTCATTAATACTTGTTCCAGCTGCAACCCTTATAAAGACAAATTTTTTTTTTTCCTTTTTCTTTACACAATTCTTTTAAAAAAAAAATATTTTTCCATGTAAAATTTTTCCAAAAAGTTATAATTTAGTCCTTTCCACATTTGCAAAACCCAAATTTCTATTTTTGTCCATGGATTACCCCCATATTTCTATTGTAATATTTCACTTTTCTTGAAATGTGGTATCTTTAAAATGTAGGTTTTATGGTCGAAATATTAATATTGCACGAGTAGCCCTTCTCGTCCCCTTGTGTTCCTAAGACTATTTCCCTTAGTCTCATAAATCATCATGGTTACTGCTATTAGCATAAACTCTTCGAGAAAAAATAAGACTTTGGATGTCAATCCCTTATTAATCACGTACTAGGGATTCCCTAGCTAAAAGTAGAGATGGAAATAGGCCATGTCAAGTTAAGTTTTGGCTAAATAGGTTTGAATTTGCTTTGTAGGTTAAAGGTTTGAGCTTGACTCGTTAGTCTCTATAAATTTTTTTTTAGATAGGTTGACTTAGTTAAAAGCCTAGTCTAACCTGACTTGAAACCTACTTAAAAATCTATTTAGAGTTCTATAACTTTATTTAATTAAATGATATAAATTATATTAACAAATTAAGACTATCAATTATTTTTTTAATAAAATTAAAGTAATAATTTATTTATACTTAATTATTTTTTAAAACTTTTTATATGTTAAGTCAAAATATAAAATTTTCTTTTATGTAAAAGAATTATAAATTTTTTTATCATAAATAAGTATTTTACTATAACAAAACAAAATAAAATGTTAAAAATATTGATTGATAGTTAATCCACATATAAAGTTTCAGTTTTCCTATATAAAATGATTTTTTTTTTTTACAAATGTTTACCCAAGATATTACGAGGTGAAAATAGATAAACAATTTATCTTTTTAATATGTATTTTACCATCAAAATTTGATTTATTAAAATTTTCTTTTAATAATAAGTGAGTGGGGTAGAAATTGTTGGTTTCACCCCTTCCTTTGAAGTAGAATGCGGGACCTTAGTTTAATTTGTTATTATTAGTAAGTAATTAAATGATATATTTTCAATAAATGCATATCATTTGCTTTATCTCGTTATGAATTATTGGAATCTCCATTAATTAGTGGAGGCTCCACTAATTATGGATTTATGTGAATTATTAGAAGATTTTTATGGATGTCCACCATTTAGTGGAGACACCATTAATTGAGATTAGTTGAAGATGATGTATGCCATGATGTATTTCACTAATTAGAGCTCTATAAATAGAGCTATTCTCTAAGCTTGTAATACACCATCATTTTGTGAAAGAAAGATTAGTGAAAGAAAGATTAGAGAAAGAATTGTGAGAGAAAGAAAGAGAGAAGTTTGAAGAGAAATTCTTGTGCAAAGAATAGTTAGAATTTTCTTAGTGTGTAGTGTGTAGATTTTATTCTAACACTACCCTAATTTTATAACACGTTATCGACACGAGTCTCTACTGGTACAAAAGCGAGAAGACTAAGCACGAGTTTCTGCCGTTACCAAAGCCGAGAAGACAGTACGCATTTATTGATCTCTATGGCTAACATCGCAAAACTCGAATTTGTAGCCCTTGATATTTACGGAAAAAATTATATGTCATGGGTTCTCGATGCGAGAAATGCATCTAAATGCTTGAAGGCCTTAGTGAAACTATTCAAGCAAATAATAGTGCATACGCACAACACAAGGCTAAAGCTTTGATTTTTATTCGTCGTCATCTCGATGAAAATTTAAAAATGGAATATCTTACCGAAAAAGATCCATATGGCCTATGGGTAAATTTAAAAGAAAGATTTGACCACACGAAGATGGTCGTACTACCTACTGCACGGTATGAATGGTTGCACACGAGGTTGCAAGATTTTAAAACCGTGAATGAATATAGCTCCGCAATGTATAAAATTACATCTCAATTAAAATTATGCGGAGAAAAAGTGAGCTGATGAAGATATGTTGGAGAAGACATTCTCCACCTTTCATGCCTCGAATATTGTCCTGCGGCAACAATATCGAGAAAAGGGGTATACAAAATTTACAGATTTAATTACTGCCCTCCTCATTGCGAGAGAAAAATAATGAGTTATTATTGAGAAATCATGAAGCCGGACCAAGCGGCTCTACGGCACTCCCGAAGTGAATGCTTGTTGGCTCCAGCGAGAAGCCATCGTTATAGTCGTGGTCGTGGCCGTGGCCGTGGCCGTGGTCGTGGTTATGGTCGTAGACACGCTCGATATTTCCCTTATCACAATTATAATCAAGCGTGAGAAATACGGCCACTGAAGTGGAGCGAGAAAAGATCAAAAGGGAAAAGAAAAAGAAATTGAAGAAAAGCATGAGGATATATGTTATAGATGTGGCATGAAAGGTCATTGGTCACGAAAGCGTCGTACGGCTAAGCATTTAGTTGAATTGTATCAAGCTTCATTGAAAAATAAAAATGTGGAAGCAAATTTTTCTCAACATCCAATAAATAATGTTGAGGATGACGATAGTGATCACGAAGATCTTAATATCAATATTACCCATATGGATGTATCGGATTTTTGAACACCCGGACGGTAGGATAGACCATTTAATTGGTGATGGCGGTGTCCAAAAGAACTAAAGCCTCACCACTGATATTTTTGTATTTTCATTTTCATTCTATTCTAATAATATTTACGTTTACATATATATATTTGTGTTCGGATAGGCTGTTATTAATGATGATGTATGCATTATTGATAGTGGAACTACACACACCATACTAAAAAATGAGAAATATTTTTCTGATCTCAAAATGGGAGAAATAAATATTTATACGATAAACGGTAGTGCAAATGTAATTGAGGGCTCAGGAAGAGCTAGTATATTGTTGCCTAAAGGAACAACAATTATTATTGATAAGGCACTATTTTCCTCAAAATCCGAGAAGAAATTTATTGAGTTTTAAAGATATCGCGAGAAATGGGTATCATGTTGAAACAAATGAGGAAAATGGGATTGAGCATCTTTTTATTACTCAAATGCATTTGGGTAAGAAATCGGTATTAGAAAAGCTGCCGTCTTTTTCTCTTGGTCTATATTTTGTAAAAATACGTACAATTGAAATTCATCATCTAGTAAACCGGAAGTTTGCTGATCCTATTACTTTTAGCATTTGGCATGACCGGTTGGGTCATCAGGGATCTACCATGATGAGAAGAATCATTGAGAATACACATGGTCATCCTTTAAAAAATAAAAGGATATTAACATCAGAAAAATTCGCATGTCTTGCATGTTCCCTAGGAAAATTAATTGTTAAACCATCACCGGTAAAAGTAGGAGGCTGAAAGTCCTACATTTCTCGAAGCAGTTCACGGAGATATTTGTGGACCTATTGATCCACCATGTGGACCGTTCAAATATTTTATGGTCTTAATTGATGCATCATCCCGATGGTCACATGTATGTTTATTATCTACTCGCAACTCTGGCGTTTGCGAGATTACTTGCTCAAATAATTAAATTACGAGCACAATTTCCGGACCATCACATTAAAAATATCCGTTTGGATAATCTTTGGTGAATTTTCATCACATGCTTTTGATGCATATTGCATGTCAATTGGGATTAATGTTGAACATCCTGTAGCTCATGTTCACACACGAGAATGGTCTTGCTTGAATCTTTGATTAAACGATTACAATTAATTGCTAGACCATTATTAATGAAAACAAATCTCCCAACATCTGCACTGGGGACATGCTATTCTACATCTTTGCAACACTTGTACGTATAAGACCGACTAGTTATCATAAATTCTCTCCTTTGCAATTGGCTTTTGGGTCGGAACCAAATATTGCTCATTTAAGAATTTTTGGGTGTCTTGTATATATTCCAATTGCACCAAACCAACGTACAAAGATGGGTCCTCAAAGAAGAAAGGGGATATACGTTGGATATGATTCTCCCTCTATTATCGGGTATGTTGAACCCCTGACGGGAGATGTATTCACGGCAAGATTTGCTTGATTGTCATTTTGATGAATCATTATTCCCTAAATTAGGGGAGAACCAAAACAGTATAAAAAGGATCTTGATTGGACAACATCATTAAATTATCTTGATCCGCGCACAAGCGCATGTGAACTTGAAGTTCAAAAGATAATTCATTTGCAAAGCATTGCAAATCAAATGCCGAGACGCTTTTGTTGACTCCGGAAGAGTTACAAAATCGCATATTCCAACTATAAATGCTCCTATTCGAATTGAAGTTCCAGCGAGAACAAAATATTATACCTATAGCTGCTTGAGTCAAAAACACGCCGGAAGCGTGGCCGACCTCTTGGTTCTAAAGATAAAAATCCTCGAAAGAAAAGAGGATTAAATGATCCAGAAGATCATATTGAAGAAAAGAATGATAAAGACCAAGAGAGAAGCGATGACAAAGAACCGGAAGTTGATGAAAGTAACACTGAAATTTCTATCAATTATACCACTTCCGGTAGAAGTTGGAATCGGATAGAAGCTGTTATTGATAATATATTTGCATACAATATATCTCTTGATGTTACACGGGATAATGATGATCCTGAACCAATATCGATTGATGAATGTCGGCATAGAAAAGATTGGCTGCAATGGAAAGATGCGATTCAATCGGAGTTAAATGCAGCGGCAAAACGTGAAGTCTTCGGACTGCGGTCCGAACACCGGAAGGTATAAAACCTGTTGGCTACAAATGGATATTTGTGCGAAAGCGCAATGAAAAGAGTGAAATCGTTCGATATAAAGCGCGATTAGTAGCCCAAGGTTTTTCACAAAGACCAGGTATTGATTATGATGAAACTTATTCTCCTGTTGTTGATGCTATTACACTCCGATATCTTATCGGTTTGGCGAGTACATGAAAAGATAGATATGCGCCTATTAGATGTTGTCACTTGCTTACTTGTATGGAAATTTAGAAAATGATGTTTACATGAAAATCCCGAAGGATTTCATATGCACGAAGCATATAAACATTATCCTCGTGAAAATTACTCCATCAAGTTGCAGAAATCATTATATGGCACTGAAGCAATCTGGCGCATGTGGTTCACACGTCTTAGTGAATATTTATTGAAAGCGGGATTTAAAAATGACCAGGTATGTCCATGCGTTTTTATTAAGAAATGCTGGTTCTAAATTTGTGATATTAGCTATATATGTTGATGATATTAATCTTATTGGAACTCTGAAGAGCTCCAAGAAACAATTGATTATTTAAAAGAGAATTCGAAATCAAGGATTTTGGTAAAACCAAATTTTGCCTTGGTTTACAAATTGAACATTTGGAGAGTGGAACATTTATTCATCAATCAACATATACTGACAAAAGTGCTAAAAGATTTTACATGGACAAAGCACATCCATTGAGTATTCCAATGATCGTCCAGATCATTAAATGTGGATAAAGATCCTTTCAGACCTCAAGAAAATGATGAAGAACTCCTTGGTCTGAAGTACCATATCTCGAGTGCAATTGGTGCATTGATGTATCTTGCTAATAACACACGGCACTGATATTGCTTTCATTTGTCAATTTATTAGCAAGATTTAGTTCTTCACCAACACGACGACATTGGAATGGAATTAAACAAGTCCTTCGATATCTCCAAGGTACAATTGATCTCGGATTATTTTATTCAAATAAAACCAGTCCAACATTGATAGGTTATGCGAGATCTTTGGTTATTTATCGATCCACATAAAGCACGTTCTCAAACGGGCTATCTATTTACATGTGGAAATCTTGCTATATCATGGCGTTCTACGAAACAATCTATAGCGACTACTTCTTCAAATCATCTTGAAATTATAGCCATTCATGAAGCAAGTCGAGAATGTGTATGGCTAAGATCCATGATTCATTATATCCGAGAAAGTTGTGGATTATCATCAATCAAAGGTATTCCAACTCCTCTTTATGAAGACAATGCGGCTTGCATAGCTCAATTACGAGGAGGATATATTAAAGGAGATCGGACAAAACATATTTCACCAAAATTCTTCTTTACTCATGAACTCCGGAAGAAAGGTGAAATTGATGTGCTACAAATTCGGTCATGTGATAACCTCGCGAGATATTTTCACGAAGACTTTACCGACTGCAACATTTGAAAAGTTGAGATATAAAATCGGTATGCGTCGGTTTAAAGATTTAAAGGAATCATCTCATCGGGGGGAGTAATAAATGGACATATAGAATAGTGTACTCTTTTTCCTTCACTAGATTTTTTTCCCACTTGGGTTTTTATCTAGTAAGGTTTTAACGAGGCATATTCTTTATGTAATGGATGGACATCCAAGGGGAGTGTTATGAATTATTGGAATCTCCATTAATTAGTGGAGGCTCCACTAATTATGGATTTATGTGAATTATTAGAAGATTTTTATGGATGTCCACCATTTAGTGGAGACACCATTAATTGAGATTAGTTGAAGATGATGTATGCCATGATGTATTTCACTAATTAGAGCTCTATAAATAGAGCTATTCTCTAAGCTTGTAATACACCATCATTTTGTGAAAGAAAGATTAGTGAAAGAAAGATTAGAGAAAGAATTGTGAGAGAAAGAAAGAGAGAAGTTTGAAGAGAAATTCTTGTGCAAAGAATAGTTAGAATTTTCTTAGTGTGTAGTGTGTAGATTTTATTCTAACACTACCCTAATTTTATAAC